>OZ038503.1:38507087-38559587 GCA_964036315.1 Acanthosepion esculentum | reverse complement strand
ATATATATATATATATAGTTTATTGATAGAAAAATGCAAACGAATGTTTCGGCATGAAACGTCCATCAGTTTCAGAAAGAGCGATAACTGTAGACTTCAGAACGCTGTTTTCTGAAAAACTATGGAAGTTTGTAGTTTAAAAGAAGTAAAATCGACCTCTTTAACCAGACGTTCCTTCGTAGCTAAACTGGTATAGCACGTCAGCCTTTGACGGTTCTGTGTAGGTTGCATGTTCGATCTCTGTCGGAGGACGCATATTTTCTGGGAAATTTTTCGGACGTTTAGGCCGGTACATAATAATGTCTATTATAAACAGAGCATTTACTTAAATATGAATAACGTATAAATTATATTAAAATGATTGTCGGATTTGTCCATTTGGTATACATCGGCCTACATATATATAGTGATTTTCCCACATCAAAGCCTGGCTTAGATGTGGAACAAGGCCGAAATTATGGGGTACGCAGTGAGGATCAAACTCACTACTCAGTCGTAATTGATTTAACGAGACAAGCTTTCTAACCATTACACTACATCGAGGTTACCTAGGCCTACATATAAATAAGGAATTATAAATTATGTAATTTTTTTTATTATGACATTTGGAATATTTTTCTTGTACAGATATTACTGTATGTACAAGTGCAAAAAGATGCAAGAAGTGGTGCTGAATAGTTCTCGGCCCGACTAAAATGCGATTTCAAAACAATTTCGGATATTTCCTCTGTTGGTCAGCTACGGGAAAGTGGGTCGATCCGGGAACTAGCCAATATCTTTTATTTCTGTCTTAACGTCGTATAATTTACAGTTAATGATCCACACACAGACACGCAAGTGCACACACATAATATATATACATCATATATAGCGATTTTCCAAGCGTAGCCGAAGCCCGAAAGTGTGGGGTACCCAGTGAGGATCAAACTCACTACTCATTCATAATTGTGTTAGCGGGACAAGCTTGCTAACCATTACACCTCCTCGGGGTTCCCAAAATGATTTTCTAAACGTAGCTTAGATGTGGCACAAGATGGAAAGTGTAGGGCACCCAGTGAGCGAATCTATAAATCGACCATTCGCCCTTTCATGGAGTATTGCTGACATATATGGTCTGGAGCCCCTGCTGTTTGCATCAGGGTTCTTGATAAGATCCAAAGACGGATATGCAATGTAATTGGCTCTGATCTGTCATCTCGTCTGCAGTCGCTCTCTCACAGACGCGACATTGCCTCGCTCTGTCTTTTTTACAAATACTTTCACAGTAATTGCTCCGAGGAGCTGCTTTCGCTGGTTCCTAGGCCTCATGAATTTAAACGTCCTACGAGGCTGGCATCCCGTTCCCACCCCTTCACCGTTGAAACTGTTAGATGTAGACGTTTCTTCTATTCCAATAGCTTCATGTCTCGCACATCTCGTCTGTGGAACTCGCTTCCTTATTCCTGTTTCCCTGAAAAATACAATCTCCAACTATTTAAGTGTAACGTCAATCGACATCTCCAGTTGCCTTGATCTATCCACTTCCCTTCTCCACATCCTTTCACCTTTCATTCCTATCTGCTCTCTCTCTAAATCTACTGTACCCCCCTTGCCTTGATCGATCCACTATCTTTCTCTTTCTCCACATCCTCTCCTTTACCACTCCTATCTGCTCTTCCTCCAAACCTTCTGTAACACCTTACGTGCTAGTGGCCTCCAGCCTTGCTTGGGGTAATAAGCTTAAAAAAAAAATATTAATAGTGTTAGCGAGACAAGCTTGCTAACCATTACACCGACTCGGGGTGCCCAAAATGATTATCTAAACGTAGCTTAGATGTGGCACAAGACGGAAAGTGCAGGGCACCCAGTGAGGATCGAAATCACAACTCATTCCTAATAGTGTTAGCGAGATAAGCTTGCTAACCATTACACCGACTCGTGGTGCCCAAAATGACTCTCTAAACGTAGCTTAGATGTGGCACAAGACGGAAAGTGTAGGGCACCCAGTGAGGATTGAACTCACTACTCATTCATAATAGTGTTAGCGAGCCAACTCGCTAACCATTACACCGACTCGGGGTGTCCAAAATGATTTTCTAAACGTAGCTTAGATGTGACACAAGGCCGAAAGTGTGGAGCACCCAGTGAGGATAGAATTCACTACTCATTCATAATAGTGTTAGCGAGACAAGCTTGCTAAACATTACATCGCCTCGGGGTGCCCAATATGATTTTCTAAACGTAGCTTAGACGTGGCACAAGGCCGAAAGTGTGGAGCACCCTGTGAGGATTGAACCCACTATTCAGTCGTAACTGTTTTAGCAAGACAAGCTTGCTAATCATTACGCCACGCTGAGGTTCCCCGCACAAGACATATATATATGTGCACACACAGACATATGTGTGTGTGTGTGTGTGTGTGTGTGTGTGTGTGTGTGTGTGTGTGTGTGTGTGTGTGTGTGTGTGTGTGTGTGTGTGTGTGTGTGTGTGTGTGTGTGTGTGTGTGTGTAAAACATTCAAATATATATATCTGAAAAGAAAATGGCAATGAGAGCGCGTTTCGTCATTTGAGGAACTTTGTCAAGACAAGTTTAGGTTTTTTTTTTTTAAAAAAAAGCTGTATTTATGCGCACAGAAAAGTTGACACCAGGAAAAAAATACTGAGACCAGAAAAAATATGACGATGCGCAGTTTTCCTTAAGAGACCTACACGCGACTGTATAAAAGTTTTTATTCTGCTTATTGCTTTTTATTAAAGTACTCTCTCTTCATTAAGTTTTCTCGAATACGCAAATGGTAGACGTAACACGCATTGTTAAAAAAGTAAAATAAAATCAGGGCGTCTGTTTCAAACACGGGTATCCATTAAAACAATGTTTGAAATTGCTTGGTTTACGTTTCGGATACCAAATTGAGCAAATATGAGGTTTTGAGAGAATCTGAACGAGGGAGTATGGGTTCCTTAAAAGAATATCTATCTATCTATCTATCTATCTATCTATCTATCTATCTATCTATATATATATATATACATACGTATATATATATATATATGTGTGTGTGTGTGTGTATGTATGTATATGTGTGTGTGTGTGTGCAGTTGCGCACGCGCGGGCGAACATGCACATTATTAAATTTTTCTACATAAACTATCTAAAAGCACCGGCGTAAAGCTGCGAAAAGCTTCTATCTGAATTAAAAATCTTCTTAAGCTCGACCCAAATGTTTTGTTCTAAGGAATTGTGCCTCTGACTATGATAAGATGCTTTCTTTTTCATTTCCGTGCCTATGTTTTAATCTTATATATATGAATAATTGTACATATATATATATATATATATATATATATATATATAGATAGATAGATAGATAGATAGATAGAAAGAGAGAGAGAGCTAGAGAGAGAGAGAGTAATTAGAGGGAGTGAGTGAGAGATGTTTTTTTTTCACAGATTTTCCGTAACTTACGATCGCAGACGGAAAGGGTATATAAGGACATGTCCATCCACAAACCTGAAGCATGTTTTTCACATCTAGGTTTTCATTCCCCCACTATCTACGTTCATGGTGCCAGTTTGGATAACAAACACAAGTTCCAATGTGAAGATGTTTAGCAACATTAAACACACACACACACACACACACACACACACACACACACACACACAAATATATATATATATATATATATATATATATATATATCGATTACCTTATGCTCGTGCAAAATAACTATGCGTACTAACCAAATTGTAGTGATGAAGTTTTTCGACTACCTTTGTCAGCAACATCCTAACCGTGTCACTCAAAGTATTTCATATTGGAGACAAGATATTTGAATTGGTAATTCTTTATGGTATAATAACGCGAAATTCTCTTAGTATCCCGTATACGCACGGACGAACACAAATATACAGACACACCCGCACAAATATACAACGCACAACACACACACAAACATAAATATATATATATATATATATATATATATATATATATATATATAGTGTAACCCGGATATAAGAGAGTTGTCGTGACCGAAAAAGAAGTCTCTTATATCCGGGTTTCTCTTATATCAGGGTTAGGTCAATTATATATACATTAACATAGGCTCCAATTTGGGACCAGAGAAAATCTGTCTTATATCCGGGTTTCTCTTATATCCGGGTCTCTTATATCCGGTTTACACTGTATATATATATATATATATATATATATATATATATATATATATATATATATATATGGGGGGGTGTATGGTTGGATGTGGATGTAAAATCAGCACTCATATACATCAATTACGGGACAAAATTTCGACCCGAAATTGATCCGAACTAGCGATTTCAGCGAAGGGCTGAATAGTGTAGAGTAATACCAAACAACCCCCGCATATATATATATATATATATATATATATATATATATATATATATATATATATATATATATATATATATATAAGTAAGTACTGAAATGCTTGACCGCATTCTTTACGTCTGAACCTTGTGTTCAAGCATGAAACAGACTGTCCCTGAAATTGGGTACTTTTAGCCATATACACATACATATCTTAAAACATTTTAGTACACACACGCACACACACGCACACACACACATATACATATATTTATATTTGCGAGGTTTGTTCGGAAGGTATTTTCTCTCATTTTAATATCTTGGACCACGATATGAGAACGCGGTGTTAATTATTTTTGTTATCTTGTTAATGATAGCTGTTTAGTAAAACGTCGTCTGACATAAAAGTTCTAACCGAAGCATGCATTATTCGATGAGGAAAAAAGAAAAAAAAAATTGCACCCACTGACTTTCATCGACACTTGGTGAATGTTTACAGATGTTCAGTGAATTTAAGTACAGATAGGAGGCTATTAACGCACTTGGCCACCACATCGACATCTAATTTCCCATCCGATACTTCATAAATTTCGATCCACGCAAAAACGAGGAGTTTTTCGGAAATACGTCGTCAATCGTGGTGACCACAGAGCAACAAACATTGTTTTTTAGCTAAAAATATTACTCTGTACAATATTTTTTTTTTTATTGGTAGTTTACAGAATAGAAATTCGTGGAAATTTAGAGATTAATAATTTTTTTTTTAAATGCTTATTATAAGGAAAAAAATATTTCCCCAAAATAATAAATAGCAAATAAATTAAATTAAAATCGTTGTTAAACTTATGTAATCACAGCAACTCCGTACAGATGAAGCATATAAAAACCGATATTTTTGGAACTACTCTGTAATAAAACAGATATCAAATGAAAGCATGTGAAAACAAGATAAATTACATAAACGTTGAAATTCTTACCTTCGTCGTCAATGTGTTTTTTTTTTTTTTTTTTTTTTTTATTAGCCTGAGCTGTAGAATTCGTTCTCCGGCATAGTTCTGTATTTTCGTCTTTCTTTCTTGGGTAAGCCAATACGCGTCCGTACGTCTAAAATTTTGTTTATCGTTAAAATAATCCCGTGAGATGTTTATTCATTTATATATTTGTCTTAATCCACAAAAAAATGTAAAAAAGAAGAAAAATATTCCTTATATATATGTATATATATATATATATATATATATATACATATATATATACACACACACACACACACACACTTATATATATTGATGAAACTGTTTCCAATAAATGATTTTTTTTTTAAATTAATTAGAATGAATAGTTATTTAACGGCATTACTATTTATTTGGATTTGATGTCGAAAAGAAGACATGGAAGTAGTTTTTTTTTTCTTTAATCATATATTAATTCTTAAATATAAATTTGTGAACTTCACAGTGCATACTTAAACATGTAAAGCGTGTGTATATTTGCTGTTGTCTTTAATAAATATTTAAGCAAATACATTGCCCTTTTTTTGCTTGTTTTTATAAAGAATGAACCATTTTGTTTAGAAAAACAAAATACACACACGCACACACACTCTCTCTCTCACACACACACATATATATATATATATATATTTATATATATATATATATATATATATAAATTCTATTTTCAAATCATGTTTCTAAACCGTGCGTTATTATGACTTTTCTCTCCATCACTACGAACTGAATTCACACGAAACGTTGATGATAAAAGGCAAACTTGTTTGCCGTCTCTCTTTTCTTCATCGTTGTGGTTGATGAGGAGTTTTTCTTCCCCTCTCTCCTCGTGTTTACTCCCTGTCTTTCTTTCTTTCGTTATTTTTTAATTTTTTTTTTTTTGTGTGTGTGTTAGAAAGAGCCAGTCTCATTCATCGAAGCACTACTTGTAGACACGCTATCCACGTGCATACCGTTGTCGAGTGAATGGAATTCTTGTGAGCTGCGCGTTTACAGGCGGGGTCTATGTGGCCCGGCTTATCGACCAGTCAACCAACCAGCAGCTTCTCGTCGGTGCTGTACACGCGCAATCACTAGCACCGTTACGAAGCGGGCGGCTGCGTTACACGAACACACAAACGTTAACAGTTTTGTGTATGTGTGTAATTCGCACGCTCTGTATATACATAGCTTTCCTTCGCACAGTTCTTCTGTTGAGTTCCATACCTCTTCACAGCGCCAGCGATCATAGCTCTCCACATCCTCCTATTTTTCGTAGCGCAAAGCCATGTTTGTCTCCTTACTATCTCACCCAGTTCTGCCATCCATTCAACAAACTCGTTACTCGCTGTTTTCCTCAGCACCTCTTGCCTTCAACATGTCCTATGTGTGCCAATTTCTCCATCCCCCCCTTTTCCATTATGTGTCCCAGTAATTTTAATTATTTCTGATTCTTAGTAAAAGTTCCTACAGAAGGTAGCAAAGGAGAGCAAAAAGAAGAGACTAAGCATAAACTACAACAAGATTGAATGCATGGTCATCAGTAAAAAGATGAGTCCGAAATGCGATTTCCACGTCGAGGACACTAAAATCAAGCGGATGAAGAAATTTAAATATTTGGGAAGTGTTTTGACAGAAGACGGCAAGTGTGACGCTGAGATCCGTAGACGTATTGGGATGGCCAAAGACAAATTCCAAAATGTTAGGCAGAGTATTACGAGGCAGAAGGATTTCTTTGATAACAAAGAAAAGAGTACTGAACTGCTACCTGATATCTGTCCTCCTTTACGGCAGCGAATGTTGGACGGCCTCCTCAAAGATGAAGAAGATACTCGAGGCAATGGACGTATGGTTCTACAGAAGGATGCTGAGGATGCCATGGACCGAGAGTGTGAGCAACGATGAGGTTTTGGAGATGCTGCAAACAAGAAGGAAGCTTATACTTAACATCAGGAAGAGGCAGCTGAAATGTCTGGGACACAATGAAAAAGGACGGCTTGGAGAATCTGATACTCACAGGTCGAAAAGAGGGGAAAAGAGATAAAGGAAAGCAACGCATGACATACCTAGCGGACTTAAGCAAGTGGATGCTAGAACAGAGCCTGGAGAGAAAAAAATGACAAAACATATTGAGAGCTACAAGGGTTAGGAGGAAGTAGAGAGCCATATACTCGTCTACGTCCTGAAGAGACGAGGCACATAAACGAAATAAGTAATTTTTTTTTCTTTCCCATTTCCTTTAAACTTCTTTGTCGCTACCTTCTCTATGATATTTTCGACATTGTTCAATAGAACCCTATTTCTGTTGCACCAGGTTTCATCTTGTAGGGAGAGCACAGTTGTTTTTCCTTGGGTTGGGCTCATCGGAGTTCGTTCCCTTTAGAGAGTAGAAATCTTCTGTCTCTTTTTTTACTTCCGTCTTTTTTTTTTTTTTTTTTTTTTTTAGGAACGGTCTCTTTACCGTCCTGACCACCGGGGCGTCCACACACGTGGAAACTGGTCAACATGTGCACAGCCTAGCGTGGGAAAACAAATGTAATTTCTATTCACTTATCTACGGACGTTCAAAGGCCATAAAGTTGTTGTTATTTCTTTGTTCTCGTTCTGTAAAGATCCTCGTTCCTTTGGACAGTATGAACAATCATTTGTTTTGGGACATATGTAAATCTTTTTAATATATGCTTTGTTTGTTACGGTCGCGTATTTCTAGTTCTGTAAACGGTCGTTTTTCTGTATTCGCATTCAGTTAGTGTATAAATGGCTACGCCAAGGCTAACATTAGTACTCGGTATACTACTGGAAGGCTAAAACACATTATTCTTCCTAACACTAAATAGCCGGTAAACTATGTCCGGCTGATAATCCTATATCTGTAAGGAATTGTCCAAAATTCAATGCAATATAAGAGAATTGTTATTATATAACATTCTCAGTATCTTTCTGTAGAACCACATTTCTGTTGACTTAAGTCTCTTCATCTGGAACTTACAGTCGTACCACGTTGAAACTGTGGTTCGAGTACGATCACCAAAGTTAAGCAACGTCGCATCTAGACACTACCTACATGAGTGACTGTTGAGAAAACCAGGTGGTCTAAGCTTGGATGTGCCGGTGTTAGAACAGTTCTGAATTGGAGATTGTGAAGTGTGGACTTCCAATCCCAGCCATGTTCGTTATGATCACTTACTCGCATGTACCCTTGGGAAAAGTATGTATCCGTCGGTTCCCTCAGCTATAAGTCAATTACTAGGAGTTGTATCAGTAAATCATTCATCCGGTCAGTTAAATGCTATACGTGGTAGACGCTTGACTGATCATGTCTCTTTCGATGCATGACTGACTAGTCAGAAGATTTTCACGCAGTAGCTTGCCATTTCTTTCTGCTATAGACTGGTTGCAAACCAAGGCTATAGCATCTGTCTATATTTCTGAGATGAGGTACGTACACTATTTATTTACATTATTCGCACTATTGTCCTCATCTTTGTCGCCATGTTTATTACAATGTTTCGACCGTTGTACGATCCGGTCTTCGTCAGATGGTTGAAATGTCGAACTGAACCCTTTATTTCGCTCACTGGGGTAGACTGTTCTAGTTCCACGTGCCATGTTTAATGGATATCAGTTATCAGTTATCTCCTGTTAATTCTTCTCTCCGAGTTCTCCACTCTCTTAAACGAGTATTGAACTCGCACTTTCTGGGTCCTGTCACTGGATCTAACTAACGCCTTTATCCACTGTGCTATGTGTCCTTGACGACACGTGGCACAGAGTGTGAGTTTAATACCCGGATAAGGCAGTGGAGAACTTGGAGAACGGAATTAAGAGGAGATAACTGATAACTGACATCCATTAAACATGACACGTGGAACTAGAACATTCTAACCCAGTGAGCGAAATAAAGGGTTCAGTTCGACATTCCAACCACCTGAAGAAGGCCGGAGCGTACAACGACCGAAAAGTTGTAATAAATATGGCGACAAAGATGAGGACAATAGTCCCGAATAATGTAAATAGTGTACAAGGCTATAGCATCCAGTCTGTCCTGCCATTCTAGAGCTGGGGGTGGGGGGAGAAGCGATTGATTCATATCTTTTCCAAGGGTATTTGCGCGTAAGTGAATGTAACGAACCTCATTGGAATTGGATGTCGGTTCTCAGATTAACAATTCCGAGTCGACATCCATTAGCTTTAAATAACCCCCGAAAGTGTAAAAAGGAAATCAATCAACCAATCCTTTTCACCTAAAAGGAAATTATCCAGCATTCACTTCCATATAAAAGAGGATTGTTATTACATAGCATTCTCATCATCTTTCTGTAGAACCACGTTTTTTCCCTTACATCTGCTCTCTCTTTGTTAGGAAATTTTCCAGCATTCACTGCCATCTAAAAGAAGATTCTTATTGAATAGCTTTCTCAGCATCCTTCTGTAGCACTGCAGCTCAAATTTAGCCATCAAATTTATTCTCAGGATGCAGCCTCTTCCAGTCAAACGCTTGTGCTTTAAAAAAATAACTTTTTGACCAGATTGTCACCGAAGAAATAAAGGCATGAGACGATGTAGCAGTCGACAAATTTTATTCTGGTTGCAACCTTCTGCTGTAGACGAGCGAGGCAGAGGTAAGAGTTGATGAGCTAGGGTACCGCCTAACGTGGGTTTTTCTTTCGCGTGGCAGAGGGTGGACTTCTGTCCCTCTCTGTGTCTTTCTGGTTTTTTTTTTTGGGTTTTTTGTTTTTTTGCTGCTAGTGACCACTGTCTTATAGAGATGAGCTTTATCTAAATAATCATTCATCAAGAACTCAAGATCTAGCTTCACTCAGTGACCCCCTTTGTCAAGATTTGTTTGACCTTGTTCTTCGGAGGCTCACCCCATTAAGCTGACCTTTGCTCGGACAGATAACTGTCAAAGCAATTTCTATGTCCCGTTGCAGAGGAGGTCATTAGCAAGGCTATCAGCTGATAGCTGATATCGACCCACTTTTGTAAAACCACATTTATGTTATCACACGTATCCCGTTTACCTGTAAGAAAGTTATTCAGCATTCTTGGCTGCACAGTAAGATTTATATTACATTAGATTTGAGTATTCTTATATTTGTTTCAGACAAACAAACAAAAGTATATGAGGGGAAATTGTGCGGGGATAAGATTGTTTTCTAAACGGCTTACCTGCCACTGAAGATCAGCATTCAGAATCCGTGATTCGAACACAAGCCACACGATGACAGCGCTAAATATTCATCTACCTGAGGCAACACAAGGCATAATCTTACGTGCCGATGGAGATGCTTGCATTAAATAAACGTCTGTAGGCGAATTGAACATTGGATGCTTCAGGATGCATCTTGACTGAGCAAGGGAAATAGTTCAACCTTGGATTATTCACGCGGCAAATATAACCAAATACATAATTAATACACTCTTACGAATACTTTATTTTAAATATATAGTAGTTCAGTACCAGTTCCTTTGCTGAAGGTATGATTATCACATTTCAAATCAAAATCTTTATTAGTAAAGATATTCCGTTTAAATACAGAAGCAGTCATAAAAAACATCTTCTAATAGCCGCACGTTTCAACTTATAATATTTTCCCCTTATCTAGGGCTTGTTGCCAGTCAGAAAGAGATGGAAGGCATAGAGGAGGATAACAAAACTAATTTTGTCTATATTTCTGAGATGCGGTATTACGTAAACTATTTATTTACATTATTCGGACTATTGTCCTCATCTTTGTCGCCATGTTTATTACAATGTTTCGGCCGTTGTACGATCCGGTCTTCTTCAGATGGTTGAAATGTCGAACTGAATCCTTTATTTCGCTCACTGGGGTAGACTGTTCTAGTTCCACGTGCCATGTTTAATGGATATCAGTTATCAGTTATCTCCTGTTAATTCCCATCTCCAAGCTCTACACTCTCTTAAACGAGTATTGAACTCGCACTCTTTGGGACCTGTCACTGGATCTAACTAACGCCTTTATCCACTGTGCTATGTGTCCTTGAGGGCACGTGGCAGAGAGTTTGAGTTTAATACCCGTTTAAGGCAGTGGAGAACATGGAGAGGGGAATTAATAGGAGATAACTGATAAGTGACATCCATTAAACATGGCCCGTGCAACTAGAACAGTCTAACCCAGTGAGCGAAATAAAGGGTTCAGTTCGACATTCCAACCACCTGAAGAAGGCCGGAGCGTACGACGGCCGAAACGTTGTAATAAATATGGCGACAAAGATGAGGACAATAGTCCAAATAATGTAAATAGTGTAATTTGTTATATCTTATTACTCCACCCCTTATCGTCCTCCCCACTTCTAAGCTTGAGGGTAGTCAAGGAACGTATGGAATTCTTATTTTTGGTAAACGCCCTATTAATTCTAGATATTAAATTTAAGAAATCCAAACGTGCATATTTTCCATTTAGGTAGAGAATATTTCATATTTTTTTAAAATCCAGAAAGTAAGATATACACCCTTGTGCAATTTAATTGAAACAACATCTTTAGTTGCCTTTCTCTCACCATGCGGTCAGTTTTAGACCCACTGGAGTGACATGGTATAATCGATTTCTATGTTTTCCTCAGTTTAGGTCACCTGCAGTGGTTTGCCGTGATGTGAATCTATTTTCGGGGTGTATGATGAAATTTGTTTGGCCTTGAAAAATATTACGTCATCCGTGATTGCATCAGATTTTCATCACGCCCTGACACTATTGTCTCAACTGCCGATTTCTTGTCCTACGGACGTTTTCTGCGATAGGCGTTACTCCAAGGAAGCGTACAAAAATTGTAACGCTGCACGAACACAATGGCAAATTAAAGTACTTCTGACTCGGAAACTCCTGACTTCGATCCAATCGAGAATCTGTGGTCAAGGAACAACTTCGTGGAATGTACATACGAAGTACTAACATGTACAAGGGTCATGTTTCATTGAAAAAGAAATACGAAAAAACGTAAATAATAATGGAATTATTCGTTTTCTTTCAATAAATTTGCTCAAGGGTGTAGTACAACGCAGATAATGTAAGATACTTCAGACAAAAGCAATACTGTAATCTAAGCAAATAAAACAACGAACCCTCGACAATAAATCGAAATAGATGAATAAACACATTAAGTAAAAAAATAAACAAATTAACGAACGACTAAGACAAACATAAAGACAAATAAATGTAATAATAATAATAATAATAATAACATTGTTATTAAAGACCACAAACAAAATAAGTGCCTCCTTATTGATATGGCAGTCCCTGCAGACTGCAATGTGTCTTTGAAGATATTCGAAAAACTGTCAAAATACAAGGATCTTGAAATAGAAATCTCAAAAATGTGGCACATGGGAATATCAACAATTCCTGTTGTAGTTGGAGCCCTTGGACTGGTTGGAAAAGATTCCAGTAGGCTGATTGAAGGGATCCCTGGAAGTCCATGCCTCAAAGAGATACAAAAAATTGTTCTGACAAGTACAGCCCACACTTTACGAAGGGCTTTATCTATGTAATTATTTTTTCTTACAGTGGAAAGTGTCATGATACCATTTCTAACCTTAGGTACCTGAGCGGGAGCCGGAAAGAAATGTGTAAACGCCAGATATCAAAGGAAATAAAAAAAATAATAATAATAATCAACAAATAATTAAAAGTCATCAGTAATAAATAATAAGTAAAATGTCCAAAAACGACGCTGTAAAATAGATGCAAAAAACTGCATTCGGATGCACCATTATTTCTTATAACACTGGTCAACAGCCAATTATCATCAGGGATTTTATGAGCTGCATTATTATACTATATTATAAAAAATATTATTATTATATTATATTATATTATTATATTATAATATTAATATATTATTATATTATATTATTATATGAGCGGTATTATTGTATTATTCAGTCAGTTATGTGCCATGCGATCATGTATCTTTCGATACATGATTGACGAGGCAGATTTTTTTACCTGCATTTCTTTCTGCGGTAGACCAGTTGACATCCAAGACTATAGAACCTGGTATGTTCTGCTATTTACCCATAGCTGGGAGAGAAGAAGAGGAATCATACCTTTTCCAAGAGTATTAATACGTAGGTGAATGTAATGTAATCGACTGGAATTCGAACTCGGCTCTCCGATTCCTCAGCCAGAGCCACTATGCATTAATTTACCGTGCTTCCTTATATTCTTAGATGAGCATATAATCAAATTTGTCCGCTGATTTCAATAATGTAATCGGATTTCTTCTGTCAGGCACACTTTCTCTAATGAGATGAGGTGGGCATAAAAATCTGAATGGGGATTTCCTTCCGGATTCTTCCGGGAGGATTGGCAGTGGGGGTGGTAAGGTAGACTTTATGCTGTGGTTTTAGTATCTGTTCCGTGACGGTGGCCTTCTCTCCTCCACTGTGTTGCCCTTCCACCGTTGCGTGACATTTGTTACGTAGCGGTGGCATGACCGGCTATGACTAGCTTAGACAAGCTCTGACCAGCTTAGACAATGTCTGACCACCTAAGACTAGCTTAGACAAGCTTTGACCAGTTTAGACAAGTTTAGACCAGATTAGACAAGCTCTCACCAGCTTAGAAAAGCTATGACCAGCTAAGACAAGCTTAGACAAGCTAAGACCAGTTTAGGCAAGTTAAGACCAGCTTAGACCAGCGATCCGAGTGGTAACACTCGTGTCCCCACGTGAAAAACCGACCTTGTGTCCCAACCTGACTCAGTTCGGGGGATTAAGGTAAATCTAGGTTTTTTTTCCTGGATTCTACCGGGAGGATTGGCTGAGAAGGAGACGATGGTTTTTCCTCGAGTAGATGATACAGTTGTTGTGTCTGTTCTGTGCCGGGGGCCTTTTCTCCTACCTTGTGCCCCCCACCACGCAACGTTGCGTAACATGTTACGTAGCAGTGGTATGACCGGCTATGATTAGCTTAGACAAGCTATGAGCTGCTAAGACCAGCTTAGACAAGCTAAGACCGGCTTAGACCAGCGGTCCGATGGTAAAACACTCGAGTCAACACGTTAATCCCCGACCTTATGTCACAACCTAACTCCGTGGTGGTTTAAGATAAATCAGTCACCTCACCACCCATACATTTCTTGTACAGGTAACTGATGTATTTTATTAATAATTGTGTGCATTATATATATTTTTTGAATGATTAGAATTTTTTTTAGTTTTTTTTCTTCTTTTCGGGTGCCTTATACTCGTCACCCGTCCAGTCCGGTATCCGATCATCTCCTTCATCATCATCATCATCATCATCATCATCATCATCATCATCATCATCAAAATCTACTCAAGATGTCAAGGCATTGCAAGAACACTCCTCATGTATTTTGTTACGCATATGGTTTATTTATCACCAAAGCTTAGCAACATGTCCTCACAGCTGATATCAAGAAGATCTACCTGTTGTACTTTGAAGGCCATCTCGGAGATCAAGATAAGATTTGGGTGCCACATATTATCTGCTCAGCTTATCCCAATGGACGAAGGGATTGGGTTAATAAAAGAAAAAGAGTAATATTGCTAGCAGTACCTAAGATATTGAGAGACCCAAAGGATCATTAAAAGACTGTTATTTAACCATAATTAAAATATGTGGGTTTACAGTTAATACCAAGCATAAGATTGTGTATCCCAACTGGCCAGAAAACCAGTACAATGCAATAATGATGATCTTCATGTTCCATTACCAGCAGAGGATGGCCTTCAAAGGTCTGACGAAAAGGTACATTTTGGGGGGAATACTAGTGGTGCGAAACGAACTAAGTGCATGCAGTTTTTGTTCTTGAAAATGAGGACGAATCAAAGAAATTTTCTCACAGAGTTAAACGATTTGCTTAAAAGACTTGGAATTGTCAAAGGATAAAGCTGTAAATTTAACATCTCGTATCAAAGAAAAATGTCTCTTTAAGGACGATGTTTGTATTACTCATTTCAGACAGAGAAATAAGGATACTTGCATTATTTACATTATTCGGACTGTTATCCTCATCTACATTGCCATATTCACAACGTTTCTGACGTTGTACGCTCCGGCCCTCTTCAGGTGATTGAAATTTCGAACCAAACCCTGTATTTCGCCCGCCGGAGTAGAGGTATAGCACGTGGAACTAGAACAATCTACACTGATGGACAAAATAAAGGGTTCAGTTCGAAATTCCAATCACCTGAAGAATACCGGAGTATATAACGGCCGAAACGTTGTAGATATGGTAATGGAGATGAGGAAAACAGCTCGAATAACTGAAGGAAGGCTTATGAGTAAGTCCGCAAATAGAAAAAAAAACTTTTCAAGGAGAACAACTTCAATCAAAAATTCTGGATGAGATTGAGCACAAAGCCAGAGAATTCTTTCAGTAGATCAGTGAAAGGTTTCTGCATTATCAGGGATCTCAAGATGTTAGAAATAGAGTCAAACGTCTTCTAGAGTCTTTTGCAGCAGTCGGCTGTCGGATATCAGTGAAAATCCATTTCCTTGATTCACATCCGGATTTATGTGCAGAGAACCTTGCAGCAGCGTTTGATGAGAAAGAAGGAACGCTTTTACCAAGGTATAGCATCGATAGAGCAATGACATCAAGGTTTGGTTTGGTTTATTTTGTTTTACGGCATATCAACCACAATGAGTTTTTTTAACACCGACAAAATTTCCTTTTTTTTTTCAGAAATGTATAGCTGGTAATTTTTTCAGAAATGTATAGCTGGTAATTTTTTCAGAAATGTATAGCTGGTAATTTTTCAGAAATGTATAGCTGGTAATTTTTCAGAAATGTATAGCTGGTAATTTTTTCAGAAATGTATAGCTGGTACTTTTTTCAGAAATGTATAGTTGGTAATTTTTTCAGAAATGTATAGCTGGTAATTTTTTCAGAAATGTATAGCTGGTAATTTTTTTTCAAAAATGTATAATTTGGTTTTGTTTGGTTTACGGTATATCAACCTCAATGTGTTATTTAATGCTGACAGGATTTTTATTTCTGGTAATATTTTCTTTTTCCAAATATCTCTTGCTGATACTAATTTTTAAAAAAATACTTCTGGTATTAACATCTATTTTAACACTTTCATAGTGTTTTGAGTTAAGTTGTTAGCCTCTATTAGCCCCTAGCTGGGACGCTAACAGGTGCTACCACCAGGGGTCAGGGAGGACCTGGGAACACCAGCAATTAAGAGGTGGTTCCGCGCTCCTCAAAACCTGATCAGAGGCCTCGCTGTTGGACGTAGTTTATCGTCTTACCCAGGACGCGGATGCAGTTTATCGTCTTACCCAGGACGCGGGTGCAGTTTACCGTCATGCCCAGGATGACATCAAGGATTTTGGAATGAAGGAATACTAGCTGACTACTATCGGATGATAAACAAGGATTCACCTGAGAATAAACACCGGAGAAAGTTTAAATCTAAAATATATTGTCTTGTAATACAATACAGAGTATTATAGCTTTATTAACCAACATATATTAATATTAATGCGTTGAAGCATGAAACAGTCATCACCTGTTGCTGATCTTAGTGTCTACTTTTATATTTATATTTACATACCCTCTATTCCTGATATAATAACTTTTACTCATAAATATAGTATAACTTTATATATATATATATATATATATATATATATATATATATATATATATATATATATATATATATATATATGTTGTGGATTCTGGGATGAAATCCGGTATCAAATAATAACAAACGCCAAGAATGAATATAGGAAAATAAATGTATTAACGTAATAATACAAAAAGATAATACAGGTTAGTAGTTCCAGGAATGCAGGTTTAGTAGACATATATATATATGTATATATAGTCCTTGATATCGACGTATCGCTGTATGACTTCTTACTGAGTCTAGGTGCTCGTTACTGTGACTCTTGCCGCTACGTTCGTACGCTCGTTCCTTTCGACGTTCGACTATGTTCGACCTTTGTCTCTGTCTCTCTCTGTATGTGTGACTGTTCTGTCGGGTATCCACTAGCAGTAGTATATGTATACCCTGGGTGAGTCTATTTGTGTAAAAAGGGAAAGACCCCTTAACAATATATATATATATATATATATATATATCGTCATCCACAGAGATACTGTTTTGCGGTATCACAGCACTTCAGTGTAGCTAGACGTCCGATTGCTTCAAGCCGGAATCGAAACACGACCGATTTGGCAACATTAGGCTATCGTTGCACGGCAGAGAGGAAGGGAAATTTTAACGTTTTCTATACGAAATATGCTAGTGGCCCGGAGAGTTCAATTCAGTTTTAGAGCGATGTGTTAAAAGCAGTAGCAGCTACCGTTTTTAAAATCACACTTTTCTCAAGAGAGTTCAACCGGATTTCCCGGGAGCATATATTGTCCTCTACAGACAGATTATTTCGTTGTATCACAGCTGTTCAGTGTGGCTAGACGTCCGATTATTTATATACTAGTTCGGTATAAGTCACTTCACTGTTAGCAAGACGGTGAAATATCAAATCTAAAATGTTTGTAGATTTAACATTCTACATTTATTAGAAAAGATAATCAATTCAAACACATAAGTAGTCATAAAATTGACTTCAAATGTCCGCAAGAATATGACACATTCTCTTTTCCCATAATCAAGCGTTTTTCTATCAGGCAGAAAAGCAAATTAATCTTCGCGAATCAGATGTTCATTTTTACTTGACCACTTTTGCTTCTCTTGTTTATTTTTTGTGTCGTCTGCTGGAGGCCATTTTTCTCCATTTGCATTTTTACATTACATATTAACAACACGCAGCGGCGTTTTCATGGTCAAATACAATCGTCACACCATGTCTGTTGCGTTTTGGCTCGACTATTTATATAATAAGTAAATAAAATAAGACAGTAATAAACAAATTAACAAACTACGAATGCACATATAAACAAAAGTAAAAGTAACAATGACAATAAAAAACAAACGACAAAGCAATCAATAATAAAATTATTAAATCCTTCATTGTGAGATCAGGTTGGAGTAGATGTTTTATTTTTTTGACGATTCAATGTCGCTGAAACAGATCACACGTCTGTCACATATTGTTGATCCCTTCTCTGGAAATTTGGTGTGTTTCGCAAGGTTATACAATGTATCGAATATAGATTTCTACATTTTTGGAAGGTTGTTTGGTTTTGCTGGTGAATCACAAGCTTTCTGGATATAATTTTGTCTACCCGGTTACGTTCTGCAGTGCAACAAGGAACCAACCATTTTTAACATAATTTCAGGTGGATACTATGAGTTCCGCTAGAGATCTAAAATGAGACGTTCACAGGATTGAGAAGAAAATACAACTGTTCATCATGACACGAAACCAATTAGAGCAGGCATGGGTAACCTTTTTCGATCAGTCGGTCGCATGATCGATGTTTCATTACAAGCCCGTCGCACTACTAAAAGATTCCAGGTAATTTTTCATAGTAGGTGCCTTATTTTCACTACAGAAGACCATATGCGTAAGCATATACCTTAGAAATGGGGTATTTTTTTTATTGGAGAAAAGATTTTATATAATTAAAAAATTGAAGATTTGGTATAATTTTATCAATGATGACAGCGTGATTAACACATATTGATGGAAATGATTTCTTTCTTTCTTATTTATTCAATGAAAACAAAAAAAAAGTTTTTTTCTTCTAAACAGAAATAAATTCATATGAATGTTTCCTGTTTCAAAAGCAAAATATGTTTACACGTGAGATCTTCCATAGTGAAAATCGCCAATTGATAAAAACGTTATTTTCACTAAAAATTTACAAAATTCATGAAACATTGTATTTAATCTTTCTTTACGTTTGTGGTTGTATATGAGACAGTGTGCTAGTGAACAAGTGAGAACGAAAGAAAACATTTAATTTTAAGAAACATTATATTGTTTACGTTCGTGGTTGTATATGAGAGAGTGTGCGAGTGAACAGGTGAGAACGAAACAAAACATTTAACTTTAAGAAACATTATATTGTTTACGTTCGTGGGTGTATATGAGAGAGTGTGCGAGTGAACAGGTGAGAATGAAAGAAAACATTTAATTTTAAGAAACATTATATTGTTTACGTTCGTGGTTGTATATGAGAGAGTGTGCGAGTGAACAAGTGAGAACGAAAGAAAACATTTACTTTTAAGAAACATTATATTGTTTACGTTCGTGGGTGTATACGAGTGAGTGTGCGAGTGAACAGGTGAGAACGAAAGAAAACATTTAATTTTAAGAAACATTATATTGTTTACGTTCGTGGTTGTATATGAGAGAGTGTGCGAGTGAACAAGTGAGAACGAAAGAAAACATTTAATTTTAAGAAACGTTATTTTCCTTATAAATTTAAGCGAGCCATTCTCAAAGACCAAACGGGAAGCATGTCGCCCGGGATTCGTGTGACCGATTTAGAGTTTCCTCGGAGAGGATGAGACGATACTTCCTTGGTTTTTGAGAGGTATTGGGATGTACAAGCCAGTTTTTTCACAACTGAGGTGATGTCGGCTTTTTCATTCCCATTTTCTCTTGAAATACGTTTACTAAGTTCAGTTTAGCTTGGTCCCATTGACCACAGAAGAGGAACATTGATAGAAGAAATCACCACATTAACAATAGTCTACGAGATGCGACCGTAAGTAATAATCCTATGATAGTCTTTCTCTGTCTCCATTTCCTGTCCAATCAAATAAAGATTACAGCCACGCATGGTAAAGAAACAGAAAATTTACAATAATATTTAGAGAGCTCTTTGCTGTTAATACAATCTTCTTCTATGTACCTTGCCCCTTTTGGGATGTGGGCGACTGGGGCTCCCTGCAATTTCCTAGCTGCAAACAATATTTTCTCTCTTTAATATCCCCCCAGCCCTATGCACTGCCATCCATTTACGCAAGCTAATTAGTAAGGCTACTCGCTGTTTTTCTGTCTCCTCTTACCGTCAGTACATCTTGTGGGTATCAAATTCTCCTAGCCCTCTTTCATCATTATGTATCCCCAAAATTTCAGTTGGCTGATTCTGATTCTCATACATATCCTTTTCGACTTCAATTAATACAATAATACTTAGTAAAACAATCTGCAAAAGAGGTTTACAAATTTAAGGGGCTATTTATATTAAAGTTTAAATATATACTAATTAACAAACTCAGTTATATGTGATATAAGAAAAAAAAACTACTGAAAGTTTCATATGTCCAGAGTACGACAGAAAAATCTTCTCACATATGACTCCCAGAAATACGTTCCACATAATAGCAAGACCATAGCTACAGGGTGTGGCAGAAATACTTCACAATTTTATACTCTTACCTGTGTGGTGCTAGTGAATTGAGTCAAGTGGTAATGGTTACTTCCTCTAGCTAATATCTTGCCATTATGTGGAATATTTCTGAGAGGCATATGTTGGAGGTATTTCTGAGAGGCATATGTTGGAGGTATTTCTGAGAGGCATATGTTGCAGGTATTTCTGAGAGGCATATGTTGGAGGCATGTCTGAGAGGCATATGTTGGAGGTATTTCTGAGGTAACCTGTATAAAAGACACATACAAGGAATTTCACAAAGATTTTCAGGCTAAAATGCTACGATGATTGCTTCTCAACGAAACATTCAAAAATTACTGATGTATCAGAAGTAAAATAGAGTCAGAAACTCATCACAGGAGTCTAACAAAATGGAATTCAAATTCTTGAAATGCCGAATGACAGTTAAAATCTTGAAATGTTAAATAAAGTGGTCAGTTTCTTTCACATTTCGTTGTACAATATGGAATTCAATTCGTCAATTAAAATATATCTTAAAATATAATATGAACAATTTTTCTTTACTGTTTGACAAAAAAAGTTTCCTTTAAAGAAATAGTCGCCGAATCTCTCTCTCATCTGTTTCTCTCGCACTATATAGGTATATATATCAGAAAAGAAACTGATAATGGCAAAGCCACAAATTTTTCCATCTCAGTTTAAATTTTGAAAATCATAGAACTGTTAAAACGGTAAATTACGCAAAATGAATATTCTTAAAGACCCGCAATGCAATTTCAACTTTCGTTTCTCATATTTTTACTTTTTTTTTTTTGCGGTACCACTCTTCTTTTTAATATACACACTTTTCTCTCGTTGGAACCATTATAACCTCTTCATTTTATATATATATATATATATATATTGAAAATTGGAACATGTTCATGAAAGTAAATATACCCGATTGTTCATTTCGCCGTTTAGTCTTCATCAAACCGAAAGCGAAAAATGAATTACGTGTATGTGTATTTGTGTATGTTTAAATAATAAAATTTTATTATTTTTTTTCCAAAGCTGGCGTTGCTCGTGACTAAAAAAAAGAAAGAAAATATGTCAAGTTTTTTTAAAAAAAAGTTTTAAATATCTACTTTGATTTAAGTTTCCGAGTTGAGAGATAGAATCCTTCAAACAAATCTATTTTCTACCCATTCTCAATGATTAAATCCCTCTCCATTCAAGAACAATCAAGAGATCGGTGAATAAGTTTAAAAAAGAGGGAACAGCAGAGAGAAAAACTGTATCAAGAGGTGACAAAAGGAAGAGGTATCCCCATTTCAACTTCAAAGAGATCAATTAGAAAAGATCCAATTCAATCCATAAGACGTTTAGCACGTGAGAGACGAGTTTCAGCTTTGACATTCAAAAGAGCAGTGAAAAAAAGACTTCAAAATGAAACGTATGAGACAACTTGTTATTCGAGGACAGAACTTGAGAATGTTAGAGTGGGCGAAGATCATCTGGGAAAAAATTTGAAAAATGATCCTGGAATAAATATTTGAAATTTATTTCAATCCTCAATGAACTCGGTATATATATATATATATATATATATATATATATATATATATATATATATATATATATATATATATATATATATTGGAAACAGACTATTTACTTAAATATTTGAATCTATAAAAAAAACGTGTAAACAGAAAATATATTAAAATAATTCTCGGACGTATTACATTTGTTAATATATGTTGTCATTTGTTTACGTTAAGATACGCCTGTAGCAGTTATGATCCTTCGAGTAAAATCAGCGGAAATTTGTTGTTTAAAAACAGTAATTTAATTTTGTTAATGTAACGGTTCCTCGATATAGCACGTCAGGCCAAATGACGGCTCTGTCTAGGATACAGGTTCGATTCCTGTCGGAGGACACATATATTCGATGAAATTTCTCAGACATTCAGACCGGTAAATGTAGTTAACACTGTTTTATCTGAACGGACCATGTGCCTAAATATTTGTATCTATAAAAATAATATAATTGACGGACTTATTCCATTTCATAATATATATATATATATATATATATATATATATATATATATATATATATATATATATATATATATATATATATATATATATATTGGGCGGTGACTTACGATAATGTTAAATTAACAAAAGTAATGTATACAAGAAGGAAAAGAATCTGAATGAAATCTATTATATTTTTTTTTACCGAAAATGCATATAGTATAAAAGAAAAAAAAAACAGCGTCTCTAGTTCGTGCGCATGTGTAGTCGCATCATCATGAATATATAGTTAGTTCCAACGAATATATATTCCCCCGAGATATATATATATATATATATATATATATATATATATATATATATATATATATATATATATATACATAAATACATATATACATACATATATATATATATATATTTACATACATACATATATATATATATATATATATATATATATATATGTATATATATATGTATGTATGTATGTATATAGCAATAAATATAATCAATGCTCACTTATATTAAACTTTACCCTGGCTTTCGCGGAAATTACCTCGACTCTCCAGGCAAACTGATTGTAATCTTTTAAATACAAGTCTCGCAAAGCTCAAAATTAAAGAAGAGATAAGTGAACATTTAATATTATTTATTACTAGTAGTTCTCTATGGCATGATACCTCGCAAAATGGCAGCAATGACTGCTTAATTTTAAAACCTTATCATCCGGAAATACTCTGCTCGATTTACCTACGGCTAGCCTGAGATTTATTCATTGCTATATATATATATATATATATATATATATATATATATATATATATATATATATATATATATATATATATATATATAAAGACATTTTTATGTTTATACATTCTTTTTATAGATACAAATATTTAGGTAAATATTCTGTTTGTAATAACCAGTATTAAACAACATTTACCGGCCTGAATATCCGAGAAAAATTCATAGAAAATATTCGTCCTCCGACAGGAATCGAGCCTGTATCCTATACGGAACCGTCATATAGGTTGACGTGCCTTTAAACGATTTGGCTAACCGAACGCTCCTCTGTGGCCAAATCGGTTAAACGCATGTCAGATTATATGACTTTGTCCAATATATATATATATATATATATATTTTGAACGATAAACATTATTTAAAAAATTTATTAAAATCTTCAGACTTTTATATATATATATATATATATATATATATATATATATATATATGCAGAAATATAGTCTTAAAGTGTGCTATATTTATGGGGTAAAGTGCTCAATATCAGAGATAGAGCGTGTGTAAATATAAAAGTGGACATGGAAGTCAGCACTTAGAGGCGACAGTCTGTTTCATGCTAGTGCAATCGTCAGGCGACTAGTGCTGTTATTTTTCTCGGCTATTTATATAAGGGTCAGTGGTGCATTATGGGTAGTCTATTTTGGCGGTTACTTTTACCGGAAGTGGCTTATTTGTTTATTTATTTATGTCAAATTGTTTTGCTTGTTTTTTGTTTGTTTTTTTATTTTTATCTTATATATTTATTTATTTATTCTTTTATTTTGATCGGTGTTTTTGGTTAACGCAGTAAAAATTTGTTTATATAGCTTATTGTTGGTAGTCTATAATGGTTTTCATTACCGGAAATCGCTTGTTCGCTTATTTATTTGGGTCAAATTGTTTTGCTTGTTTTTATTTATTTTCATTTTTATTTTTTATCTTATATATTTGTTTATTTGTCATTGATTAAATCTGTTTGTTGAATTTGTGGCCCTTTATATCAAAATCAACCAATCAACACTCAACAAAATCTATTACAAATATAGCAACAACATATTAAACTGCTTATAACATTTAATGCCATTTTACATTTCTGCCCGTTTCCGGTCTTCTCCTCTATATTTAAACGCATATTTTGCAAAACAAAATTCATAACTTCAACGGATAAATTTAAAATTGTAAAATAACTACGACAGAGCGTGTTCGCACGTGTTTTCAAACGTCAAAATCACAACCGATTTTATCGCAGTTGCAACATGTTTATCTTTGTTATTTACCCCTGAAGATGTTCTTAGAAAAGGTCGAAAGTACTTGAGTTAAAAAATAATACACAGCGCCTCTCTAATAGCGAGATGTTTCTTAGAATGTGATTTCTATAGAATTCTACAGTTTTTGTCCAGAATTTTTCTTAAGGGTACATGTACATTATAGTTTGATAAATGTTTGGTCTCATAAGTCACACGTGAGCTGATTGCTTACCGACCGTATTTAATGAAATATATATATATATATATATATATATATATATATATATATATATATATATATAAAAGTGAACATAGAAGTCAACACTTAGAGGCGACAGTCTGTTTCATGCTAGATGCAATCATCGGGCCACTATATATATATATATATATATATATATATATATATATATATATATATATATATATATATTGAATATATATGTTGAAACGCTTGTTTTACAAAAATTCCATAGCTACAACGGATACATTTAAAATTTTAAAATAATTACGGAGTTCGTGCGTGTTTCTGAAAAGCACTATCACAACCGAATACAGATTTTATCGCAGTTACAATAGGTTTGTCTTTGTAACTTACCTCTGAAGATGACCTTGTAAAAGATCGAACGTAATAATGGAAGTTAATAATCGAACTTAATAATGAAACAATAATAATTACATAATCATATGAGTATATTTATGTGAAATAGAAAAAGCTGACAATTTCAAACCTTTTCGTTTGTACCCACTTCTTAAAATAATGACCAGCATTCATATTCATGATTGGTATTGCAATATTTTGTTAAAGTTGGTAAGCTCAGATATTTAACGATTCGATAGGGGAATTTTGTTGTAGAATTCGCCTTGAACTTATTCAACCATTAACTTAAAGAATAAGTTTGATCAGAAAATTAAAATAGGAAAACTGTGAAATTTTCACGGGTCATTCAAGTCATTATTATTATTATTATTATTATTATTATTAGTAGTAGTAGTAGTAGTAGTAGTAGTATTGTTTACATAGTCAATATTTTACACAAATTAAAAAAAAATCGTTGCTTGTGCTGAAGTATATAATGTGATTATATCTAGAAAATCTTGTCTACCATACTGATAAACATCCGGTTCTTCATAATAACTGAGAAGTCGATATTTCTTGAAGAAAACATCAAAAACGAGACACACATTATGATTCCGACGTATGACGTATTCGAAAACTGGAAAATAAAATAAATGTTTAAAACGACATAACTTATTACCTATTATATATATATATATATATATATATATATATATATGTGTGTGTGTGTGTGTGTGTGTGTGTGTGTGTGTGTGTATGTATGTATATATATATATATTTGTATAATATTTGTGAGTTGTATATATTTGTTGTAGTTTTTTGTAGTGCTGTTGTATTTTGTTGTAGTTTGTTGTATACATTTTTATATATTTGAAAGTTTCTATATATATATATATATATATATATATATATATATATATATATAGACATCTCTATTCCAATATTTCTGGCATTTAAAAGAAACGAATAAAACACCGAAAGTAAAATGGAAAATAATAAATAGAACAAGAACTTGTAAAACCTGGGATGACCAATGCCCTTAATGAAAAACTACATGAAAAACTACACATCATTAAGTTTCAAAATAATGAAAAGTTATTAAACCATAGGCAGGAGTTTTCTGCCGACATCAACAAATTTTCGCATTAAATTTATTAACACCCCCCCCAATCCCAACAACAACATATAAACAAATAAATTCTATAGTTTAATAAAAGCCTTAAAAGCTCAGCCCAATCATTAAATAGAAAAACCGTTTGTGGAGTCGTCAAAAAACAAATTGTAATCTATTTCAACACGTTTGTATAAGAAATAGCCATTTGAATAAACAAATAAATAAAGAGATTAATAGACAGATAATAATGAAACAGAATCCTCTCGACACTTAACGACCTGCCGCAAGGCCATAAAATACGTTTAGACCAACTAGACTGAGACCGCTACTATCAGATTTGAAATAGGGACCCCAACATAACCTGACATAAACTTTCCGAAGGGGACTGGTCTGTAGATAAAAAATTAACTCTTAACTCTTCGACCATCTAACCAATATGGCCGACCCTAGCCGTTTCAATAGTAACTAATGTTGCAAGAGACCATACTTATAAACACGCGCAAACCACAAGATATCTTATTCCTAAATTCTCGCTTGACGATGAAGCGAGACCAGACACCTTAATTCAACTTAATTTCAATAATTATATTGAGGGTCTCGGCTCTTGCTTTTGAAACATGAGAACTCTTATGTAGCGAAAGAATCATTTTTTTTAAAAATATTATAATATATATATATATATATATATATATATATATATATATATATATATATATATATATATATATATATATATACTTACAAATAAACAAAAATTCCAAACTTATAGAAGCTTTATTTTTCAGTTTTCTAATGAGGTAACTGGATAGTACTTATGTAGATTTAACGCATTTAACAGTTTATAGCTATAGCATAACATCCAAACTTGCAAATCAAGAAAAACAAGTTCTATAATATTTTGTAATGTTCGAGAAGACTCCGGAAAGTTCTAGAAGGGTCTAGAGTGTCATTGTAAATATAAACATATATACAATTACAATTTAAGAAATTTCGTGTGGGAGTAACATTTAAAAAAAAATAAACTGAATCAAGCCATTCTTCATTATTTTTTAACAGAAGTTAATCAAATTAAAATACAGAAAAGCCATTATTTTACATTGTCAAAAACTCATATCTCTAATACATACGTACATATATATATATATATATATATATATATATATATATATATATATATATATATATATATATATATAGTAAAGGTAATAAATCCGTTGTTTTATAATCCAAGTGGATCCTAGTAATTTAAAGTATTAATCCACAAAAAATAAAATTATTCCCCATTTGAGTTTGGATTTTATTTCGTATTAATTATATATATATATATATATATATATATATATATATATATATATATATATATACACACAACATTTTTAATAATAAATAAGTAAGAGTGTCTAAATAAACACGGGTATCCTCTAAAATAATATTTAATGTAATAAAAATATGTCTGATTAACAAGGAAAAATCAATAATTCTTTAGAAATTCCTTTGTTTACGCTTCGGATACGAACCTGAGCAAATATGCGTTTCGAGAAAAATATGATACGAGTGAGTGGGTTTAAAGGCAAAATAGAACCTTGTATTATTGTGGAAGCTGTTCGTAGCTGAGCGGTTGAAACACGCCGGCTCAGACGGTGGTTACTCGTGCAAAGTTGATGCAGTTCCTAATCATCTCTGAGGGCATATTCACTTTATTACGTTTTGTGGGGTACGCTGTCTTATAGACAATAAAGACCCTGTTTTAAAATAGAAGGAACGCCTACTCAAATGCAAGATGACAAATTTTATATGGGTTCTATATTTAAAATCCTTGGAAATTTCGTTTCTCTCATCATTAAATGACTTTAGGCAAATAACATTACTCTCCCCAAATATGTCTAGCAATTAAAGAATGATGGTAATAACCCGATTAATACGTGCGATATTTTAGCTAAAACTAAATCTTACAATGGGAAAGGCGATAAATGTAAGTTGTGCCTTTTAGGAAACACTTAAATAACCTTAACTTCTTAAACAAGAGAAATGAATTGATGGCCTCATGTAAGCATAAAAATAAATATCTTTTGAAATACGTTGATTCAGATTATTTTCTACTGTAGATTGTAACCTTACCTTTTTTTTATTTTCTTCTATATACTTTTCTTCTATCGAGCATGTATATTTTTTATACTTTTAGCTCCGTTTATTATAATACAAAATTAAAAAAAATAAATTAATCCCGTTTGTTTTAAATATAAAATAAATCCTTGAATTCTCGTTTACTTTAAACAAAAGAATAAATCCATCCTATCTTAAAAACAAACTTTTTTGTGCAGTTGAAATACATTTTTAAATACAAAATAATTTTAAAAAAAATTTTTGTTTTTATTAATATCTTTGTTATTAAAGTTTGAGGTCTGTGTATTTGAGTGCATATTTTTAAAAATACCATTAATTCCCGTTTATTTTTAATATAAAATTAAAAAAATAACCCTTGTTTATTTTAAATATGAAATATAAATCACGTCTATTTTAAACAGAATATATATATATATATATATATATATATATATATATATATATATAATTATTTATTCGAAAATTATGACATAAATATATTATAAAATCACTACAAAAATAACCATGTTGTTTCAGTCTTCGGCTGTCTTATCAAGTGATAGTGTTGAATGTAGAATAAAGGGTTTTAAAAGGTTCAAATCAATCAAACACCTCTCGCTAGGGGAAACACAGTTACATCAGATTGAATGACCAATAAAAATACACGTATATGATAATTCAAAAAACTTGACAACAAACCTTGGTTATAATAATTAATTAATGCTTTTATGTTAGTGTTAGACTAAAATAGAATTCATTCTAACTAATTTATATTAATTTTTTCTATAAAATTAAAAATTACCAATTTTAAATTTTAAAATTAGTCTGTATTAAGTTTAAACATTATTTAAAGAAGAAACTGAGGAAATATGCATGTTTTGTTATTTATTTTGTTTTTTAAAGGTCAAAAACTAAGTATGAGTGACTGCACATGTAAAGGAATGTATATATATGTGAAACGTGCATGGATGTGTTTACAATATATGACAGAGCAAGATCTTTAATATTACCTTCAAAAATCATTCCATATTAACTTAAAAACTAAACATTAAGTAAAGGAAATTACCCATCTAAAAACAGTCATGAATTAAATTCATGAATAAAATTCAAACTGATAGATATGTCACCTTAATAATCAATTACAACTAGAAGTAAACTTATATTTTAAAATAAAATTTTATTCTTTTAATGTACATTCTATGAATATTTTTTCTAATCGACTATTTCATATTAAATCCGCCAAATTTTTGTAATAAAGATTAAAAATAACTTAAATCGCTAACAAACATCAAATTAAATACCTTGTAGACTGTTTAAACATTCAAATGTATATAAAACATTATAATATTCATAAACCCCCAAAATAACACTTTCAAAGTAAAGCAAAACGACAGCGTCTATTTCGTTCATTCCAAAGAAAGTCAGTGACACCTCTCATGATTTCCTTCTCTCTTTTTCTTTTTAGATTTGTTTTCTCTTCTCCCCCTTCTATATCAATATATAACTTCCGTTGAGTTAACCGATTAAATGTGTCAATGTCTGGACCTCCTCAAATAATATTATGTATGAAAGAATAGAAATATTAAATTACATCTAACTCAATCATGTCACTCCCAACTCACTTCTTCACTTCGTTAATTTACATATGCTTAATACTGCCCGTCAAAAGTGTGTAAATTTCTTTTCATTTTTCGTTTCAACCTTTGGAAGTAAAGTCTGATGATCCGCAGTGCTTTAAAAAGGGCTGTGGTGAAATAATTTATTACATGGAACCTTAAAGTAGTCTGCTTTTATTTATATATACATATATATATATATATATATATATATATATATATATATGTGTGTGTGTGTGTGTGTGTGTGTGTGTGTGTGTGTGTCTGTGTGTGTGTTTTAAACAATAACCCACTGATCCACTTGTAATATATGGACTGCGCCAGCATTGCGTTAGCCAGATGTTTTTTTATTAAAATTTCAATTATGTAACGCTCAGTCTATACTCAGTCCCTGAAGATGGCGTTAAGCATGAAACTCCGAGTCGGTTTACGGGTGAGGAATAATATGTATATTACTATCAATATGTATATCTTTTATTAATATCATCACTCAATGTGAGATATTCCCCTCCCTCACTCCTCCTCTCTCTCTCTCTCTCTCTCTCTCTCTCTCTATATATATATATATATATATTTATAGGGTGAGAGTGAGATAAATAGATAGATAGATAGATAGATAGATAGATAGAGAGAGATAGAGAGAGAGAGAGAGAGAGAGAGAGAGAGAGAGAGAGAGAGAGAGAGAGAGAAAAGCCGGTTCTCTGTTTCGGGCTAGAAGCTAGAAGGTTTTTGTCTGAATCCTTCCTTGACATCTACAAATCTACCATTCAGTTATCTGTCTATATTTCTGAGTTGATGTGTTATGTAGACTATTTACATTATTCGGACTATTGTAAATAGTTTACATCTTGCTTCATCGGTATACCGATACACCGAAAATATGGGGACAAATTGAAAAGTCCTACCAGAAACTGGTACAAATACAGGAGCACAGTACTAATAATGTAAATAGTGAAATCTACCATTCGTCCATGCATCGTGCCATATATGGTCTGTTGCCCCCGTTGTTCATCTCTAGGTTCTTGACAAAATACGAAGACGCATATGCGATGTAATCGGTTCTTATTTGGGGTCTCGGCTCCAGTCACTTTCTCGCAGACGTGATGTGGCTTCCCTCTGTCTTTTCTATAAATATTTCCATGGCATCGAGCTATTTTCACTGGTGCGCCGACTGCATGAATTTAAGCGTGCTACTTGGTTGCCATCTCGGTCCCACCCTTTCGCTGTAGAAAAAGTTAAATGTAACCGCTTGTTCTACTCCAACAGCTTCTTCTCTCGCACTTGCCAACGGTGGAACTGCCTTCCTCTTATTTACTCCCCTAATAACTATAATCTTCAAAAATTTAAATGCAATGTCAATCGACATCTTCTGATTCCTTGACCCCAGTTCTTCTTTTTAGCCTCCTCCGTTTTTCTTTTTATCTTTTCCTCACCCACCCCCCATAATCAGTCTTTTCCCTTACTTTCAATTTTATAAATCTTATTTTTATAGAATTCATCCTCTCGCACGCTTTTCTTTAAAGAATTAAACAACATAAAACAAACGTTTATTAATAACGGATTTCCTAATCAATTGTTAGATTTCCATATTAGGCGTTTTCTGTCTAAGGTAGCTAATAGCAACGACGCGAATAGAAACATAAACAATAACATTAATATTTTTTATAAAAATCAAATAAACAAGACGAAAGTAGAATTTAGAACATAATAATTATATGCACAACACCAGTTGACAATAGCAAAAATTAGAACAGGTATTTACTATAAAACATTAAAATCTCTAACCTTATAGTTAAAAATAATAATTCACCTCTTAGAACAAAATTAAATGGGACAAATATTATTTACGAATTTAAATGTCCCTTAAGGAATTGTATTCCGGATCAATCAAATTCGTAAATAATTATATAGGTCATACTACATGTTTGAGACGAAGACTCACCCTGTTCTGACTATACCTCAATTAAGTCTCATTTAAATATTCATGGGGACCGACCGGAGTCTATTCGTAACAGATTTGTTGATAACACAAATATAATAGCATTATTTACATGCAAAAAAAGGCTAAAATAATGAAGCCTTATTAATAAAAACAAAACAAAAAAACACAACACTCAGTAATATCAACTATGAACATGGACACAATACCTTGACTGTGTATTGAAAATTAAAATACATTAATACATACATGCAATAAACTATTTCTTGTTAGCAGTTAATATATTTCAACCTTGAAAATGGCTAAATGTATAGCCGGGAGCACTCGGAGAAAAAGAACTTTCGGACATTTTTTTATATAATTTATCTTCTGAAAAGAAAAACATTATTAGATCACATAAGAAATTGTATAAAAACTAAATCAAAGCAGCTTGTCTATTGCATTCAATATATATATATATATATATATATATATATATATATATATATATATATATATATATATATATATATATTAGGTTGATGCAAAAATAATGTCGTTTTCTCAAATGAAGTTGAACGTCAAAAAACGACATTATTTTTGCACCAACCTAATATACAACATATATATATTTAGCATTTCACTTCAAGCATACATATATATATATATATATATATATATATATATATATATATATATATATATATATATATATATATATATATATCATGGTTGGAAAACCGCTGCATTCTGAATGATTCCTTTACGAGATTAGAGAGATAAGAGTCGAGCGGTACAAGGTCAGGGATGTAGATGGAAGCGGCAAGGTTGACCAGAGCTCGATATTTTGATTGCCTGTCTTTGAGGCCTTTGTTTGTCATGTTTCAAAATTACATCACTCATCTTCAAATGGGGCCTATCTCGAAGAAGCGCTGTTCTGGGACTTGACAGTGTACTAACGTGGTCGTCATAATTGATAGCGATGCCATTGGGTATAACATCTTACAGTCCGAATTTCTTCGGTGGGAGCCTGTCACTAAAAGGAGATTTCTTCTTTCTTAACCATTGCCAGTAAATTTACTGATCGTTCTTCTGCAAGCGCTCACCTCCTCGGCCGGCTTTTCTATAAATAAATAACTTCCTGTAAATGGTTGCACAATTATGTAGTAGCTCTTTGTTTTTCTACTCGTTTGAAGAGGAAAAATTATGAGTAAGGAAATAAAACATTACTCTACTTATTTGTGGTTGACAGTTTATGTTTAACAGTATAAAATAATTTACGGTATGACTGGAAGTCGTTTACACCCCCCCCGCCACATACCCACGCACACATACTCACACACACGTACACACACACGCACACACACACACCCATACACACACACACACACACACACACACACACACACACACACACATATATATATTTAAAGAGAGAGATAGAGGCAATAATGTCACTATATAATTACTAATAAAAAAGCAAAGTAATTAATGTACTGTTATTTACCATAGCATTTTATTATTATTAACCAGAATAAATCAGAATTATTTAATAATAAATTTCTGAACTGTGAGTAACTGTATAATTACATTATTGTCACCCTATATATATATATATATATATATATATATATATATATATATATATATATATGTATATATATATGTGTGTGTGTGTGTGTGTGTGTGTGTGTGTGTGTGTGTGTGCGTGTGTGTGTGTGTGTCAGATCTCTGCATTATGGAGAAAATCTTAATAATCTGAGGAATTACTAAATCATTACTAAAATCTTAATAGACCTGAGGAATTACTAAATAATCGCAATGAAATTTTCTTCAAATGCAGGCACAGACATCGACTCAAAATAACAACTGCATCTAATCTTTGGGAGGCCTGGCCATGGAAACTCCGGAATTTGAAATTATCTAGACATGAAATAACACCTGGTGTCTATATATAGGTTTAATTGCTTATATTAAACTGCATATATGCTTAGATATTTGTGTATGTGTATATGTGTGTTGATATGTGTTCATATAATTAATTGCGTTGACATTTGCAGGTGGCTATATGGCATTTAAAAGTATACACATATGTTTGTGTATGTGTATGTATGCGTTTATATGGGCTATTTATATGCATGTATTTGTATGTGTGGATACATATAAATATATATGTGTATGTGTGTGAATGTATATGTGTATGTGCTTGTATGTGTATGGATATATATTTATGTATATATGTGTATACATATATATATATATATATATATATATATATATATATATATGTATATGTGTTTGTGTGTATATATAGATGTATATGTGTGCGTGCGGGTGTATATGTATCTGTATATGCGTATGTTTATATGTATATATGTGCATTGACATATATAGTTAAATGGGTTATAACTGATCTTATCTTTACTTTTCATCATTATTACTCGTTATTTCTCTCATTGGTATTATGATTAGTTTATTATTATTATTATTATTATTATTATTTAAGTTTTTCATTTTCGATGTTTTTCTATATTATATTTTAATGATACTATTTGAAATTTTTAAGTTGTAATAATTTAAATTTTTAAATTTAAATTTTTAAATTTAAATTTAAATTTTTAAATTTAAATTTAAATTTTTAAATTTTAAATTTTAAATTTTAGATTTTAATTTTTTCCTTTTAACTATCAATTGTTATTAATAATATTAATAATGTTAATATTCTTTCTTTTCTTTTATATTCATATTATCTTTTCTTTTCCCCTATTTTGTTTTGTTGGTATTATTTAAAATAATGTCAAGCGTTAACTGTAAATTATATTAATCTATCTTTTTGAAATTAACTGCAATATGCCTATATATGTTAATTTATTTTTTCTTTTTTTTCTTTCGCCACGTTTTTCCTCCCACACCTGCTTCCCCATTTGCTTTCTTATATCTGTTCTTTTTTTCTCTTCGTCTCTTTTCCTGTGAGATGACTTATTAAATAGGTCAATGTCCGGTCCTTAACCCAGCCCTTACTCATAAGTATCTTAATAAAAATAGATTTAAAATTATTCCTATCTCTCCCTTCCTTCTCTAAGTTCGACCATATCTGTTGTCGTCCTCCTCTCCCGTCTCTCTATCACCTTACATCAACTTAAACCTCCCCCTCGAATCTTGTATAAAAATAATAATATATAAATTTTCAACCATTTTTATGCTTGGAAATGTGATCTGAAAAACCACCAAGAAATCACTTCCCTGGGGTAATAAAATATGATCAATAGGTCCTATATATTAATTTTAGTAAATGTATTTGCATTGATAAGTCCAAAGAAAAACTACTTTAATTTATATATAGAAGTATATTTTTTCTAAAATGAACACAACACTGACATCTCATATTAACAGATATATTTACCAAAATTATACAAAACTATCTTGACATATCAAAGAGTAAATTTATTCAATAAAATCACCACTGGCTTCAACCACAGCCCCCAGACAACTTCGGAATCTCCTGCAACTCTTCTGGACGATCGTCTTGTTTAAGTTGGTGAATGCTGCCATAATGCTTTCCTTGAGTTCATCTTTGGTGTTACAAGGAGTTTCGTTGTTCTTTCTCTCAACTGAGTCCCACATATAGGGATTAAGATTACATTACGTTAATGATCATTTTCACCTTGTAAATTGAAGATTTTTCAATTATATATATATATATATATATATATATATATATATATATATATATATATATATATATATATAAGAAATTATTAGGAGGATTTGAGATAATCATAATTAAGTAATTAATTCATTGAGTTTTAGAAGAAACCTCAACAGAATGCAGAAAGCACTGGACGGCAGTTTCGTCCTATATTTGGGACTCATCAGCAGTGCGTATCCACTACCAAGAATTGAAACCCGGACAGTTACGTTATTAAGCACACGTCATACCAACTGTACCCCGGTGACGAAGAGTTAACGTATTAAACGACTACTATCACCGTGGCTCTCGGGGGCACAGTCCTTGGTTAAAGGAACTTGGATGAGTTCCTCCACGGAATATGTGAATGAGCGGCACTATGTCGAGTTTAATTCGTTACCTCTTCGTCACCGGGGCCCGTGGTACAGTTGGTATGACGTTTGCTTAATAACGTGACTGTCCGGGTGTCAATTCCTGGTAGTGGATGCGCACTGCTGATGTAGTCCCAAATATAGGACGAAACGGCCGTCCAGTGCTTTCTGCGTTCTATTGAGGTTTCTTCTAAAAACTCGATGAATTACGTAATGATGATATATATATATATATTTGCAAGTTTCATTAAAAAGGACTGATACGAGACTGCTATTCAATTTTTCCTTTGTTCTTATAATTTTCTACTTTGCTGGACATACATTGTGCAGAAATTGTCTTGTATGTCCGAGTAATTTCGGCTATACTTTTAGCCATTATCAAGGATGAATTTATTTTTTACTTTAAGCTGAATGCATGGATTCATTTATGTAGGTATCTAGAGTCATAGGAATGTTTTATTTTTCAACTACGTTCAGTACATTGTGTTCGCGTTTATAGTTGCCATTATTGAATGTTGGCTTTTAGTTTATCAACGAGTATGTAGTTTGTTATGCCTTCATGTGTATTTAAATGAGACATAACTGAGCTATGGCCGGAGAGCTGTATGAGAATAGGAGAGCCGAGTTCGGATGCCAGTCGAGTTCATAGAAATCAATTATGCTCTAATAGTATAAATGCATCTTTTGTCCCCCCCCCCGGCTATGGGAAAATAGCAAAACAGACTGGCTTTTCTCTCTCTCTCTATCTCTCTCTCTATATATATATATACGCACACTGAGGGTGCGATGGGTAAATTGTCGCCATTTATATTTTTATTTTCGCACTCGCGCGTTGTTGGTCTTTGATTTTGTTGACTGCACTGCATAGTAGGGCCAGTTGGACATCGTCCCTGAGTTAAATATCAACCTTGTCTTAATACTCTCCGCCAGAAATTTGGAAACGGCATGCTGTACTTCTTGGCGCATGCACCGAAAGCGCTCCAGTACGAATATTTCAGAATGTTTGCGTGTCCATCTGAGGAGAGGTCAGTGGATTCGCAAAGTGTTGGATTAGTTTAATGGCGATTACGAAGATACGACAGCATGCAAAGCACGCTTTGATTGTTCTGATCAGAAAAGAACTCCCCAAATTTGTTGGAGAGGACCTCGGGCTCACCACGGACGGAGTCTTACATTAATTGCTCTGAGGAGGTAGTACTACCTTGGGTCAAGAGGGTGTCTGCTGGAAAACCCCATATCTGCTCACAGGACTTTGCATCATGTCACACAAGCAGGAGAAGACAGTCATGGCTCTCAGATAATTTCTGCGACCATATCGCCCTTTACATCTGTCCGCCTAACTCCTCAGTCTGCAAACCTTGATCATTACGCTTGGAGCACGGTTGAGCGAGAGATCAACTAAACTCCTTGTAATACTAAAGATGAAATGAAGGTAAAGATTTTGGCAGCATTCACCAACTTAGACCGTCCAGAATTGTTGCTGGAGATTTCGTAGTCGTCTGGAGATTGTATTTGAAGCCGTATTTCAAGATATTTTCGTATAATTCTGGTAAATATATCTGTTAAAATGAGATGTTAGTATTATTTTCATTTTTAGGGTAATTTATACGACAATTTATCTATCACAAACTATATATATATATATATATATATATATATATATATATATATATATATATATATATATATATAGTAGTTGTGGCTCCCGGGGGCACAGTCCTATGGTTACAGAGAATTTCAGAAGAGTTCCACCACGGAATATGTGAGCCAGCGGGGCTATATTGAGTCTGATTTGCTACCACTTCGTCACCGAGGCCCGTTGGAGAAGTTGGTATGACGTTTGCTTAACAACCTAACTGTCAGGATTTCAATACTCGGTAGTGGATGCGCACTGCTGATGAGTCCCAAATATATGACGAAACGGCCGTCCAGTGCATTCTGTTGAGGTTTCTTTCAGACTCAATGAATTACTTAATGATATATATATATATATATATATCTATATATATATATATATATATATATATATATAGATATATATATATATATATATATAGAGAGAGAGAGAGAGAGAGAGAATGAGAACTCCTTGAAAAGTGGAAACAGTGCCACAGAAATTCGGACAATTGGTGTTATGGATAATTAAAATAAGTCATTTTTTTTTCTTCAAAATAAAATTGGTATCTATATTTTGTTCTTAATAGCTTAAGAGTTATATTTAGTGGATAGTCATATTTGAGTAGAAATCACCGTTTAGTTTAAACAGTATAATTATGTTCGTCTACTGGCTTGAATATTCAAGAAAAATAAGCATCTTCCGCCAGGCAGGTTTCGAACCCGCGTCAACCTTTCCATGATGAACTGCGCATTAGACCGACTGAGCCACGAAGGGCGTAGCCGGACAAGTAAGCATGAATATTGCCTTTAAGCGAAAATCCTTCTCGTCATAAATACTAGAAAGTTCATATCTGCCCAGTTTCGTGGACAGTCGTAAACAAAGCAATTTCTAAAGAAGAATGTTTCATTTATTAATTAAGCACAATTTTTAACACTTACAGATCATCGAATCTAACGACGGTTTTTCTTGTGGGGTCACAGGTACGAATCCTGACTGAGACGCATATTTTTCATTCATAAGTTTTCCCGAACATTCAGGCAGGCTGCCGAAAATAAATATAATATTTAAAAACGTCTACTCAAATATGGGCATCCAAAAAGAATAACGCTTAAACTGAAAAAATAAATTGCCGGACTAATACATTCATTAGTTTACTAGAAACATATTAATTATTTTTAATTCTTGTTCCTTTATTGTCCTTTTTCCTTAATAATAGTTTTTCTTCATATTCTCTAACAGTCAGTCGACCAGATTGTTCATCTGTCGAAACATCTGCCTCGAGCAGACAGGAACCCGGACGATGCTTTGCCGACGGGGAAAGTTTCCTCCGGGGAGGTAGAAAGGTCCCTGAACCCGTTTATGCGGGTTCTAAGGGAATATTTTTGGCCGAGCCTACGGGCTCGGAAAACCCACGGTAAACTCGGCCTTGTGCCACATACATCCCTTGTGGGGGGCTGTTAAATATAACAGTAACCCTTGTCCCCTAGTATCTTTTTTGCCTTGCTTGGGTTAAATTATTAAGATATATATATATATATATATATATATATATATATATATTCCGACTTAAATTTTAATGTGGACGCACTTTGTGTTATTCATCGGTCTCACAGTTTTCAGGCGATTCTGAGGTCAAGATACTCAATTCTGTATTTCTCTTTATGTGAACAATGTAAGGGTAAGTTAGAGCAGGTCTGGCAACATGGCAGAAATGGTCACTAGGCACTATAATAATAATATATCTGAGAGCAACAAAAAGAAGGAAAAAGGCCAATAATCGCAGAACATGCAACTTCCCCGGCGCGAATGATTAACTAATAAAACCTGCACATGAAGGACACCAAAACACGGAATTGTGTATCTTCTTAAAAATCTCTGAAGATTGTGAGACGGGTGTATGACAAACGATGCATCGACATGGAAATTCAACTCGCGGCAAATGCAGAAATCTTTGATTTTTTTCTGTCTATATTTCTGAGATGATGTATTGTAACTAGTAACACTATTTACATTGTTTGGACTGTTGTCGTAATCTTTCTTGTCACATTTAAGATGTTTCGGCCGTTGTCCGTTCCGGCTTTTTCAGGATGGGTCTATATTGCTGGGTTGAGTCTTTGAAACTATTTACACTATTTACATTGTTCGGACTGTTGTCCTAATCTTTATCGTCATATTCACGACGTTTCGGCCGTTGTACGCACCGGCTTTCTTCAGGATCTGTCTAGATTTCTGGGATGAAGCATTGTAACTATTTACACTATTTACATTGTTCGGACTGTTGTCCTAATATTTATCGTCATATTCACGACGTTTCGGCCGTTGTACGCACCAGCTTTCTTCAGGATCCGTCTAGATTTCTGGGATGAGGCATTTTAACTATTTTCACTATTTACGTTGTTAGGACTGTTGTCCTCATCGCTATTGCCATATTCATGCCATTTTGGCCGTTGTACGCTCCAGCCTTTTTCAGATTATGGAGAGCCATTATCGACCACATCCTGTAAGAAACATGGCGCTTTGAAGATTCGTTTAAATCTTTTGTTGTGAACACTCCTAATTGTTAAGTTCTTTTTTTTTCAAGTATATTTTTACGGGGTAGTTGATAGGGTAATTAAATACATCATGTCTGCAGATTTGTTTCAAAAATAGCTATTATGAATGTTGTGGTTGGTTGTTTGCTTTCATTGTGATAATGCGTCAAAGAAAGTCAAGGGGACCAAGCGAAAAGGTGAATGAAATGAAGTAAGTATGAAAAGGTAAAATCCGGACTGAAACATGCACGACGGGATTTTCGGACGGAAAAACGACAACTTATCGACGAGCACGGGACCGAGCGAAAGCAACAGACGACACCGACGGGGAAAAGCTTCAACATCGGGCGACTGGCTGACGAAAGGCGGCGGCTGCAGCGGCGAAAGGCAATGTCAACGGCGACGGTGGCGAGTGGTTCGACTTAGCCGGCAATAAGCATAAGACGGGTAGGGAAGTGGAAGGAGGAAGAATGAAAAACAGAGCGAAAAGTATAAACATTCTCTACCCCCCCACAAAAAAAAACCAGAAGTTCTTGGAAGTGAAAGAAACTAGAAGTAAAAATAATGAGATGACGAAGAAGGAACTCAGAGGTAGATAGATAAATGCATAATTACCAAATTTTTTGGTTGGTCCATCCTATAGGCTTCTTCAAGTGTACACCTATAATCATGTCACCCCAAACAAGGCAATGAAGCCACCAAGGGACAACGGGTTACTGAGTGTGAAAGAATAAGTAAAAAGAGAAAATACTATTAATATATATATCTTTTTTTAAGCATATCACCCCAAGCAAGGCTGGAAGCCACTAGCACGCAAGGGGTTACAGAAGGTTTGGAGGAAGAGCAGATAGGAGTGGTAAAGGAGAGGATGTGGAGAAAGATGGTGAATAGATCAAGGCAAGGGGGTTACAGAAGATTTGGAGAGAGAGCCGATAGGAATGAAAGGTGAAAGGATGTGGAGAAGGGAAGTGGATAGATCAAGGCGACTGGAGATGTCGATTGACATTACACTTAAATAGTTGAAGATTGTATTTGTCAGTGAAACAGGAATAAGGAAGGGAGTCCCACAGGCGAGATGTGCGAGACATGAAGCTATTGGAGTAGAAGAGACGTCTACATCTAACAGTTTCAACGGTGAAGGGGTGAGAACGGGATGCCAGCCTCGTAGGACGTTTAAATTCATGAGGCCTAGGAACCAGCGAAAGCAGCTCCTCGGAGCAATTACCGTGAAAGTATTTGTAAAAAAGACAGAGCGAGGCAACGTCACGTCTGTGAGAGAGCGGCTGCAGACGAGATGACAGATCAGGGCCAATTACATTGCATATCCGTTTCTGGATCTTATCAAGAACCCTGAGGCAAATAGCAGGGGCTCCAGACCATATATGGCAGCAATACTCCATGCAAGGGCGATTCCGGGGAGAAAATTTTCTGGCTCGGCACAGGGAGCCAACTTTCCTTGCGGTGGATGATGCAATTATTAAGGAGAATAAGTAAAAAGAGAAATACTATTAAGGACCGAGAACAATAAAAGTTTTTGGTTTGGTTTGGTTTTTGTTTTATGGCATATCAACACCTCAATGGGTTATTTAATGCCAACAAAATTTTTATTGTTGGTAATATGTTTTTCTTCAAAAATCTATTTCTGGGAATGTTTTTCCTTGAAGAAATCTATAGCTGGTCATATTTTTTTCAAAGAATGTATAACTGTTTGTATTGCTGGTATTTTTTAAAAAGTATTGCTGATAATAATCTTTCATTCAAAAATTATTGCTGGTAATATTTTTAATTTAATTACAAAGTCTTTCTGGTATTAAAACCCATTTTTACACAGGGTTGGGTGTTAACGACCTGCTCATAGTCGGGATCCCAACAGGTCCCAGAGTCAGAACAGACCTGGGAACACCAAAACAACACATTCATACGTACCATTCTTACTACAACCACCATAATACCTCGCTGTCTCTATGAAAATAATAACTAGTTCCTATATTTACAAGTCAGTGTCTGTGGGGGGGAGGGGAATAAAATAATTCTAAAAGCTAACCCCAAAGAGTATTTACAATATGAATACAAAATATTTACAAGAAACTAAAGAAAAATAATATTAGTAATAAAAAAAACCCAAATCACTAAATGTGGCAGAAATACCAGTTCACTGGCCGAAATCAATGCGGGACTATAATAATATAAAACATTCATTTATCCCAAGCACACAAACTGACACGCACTCATTCAAACACAACAACACGCGAAACGAAAGGCGCCCCGCATCCACCAGCGAACTGACATCACTGATCACCTAACGAGGGAGGGGATGGGGAATTAAACTTAAAGAAAAATAGGGACAGATATAAAAGGCTTACCACAGTGAAGAGTTCAGCTGAATAATTACCATGAAAGTATTTATAGAAAAGCTACATGAATGATACATTACGGTGGTGGGAAATTAGCTCAAACTGTGACGCCAGGTCAAGACCAATAATATTGCTGATTCTTCTTTGGATTTGATGTAGAATCTCTAAATAAATAACAGGAGCACCGGGCCATAAGTGGCAGGAATGTTCTAAGCATAGATTCAGGAGAGGAAAAGTGTCTAGCAGCAGACCAAGCCATGGATTTAATACAATATTTCCACTTCATGTCAGCCGAGAATGCAGGCCAGATAAGGCGTAACGAGTCACTCTCATGGATGATGGAAGTGGTCTTTCAGGTCAGTGATAGATATTTCATTTTGGAGGCGTTAAAATAAACAAGCCATTCCTTGTCCCATTTAATAACAGACTGTAGGTCATATTTACTATTCGTAAAGAATAGAGATCTCGATCTTCATTTTAATCTAAAATCAAAACACTTACACGAAAATTCGATTCATCTTCTTAAATAGCCTCACAAGATCGCGACGTTTATATCGATGTCATACATGGCACCAAACTCATAGAGAAATATCTAAACTGCCAGTTTGCTGAGGTCAATCGTTAAAAATGGCTTTGAGCGTGTGAATCATGTTGAGCTTGGAAATGTCCACATATTGTCGAACCTTGCGGATTGGCGCTACAGAATCACAAAAAAATAAACTGTACCAAATAACAGAAACCGCACCACTTGAGGACTTTCATCAGCAGCACGACGTATTTCCATAAAGCAACAAGCAACAAGAATAAACACCATAACAGGACATGGCTCCTACGTCTACATTAATATACTGTTTAGAAAATCAAAGATTCAAGTAAAACCCTATTGAAAAAAAGAAAAAAAAAAAGGACAGCAACATTCCCCCAATTACTATTTCAGTATGACCATGGAACTATTTCATGGTGTCCTCCATTTCATTTACGGAGAGAAATCATCTTTTCAACTGGCAAAAAATCTGAAAATAGAAGAAGCGAGATTGAAATGTGCAGGCTGGTATTTCTTAGCAGGTGCAAGTGTTTGCATCCTCCCCAAACACAGGGAAATACTGCATGAGGTGTAGAGTATGCACAGTCACAATATGAAGCTGAATGCAGAATTCATTGGAGCGTCTCTGTCGACTGAATAACCCTAGCGGAGAGTATGCGCTGTAAGAACCTTTCTGTTAAGTTACATGAAGTCAGGTGTGTGTTCCCTATCACTTTAATATCACAATATCATGACGAATGCAGAATTCATTGATACCTGTCTGTGAACTGAATAACCCGAGCGGAGAGTGTTTAAGTTTCAGATGTCAGATTGTAATAGTTTATTGAATTACATGAAGTCCAGACAACCAATCTCCAGACATTCAGCACTTACCAGACAGAGCCCGTATCTATATATATATATATATATATATATATATATATATATATATATGTATTATATATATATATTATTATTATTATTATAAATTTACTAATATAAAAATATGATCCCATCGCTACAGAGGAATTAACATGTTTCAAAAATAGAAACTAAAATCTTCAAATTTGATTATAGAATTAAAATAAATGAAACAGTACTAGGAATTTAAAATTTAATTCTATAATTAAATTTGAAGTTTTTAGTTTCTTTTTTTGAAACACGGTAATTCCTGTGTAGCGATGGAACCATATTTTTAAATTAGTAAATTTATAATATTTATGCTCTGCATAATTATTATGAGTACTGTTTTAAAAAAATTAAAATAATTAATAAGAACACCGGATTATAAAACTGACTGTTCTTTCTCCTTATTTTAGTGTATATATATATATATATATATATATATATATATATATATATATATATATATATATATATATATGTGTGTGTGTGTGTGTGTGTGTGTGTGTGTGTGTGTGTGTGTATGTATGTGTGTGTGTGTGTGTCGATCGATTGATGCTAAATCTGTTGGGTTTCGATCCTGGCTTGAAGTAATCGGACATCTTGCCACACTAATGAGTTGTCATACAGTGAAACAGGCTTGTATGTGGATGACTATGTTACGCTCTCGTCATTTCGATCGAGCACTATTGAGAAAAATTAATTCCAACACAGTAGCCGTCGCCGCTATTAACGTACCGCTCTTTATTAATGAGTTGAACACTCTGGCTGCTGGCGTTTGTATAAATTCATATATAATACGTTAGATTTTCCCTTTCTCTGCTTTCGCCGATAGCTTAAGGGTAGAATCTCTGAGTGATTCCAAATCTGTCTGGTTTCGATCCCAGCTTGAAGTAATCGGATGTCTAGACACACTAATGAGCTGTGATACAGCGAAACAGGCTTGTATGTGGATGACGATATATAGATTGATAGATAGACAGATAAATATTGACGTGGATAAATATGATGACTAGATATTAGCAACTGATTATACGTACGTTAGCGTGCATACACAGGTAAGCTAATAAATATTTACTAAATTTAATTTAAGGTGTACGAGTTATTACTTTAGATATATATATGTGTGTGTGTGTGTGTGTGTGTGTGTGTGTGTGTGTGTGTGTGTCTCTGTGGGTACGGAGTGTTTACATTTGAATGGATGGGCGTAATAATATATGAATATTGGCAGGCACATGTTTGCTATCGCTTTAATAGCCAGATCTGAGTGAGATAGCGAAATATCTTTTTTTGACTTCTGCGGGGGTTGATGCTATTTAAAGATTAGGTTCAGTTTGATAAAAAAAAATGATTTACTTACGCAAGCCGCTTTTTTTTTTAACCAGTGGCAGACTCTGGTTTGGGTCTATACACGTATAATAAAACTTGTGGTAACGTATGATGAAATCAGTTAACAAAATTATTTAAAATTCATTTTAAGAAACCTCACCTTGTTTATTAAGAAAAATCTTGTATGTTCCAAGATTCACGAAATCTTGATTATTGTTACGGCTTACGACTACATCACGTTTAAAACACCGGTTCTTGTACGATCACCGAAGTTGAGCAACGTCGAGCCTGATCAATATTTAGATGGGTGACCGATTGGGATTGCCAGGTATTATATGCTTGGATGTGATGGATAACAGCTCGGAATTAGAAATCGAAGATTTGAGTTTCAATTCTAGCTGGCTTCATTTTATTCATTTACGAGCAAATATGTTTGGGAAATGTATGAATTTACCTGTGGGTTAATTAGTAGAAATTGTATTAGTAAATCATTGTTACCTCTCAAAAATTCTTACAATCTAAAAAAAAAATCTTGTTTTAAATAAACTGCAAAAGGTTGATGATAAGCCGTAAAAAACAAAACAAAAAAAATAAATAAATCTTGATTATTACACGAAGTGGTTTGGAAAGTATTTACGTATTTGATGACTATGAAATATATATCGATCAATCAACTCAGAACGAAGATTAACACTTTGAGCCCCGACAACCGCTTCACCGGTGGTGGAGAAAAATGACGTAATGCTCAGCCACCGGTTAAAAAGTGGTAGGGAAAAAAAATGAATTAATGCACATGTAACTATTTATATATCTACCGTGAAACATTACATATCAATTATTTGCGAATTTTGTCTCAGGAGGTCAGAGAAACGGGTTAAAATTGTTTAAGAACGAAGGGATCAAAGGGGCAAGTAGTAGCTGGGCGCATTCGAGAATTAACAACTTAACACGCCAAGTCAAATCAAAACTTTCGTATGGAAGGTACGTAAGGCGACACACACACACACACACACACACACACACACACACACACACACAAACAAAAAAAACCCAAAAAAAACAAAACAAAACAACAACAACAAAAAACAAACTAAACCAAATAAAAGAAACCACATCACTGGGGACTTTCGACAGCATCAACAATTAAAATAGATAGCAAATGTGACTCCAAGATAAAATATTGACAAAGATGTTGACATGACACACTACTTTAAACAATAGGTTAGGAAGGAAACTCGGATCAGTATCAGAAGGAGCAACACGAATTGGTAGATTTGAGAAACCTTTTTTTTCTGAAAAATTATTTGAAGTAAATGATTTATGAATTTGAAGCGAAAGCAGTACTGGCAGCTCGGTCAAACTGTTTCCTTATAGGGAAACGGCTATATGTTACCACTATATTTATCAAATGCTATATTAGTGTTTTCGAAAAGTAATTACGTATTTAACTGCTATGAATTATGAATCAACCAACCAATGCAGGTGCATGGTTGAATAGTATAAAACTGCGTTTAGAATTTGTTTATCATCTATTTTATTAGGCTTTTCGGAAAGTATTTACGTATTTCAGCACTATTAATTCTATGTGAACGAACCACGGCAATAAACAAGTTTGAATGATAGGAAACTGCGTCTAAAATTTGTTTGTCTTCTCTTCTATCCTAGAGTGAATCGTTTTTTAACGCAATTCAGAGATTTATTAGGAAAACTTTCAAAGAGAGAATTTAGGTTTCTTCCCTGATTTCGATTGGGAAACGAAATTGGTTCCACTATCTGCTATTAATCTTTAGCAAAACATGTCAAACTACCAATTTTTCCATCACTTTGCCACAATTAATAAAAATGTGTTATGTTATGTCGAATTAAGATGGGTCGCGTTTATTATCCGTTTCACTACTACGCATTTGCTTGTCAGTTGACTGCCCATAACCATTTGGGCGTGTCCCTTAGGGTCTGATGCAGCGTGAGTCTCCATTCATTACCGGAAGCATCATGGTTGGCTGTTGAGAATTTTTTTTTTTTTTACCATCCGTAGAAATGAAGATCTCATTTCAAATTTTAAGTTTAGCAGTTTTTTTTTAAATTTTTCCTCATGGAAATGCATGAAACAATTTTTTGCTCGCTAACTCGTCTCGAAGGGGGGAATTAATCCAGACCAAATACAAATGGAGAAGCAATATAAATATATTCAATTATCTCCCCCACCAAAATAAACAAAAAAAAAAACAGTCAAAACAATTAAAACATTGAAAGGATGCAGTGGAGAGCCTTGATCTGTATAGGATACTAATCCTATAACATTCCAACAAAATACTAAAAGCACAAAGTAGATTTGCACACCCGAAAAATCGGATCAGAACGATTAAAAACATTTTTTCGCAATAAGGTGTGAAATTAATTTTCTGACCAATGAAAGGAGGCGATTTCCTAAACTGAGAAAAAAGTAACGAGCCAGTGTGAAAAAGAAGTCAGCCATAAATAGAGAGACTCAAATCAATCAGAGTTAGAAGGGCGCTGATGTCAAAGAGGACATAGGACTGACAGTCAAAGTCCATCACTGACTCAACCCGGCACTAAGAGCAGAAAGGGGGGTAGGAAAGCAGAACAACAACAACAACAAATTTACAACTGATTCCACCCGATAAGTACATTTTCCTCTTATCTTTTATTTCTCATTCACACCCTCTTTTTTTTTCAACTTAAATTGATCGCCCATTTTTCCTTTTTCACCAACTCGGCGGATACAACGAAAACAAGAAACAGACATTATTATCTCCGTTGAAAGACAGTGAACACATAAATTTTTATTCAAATCACATTTACTTAAATGACCTAAAAAGCATTTATCTTTTATGCAAACAGGAGACATTAATATACAATTTTGTTTATTCTGTATGAATGTTATTAAATATACTATATTCTATTTTTCTACAAACATTCCTTATCGTGTTGTCTTTTCTTGAAATTTGCGTGTGTTTTGTGGACAGTGTATCCCGCATTAAATTCTCATTTTAATACGGGTATGCTGTACCCCACACCTACAGCAACCTGGTAGCATATGGCAGGTGAGAATTCTGTTGGGGAGATTATATTTATGCGCCAAATAAATACTAATACTAATGTTGGTTCAATGGGATTTTCACCTTCGAACACGATGATGTTTCACTTACGAATACCGACGAAGGAAATGCTGCTATTTGAGCAGCTGCAATTTGTGTCTGCGTGTCCGCTTTTTGTCAGATTCAGGGTTGTAGGCACCATTTTCGTTCTCGGAATCCCGCACAAGTCGCTGCTCGTTTCAGCTTCTTTTTCTCAGAGAAAAGAAGTTGGATGCAAACGCGCGGCATCGTATCACGTGATCACTTGAAAGCAAAAACAAAAAAACAACAACTTTTCATGAACATTTTTCCTTCGAACGACTAATACGTATATTCCATTGACATATACAGATAATTAAAAATATATGAACAAAAAAGAGAGAGAGAGAGAGAGAGAGAGAGAGACACGCACGCATATATATATATATATATATATATATATATATATATATATATATATTGCTTAATGATAGAGCAGCAATATTTGAGCACACACACACATATATATATATATATTAAAAAATATACATAATACCGTACACTGATTATACAACACATTTGATTATATCTATCTATCTATCTATCTATCTATCTATCTATCTATATATATATATATATATATATATATATATATATATATATATATATATGTGTGTGTGTGTGTGTGTGTACGTATATATATAACCGAATGGGTAAATACAGGTAGGTATATTGATGTAAGTTATTAGGTATATTTATATATATATATATATATATATATATATATATATATATATATATATATATATATATATATAAATTATTTATTCGAAAATCATAACATAAACATGTTATAAAATCACTACAAAATAGCCAGTTTCGTTCAACACTTCTGATGTTTTATCAAGTGACGGCGTTGAATGTAGAATAAAGAGTTTTAAAATTACAGCTTATGTAAAAGCGTTTCCCCTATTGAGGGGTGTTTGGTTGATTTGAACCTTTTAATACTTTTATTCTACATTCAACACCATCACTTGATAAGACACCAGAAAAATTGAAAAGTCTTGAAAGAAAATGGCTATTTTTGTAGTGATATAATATTTTTATGTTATAATTTTTCAATAATAATATTTGCTCTACTTTGTATTGAGCACTCTTTTAAGAATATTATTTTTGGTTCTTGGAATTTATTCCGTATACACCAATCTTATACTTGTATATATATATATATATATATATATATATATATATATATATATATATATATATATTCACAAGCATCTTTGGTTGAATAATGTAGACATATTATGCCTCTTTTATTTTGGTACTCTCAAATTCACAGATAAATTTCTTAGTGCTGTTACAAAACTGATTAAGAAAGACGCCGTAGTTTAGGTTAATTTTCTTATTTAAAAACATTTTTTTTATTTATTTTTTTATATTTAACTTCTTTCAATTTCATACAAGATCATTGAACGAGGTTTATGCGTTTTTAAAAAAATCAAAACTATCAATTGCTTAACTTTTTCTCTTAGAAATACAGCCCTGAAGATGACCAGGTAAAAAATGTCTTTAAGCATCTCGTCGACAGCCGTGATCTCATGATAAAATTAACCCTGTGATAAAATAACGTCACTTTTGGATCGGCATTGTGTCAATTCTCATGATGATTAGGCTGACTGATAAAGCGGTGTTTGTACCGATTTATGACATTTTAAAATTCGTGATTAAGAAATGAACATTTACTTTGTACTCCCTAAACGTATCCTTAAAAAAATTACAATTATTGCTTTTTTAGTTATATAGTCATCATTATTTGTCATGTCTTATGGCCGTTTATCAGACAGCCCCACCTTTAAATTAAAATTCTGCAGATTTTAATGCGAAAAAACATTTCAACGAACACTTTTTTTTTAAAAATCGAACACACCCCAACATAAGGCAATAAGGACACAAGAGGTTACTGGTTGTGAAGAATTTGAAACAAAAACATTACTAATGATGGATGACAAAAGAGTAACCATGAGAACAGTAGTTAGCGCTTCAGATTGCATTTAAATTTTTGAAGATTAAAATTGGTTGGAAAGCAAGGAATCGGAAAGTAGAGCCATAAACAAGAATTGTGGCAAAAGAAAAAAAAACTGATTCCATAAAATTTACTGTTACACCTATATTGTAAATTGATGAGATCTGAACGCCAATCTAGTACTGAGCATAAATTCAAAACGTCTTGGTTCCATAGCGAATAGTTCAACCGAACAATTAGCGTGGAAGTATTTTTAGAAAATGCAGTGAGAGGCAAGATTACGGCGGTGGGAAAGTGACGGAAGCCGAAACTCCAAATCAGAACTAATGATATTGGATCTGGTTTTCTTTGAAGAAGAAAAATATTCCATCAAAGCATTTTGCAGTGACAGAAAAATGGCAACAATCGATTGATAGAAAACCAGGTGAATATAGCCAGTAGGGTAGGTTTGTTTGTTTTGTTTTGTTTTGTTTTACGGCATATCAACTTCAATGGTTTATTCAATGCCGACAAAATCATTATTGCTGGTAATATGTTTTTCATCAAAAATCTATTTCTGGGAATATTTTTCCTTGAAGAAATCTATAGCTGGTCATATTTTTTCAAAGAATGTATTGCTGGTATTTTGTTTTAAAGTAATGCTGACAATAATTTTTCCTTCAAAAATTATTGCTGGTAATAATTTTTTTATTACAAAGTATTTCTGGTATTAAAACCTATTTTTTCACAAGTTTGGGTGTTAACTATTTACCCATAGCTGGGACTATAACAGGTGCTACCATCCCGGGTCAGGGTGGACCTGGGAACACCAGCAATTAAGAGGTGGTTCCACGCTCCTCAAAACCTCCTTATCAGTGGCCTTGCTTTTGGACGAAGTTTATAGCCTTACCCAGGACGCGGATGTAGTTTATCGTAATACCCAGGACGACCAGTAGGGTAGGAGAGACCATCCAATTTGTACCTTTTTTTTTCTTATATTATTCTAATTGATCAGTCTTACGTTGACATGGAAGAAAACAGCATTTTTCTTCTTCCTCAGCAAACATTTATGGACACGTTGTAGCTGCTGGATGTAAAAATCTGCATTTAGTGATTCAGAGTGTTTCAAGAACTTTAAAAAATAATACTCTGCAGATCCTACATGACACACAGCATTATCCATGGAGTTCAGAATTTTGGTCGGTTGTGGACAACCACCCCCAAAAGATATATGCATAATACAGTGGAGTAATGTGTAGGGACTTGGATTGAGGAATCGGAGGGCCGAGTTCGAATTCCAGTCGAGTCCATTACGTTCACTTACGTGCTAATACCCTTGAGAAAGGTATGAATACTCTTCTCCCTTCAGATATGGGTAAATAGCAGGACAGACTGTGTTCTATAACCTTGGATGGCAACTGGTCTAGGAGAAGGACAACCCTGAATTCAAAACCTGCGGAGGGTCGTTTGGGGATCTTGTAGCAGATAGTGCACCAGGTCTCTAGGGCTGTCGGTTTCCTATGAACTGATCTGCTTGACATCTATACGTCGAATTTGACGAGGGAGAGTCGAATATATATATATATATATATATATATATATATATATATATATATATATATATATATATATATATATATATATATATATATATATTAGTGTTAGGACTTTCTGTAATTGGATGAACTTTTGTTGATTGAGTTTATTTTTTAAGAAATGTCATCCAATACTAAATTTATAAAATCGTATATAATTATAGTTGTACGTTATGGAGCCTTCTAGAATTTTCGGGCATATTCTAGGACTTTATGGAACCTTCTAAAACTTGATTTTGTTTATTTATAAGTGTTAAATGCGTTAACAATACATAAGTACTGTCCAATGACATCATGAGCAAATTGACAAATAATGATTTGGAAACATTTTCGTTTTTAACCTTATTGCAATTATGGTAAAATCGAATTTTCGGTTTGGGAATGACCTTTTCCAAGAATTAAAATAAATTAATGCCTTTTTCGTTACTTTTGAAGAAAGCTGCAGGAAGCGACATTACGGCGGAGAGAAAGGGACTGAAACCGAAACCTTTGCTCAGGAAAAACGATATTGCAGATTCGTCTTTGGATTTGATCAAGAA
>OZ038503.1:38487087-38504587 GCA_964036315.1 Acanthosepion esculentum | reverse complement strand
TTTATTAGCATACGTCATGTAGAATACAATTTACTCTATCCATATTAAAAAAAATCGTGTAATGAATGTCATCTTGAACGGCCACGCTTCTAAATCATTTTACCTTAATACAAGTGTCTCGCAGAGCTATATCCTTGGACATACGTTGTTTGTCATTTTCATCAACGAACTTTCCGATGTAATCAGTCCCCAATAAGGTGGTTATGCTGACGACGTAACTATTTACTACTGTCTTAATCGTAAACCTATAGGTCCGACAAAGTAAAACTCTCGAAAATGAAATCAAGTCAGTATCTGGGGAAAGAAATAGCTTGTAAATTTTAACGCCTTCAAAACGAATCACCATAGAAAAACATTTTTGCTTTCTAGAAGTATGGCTGATGCTAACCTCCAGGAAAGAAACTCATTGCGCTTTCTTGGTGAAAAAATAAAGCTTCTGAAACATTTTGATTTTTACCTAAGTTGAATATATGGTAAAATCAAATTTTCGGGTTGGGGATGATCATTTCCAAGAATTAAAATAAATAATGTCTTTTTCATTAATTTTGAAGAAAGCGTCAGAAAAGCGACATTACGGCGGAGAGAAAGGGACTGAAACCAAAACCTTTGCTCAGGAAAAACGATATTGCAGATTCATCGTTGGATTTGATCAAGAATCTCTAAATGTACAGCCGAAGGACCAGACTATAAGTGGCAGAAATACTAAAAGCATGGGTGAATGGTAGACTTGTAAATATGTAAGATAGGGGTTCGGGCGAGAAAGAATTGTCTTGCCCGTCACGGAGAACACCAACATTTTCTACTCTCATGATGTGGATCCGCTCAAAATAATCAGAACAGGCTCCAATTAATTTATTATATTTAATTAAAACCAATTAAAAAAATCTAAAGATATTTTGTTCGAAGAATGTAAAAAATAAAAAATTATCTTACATTCCAATTTTGAATCACTTTTATTTAATTTTGTTCTTGTTCCTCCTCTTCTTCTTCTTCTTCTTCTTCTTCTTCTTCTTCTTCTTCTTCTTCTTCTTCTTCTTCATCATCATCATCTCCAATGTGCCATATCGCTTCAGGGCATAGGCAAACCATGATCTTCCAAAGTTTCCTATCTCGTGTGGCTCTTAACAGATTTTCTCTCTTTGAAAAATATCCCACAATCCATTAACATAAGCTCGTCAGCTAATTTATCCTCTTGAATGTTAAGTTTTCCAAGCCCTCTTTCCTCGTTATGCTTTCTGTCCTTTCCTGTTCCTGAGTATAAGTGTTCCTTATGTTTCTATTTTCTTAAAACTTCCTTGTTGCTTACTCGCACCATCCATGGAATTTTAAGTATCCTTCTATAGAACTACATTTTCGGCTGCCTCGAGTCTTCTTCTTGTCCGTCGATTCGTTTTCTACGACATATCAACCCTTTGATTGGCAGGTTCTTTAAAACCAGAAATACTTTTAGATTGTAAGACTGTTTTTAAATAATAATGAGTTCAATGATACAAGTTTAAATAATTAACCCATAATGGGGGATATTCCTGATGTCAATCCAAAACCTTATCAACGAAAAGTAAACATCAAGCAGGTACAACAGTCTACTTATCTGGGAAGCGTTTTGGGCACCGTAACGTGGTGTAATGGTTAACAAGCAAGTCCCGCTAGAACCATTACAACTGAGTAGTGAGTTTAATTCTCACTGAGTGCCTCATACTTTCAGCCTTGTCCCACATCTAATCTGAGCTTAGAAAATGGGTACCTCGATGTGGTGTAATGGTCAGCAAGCATTTCTCGCTAGAACAATTACAACTGAGTAGTGAATTTAATCCTAACAGGGTGCCCAAGGGTTTCACCCTTGTGCCACATCTAACCTGCGCTTAGAAAATGGGTACCTTGAGGTGGTGTAATGGCTAGCAAGCATGTCTGTCTATAACCATTACAACTGAGTAGTGTCTTCGATTCTCACTAGGTGCCCCATGGTTTCAGCGTTGTGCCACATCTAACCTGCGCTTAGAAAATGGGTACTTCAAGGTGGTGTAATGGCTAGCAAGCATTTCTCGCCAGAACCATTACAACTGAATAGTGGCTTCGATCCTCACTAGGTGCCCCATGGTTTCTCTGTAACCATAGGACCGTGCTACTAACAATTTCTATCATGTGTATATCATTGCTTGATCCGGTTTCTAATGTTTCAGTTTGAGCGGCTTGGTTTTAGTAGTCGTGGCACCGGGGGCCACAGTCTAGGTTACAGAGAATTTCAGTTGAGTTCCACCACGGAATATGTGAGAGATCAGCGCTATATTGAGTCTGATTTGCTGCCTCTTCGTCACCGAAGCCCGTTGGTATGACGTTTGCTTGATAACTCAACTGTCAGGGTTTCAATTCTCGGTAGTGGAGACGCACTGCGGATGAGTCCCAAATATAGGACGAAACGGCCGTCCAGTGCTTTCTGCATTCTGTTGAGGATTCTAAGCTCGACGAATTACTGTAATATATATATATATATATATATATATATATATATATATATATATATATATATATAAGTGGACATTCGGTTCAACACCTAGCGGCGGCGGTCTTTTACATTTTTTAAGCGCAGTCGTCAAGCCTGCTGATTCGTTTAAGCATGAAACAGACTGTCGCCACTTGGTGTTAATCTCAGTATCCACTTTTATATTTACATATACTCTATCTCAGATAACCCACACTTTAAATCATATATATGGCATACTTTAAAACTATATTTTTATCGGAGTCTGTCTATATTTCTGAGATGAGGTATTATGTACAGTATTTACATTAGTCGGACTATTGTCCTCATCTTTGTCGCCATATTTGTCACAATGTTTCCACCGTTATACGCTCCGGCCTTCTTCAGGTGGTTGGAATTTCGAACTGAACCCTTTATTTCGATCACTGGGGTAGATTGCAATATAAGCTCTGGTAAAAACATGGAATGATAACAGCAAAAATTGCAATATGAGCACTGGTAAAAAATAGTTGCTGAAGAAATTAGGTTTATAATACGCAGAAATTCATACCCAGATGTCCTCAAGGACACATGACACAGTGGATAAAGGCGTTGGTTAGATCCAGTGACAGACCCAAAGAGTGTGAGTTCAATACCCGGTTAAGAACTTTCAGAGGGAAAATTAGCAGGAGATAACTGATAACTGACATCCATCAAACATGGCACGTGGAACTAGAACGGTCTACCCCAGTGATCGAAATAAAGGGTTCAGTTCGAAATTCCAACCACCTGAAGAAGGCCGGAGCGTAGAACGGCCGAAACGTTGTGACAAATATGGCGACAAAGATGAGGACAATAGTCCGACTAATGTAAGTACTGTATATTTTTATCATATATATAGATATATAAAGACATTTATATTATGTTTAACGTTCTTTTTATAGATACAAGTATTTAAGCAAATGCTCTGTTTTATAATAAACAGTATTAAATAACATTTTCATAGAAAATTTTCGCTCTCCGACAGGAATCGAACCTGTATCCTATACGGAACCATCATTTCGCGTGATGTGCCTTAACCGTTCGGCCACAGATGAGCGTCTGGTTAGCAAGGTCGATTTTACTATCTTTAAACTTAAATCTTCCATGAATCTCTTCTATTCATATCTGCTCTAGCGTATCAAATGTAAACAAATGACGTCATATATTTTAGAATTGGACATAGTCCGACAATTTATTTGAAGACATTTATATTATGTTTAACGTTCTTTTTATAGATACAAGTATTTAAGCAATTGCTCTGTTTTATAATAAACAGTATTAAATAACATTTACCGGCCTGAATGTCCGAGAAATTTTCTATGAATATTTCTCGGACATTCAGGCCGGTAAATGTTATTTAATACTGTTTATTATAAAACAGAGCATTTGCTTAAATACTTGTATCTATAAAAAGAACGTTAAACATAATATAAATGTCTTTAAATAAATTGTCGAACTATGTCCAATTCTAAAATATATAGATATATGTAGAATCACACTATTTTTGAACAAACTGATATCTTGTTTTTTTTTTTAGTTAAATAAGGATTACGCCAGAAAAAAACAAAATGTATTGCAGAAAACATAACAAGGAATGTATTTTGTCATGCGTTCTGTTCTGCTTTACTAAATTTTGTAATGGATGCTGTTTTTAAGTAAGGTTAAATTTTTAAATGGAAAAAATAGATTTTCTCTTCTCTTAAAATCTTGTTCTGAAAAAAGCAAATTCACTTTATCAAGTGGAAGAATTGCACAAACTTTTAAGTTAATTTTGGTCACCTTCCTGTTCGAAATACTTAATGACCCCTGCAAAGCTCATCCTTAAAACAATCTTACTTAAAAGAAAAAAGTAAATAAAAACAACAATAAAAAAAGAAATTGCGAAAACTTAACTCTCAAAGTTAATTTCAATTAAAGGTTTCAGCAGAATGTAGCTGGCTTATTAAGTGCTTCGCCTGTTTAATTACAGATTGTAACTAATTACAGATTGTAACTAAGCTGACTTTAGGTCAAGCACATGATTAGACTAAATTGAACTTAGTAAATAAAACAACTATTCAAAGTCGATAAGTTTGAAAGATCGATATTAGTATCAGTATCTTGAATTTCTAAAGTAAAATACTCATTCTATATTTATTTATTTTTCTTCATCTCTTCATGCGTGGAGGTTGAACTGAGGAGAGTTGAGGTGAAATACAGGTGAGTTGGAAACCGCTAGTAAAATGCAAATTTATAGCAAAACATTACGGCACAAAGTAATTTCCAAAGAAAATAAAGTAAAGTTCTAAACAATTTAAAAGAAAATCAGTGACTTGTCCGTCTTATAAACAGGATTAGGAGTTTATCCTTTGTTTCCTGTTTAGGATTGGACTTCCGGTTCCGTCTCCTAAAGTTTTCTAATTTTCTTTCACTCACCTTGCGCCTTAGTGGCATTACCGCCTTGCTTGGGGTGAACTATTTTAAAAAATACAAAATAACTTCTTACCTTGAGATTTTCGAGTTAACGGAGAGAGAAGGGAATTTAGTTGGTTGGTTGTTTTTGTTTAGCGGCATATCAACACTTTTGTGGGTCATATATGCCAAAATATAAACATTTTGTACGGAATTTAATTTTATTCTATTCTTCGGCGATAATGAGATCTCCACTAATTCACGATACCTAAAGTTTAAAATGAATTCTGAGAAATGAGAAATCTTTCTTGAAGCGTTCATTTTCGCCTTAATTGAACGCTAAATGATTAAATTTACTATTTCCAGCAAGCAAAATAACCTGGTGTATTTCAAACATGAATTATATTGACGGGAATCGATTTTTGTTTCGAAAATTGCTGATTAGCGCCCTTTTTTTTAATCATGACGATTAAAAAAAGGGCGCTAATCATTGCAATGTAATTTACTGTATTAAAAATCTTCCAAAAATAAAATGTAATTTTCTGAAACTTTATTTGAGGAATATTAACTGACAAATTATAATTAATCTGATTTTAAACAAATATTATTTACTTTAAGTTTAACATGACAGAGAAAGGCATTTTAAAGAAATGAGTACCGACAGAATCCATTTTCATGTGATTGACGAGCGTTAACGAGTGATGTCTGATTTATTGTTGTTCTCCGTCGACATTATCTGTAAATATCTGAGTGCCTTTTTTATATATTTGTCAAGGACTCAGTAATCTTAAAAATGTTGGAAAATTTTCTCCATAATCTAATTTTAGGAATGTTAACTTTAAATTAACTATAATGTCGTATACGGTCGCCCATACTTTCAAAATGAGCTCGTTTATAAGCATAAAAACAATTTTTTAAATTATTTAAAAATTTTGGCGCAAAATGATTTGTATAAGCTTTTTAATTCTTGATTAGTAAATATAGTTTTCACTTAATAACAATATCACCTAACGCAATCAAGGTAATGAAAAAATTTAAAAGATTTGAAAGTTTATAAATTATTATAAATAAAATTTAAAAATGTAATTAAAATTGGAAAAAAGAAAACAATTCTTACAAAAAGATTTTTCTCAAGACAATAGTGTCGTTAATAAATATTATTTATTAAAGCAATTAAAAGATTTTTCTCATTAAATCATGTCATGGTTTTGTTGCAAGCAATCCTGCTTTTAAGTAATAAAACAAATTTTGTTGGTGGCTAACGTATATACAAAAATATTTTTATCAAAAATTCTATAAAAAAAAATGTCATTCATTTGTGAATAAGTCCTGAAAGTTTCATTAAAATCCGACAATTATTTGATTTTTGCATGAATTTCCAAATCAATGTGTTTTTACCGGGAAAAAAGGCGCTAAAACACCAAGAATAAATATCATGCCGGACGCTGACGTAAAAAAAAAAAACAAGATTTTTAACCAAATTTTCCAACGTTCTACAAAGGATTTAAAAATTAACAAAAAAAAATTTGGTCTTTCCTCTTCATAATAACATTAACATTTTGACGATAAACCTTAGTTTTTGTTAACTTTGGGGCATTTTTCATCATGACATACTTTTTTCAGCGAATTAGTAGAGGTTCATACTTTAGTATTACAAGTCTTACTAATTAACCCATAGCCGGTGGGGGAGAAAGAGGCGGATTCATACTTTTGCCTAGTGTATTTGCGCGTAAGTTAATATGACGAACCCGACGGGAATTTGAACTCGGCTCATCGATTAACAATCTAGAGCAATTAACTATTACACCACCCACACATTCAAGCCTGCAGCAGCTGGCATTCCCAAGCGGTTACTCATCTAGATAAGAAAAAGAAGAAAGCAACTCCGTATTCCAATTCGATGATTTAGAAAGGATGAGAGTGATTTGGCAGAATAGGGATTAGTTGACATAAGAAGGAGAAGAAGACCAATGATCACCCACGTGTGAGAAAAAACCCCCCAAAAACAAAATATGATCTTCCACACAGAAGAGGAAGGCATAAAACCAACCAAACAAATCAATAAATAACACCGTTCTTGCCCAGTAAGATATTATTATGCGAGAGACGTACCAGTAAAAAATATCGTGAAAAAGATTATGATTTAAATAGCCATTGCATTGAACTTTATCCAGTAATAAAATATTTCTGGCAGAGGCTCTTTGAATAGGTTTAAACATATTACGTACAGCATTACTTTGTATTCGATAAATAGAGATATTTGTATATATTTGTGCATTTATGCGTTTTCTTTTTTATACATAGCGTCCTTTATAAGGGCTATGGTGAAATAAATTATTACATGGATCCTTAAAGTGGTCTGTTTTTCCTTAGTTGGCTCCCTGTGCCGAGCCAGGAAATTTTTCTCCCCGGAATCGATCCTCCAAATCTATAAATCGACCATTCACCCTTGCATGGAGTATTGCTGCCATATATGGTCTGAAGCCCCTGCTGTTTGCCTCAGGGTTCTTGATAAGATCCAGTGACGGATATGCAATGGAATTGGCCCTGATCTGTCATCTCGTCTTGCCTCGCTCTGTCTTTTTTACAAATACTTTCATGGTAATTGATCCGATGAGCTGCTTTCGTTGGTTCCCAGGCCTCATGAATTTAAACGTCCTACTAGGCTGGCATCCCGTTCCCACCCCTTCACCGTTGAAACTGTTAGATGTAGACGTATCTTCTACTCCAATAGCTTCATGTCTCGCACATCTCGCCTGAGGAACTCCCTTCCTTATTCCTGTTTCCCTGACAAATATAATCTCCAAATATTTAAGTGTAACGTCAATCGACATCTCCAGTTGCCTTGATCTATCCACTTCCCTTCTCCACATCCTTTCATCTTTCATTCCTATCTGCTTTCGCTCCAAATCTTCTGTAACCCCCTTGCCTTGATCGATCCACTATCTTTCTCCACATCCTCTCCTTTACCACTCCTATCTGCTCTTCCTCCAAACCTTCTGTAAACCCCTTGCGTGCTAGTGGCTTCCAGCCTTGCTTGGGGTGATAAGCTTAAAATATATATATATATATATATATATATATATATATATATATATATATATATATATATATATATATACTACCTTTCGTAGGTTGAGCACTTTGGAAGAAAGGGAATTTATCGGCTGATTAAAGCAAAACGCTCTTGGCTATGAATTGAGACCTCCAGCAATGGTTAATGATTATATCGCGTATAAAATGCCTTTTCCCGGTGGCGTGCGCTGATGGCCTAAGGGTGAGAGTTTTCAACTGGTGTCAAATCGGTCGGGTTTTGATCCTGATAAGCTGCATAACAGTCTGTCTATGGATGACTATATAATGTGTAATAATTTTAGATGTAACTAAAATCTGTTAAAAGGACAATATAAATAAAGGAAAAGTTATCTTAGTCGACCTTTCCTCCTCTGATGGACTTTATCAATGTAAGGACTTGATTTTGCAACACGTACGAATTTCGTTAGTTTTTCAAATTTTAGAACGCTCATAAATATGCATTAGATTAATGAAAATTCTAGTTAACCTCCGAAAGATGCTAAGTTTTGTGATTCCTTGACGGCTTCGCTTGTCACTTTTGCTATGTCAAGCGAAAGCTCGTTATCACTTCCAAAAAATGCTCGTTATATTCGAGACTTCGTAGACGCCGGTACTAGTAGTAATACCTTCCAATAATATCCGCACTAGCAATACTTGTTCAAGTAGTAATCGCCAAATAGTATAATGATCAGAAGAGAATCGTAATCCGTATAGAGTAGAGAGAGTTAACATATAGCAATAGTGGATAGACAACAAAAGTGAACGATGATCGTATAGTCAACACGCTACTTCCTATTTATTCACTTCCTTTATGATCAAGGGATCTACTGAATACTGGAATCGTCCGTTTTACTCACAGGCGATCTCGTTTCAAACGACAAGTGACGGCAATTCAATGTTTAATAAACGAAAGAGAGTAAATGTTGAAATTTTTTATAATGTAAATATTACTTAACGTTGGGATTAATTTATGTATTATATCTTTATTTATATAAAACCAGGTTATGAACTTAACAGATTTTCTTTTAAATTTCAACATTTTTATAGTCATGTATGTTGGCATCGGAAAGAAGTAATTAATTCAGAAACGGAGATATTTGAAAAAATCCAGAGCGCATATATATATTTTGGTATGTTTCGATAGCACCTCTCACAAAAATTTACTTTCTCTTTTAATAAGTGTGGCATTCTTTAGATGAAAATTGTGGTTGAATTTGTTTTCAGGTATTACATATGTATTTGATAAGTTGTTGTGTATAAGATTCCTTTTGTGTTCATAGAAACTTTTAAAAACATTCTGCAAGTTTCCCCACAGTATTGTAATAGGCACATGTGACAGTTTATTTTATATATACCGAATTCAGAATTATTATTCTTATTATTGGTTTTGATCATATCCATAATAGTTGAGGATGTAGTTGTAATTCTTTTGATATTGTTAAGATTGGATAAATTGTTTTGGATAGTAGATGTTAAGAAGTTAGTAGATAGTAGTAAGACACTGGTATAATTTCCGTTTACCTTTTCTTTACGATTTTGAATTTAGCGTTTTTCTTCTTATATGTCAAGTATAAAGGACCCATTCTACTCTGCTATTTAACTCATAGCGATAGTAGGTAGAAAATAGATGGATTCGTGCTTTTCCAAGGACATTTATACAAAAGTTAACGAATAGAATGGAAACCCATCCCTCAGATATAATCTTTCCGCGCCTACAAGCATTATACAACCTCTAAATATCCTGCAAGGTTTTCCTGAATAAAATATCGGCAACTTATAGATGCGTATTATACGCTGGTGGTTGTAACATGGTGGTTATTACTTTCACAGTTTCAAAAGAGAGGTAAGTCACAATGTTTACTAAAATTACTTTAATATACTCCGATGTCAGAATAACGAACACTTAAACAGTGGCTACTAAATATTCAGGTCAGCTATTGCTTAGTCTTTCGTGACCCGAAAGAGAACTTTTGCGCGGTTTGGTCGTCGAACCTCAGAGACAAGTTCTGACACGTGGGATGAAATATGTGGCACTAACTGTCCTCTGAACTAACATTAGCAAAATAGCTTATTACCTTTCAATAGATTTCCATTACTGACTCATTTGTGGTCCTTGTATCAAATTCTATCAGCTGAGCCTATGCAAACAAAAGGAGCATTTTATACGTTCATTACGCTTGATTGAAGGTCAAAATTAGCCTGTCTCCCTGCAAGGACAACAATCGAATGAGCATCATGCAAATTTAGAATTGACTGATACACATCGAAATTCGGAACATGCTGCGTTTGCACAGTATTGGACAATAAAAAAAGAATTTTAAGAATTCTTCACAGTTGAAAACCACTCTGTGATCTCTTGGAGATTATTAATCTGTCTTGATTGTATCTCTATGTCGCCAAAGAATAACTTTTGAAAAAGCGTTGGTCGAAAGGCTCCTAAAGGTATGACGTTTATTTTGCTCAAATATATATATGTATATATTCTAAAGGTATGACGTTTATTTTGTTCAAATATATATATATATATATATATATATATATATATATATATATATATATATATATATATATATATATATAATTTAAAGAAAAATATACGACTTTAAGGCTCCATTGTAATAAATTATTTCACCCGGATCGTCAGACATCACTTTCTAAAGGTGAAACGAAAAATGAAATTAAAATTTACACTTTTGACGGACAGGATTAATCTTATATCAGTTGACATAGAAGGTAGTGAGGGATGGTGTGAGAGACATGGTCGAGTTTGGAGAGGGAAGGGAGAGTTTAAAAATGTATTTTTATATTTCTTTTTATTATAATACTTAATATTGAGGAAGGAGGAGGTAAGGATCAGACACTGACCTATTTAATCGGTCAACTCAACGGAAATGATATGGGGAAAAGAAAGGGAACAAGAAAAAGGGGAAGTAAAGAGATGTACTTAGGGTTTTCGGAGGAAGAAGAGGGGTGGTATAGCTTTAGAAATTTAGATAAAAACAGATTTTAACGTTTGATAGTAATTTAAATGTATAAAACACACACACACACACACACACACACACACACACACACACACACACACACATATATATATATATATATATATATATATATATATATATTGTGTATTGGGGTAGCAATCCCTCTTTTATAGAGGTTTCGTTAAAGACGACTAAGGTTATTACCTATTGTGAAGTACAGTGTAACCCGGATATAAGAGAGTTGTCGGGACCGGAGAAGAAGTCTCTTATATCCGGGTTTCTCTTATATCCAGGTTTGGTCTATTTTGTATAGGTAAGTATGGCTCTAATTTGGGAGCAGAGAAAATCTCTCTTTTATCCGGGTTGCTCTTATATCCGGGTCTCTTATATCCGGGTTACACTGTATTTTGATTCTTTATAATTTTCTTGTTCTGATCTGTTGGGGTTATATATTTCTTTATGATGTTTCTAAAACAAAACTCGCCATGATTACGGTTCCAATGTAATAAATTTATAACCATGGAATATTAGTGTTTGTGCCTTTTATATTATATTCTTGCTTCGTCCTGGACATTGAACTCTACCTGGATTCTATCCTCTTTTATCTATCTATCTATCTATATATATATATATATATATATATATATATATGTATATTATGAAATGGACAAAGTCCGACAATTATTTTAAGACATGCTCTCTCTCTCTCTCTCTCTCTCTCTCTCTCTCTCTCTATATATATATATATATATATATATATATATATATATATATTGAGTATTGGGGTAGCACAATGCTTTCTAAGAATATCTGGGAAATTAAAAACAAAACGCACACCACACCAAAAATATCTTGGAAAATAAGGAACAGATCACCAGCCTCCAACAACCAATCAAAAACTTGCCAACTTTGCTTGGAGAAAAAAATAGCTATCATTACCTTCCCAGACCAAAATAAATTACAAAATAAAAAATCCGAGCTCATCACAAAATGCAGACATGAAAACAAATTTTTACTACATTACTTAAAAATCGAAAACGGAAAAAATAAATAAATACATAAACAAACAAAATGACAATAAAATAAGCAAAATAAATTAATCCAATCAAATTACCAAATCACCTGTTAGAATAGACGAAATAGAATAAAAAATACGAAACAAAATCAATAAATAAAGTAAATAATAAATAAATTAGCAAACTATTATGACCATAATATTAGACTATAAAATCAAAACAAAAAATAGGACGAAAATAAAAATTGCAGTAGCTGTTATATAACGATAAAAAAGTGAATAAATAATATACTGCGTTACTAAAAAAATCGAAAACCAAAAAGAGAAAATATACTGTGTGACAAATAAATAACAACAAGTAAAATAAATTGATCTAAATACATGCAAATATATAAACTAACAACCGATACAGATAAACTAGCCGTTAGAAAAAAATAAAGACAATCAATCCAAATATATATATATATATATATATATATATATATATAAAAGTGAACATAGAAGTCAACACTTTGAGGCGACAGTCTGTTTCATGCTAGATGCAATGGTCAGACTTCTATGTTCAATTTTATATTTACACATGCACTCTGATATTGAGCACTTTATCCCATAAATATAGCACACTTTAAGACTATATTTCTTCATATATATATATATATATATATATATATATATATATATATATATATATATATATATATATATATATATATAAGGGGGTGTTTGTGCTGTTTATTTATGTGCTAATATCACGTAATTCTTTCGTGTACAATAATCCAGTCCGTTAATTGCTTTTGCTTAAGGGGTTGTTTGCCTTTTTGCATTAAATCACTTTAAAAAGAAATAAAATTCTAGTTTCTGAATTCAATTATATTGTGGTTCGAATATTCAGAAACAACACCTGCGGGGAGATATTTGATTTACTTCTTTTAATAATTGATTACAAAATCAATTAGCAATTGTTTTCTTTTGTGTAATTTCAAGTATTTAACGAAAGGCCAACTTCTCATGTTGTATTGTTTTATTTGTTTTTCTCGATGAGTCGGTGTTTTGAATTGTTATGTTAATGCTGTCATAACCGTTTATATAAAGGAAACATTCGGCAGTGTTTGCCCGAACTGTTCGGCTTAAACTCGGTTGAAATATTTAAAATCTTAGTCTGAATTTTTTTTTCTAGGAAAATAGATTTCTCATATCCATAAACTATTGCCGTTTTTGCATATTGGAGAGAGTTGCATCTATAACCTTTTGTGGAAAGTCATCATCTCGATTATATCATTATTTTCCTTTCTGCTTAAAAAGGGTGTTTCATTAAGAATCATTATACATAAGGGTGTTTCATTAAGAAGGATCAAAGTCAGCAGTAAATAAACCAGTGTCATTGGTGAAAATTTATTTATTTCTCTATTGGATCATGTTATTTAAGTCATGGCAATTATGTGTGATAAATAATATCACCCAAATTTTCGCCAAATCTGAAAGAAAAAGAAAAAGAAAATCATTAGATGCTTAAGCTTAATTCACATTTAAAATCGGTCCAAATTATTGGAACATCCTTTATATGTTAATCACTTCTATTTTTAAAAAAATAATATCACCTCCATGTAAGGCAGTAAAGCCACTAATACACAAAGTATGAAGGAATAAGAAATAAGTGAAACATTATTCCTTAATGATATTTCACTATTATTATTATTATTATTATTATTATTATTATTATTATTATTATTATTTTGGTTTCTGGTGTGTACTCATTTCTTTCTGGATTCCGACCAGAGACCTAAGTGTCAGAAATGACAGTATAACATTTTCTACTGAGCAGTTTTGAAAAAATAGCACATATTTTACAAAGATAAGACCCTTTATAAGGCGTGGGCTGTGCTTGTGAGTACATTGTTTGGTATTTCTTTAGGGCATGGGCTGTCAGGGATTCCTTCAATAAGTCTATTGGAATATTTTCCACTCAATCCGAGGGCTCCAACTACAACTGGAAGTGTTAATGACCTCATGTGCCACTTCGATTTCAAGGTCCTTGTATTTTGATAGTTTTTTGAAGTTTTTCAAAGATGCATTGCAGTCTGCAGGGACTGCTATATCTTTTTTTTTAAAAGCTTATCACCCCAAGCAAGGCTGAAGGCCACTAGCACGCAAGGGGCTACAGAAGGTTTCGAGGAAGAGCAGATAGGAGTGGTAAAGGAGAGGATCTGGAGAAAGATAGTGGATCGATCAAGGCAAGGGGGTTACAGAAGATTTGGAGCGAGAGCAGATAGGAATGAAAGGTGAAAGGATTTTGGAGAAGGGAAGTGGATAGATCAAGGCAACTGGAGATATCGATCGACGTTACACTTAAATAGTTGGAGATTGTATTTGTCAGGGAAACAGGAATAAGGAAGGGAGTTCCACAGGCGAGATGTGCGAGACATGAAGCTATTGGAGTAGAGATACGTCTATATCTAACAGTTTCAACGGTGAAGGGGTGGGAACGGGATGCCAGCCTCGTAGGACGTTTAAATTCATGAGGCCTAGGAACCAGCGAAAGCAGCTCCTCGGAGCAATTACCGTGAAAGTACTTGTAAAAAAGACAGATCGAGGCAACGTCGCGTCTGTGAGAGAGCGACTGCAGACGAGATGACACATCAGGGCCAATTACGTTGGATATCCGTCTCTGGATCTTATCAAGAACCCTGAGGCAAACAGCAGGGGCTCCAGACCATATATGGCAGCAATACTCCATGGAAGGGCGAATGGTATCAATAATGAGGCACATTTTTAACTAGGCTGTCTCTATTCACGATGTCTGGGGGACTAGCTTTGATTGTTCTGTCTGTGTGTATTGTAAAGACCTATAAAATTGTTACAGATCCTATCTCTGTAACCGCGTCTGTGCAGTTTCCTTACCGTAAAAGTTGCAGATTTTCCAATGCAGATATTGGCCCACTCTGTCGTGCTGTGTTTTATATTCAGTGGGTGCCAATACCGTGCAACCTGATATAATATGGTCAATTGTTTTTGGATATGTATCATAGAATCTGCATTTTGGACTAACACAAGTATTCAGTATGTGTGCTTGGTAATTTCTAGTGAGCAAGCGATGATCCTGTGCAGCAATATTAACACCTTCAGCTTTCAGCTTTTAACGCTGCACTACGTAGCCACTGCGGGGTACGGGGTTTGTCTACATCAGCTTGTTCAGTACGGGCAAAGAATTGAACGTGAAGCGGTTTATTTTGCCATCGTTTCTGTATCTGGTCGGTTGTATTTGCCTTTGCTTTCTTTTTAAAGTATTTTGCAGCTTCAGTCGGTGTATTTCTTCACGCATTTGAAACTCCATTTTGAATACAGAATAAAGTCGCTTACTACTTTCATGTTCTTCGCCACATATCATCATCCAGTCTTTATTATTATTATTATTATTATTATTATTATTATTATTATTATTATTATTATTATTATAATAAGTGTAAACAGGAAGACAGTTGGTAACAATTGATATTGCAATTACATTTTTGAAGATCAAAGTTGGCTAGAAAGCGTGGTGTCATAAGAGATTTTCACAAGCAAAATGGGCGAGTAAAGAAACTGCTAGCATAGAACTTACGGTTACCCCTAGCCAACTCAAATCGTAATTGATGAGACCTTGCCGCCAATCAAGTACTGCGCTTAAATTCATAAAGTCTAGGTACGATACTGAAGATTACATCCGGCCAATTACTGTGAAAGTGTTTGCTAGCAAAAGCTCAGGGAAGCTACATTAGAGCATTGGGAAAGTGACTGATGTCGAGACGCCAGGTCAGGACCAATAATATTGGTGATTCTTATTTGGATTTTTTTATCAATAATCTCTAAATATACAGCAACAGAACCGGACCATATTATTCAAAAACATTCAAAATATGGACGAATGGTAGACTTATAGATTTGTAGGATAGATCCAGGAGATGAATTGTCTAGCCCGACACAGAGAATCAATTTTCTCAGCCAGAGAACTAATAATGGATTCTTTATAATCATTTCACTTCATGTCACGCGAGAATGTAATTCTGAAAAGGCGTAACGAGTCACTTTCATGGAGATTAGCATCAGCCTCGCTGATCGGAGGCAGGAAGTTGTTGGAAATTGTTACGTCATGTGCTTTTTGTTATCTGGTAAAAATGATTATGTTTCTGATGAAGTCTTTTTAAAGATATAAACGATTCATTATTGGTAGCTGTTTTTTAATTATTGAACAGATAAATCATTGATAATAGAGACATATCTGAACGATGTGAATGCAATACATGACATCCATCTTAAAATTTTTAATTTGGTGAGCTATTTACAGCCATTTTTAAATATTTATATGTAAACATATTCAAACACATTTAAGCATATTCAAACATATATATTTAAACATATATAAACATATTTATATCCATTTTGTAATTACTGAACAGATAAAAGTTTTGTATCCAGCTGATAGTAGAGACATATCTGAACAATGTGGATGCAAGGCATCACATCCAACTTAAAATATAAATTTGATGAAACTCTTTACAGCCATTTTAAAATATTTTCTAACACATCTAAACACATTTAAACATATTCAAACATATATAATATATATAAACATATATAAACAATGTAAATAGTATAAAAAATTACAACACTTCATCTCAGAAATATAGACACAGACACAGACACACACACACACACACACACACACACACACACACATATATATATATATATATATATATTATGTCTCAAATAAACACTGTTTTGACACTTTTTATGATGTCAACAAATACCCGTTGTAACTTCCGTACTGCTAGTTGTAGTAGAGACTTTGTAATTGCAGATACAACTATAGTAACGCCGTTGAACAATGCTGGTGTCAGACGCCTTCGAATAACACTCGCACTAATTGTACTTGCTCGATAATACTTGCTTGAATAGTAACCACCGAATAGTAATCCGAATAGAGAAATAGCATAGTGAATAGACAAGAGAATAGCGGTCCGTATAGTAATAGAGGATAGAGTAGAAATAGAGATCTGAATAGTAATAGAGGATAGAGTAGAAATAGCGATCTGAATAGTAATAGAGGATAGAGTAGAAATAGCGATCATTTAGACGTCACGCGACTTCCTGCTTATGCGTTTGTCCGATCGACACGTGGTCTAGTTAATTCAATAATGGGGTCGCTTGTGTTTGCTCGCTGGCGATCTATGTTCAAAATCAATTTTTGATTACCGAACAGATAAAATGTTTGTATGTGGCTGATAGTATAGACATATCTGAACAAAGTGGGTGCAATACGTGACATTGATCTTAAAAATTTAACTTTGATGAGACTATTTAAAACAGGATTAAGTTTGACAGTTTAATATTTTGATTTCGTAGCATCGAACCTTGTTGGATAAAATTAAACCTGGCGAAACCTATCTCGTGTTCAGCTATTTTTATTTCCTAAATTAGATTTGTCAAACTTTTGCAATTAACTGTTCTTTATATAATAAGACCGACTGCCTTTATTACACGTATTTTTACATTTGT
>OZ038503.1:38472087-38482087 GCA_964036315.1 Acanthosepion esculentum | reverse complement strand
AGTATTTTTTTTTACTAAAGATTTTCTTTTAATAAAGAAGTCTTTGTTTTCTTATATATCTTAAATTAAATAAAGCGTATATATGAACATGTTTAATGCCTATATATATATATATATATATATATATATATATATATATATATATATATATATATATATATATATATATGTATGTATAAAAGTGAACATAGAAGTCAACAACTAGAGGCGATAGCCTGTTTCATGCTAGACACAATCGTCAGGCCTCGAGTGATGTTATTTCTTCACATATATATATGTATATATATATATATATATATATATATATATATATATATCTGAATATATATATATATATATATATATAATGAATATATATATATAATGAATATATATATTATATGAATATATATATATGAATATATATATATATATATAAATATATGTATATATATATATATATGAATATATATATATATTTACATATGAATATATATATATATATATATATATATATATATATATATATATTCCTAGTCATTGGAAAAGTTTTTGGAGTAAAGTCTGAAAAAATCGGAGTAGGTGTCCCTAATACAATCCGATGCTATGTTAAATTTCGTCCTGCGACGAATAAGTGCCAAGCTGTATTGGACAACATCGGCGGCGTGTAGAAGGGTGACGTGCAGCATGAGCAACCGCGAATCTCATACCTGGGCTCTGGAGAGGACACTTCAGTGTCGAATCACAGCGACGACAAAACACAAAAAGCAACAGTCTAGTGAATCGAGGATTCCGAATGTCCTCATGTACGGGGAACTGGCCACTGTCAAGAGGGCATGAGTGACATCTTCGCTTCAAGGACTTCTGCAAAAGGGGGACATGAGGACGATGGACATGGAATCGCGATGTTGGAAGAGGTCACCAACGATTGCTGATACTGGAGGTGTGATTTATACCGATGGCTAGTGTGAGGAGAGAAGAAACGTAGGCTTGACGCAAGGGGAAAGCGTGCTCAAAGGAAAGAAAACAACGCAGCGATATCGGGAGAGAACGTCTTCACATGCATTCTTTGCAATCAAGACTGCCACTCCCGTGTGGACCTGTACATAACACTTGCGGCGCCGCGATCAGCAGCTGAAATATAACTCTTTGGGCGGAGATCCATCGTCTCTCGAGACCGACGAATGCCACATCTATCTATCTGTCTATCTATCTATCTATCTATCTATCTATATATATATATATATATAGAGAGAGAGAGGGGGGGTAAAGACAGACAGAGAATTAATATAAGTACAAGTTTGTCAATTAGCAGATTGATCTTGCATTCAGCATCCCGACTCCAGAGTTTCGTAGACGGACCCTTCCACCCACTCTTCAGTGGGTATCAGCAATTGACTGCTCATATTACTCGATTTTTCTTTTATATGCTCTTATCAATGGTGCAGTTGTTTTTTGCGTTTGCTTGTGTAGGTGTATGCGTTGGCTCGTTTGCGTGGATGGAAGTAAGAGTGAGGTGTCGTGATTAGCCTAATTCCCCATGTGTAATACGCCTTCATTCATAATACTCACACCCAAAATTGTGCTGAAAGTATGGCAAAATGCTTATACACATGCATAATACGCACCCCTTGTTTGGTAATCAAAGCCTATAAATTGTACCTCTCCAATTTCATTACAGCTAGTGTTTCCTGCTCTTATTTAAAAAATGGTTAATATTATTTGTTGAGTCTTGACTCATTGTTGAATCTCGCCTAATGCATGGAATAATAATGCAACACAAAATGTACTTAGAACAAGAATGTATTATAACAAGAAAGTGTACACAATAAGTACATATAGTATTTCTGTATATTTCTGGGAAGACGTTCCTGGAGAATGTGTTGACTAGTCGCAGTCGATCATAGTCTCTAGTTGGATCTCGTGATTCCTTCCCTCGTCTTCCGGTACCAACCACTATTTATATAGTTGGTAGTCACCTATGCAGATTAGGTGGATCCCACCACAACATTATTCTAATTTATTTTCATGATAATTCTTATTTTATTGTACGGGAATTATTAAAAGATTACTTGTTGCTGTGTATAACACGCACCCACGACCTTCTTTATTATTTTTAGACAAAAATGCGTATTATACATGGGGAATTACGTTATTTGTCCTTTTCTTCGTTTTTTATGTGTGCTGGTAGATCGATTAATATTATTTGTTTTTGTTTCTGGCTGTTAACCTGCATATTTGTTAAGATTGATTGTACTATTAGAAATCCTGTCTACATAAATTTATTCCCATTTAATTATCTATAAATTGATTTACGATTATTCAGTGAATGAATATGGCGCCGATTAATGAAGATCAAATAAGACAGTTATTGATGATGAAGCGTTCGATTGATTACTAAAATCAATCTATTATTCCCCAAATAATAATTCTTATTGATTTTCGCGGAAACAACAACAGATATTTTAAAGGACTATGTAATTTCAGATCGTGGGCGATCATCAACTCTCCACACATACTTTGACCTTATGGTATGTGAATTGCATAACGGAAAAAAAGATATTGGTGTGATTTTCCGTAGACTTTGCCTCGCTTGTGATTTTTCATTCTCCTGAAAGAGCTTACAACACTTCCGTTATATATATATAAATATATATATATATATATATATATATATATATATATATATATATATATATATATATATCATCATCCACAGAGAGACTGTGTGGCTAGACATCCGATCGCTTCAAGCTGGGACCGATTTGGCTTCAGTCGTTGATTTTAACCCCTAGTTATCGAACCCCGTCACGGAGAAAGGCGAATTTTTGTGTATTTATTTTTTCATAAGCATACCAGAGAAATCAATCTTAGCTTGGAGGGTCTTGCATTATCAGCAGTAATAGTCACTATTTACAAATTCGCGCTTTTCTCCCCACAATTGTCAATCGAGTTAATTATTTTTTTGGAGGCTAATATCAAACCAACTATATATTGGGGAAATTGTATGTCAAAGTGGAAAATTTTTTAATAACAACTTAAAAATAATCGTTTTCCACTTTGTCATAATTTTTCCAATACTGTTTTTGATATATAAAAATATATATCGTTATCTCGTAAAAATATAGATTTCGCTTTTATTAAACATTCGTTAGAGACTGAGGTATGGAAGAAAAGGTAATAAATTCTCACAAAAGGTGCCCAACTGACCCTAATGCACTGTACAGTCGACAAAATGTAAAACAAACGAAGCGCATGTGCGAAATAAAACATACAAAATGGCGACAATTCACCCATCGTACCCTATACATAACCTGGAAGCAGCAACGGAATTTCAGAGAAAATGGAAAGAAAAAAGGCAGTTATACGTAGCATCAAAAAATACTGTTGAAATTTCTAGGGCACATGATGAGGAACGCTGTCTTGATACTCACAGGATATACTGAAGGTAAGCGAGACAGAGGAAAGCGAACTTAAGCGGATGGATAGTGGGTCAGGGTTGGGAAGAAATGACAAAAGGTCAAAAGTTATTGAAAGCTACAAGGGATAGGAAATTGTGGAGAGCCATGATCACTAACGTTCTGAACGGAAACGATCCACAGAAGATAAAGAATCACTGAGTTGAAATTTGTTAAATGTAAAAGTTTAACTACATAACGTGAATCCCGTTTTGTCTCTTTAATGTTGATTTTGATCACGCACACACGCACACACACACACACACACACACACACACACACACACACACACACATATATATATATATATATATATATATATATATATATATATATATATAGGTATACATAAAGGGTGTGGCAAAAATACCGCCCACACATATCACCCAGAAAATACCTCTTATTGGCTTCCCGTTATGTGGGTGTTATTCTTCTATATTAAAAAAAAATAAGGGTAAGTCAAAAATTCACTATTTACATTGCTCGGACTATCATCATCATCTTTGTTGGCCATATTTTCGGTGTATCAGGTGCGTTCCGATGCTTCAGTATCTGTCTATATTTCGGCGATGAGGTATTATGTACACTATTTACATTGCTCGGACTATCATCCTCATCTTTGTTGCCATATTTATCACAACGTTTCGGTCGTTTTACGCTCCGTCCTTCTTCAGGTGTTTGGAATGTCGACAAAGAAGAGGATGATAGTCCGAGCAATGTAAATAGTGTACATAATACCTCATCACAGAAATCTAGACAGATACTCAAGTAAAAAATTATCCGCAATTTCACCATAACATCTTTAGTTTTGTCACACCACCTTCTCCTCATGCGTGCTTATAATTGGTACTATGGTGGTCACGGGATCGGAAATTGAGTTTGATTGCGCCAGTTCTCTTGCTGCTGTTACAGTGTAAACATGGCCGCTCCGCTAGCAGTGTGCACTAAGGAGGAATAAAGAGAAGTAATCCGAATCTATAGAGAACATGCTACTTCATCGGTGATAACTTGCCCGTTTGCCATTACGATTTCTCCAGCTTGTTGAATCTTCTCGTCAGTGGTGGAGATTGACCGGCGCCCTGCCCCTTCGTCGTGCGTCACGCTTATTCGTCCAATTTTAAACTTCTCTATCCATTCATACAATGTGGCAGTGCACGGTCGCCGTATTGTGCTAAAAACCTCCGATGAATTCCAGCCCCTGACACACCTTCCGACTAGAGAAATGAGATTACTGCTCTTTGTTCTTCTTTGGCGAACACTGCTTGAGGAGCGGCCATGTTTATACTGTAACAGTAGAAAAACTGACATGGTCAATCTCAACCTTCGGTCATGTGACCCAAATATTACTAACTATAAACCCGCATGAGCAGAAGGCAGTGTGACAAACTAAAATACGTTATGACGAAAGCGCTGATAATTTTTACCCACACCCGTATTTAGTATTTAATACTTAATCAAAATTCTTACGAAAAAATATCCATTTTCCCACATTTAGAAAGTTGTATAACTAAGATTATAGGAAGTACGGTTGAGTAATGTATAGCGGCTAGGATTGAGGAATTGGAGAATCGAGTTCGAATTCCAGTAGAATCCATTACATTCACTTACAATCTAATAACATTGGAAATGTATTAATCCAGTTTCTCTTCCTCTAAATAGCAGGAGAGACTGGATTTTATTGACTTGGGTGACAATCGTTCTAGGAGAAGGAAACTCTGAATTCAAAACTGGCCTAGAGAGGGTTGAGTTCCGTCAGGCTATCTTACCTAAGAAACACCACTTCTACTGCGGCCGCAACACTGGTGGGTCACTGGATTCGCGATCGCGATTAAGAAGTAAAAAAACAACAATAATTTGTTGTGTTGTGGATTCCGGGGGTGGGGAAATCCTGCACAAATAAAAAACAACGCCAGTAATTGAAATAAGAAAATAAGTGTATTGAACGTAAGAATACAAACTTGAAATGAAGATTAGTAGTCTAGGAATGCGGGTTAGTAGAAAGTATATATGTACAAGTCTCTGTAAGTGGAGCCGTAATTATATCTCTCTCTCTTTCTCTCTGTGGACTCTACGTATCTCAACCATATCTCGACGTATCTCTTTGTGAACACCCTGTGTACTCAACGTATCTCCACTCTGTCAGAATAAGCATACTTTAGACGAGTCCATCTTGTGCAAAAGGGGGAGAGCCCCACAACATGTTGTTAACTCGAATACAAAATGGCTTGTTAATTGTAACACCTGCAAAACGAAACTATTCGCTTTTAGTCGACTAAGAGAAACTTTTTGCCTACCATCGGTTGACGGGGGCACCCGGACGTGGAGTAATAATTAGCAAGCTTGTCACGCCTGAACAATTACGACTGAGTAGTGAGTTCGATCATTTACTCACTGGCCCAAACTTTCATCATCCTCGTACCACATCTAATCTACGCTTTGAAAATCACCATGAGTCCGGTTGATGCTAACCTTCAGAAAAGAGTGACTTATCGCACCTTCTCGGGGTAAAGTCGTTCCCTGACATAGTAATAAAATTATATTGAATCAATTGCATGCTCTGTTGCTAGAAAAGGTAGTTCTTTCCGTCGTGATAGACAATTTCTTCTAGACAGAATATATCTTACACATTTATGAGTTTACCATTCGTCCATGCATTGAATGTTGCAGTGACATTGGTCTGGTGTTTCTGCTATATATACAGTGTAACCCGGATATAAGCGAGTTGTCGGGACCGGAGAAGGGGTCTCTTATATCCGGATTTCTCTTATATTCGGGTTTCTCTTATATCCGGGTTTGGCCTATTTTGTTTAGGTAAGTATGGCTCTAATTTGGGACCAGAGAAAATCTCTCTTATACCCGGGTTTCTCTTATATCCGGTCTCTTATATCCGGGTTACACTGTATACAAAGAAGAATCTGGTGAGATCAAGGCCATGATTGAAAACGATCCCTTCAAGTCAATCGGGTCCTTAGCCTGGGGTATATTGTTGCCGATGGTCGCTGCTGGAAGACCCTATGTCTGGCAACAAGACTCTGCACCATGCCACACAAGTAGGAGAACCAAGTCATAGTTGTCAGATAAACCCTTACATCTGGCGACCTAACACCCAAGACTGCAACCCATTTCATTATTCTGTGTGGGGTGCATTTGAGTGCGATACCAACGAAACTCCTTGTAAAATCAAAGACTACCTGAAGGCAAGAATTATAGCAGCATTCACCAACTTAAACAAAGGAACCGTCCAGAAGAGGTGCAGGTGTCATCTGGAGGCTGTGGTTGAGGTCAATGACGATTTTATTAAATAAATATTTTAAGATATGTTTATGTAATTTTGGAAAAATATATGTTAAAATGAGATGTGAGTGTCATTTTCATTTTTACATAATTTAGACAAGAATTTATCCATCGCACCCTGTAAAAATATTTGTTAGCTTTTTCAATAATTTAATTTGGCTTGGTTAATTTTTTTTTTGTTTTACGGCAAATCAGCCTCAATGGGTTTATTTAATGCTGACGAGATTTTTAGGATAAGTTCGTATGAATAGAATATGTATCCTTTGTAAGAAATCAATTTGTAGATCATGTTTCATTGAAGTAATTTTGGAAAAATGGTTTCTGTAGAGAGTGAAATGTATTGCTGGTAATATATATTTTTTAAATCTATTTCTGGTATATATTTTAAAAAAAAATTTTTTGTTGTTTTTTTTATTTAAAACAAAATTAATTTAATAAATTTTTATAATAAATTTGAGGTACTTTGATTAGTTATATTAAAACTTTATTAAATTTATTGGATAACACTGAAATACATTATAGTATAAAAAGAAATGGTAAGTTCAATCTAAGGGAAACAATAATTGAAACAAAGCAAGTTCAGTCGACCAATGATGACAATTCCAGAACAACGTAACTATAAACAATTTTTTTTCTATCCTCTGCCAGCCGCTATGATGGAGAAAGCATTACCTCGAACCGTCGCCAGTGAGACACGCTGCAAGAGCCACTCCGTTTCGCGAGGCTCGTTCCTTAATCGGGACGCAATCGCGCCAATCCTCCGAAGGAACACCATCGAACGAGGGCCAATAACCCCTGAAGTCTCCACTGCCACAGGAGTAAAAAAAAATCTATCAGCAAGAGAAGAATATTTAGCTATTTATTTTTAAATGTATTGCTGGTATTTTTACTATAAAAGTCTATTTTTATACTTTCAAAATGTTTTGAAACCAGGGTAACTATTTTCCTATAGATGATAATTACTGTACATATATCTTTTTAGCTTTCATAATATCAAAGTGTTGTATTTATGATTCTTCCGTTTATTTATTTTCTCTCTCTAATTTCCGCGTTAAAGCAGACCAGGGCGCCCTTAAGTATAGTAAGTGAGTAAATAATTAATGAAAACAGTACAAAAGTTCAGTTTGGGCGAGACTAGCCTAAACAATATTTACTTTCTTTCTTCTTAAGCTTCAAATCGAGGTTTGCTTCTGCGCTATTTGAAAGTCGAGATGAGCCAATAATTTTCTATGCATTTTTAAACATTATTTGTCCACAGTCGAATCCATTACATTCATTTACGTTCTAATACCCTTGGGAAAGGTATGAATCCTCTTCTCCCCCCTCCAGCTATAGGTAAATAGCAGGACAGAACGGGTTCTATAGCCTTGGATGGCAACTAGTCTACCGCAGAAAGAAATAGCAACCTACTCCGGGGAAAAATCTGCCTCGTCAGTCATGTATCGAAAGATACATGATCGCCTAAGCATATATATATATATATATATATATATATATATAATTTACCAACAATACATATTTATAGTAAAATTAACAACAATAACTTTTTAAGTCAAAGTAATCAGCATTACAATCCTATAATAGAATTACCATTTTACTATAAATGTTAATAGAATTAACATTTTATAGCAAAATGACAAACAAAACATTTTACCTGCAGTTGAAGGCATGCATTTATGTTCATAAATATATTTAATTGAAGACATAAAATTGTCTTCAAAATATTTAGATTTCGGCATGAAATAACCCATAGAGGTGTTGATATGCCACTAAACAAAATCCACCAAATAACCAACATGAAAGACCTCTTTCATGAAATTAATCCATATAATATCCTACGAGTTCTTAAAGTGTATTCCAAAATATAACTTCAACAAAACTACAACGTAAAACACAGCTGTCCCTGTCTCTAGTAATTATGTTCACACAAACATGTATATACACAAAAGCTGAGTATCATTTACCATGTACTCAACTGTGAAAGCAGAATAACTTATATCAAATTTGTATTACTTTAAAGCTCCCAAGAATATTACATTTCGGTATTAAATGACACATAAGATGTAGATATGCCATTCAACAAATGACTCAAATCATTTCAACCAGGCTGTCAGTTTAATAAAGTGTTTCTGCTGCTGGTGTTGCTTAAGTTACTTGTGCAGCTTGCTTTAATAGCGTGTCTATAACGCTGCACTGCTAATGGATTGTTTCGACTGTTGACCTTGTGATATTCTTCTACTTATATACGCACAGCCAGACCATGTCATGCTTTCTTTCAAATTTTTGGTGACTGCAATTTTCTGACGAACTTTCTGGCTTAGGAAATTGTCCGAATTTTTCTTCTTATAATTCTCATATAATTCATATTTCATTTCTGGCAAGCCTTTATCGAATTATATATTAGCAAATTTGGATTCGAGATTATGCTCACAGAGATGAGAGTATTTACCGTGTTTCTCCGGATTTGGTTACGAGAAAAAGAAATAAGACAAATAATGTTCGACTGATTGTATTGCGTCAGGATTTCAAGTTGTAAAGCATCGCTTGCTCTCTTTCAAAATTGAAACTCTAGGTTTCAGCTAAAACTCGAAAAAACAACCACAAGTTAATCCACATCGTTCTTTTTTTGTTGACAGACGAAAGCATACAACTCCAGGTGATCATTGTTAGCACTCAGCACTTTTTAAGATAAGTGAATGTAATTATTTCCTCTGAGAGAATCATATTATTCCCTTGCAAACAGGAGACGTCTGTCATCTCTAGTGCCTTCTATCATTCTCCCTCCCTTCACACACATCTATCTATCTATCTATCTATCTATCTATCTATCTATCTATCTATCTATCTATCTATCTATCTATGACTGTTCTAATCTCTCTCTATTTATCTACCCACTCTCTCTATCTGTCTATGACTGGTCAAATCTATCTATCTATCTATTCTAGTTTCTTGTTATGTGTATCTCCACCTATATCTCAGTTTCTTTATATATCTAGCTATTCTGTTAATCATCAAATATTTCGATGGATACGTCGGTAACGGTATCTATCTATCTATCTATCTATCTATCTATCTATCTATCTATCTATTTATCTATCTATCTATCTATGTAACGGTATCTATCTATCTATCTATCTATCTATCTATCTATCTATCTATGTAACGGTATCTATCTATCTATCTATCTATCTATCTATGTAACGGTATCTATCTATCTATCTATCTATCTATCTATCTATCTATCTATCTATATATATATATATATATAT
>OZ038503.1:38419587-38467087 GCA_964036315.1 Acanthosepion esculentum | reverse complement strand
TTTACTGATAAGACTACCAACACGTACGACTAAATTTTTAGTTTATATATATATATATATATATATATATATATATATATATGTATGTATATATGTATGTATATGTATATCAGAAGAAATATAGTCTTAAGACGTGCTACATTTATGGGATAAAGTGTTCAATATCAGAGATAGAGCGTGTGTAAATATAAAAGTGAACATAGAAGTAAACACTTAGAGGCAACAGTCTGTTTCATGCTAGATGCAATCGTCAGACCATGAGAGCTGTTATTTTTCTCGTAGCCTGACGATTGCATCTAGCATGAAACAGACTGTCGCCTCGAAGTGTTGACTTCTATGTTCACTTATATATATATATATATATATATATATATATATATATATATATATATATATATAGATAGATAGATTGATAGATATAGATATATATACATATCAGTGTGTGTATATATAATCGTTTATTCGAAAATTATAACATAAAATGTTTTATGTTATAATTTTCGAATAAATTATCTGTATTGAGCATCTTTTAAGAATAGTATTCATTGGTTATTGGGATTTATTCCGTATACACCAATCCTATACTTGGATATATATATATATATATATATATATACATATATATATATATATATATATATATATATATATATATATATATATATATATATATATATATATATAAATCAGTGAAATTAATGCCACCCTGCCTACACGCACATACTCATATATATATATATATATATATATATATATATATACAATAAACAATAAAATCCAAAATGACCTCATATGGGGAATAGGCTATTTCGGCAGACGAACATATCGGTTGTCTGTCTTATCAACCCCGATGTGGACTGATTTCGTGTCTATACAGATAGGGTGGCGACAAGAATTAGAACTTAACTGTGAAAGGTAAAAAAGTTAACCTGTCGAAAAAGTAATACAGAATTTATCCATTTCTATGTTTCAGTCAGACGAAAGAAACGACGTGGCGGTCAGGTGAGGGTGGAAGGCATTCGTCTTAAAAGGAAGATGTTTTATAAAATTAAACCCGAATATTAACCATATGAAATTAATTTGGAGTTATATGAAGAATGAAATAATAATTTTAAACAGGAGTGAAAAGGATCTAAAAATATATAGATAAAAGAATGTAAAGTATGAAAATTGTGGCGGTATTAAAGTTAGGGAAAGTTTATAAATATAGTTAAAAGAGGTTAAACAGGTGGAAATAAAATATAGAAATTAGAATTAGCTATATTGCCGACATTTGAAGAGTTAGAGAGGAATGACTATTATGGAAATATTGTAGTTAATTAAGTTGAACCGATATTATGGAAATTTGAATTTGTTTCTATGTCGATATTTTAAAACCATTTCATTCCTCTGATTCAATAGCTGTTTTCATTATTTTATGTTATCATTCTAATTGTGTTCATTTCATATATGTAGGCCTACTAACTTTGAAACCTCAGCGTCATCAAACGAAACTTGTACATCGAAAACGTTTTTTTTTTATTTCTTACCACAGGTTACTTCATTGTCAAATAAGATTGATTTGCGGCAATGTAAAAATATTTCTGTTTGAGCAGGTGCTATGTTAACAAAACCTTTGGCGAAGTACAAAGCCCTCAGCAGACCTTTTTCAACTCTAAATGGATAAAAGTTTTTAATGTCGTATTTTATGAATACACCTTTGTTTTTTTTCTTGTAATTTTGTGGAACGAAGAAATGCAATCACTTTGGTCCCACTCCTCCCTTTCCATCAGACGCAAAACCAAGCGTTTGTTTATTTATTTTAAAAATAATATAGCATTCATTGTATTGTTTTTTTTAAATAATGGGTTCAGAGGTCCATTGATATAAATCGCTTGAGGATACCGTAAGTTTGAAACAAAGGTAGAAAAATCAGCTGATCTGCTAAATTTTACGGTTAAAAGGTCTAGTCTACCTCTGGTTGACCTGTTTATTACCAGACTGTAATCAGCTGTCAGTAGCTGGGAATTGCGCGGTGCGTGAAACTCCGAGTCGTACTGTCGGCCTAGGGATTTTAAATATATATATATATATATATATATATATATATATATATATATATATATGTATATATATATATATGTATATATATATATATATATATATATATATATATATATATATATATATATATATATATATTTTATACCGGGTCTGCTAGTTTATATTAACTTTTGCATGTTATGAATAAAAATAATTGTATTTATATATTTTTGCTTTTCTGTTAACAATGATAGACGTTATATGGCAAATGTTACAGGAGCCACCTTTAGTGACTCTCTTTATAACTCTTCTCCACACTATAGGTCTTAAATTTCATTGAATGTCACGTTTTGAATGCTGTCTATTTATGTTGTTTATTTCTTTCAGCCTTCTACTTCGGAATATATTTCCTCCTGGCTATCTATCTATCTATGACTGTTCTAATCTCTCTCTCTCTCTCTCTCTCTCTCTCTCTCTATCTATCTATCTATCTATGACTGTTCTAATCTATCTATCTATCTATCTATCTATCTATCTGTCTATCTATCTATCTATCTATCTACGACTGTTCTAATCTCTCTCTCTCTCTCTGTCTATCTATCTATCTATCTATCTATGACTGTTCTAATCTATCTATCTATCTATCTATCTATCTATCTATCTATCTATCTGTGACTGTTCTAATCTATCTATCTATCTATCTATCTATCTATCTATCTATCTATCTATGACTGTTCTAATCTCTCTCTATTTATCTACCCACTCTCTCTATCTGTCTATGACTAGTCAAATCTATCTATCTATCTATCTATCTATCTATCTATCTATCTATCTATCTATCTGTGACTGTTCTAATCCTTCTCCCTCTATCTCTCTCTTTCTCTCTCTCTCTCTCTCTCTCTCTCTATCTATCTATCTATCTATCTATCTCTCTCTCTCTCTATCTATGACTGTTCCTATCTATCTATCTATCTATCTATCTATCTATCTATCTATCTATCTATCTATGACTGTTCTAATCTCTCTCTCTATCTATCTACCCTCCTCTCTCTATCCATCTATCACTGGTCAAATCTATCTATCTATCTATCTATCTATCTATCTATCTATCTATCTATCTATCTATCTATCTATCTATCTACGTTTTCTCAGCATTCTCTTAGATTCCTCTTCTACATAGAAGGCACAAAAATAAACTCATTTTTTTTTATCTGTTTGTTTTCTTTGATGGCCGTTGCATGGCGAAAGTTAAGTCGTATCAAAAGAGGCGCCTCTGTTCAAAGAGTTTAAGGCTTCCCCCTCTGCTGGTCGTAAATTCCACAGAATGTCAATCTTTATTTTTCCAAATCTAACGGCAGCCTATTCAAACAAGTTCTTTGGTAGTATGCTGCCCTCAAAAGAAAACAAATAACATAAAAGTCTTGTTGTTGCTTAAAAACCGCCATCTTACCCAGTCAAGACACGATTTACTTGATAGCGAAGAAGTAATCGATAACTCGATACGTTTTCTTGATCGCTTCATCATTTCTTATTCTATGATTCTCTTTATGGCTTGTTTTGCGATTATTTTGAAATTATTACTGAGTTAATATTTTAAAAATATTCCGTTTCCTCTGCTTGTTTGCTTTCTACGGAGAATTTGGAATTTAAGAGCAGATGATTGGGGAAGCCAGAGGCGCATTGAACATGGGCACTAAAGGTGGATCCTATTAATACGAGTTAACTTTCGCTATGGAACGTCCATCAAAGAAAACAGACAGCTAAAAAATAACTTTACTTTTATCCATTATATGTAGAAAAGGATTCTAGAAGAATGGTTAGAAATCTTAGATAGATAGACAGACCGATAAATAGATGGATAGATAGATAAGAACAGTCATGATAGATAGATAGATAGATAGATAGATAGATAGATAGATAGATAGATAGATAAGGACAGTCATAGGTAGATACATTGATCGATTGATGATGACAGTCAATGATAGATAAAATGATAGATAGATAGACGGACAGACAGATAGATAGATAGATAGATAGATAGATAGACAGATAGATAGATAGATAGATAGATAGATAAGGACAGTCATAGATAGATATAGTGATTGATTGATGATGACAATCAATGATAGATAGATAGATTTACAGACAGACACATAGATAGATAGATAGATAGATTTACAGACAGACACATAGATAGATAGATAGATAGATAGATAGATAGATACAGACAGCCATAGAAAAATAGATGAAAATTAACAGTCATAGATAGATAGATAGATAGATAGATAGACAGATAGATAAGAAAAGGTGGGAGTGAATTTTTATTCTTGAACATTCACATAATATATATATATATATATATATATATATATATATATATATATATATATATATATATATATATATATATATATATATATATATGTAAGCCAATATGTGGATGTAGATCCGACGGTATGGTGAAAAATATGGAAAAGACAAAACAAATCCGAATATGCAAGTTTACTGTTTTAATGTTGTTTTATGTTTCTAATAACCATGTCCTGAAGATGGTCTACTAGACCGAAATGTCTGACGTCGACAGTAAAACAACATTAAAACAGTAAACTTGCATATTCGGATTTTGTTTTGTCTTTTCCATATTTTTCATCATATATATATATATATATATATATATATATATATATATATATATATATATATATATATATATATATATATATTGCGTATATTTAGGCAGCAAGTTTTCATTGATGCGTGTTTCCTTAAATAATATAGACATGTTTTCTCCATTTATTTTAAGTTCCTTTCATATTGTCTGATAAGCTTAATAACATTATCATTGAAAGATTAAAGGAAATCATCATATTGATTCATGTTTAAATCCTATCTGAGCTTTCGGCTTACATAAGCCATTATCAAAGACGACAATTACATTTGAATATATCAAACAATACACGGACGAACAATAATGAAAATCTGTTTTTGTTGCATGAAAAATTTCAAAGCAACGACAAACTCATATATACGAGACGCAAAACAAAAACAGACTATCATTATTGTTTCGTCCGTGTATTGCTTGATAAGATAAGGTCAGTCATAGATAGATAGCAAAGTGCAGTCATATTTATTCATTTTTAGTTCGTGTTATCGTTTCCTTCTCTATTTTTTCTGTTGCTTTTTCATTCATTATTTACCCGTACTAGTTTACTTACATTTTATTTTCCGTATATTCTTTTTCAGATATCGTTTTTATTCTTCCTTACTTTTTTTTTTTACTTTCGGGCCAATGTTTGTTTTCATTCAACGTATTCAATCACTTTCTCAGCGACGTTACGTGGTTTCTCTCTGTCTTTTCTATAAATATTCTCATGTTTACTACTCTGACGAGCTTTTTTCCCCTGATACCAGGACTACGTGTAAGCGTGCTACTAGATTGGCATCTACGTCCCACCCTTTTACCGCTGAATTAGGTAAATGTAACCGCCAATTCGACCCCAACACTTTCCGCCATCTTCAAAAATTTAAATGCAACGTCAGTCGCCATTTTTATATTGTTGAACCCAGTTCAGTTTTTATTCTTTTCGCGGTCTCCCTCTATCCAGTCTTTTCTTTCACTTACACTCTCTGTAAACCCCTGTCTTACTTTGGGTGAAAATGTTAAAAAAATTAAAATCTATCTATCTATCTATCTATCTATCTATCTATCTATCTATCTATCTATCTCACAGTCTTTTCATACCTATCTATCTATCTATCTATCTATCACTTATATATTCTATTCTAGTTTCTTGTTATCTGTATCTCCACCTCTCTCTCAGTTTCTTCATATATCTATCTATTCTGTTAATCATCGAATATTTCGATGGATACGTCGGTAACGGTATATATCTATCTATCTATCTATCTAACATTTCCTATCTATCTATCTAACATTTCTTATCTATCTATCTATCTATCTATCTATCTATCTATCTATCTATCTATCACATTTCCTATCTGTCTATCTCTCTATCTATCTATGGCATTTCCTACCTCCCTATCTATCTATCTATGTTTTTTTAAAGAAAGTAATTAAAAAAACATTAATTGTCTGTAGAAACACGTAGATTCTGTTCATTTTTAACAGACATGTCATTAAAGAACAAACACACACACACACACACACACACACACACACACACACATATATATATATATATATTTTAATTACGGAACAGATTTTTTACAAAAGTACAAAAATGCTCAGACAAAAATTGCTTCTCTTCCAGAGTTGTAAATTCTTCAACTATAATACTTTCAAAGAAAGCCATGACGGCTTTAAATTTATGTAAATTAATATATCTGTTTATTCTTTATTTCAGAAAAATAATAAGTGTACCCCAATATTTAAAATATAAATAAATTGAAAATCAATAATTTGAAATTTCCCCGGGCCTCTATCCTTGATACTACAATGTTTCTGATCTTCATCAACGATCTTCCTGACGTCATCAGTTCTCAAGTAGGCACCTCCGCAGACGACGCTACTATGTAATTACGGCATTACCGACAAAGTTAAACTGGTCGTTAGTTTCGAAAACGACTTCTAATCTGTGGTTGACTTGGCCAGGAAACGGTTTGTGAATGCGTCCAAAACGAAACTGCTTTCATTTATTCACCATAGAGAAACTTCCCTGCCTCCAGCATGGTAGATGCTTAACTCGACGATAGCATCTCTCTGCGCCATCTTTGTCTCAGGTTTTTCCACTGACCTGATGTGGAACAATTACATTGAATCAACAGTTGCATCTACCACAAGGAAATTTAGTTCTTTGACAGGTGTGAAAAGGTATTCCCCGTTTGAGTCCATCCTTTACATCTATAAATTCCCCATTCGTTCATGCATGGAATATTGTTGCCATATATTGTTTCATCTCGAGGTTCCCGACAAAATCCAAAAACGGATATGCAATGTGATCGGTCCTGACTTAGGGTCTCGGCCTCAGTCACTTTCTCACCGAAATAATGCAACTTCCCTCTGTCTTTTTTATAAATATTTCCATGGCATCGGGCTGTTTTCACTGGTGCCCCGACTGCATGAATTTAAACGTGCTACTAGTTTGGCATTTCGGTCCCGCCCTTTTACTGTCGAAACAGTTAAATGTAACCGCCTTTTCTTCTCCAAAAATCTTCTTCTCTCGCACTTCTCGACAGTGGAACTCCCTTCCTCTTACTTGCTTCCCTGATGAATATAATCTTCAAAAATTTAAATATAATGCCAATCGACATCTTCTGTTGCCTTGATTCCCTGTTTTTCTTTTTATCCTTTGCTCAGTCCCCCCTATACCCAGTCTTTTCTTTCACATTCACTGTCTATTGCCCCTTGCACACTCCCACCTTGTTTGCGGTGAAATGCTTAAAAAAAATCTAAAAGAATGAATAAGAGTACGTAGATATCAATGATATAAGCATATTTGTTTATTATTTATTTTAACTTTATTCTATTATCCCTATTATCCTTATCTTATTTATTTGTTGTTTATATTTTAACATGTCCCTGATTTATTTTAATTAAATTCACCCCATGCATGGCAGTAAGGCCACCAAAACACAAGGGGTTACTGAGAATGAATGTAGTAGTTAACAGAAACATTATTAAGCGGTGAAAACAATAGAAGAGTAACAGATAAGGATTGACGTTGCATTTAAATTCTGGAAGAGTAAAGGGGGTTGTAAATCGTGTTGTCGGTAGAGGGTTTCACAATCGAGAAGTGCGAGAAAAGAAACTGTTTGAACAGAAGTTAAGGTTACGTCTAGCCATTTCAACTGTGAATTGAAAAGACCTTGTTGCTAATCGCGTCTTCTTTTGTATTTTTATTATTTCTCCCAGACTCTGTTCCGCCATCCGCTTTGCTCAAGCCCATTAAGTATATCAGGCGTTGCTTTCCCTGCATCTCTCCCCCTTTAAGCGTCCTGTAAGTATCAGATTTGTCAAGCTTTCCTTCCTCATTACGTGTCACAGACATTTCAGCTTCTTCTTCTTGATGTTAAGTATAAGTTTCCTCTTTGTTTCCATAAAATCTAGCTACCATAAATGAAAGTTCGTCAGAACAATTACTATGAAATTATTTATAGAAGAGGCAAAGGAAAGAAACTCTACAGCGGTAGGGAAATGAATGAAGTCGAGATGTCGGGTTAAGACCAATAGCAATAATAAATTTTAACATATTTCCTTCTTTAAGTTAATATTCATCTAATTCATATTCATATCATGTATTCATATCATTCCTATTATATATACTACACGTAAAAAGAGCATTGCTTTTATTTTTCAGTCTTTATCCGGGATCCTCTTACCACCAAAAGTTCAAATTTGAATTCATCTGTCGACAATACGTTTTGCTAAATTATGACTATTTTGTATGAGAAATATTATATTACTTATTAAGCATTAACTCCTCAGAAGAATTTTTGAGATGAGCAAAATGTCTGCAGATTTGATTCAGGGCAAGGAAATCATGAAAAAAAAAAAAAACACAATCTCATTTGATTTTGCAAAGACATATTTTATCATCTGCTTTACGCACAATTGGAAACAAATCACCTTTCAACAACACAAGAACCCAAAAGCTCTTTTAAATTATGTCGAAATTATCTTGAGTCAAAAAGGAACAAAAATTTAGAAATGATGATTTGGCCACCTCAATCATCTGACTACTCTCCATTAAATTAGTATGGGATGGATAGAAGAGTTCGAAGAGAATACCGAAGGAGTGAGAGTGAGCTTTTTTAATGGATGAAAAATGCTTGGGAATGTCTGCCATCTATTTTGTTTTGTTAATAAAAAAAACCTTTGGAAATAATGCAAATTATTTGTAAAGTAGTAATTAAGGTAGATGGTGGTTTTACTAGCGAAAACAAAATATGATGCTGTTGTATTATATATTTATAGTTAAGTAATTATTTTTCATCAAAATAAAAGCACTGTAGTTATAGACATTTTATCTTTCACTTTAAAAAATAGAAAGATATCACATTTTAAGATATTTGTTTAGGAAATGCAGAGTGGCCCCAAAGCTTTTGTCTGTAATGTATATCATATTCATATCATTCGTATATCATATTCATATCATTCATATATCATATCCATATTGCAAGACACAAATAACCTTTATTCTCCCATTTTGTGATTACTTTTTATAATATATCCCTTTGATAACAAATCTAGTTAGACAACTACTTTCTTAATGGTAAGTGTTACGAAATGCAAAGGCAAGGGCCAGAATAGTCAGCGATTGGCCGTACTGCGTGGTATTCTGAGAACGATGGATTGATATAAGTCCCAAACAGTGCGAATTTAACAAAGAGCCACAAGATTTCTGAAGCATCGATATGCCTTCGACACCCAATTTGAGAAACCGGCTGAGACCACACGACGCGCGACATGCGCCCCTGTGAAGTCATTCCTCCCGCTGCCTCTTAGAATTTAAGCTGCCACCATTCTCTCCTAATAAAGCGAATTGGAAAAAGAAATCATCCCTTTCGTTGATAGTATTTTATGTGGTAACGTAGGGACCCAAAGACAGTACAAAACGAAACATACATCTGATATATTTGATATGGTCAAATTGGCAGTTGTCTGCAAAAATTGTCTTCAATCTTCTGTTAACTGAGACACGGAATAGCTTAACAATTCCAACTCCTCCAAATCGAAACAGTTCTCTTTTAACCGTTTTAGAGAGTTTTTTTTAAACTTCTATCAGTATGGCTGATGCTAACCCCCAGAAGAGTGACTCAATGTATGTTATCGAACTAAAGTCTTCCGCTGACAAAATAGTTGAAGGATTATATTAAATCCATAGCTAGTTCAGAATACAAGGTTAAGTTGGTTCATTTTCCGGGGATAGACAAATTTTTTCTTTTCAGAATGTACCTTACACTTTAATAATACTACCATTCATCCATGCTCAAATTTTGCTACCATATCTGGACTGGTGCCTCTGCTATGTATTTGCGGATTCTTGATAAAATCCAAAGAAGAATCTGCATTATTATCAGTCCTGACCTGGCATCTTGGCTTCAGTCACTCTCCCTCCATCGTAACGTGGATCCCCTCTAATATAAATATATTAAAGGTAAATTTTCTGATGCTATTTTTTTTTTGCTACCACGGTGTTATATCTTCAAACGCAGTACTAGATTAACAGTTAGATCAAAAGTTTTATAGTTTAAATTGTTCGTGATAACCATAAGTTCTATGTCAACAGTTTCTTCTCTCGCAATTTCAATGCAATGTGAATCGGTATCTTTTGTCTAGTTAGTTCGCTGATGTTTTTCACTACTATTTTTACAATGAATAGAGGATGGATAAGGGAGAAGGGACCACAGACAAAGCTAGAAAAACAAACATAAAAATTTTCCAAAATATCGCATTCGACATAGAAAAAAACTAACCTAAACTTTCATATCCCCGGTTATTTCTCTTGCACTTCTCGCTTGTCAAACACTATTCCGGTTTCTTCTCTTGCACTTCTCGCTTGTCAAACACACTTCCGGTTTCTTCTCTTGGACTTCTCGATTGTCAAACACTCTTCCGGTTTCCTCTCTTGGACTTCTCGCATGTCAAACACTCTTCCGGTTTATTCTCTTGGACTTCTCGCTTGTCAAACACTCTTCCGGTTTCTTCTCTTGGACTTCTCGATTGTCAAACACTCTTCCGGTTTCCTCTCTTTGACTTCTCGCATGTCAAACACTCTTCCGGTTTCTTCTCTAGCATTTCTCGCTTGTCAAACATTCTTCCGGTTTCTTCTCTAGCACTTCTCGCTTGTCAAACACTCTTCCGGTTTCTTCACTTGGACTTCTTGCTTGTAAAACACTCTTCCGGTTTCTTCTCTAGGACTTCTTGCTTGTCAAACACTCTTCCGATTTCTTCTCTTGCACTTCTCGCTTGTCAAACACTCTTCTGGTTTCTTCTCTTGGACTTCTCGCTTGTCAAACACTCTTCCGGTTTCTTCTCTTGGACTTCACGCTTGTCAACCACTCTTCCGATTTCTTCTCTTGGACTTCTCGCTTGTCAAACACTCTTCCTGTTTCATCTCTTGGACTTCTCGCTTGTCAAACACTCTTCCGGTTTCTTCTCTTGGACTTCTCGGTTGTCAAACACTCTTCCGGTTTCTTCTCTTGGACTTCTTGCTTGTCAAACGCTCTTCCGGTTTCTTCTCTAGGAGTTCTCGATTGTCAAACACACTTCCGGTTTCTTCTATTGGAATTCTCGCTTGTCAAACACTCTTCCGGTTTTTCTCTAGCACTTCTCGATTGTCAAACATTCCTCCGGTTTCTTCTCTTGCACTTCTCGCTTATCAAACACTCTTCCGGTTTCTTCTCTTGGACTTCTCGCTTGTCAAACACTCTTCCGGTTTCTTCTCTTGGACTTCTCGATTGTCAAACACTCTTCCGGTTTCCTCTCTTTGACTTCTCGCATGTCAAACACTCTTCCGGTTTCTTCTCTAGCATTTCTCGCTTGTCAAACATTCTTCCGGTTTCTTCTCTAGCACTTCTCGCTTGTCAAACACTCTTCCGGTTTCTTCACTTGGACTTCTTGCTTGTAAAACACTCTTCCGGTTTCTTCTCTTGGACTTCTTGCTTGTCAAACACTCTTCCGATTTCTTCTCTTGCACTTCTCGCTTGTCAAACACTCTTCTGGTTTCTTCTCTTGGACTTCTCGCTTGTCAAACACTCTTCCGGTTTCTTCTCTTGGACTTCACGCTTGTCAACCACTCTTCCGATTTCTTCTCTTGGACTTCTCGCTTGTCAAACACTCTTCCTGTTTCATCTCTTGGACTTCTCGCTTGTCAAACACTCTTCCGGTTTCTTCTCTTGGACTTCTCGGTTGTCAAACACTCTTCCGGTTTCTTCTCTTGGACTTCTTGCTTGTCAAACGCTCTTCCGGTTTCTTCTCTAGGAGTTCTCGATTGTCAAACACACTTCCGGTTTCTTCTATTGGAATTCTCGCTTGTCAAACACTCTTCCGGTTTTTCTCTAGCACTTCTCGATTGTCAAACATTCCTCCGGTTTCTTCTCTTGCACTTCTCGCTTATCAAACACTCTTCCGGTTTCTTCTCTTGGACTTCTCGCTTGTCAAACACTCTTCCGCTTTCTTCTTTAGAATTTCTCGCTTGTCAAACACTCTTCCGGTTGCTTCTCTTGGACTTCTCGCTTGTCAAACACTCTTCCGCTTTCTTCTCTTGGACTTCTCGATTGTCAAACACTTTTCCGTTTGCTTCTTTCGAATTTCTCACTTGTCAAACACTCTTCCGGTTTCTCCTCTTGGACTTCTCGCTTGTCAAACACTCTTCCGGTTTCTTCTCTAGCATTTCTCGCTTGTCAAACATTCTTCCGGTTTCTTCTCTAGCACTTCTCGCTTGTCAAACACTCTTCCGGTTTCCTCTCTTGGACTTCTTGCTTGTAAAACTCTCTTCCGGTTTCTTCTCTTGGACTTCTCGCTTGTAAAAACACTCTTCCAGTTTCTTCTCTTGGACTTCTCGCTTGTCAACCACTCTTCCGGTTTCTTCTCTTGGACTTCTCGCTTGTCAAACACTCTTTCGGTTTCTTCTCTTGAACTTCTCGGTTGTCAAACAATCTTCCGGTTTCTTCACTTGGACTTCTTGCTTGTCAAACGCTCTTCCGGTTTCTTCTCTAGGAGTTCTCGCTTGTCAAACACACTTCCGTTTTCTTCTCTTGGAATTCTCGCTTGTCAAACACTCTTCCGGTTTCTTCTCTAGCACTTCTCGCTTGTCAAACACTCTTCCGGTTTCTTCTCTTGGACTTCTCGCTTATCAAACACTCTTCCGGTTTCTTCTCTTGGACTTCTCGCTTGTCAAACACTCTTCCGGTTTCTTCTTTAGAATTTCTCGCTTGTCAAACAATCTTCCGGTTTCTTCTCTTGGACTTCTCGCTTGTCAAACACTCTTCCGGTTTCTTCTCTTGGACTTCTCGATTGTCAAACACTCTTCCGGTTTCCACTCTTGGACTTCTCGCATGTCAAACACTCTTCCGGTTTCTTCTAGAGCATTTCTCGCTTGTCAAACATTCCTCCGGTTTCTTCTCTAGCACTTCTCGCTCGTCAAACACTCTTCCGGTTTCCTCTCTTGGACTTCTTGCTTGTAAAACACTCTTCCCGTTTCTTCTCTTGGACTTCTTGCTTGTCAAACGCTCTTACGGTTTCTTCTCTAGGAGTTCTCGCTTGTCAAACACTATTCCGGTTTCTTCTCTTGCACTTCTAGCTTGTCAAACACTCTTCCGATTTCTTCTCTTGCACTTCTCGCTTGTCAAACACTCTTCCGGTTTCTTCTCTTGGACTTCTCGCTTGTCAAACACTCTTCCGGTTTCTTCTCTTGGACTTCTTGCTTGTCAAACGCTCTTCCGGTTTCTTCTCTAGGAGTTCTCGCTTGTCAAATTCTCTTCCGGTTTCTTCTCTTGGACTTCTCGCTTGTCAAACACTCTTCCGGTTTATTGTCTAGCACTTCTCGCTTGTCAAACGCTCTTCCAGTTTCTGCTCTTGGAATTCTCGCTTGTCAAACACTCTTCCGGTTTCTTCTTTTGGACTTCTCGCTTGTCAAACACTCTTCCGGTGTCTTCTCTTGCACTTCTCGCTTGTCAAAAACTTTTCCGGTTTCTTCTCTAGCACTTCTCGCTTGTCAAACACTCTTCCGGTTTCCTCTCTTGGACTTCTTGCTTGTAAAACACTCTTCCCGTTTCTTCTCTTGGACTTCTTGCTTGTCAAACGCTCTTACGGTTTCTTCTCTAGGAGTTCTCGCTTGTCAAACACTATTCCGGTTTCTTCTCTTGCACTTCTCGCTTGTCAAACACTCTTCCGATTTCTTCTCTTGCACTTCTCGCTTGTCAAACACTCTTCCGGTTTCTTCTCTTGGACTTCTCGCTTGTCAAACACTCTTCCGGTTTCTTCTCTTGGACTTCTTGCTTGTCAAACGCTCTTCCGGTTTCTTCTCTAGGAGTTCTCGCTTGTCCAATACTCTTCCGGTTTCTTCTCTTGGACTTCTCGCTTGTCAAACACTCTTCCGGTTTATTCTCTAGCACTTCTCGCTTGTCAAACGCTCTTCCGGTTTCTGCTCTTGGAATTCTCGCTTGTCAAACACTCTTCCGGTTTCTTCTCTTGGACTTCTCGCTTGTCAAACACTCTTCCGGTGTCTTCTCTTGCACTTCTCGCTTGTCAAAAACTTTTCCGGTTTCTTCTCTAGCACTTCTCGCTTGTCAAACACTCTTCCGGTTTCCTCTCTTGGACTTCTTGCTTGTAAAACACTCTTCCCGTTTCTTCTCTTGGACTTCTTGCTTGTCAAACGCTCTTACGGTTTCTTCTCTAGGAGTTCTCGCTTGTCAAACACCCTTCCGGTTTCTTCTCTTGATATTCAGGCTTGTCAAACACTCTTCCGATTTCTTCTCTTGCACTTCTCGCTTGTCAAACACTCTTCCGGTTTCTTCTCTTGGACTTCTCGCTTGTCAAACACTCTTCCGGTTTTTCTCTTGGACTTCTCGCTTGTCAAACACTCTTCCGGTTTCTTCTCTTGGATTTCTTGCTTGTCAAACGCTCTTCCGGTTTCTTCTCTAGGAGTTCTCTCTTGTCAAATACTCTTCCGGTTTCTTCTCTTGGACTTCTCGCTTGTCAAACACTCTTCCGGTTTATTCTCTAGCACTTCTCGCTTGTCAAACGCTCTTCCGGTTTCTGCTCTTGGACTTCTCGCTTGTCAAACACTCTTCCGGTTTCTTCTCTAGCACTTCTCGCTTGTCAAACACTCTTCCGGTTTCTTCTCTTGCACTTCTCGCTTGTGAAACACTCTTCCCATTTCTTCTCTTGCACTTCTCGCTTGTTAGACACTCTTCCGGTTTCTTCACTTGGACTTCTCGCTTGTCAACCACTCTTCCGGTTTCTTCTCTTGGACTTCTCGCTTGTCAAACACTCTTCCCGTTTCTTCTCTTGGACTTATGGCTTGTCAAACACTCTTCCGGTTTCTTCTCTTGGACTTCTCGCTTGTCAAACACTCTTCCGGTTTCTTCTCTAGGACTTCTCGCTCGTCGAACACTCTTCCGGTTTCTTCTCTTGCAATTCTCGCTTGTCAAACACTCTTCCGGTTTCTTCTCTTGGACTTCTTGCTTGTCAAACACTGTTCCGTTTTCTTCTCTAGGACTTCTCGCTTGTCAAACACTCTTCCGGTTTCTTGCTTTCCAGCCAACTTTGATTTTCAATTGTTAAATTCAATGTCAATCGTTATGTTCTGTCTTCTTATTCTCCTTGCTTTTATTGGTCACTTTCCTTAACAATGTTTTTTATTTTGGCCACCAATTTTTACATTCAGTAAGCCCTTGCGTGTTAGTGAACTTATCGACTGTTTTGGCGGTGAAATAATTAAAAACTTATACTGTTGGTTTCTTCAAATTTCTACAGGAAATTCTTCTCTTCTTTATACTGTTTTCTTTCCTTTTTAGGTTTTAATTTTGTTCTGATAATTTTTAATTTAAATCCATTTCATTTCCCCTTTCATTGCTTGTCTTTATCGATCTTTCTGCATCAGCTTTTTTCTTTTCAATTCTTCTTTATTTAAGTCGCTTTCCACCTTCCTTTTCAACATCCCTGCTTCTCTTCTAGGCTTCTACTTCCGACGTTGCCTTGGCAACCATCCGTACTGCTCCGCAGTTCCTCGCTGCCTAATATAAAATACTGCTACAACTCAAAAGAAATAAATAAATCATTTTGATTATAAAATAAAAACTTTTGTTTTTATTCTAACCTGCATTCGATGCACCATAATAATTTTCAGATATTGTAATTTTCAGATGGGATAAGTACAATTTTAGGAGTAACATCATGTTCATTTGTGTGCGTGTATGTGTATATGTGTGTATGTTCGAGTCATTAATCACCTTTGTCAGCAGCAGACGGAGAAGATCCTCGTAAGACGACGTTGGCAAATCAAAATCCCCCGCATCTCATTCTCTCTCTGACACACACACACACACACACACACACACACACACACACACACACACACACACACACACACACACATATATATATATATGTGTTTGTGTGTGTGTGTGTAATTTGGCAGCAACTTTTCTTTTAAACATGTTGTGTTGAATGTCAAAGGCTACATAGTCCTGCATATTCTCTTTTGAATTTTCTCATATTTTCTAATGAGACTTTTTATTTGTAATAAAAAGTCTCATTAGAAAATATGAGACTTTTTATTTGTAATAAAAAGTCTCATTAGAAAATATGAGAAAATTCAAAAGAGAATATGCAGGACTATGTTGTCTTTGACATTCAACACAACACACACACATACATATATATATATACAATGTAACCCGGATATAAGAGAGTTGTCGGGACCGGAGAAGAAGTATCTTATATCCGGGTTTCTATTATATACGGGTTTGGTATATTTTGTTTTATTAACACAGGCTCTAATTTGGGACCAGACAAAATCTCTCTTATATCCGGTTTTCTCTTATATCCGGGTCTCTTATATCCGGGTTACACTGTATATATATATATATATATATATATATATATGTGTGTGTGTAAACAAATGCTTAGAGGTACAAAATTTATATACAGTTTTAAAAACTAGGAATTTATTAATTTAAATTTTATTAGTCTCTAAGGCCCTTTCAACCAACATCTCATCAGGAGACAATCGTTGGATAATTAACAAATTAACGAAAAAAAAACAGTGACGAAAATGAAGGGGGAAAAACGCTAAAATAACATATAAATTAATTGCTTTGTCTTAATTGTTATTGTAAGTAACTGTATCGAGAATGTATTGCCACCCTGTATATATATATATATATATATATATATATATATATATATATATATATATATATATATATATATATATATATATATATGTATACACCTGGCTTGTTAGTGGCTTCCAGCCTTGCCTGGGGTGAAAAGCTTAATATATATATATATATATATATATATATATATATATATATATATTGGCTAGACTATACAGCCAATGGCATATCTTTAAACCATTAAAGTGAAAGAATCTGAGGAAAAAATAAATCATTATTAAGGAGAAGGAATAATAAAATCCCGGGAAATAAGAAGACAGAAGGTAACGGCTGACATTGAATTTAAATTATTGAAAATCAAAGATGGCTGGAAAGCAAGAAGACGGAAGAGTGTTTGACAAACGAGAAAGCGTGAGAGAAGAAACTTGTGATCTGATAGTTTCGGTTAATTTTTATGTCTATGGCGAATCCGATATTTTTGAAAAAACATTATGATTGTTCTTCTAGCTTTGTCTGTGACCCCTTCTTTCTTTATCCATGCGTCGTAATTGCCGAATAGTACTGAAAAATCACTGCTATTCGACAATTAAGACGCGTGAATAAAGTGATCTTTGACACTTACCAGTGGGAAGTTTTGACGGTGCAGAGACCTGCGAACACTGCTATATATTTACTACACGAACTAAGTAAAATAATCGATAGAAATTATGCAAGACTCTCCAGGGAAAACAAGGAAAAGAATATCAGCCTACAACAATCAATCAAAAAACTGTAAAATCTACCTAGAGGTAAATATAGCTATAATTACCTTCCCAGACCAAGACAAACTACTAAATAAAGGATCAGAACTATCAAAATACAGACACGAATATGAATTTTTACCACGTTACTTAGAATTGGAAAATTGAAAAGGAACAAGAATCAACGAAAATAAAAAATTAAATAAAATAAATACGCAAGAACAAGTAAAATAAATTAACCCCCCAAAAAAGTAAATAATAAACAAATAAGCAAACCACGTGCGCACAGATAAACACAAGAAAACGCAGTAATGACAACCGACAATAAAATAATCAATAATATTGTTACGGGACATTACCTATAACGACAGTGAACTCTTCCTGACACTATAAATACTGCACCTCTCAAGAGGGGGAAACGGAATCGACTCGACCCCTCTGACATTATTGTTTACTTTTTCAGATGGCTGCTTTGCTGCCTGACTATTTTTTTGGAAAAGTGTTTTGAACATCATTTTCGTTGAGTTCGTTTTTATTTACTGCCTTTTTACGACTGTTTTTTAATTTTGTTTTTTGCCCCCTTAATTTTTCTTGCTCTTTCTCTTTTATTCTAGTTTTCCTTTTTGATTTTTCTTTCTATTTATTTGCTCTTTTAAATTTTCTATTTTAATTTATCTTCGTTTCTCTTTTTTGTTGTAACTACTGTCCGTGTTTTTCGTTTGTGACTAACGATTAATTTCTCGTTATTTCTTTAATTTCTTCCTGTTAATATCCGTTAATTTTTTCTTGTGTACTGTTTTTAAATTTTTTTTCTGTGCCAAATATTGTTCTAATCTTTGTATTATCCCTTGTATTGTCTAATTTGTGCATTTAATTCCCTTTGTTTATTTGTGTGGCTCGTTAAATTCTTAGCGTCAGCCATTTTGGTTTTGTAAATAGCTCCGGCTATTTTTGAAAGTTTCGTATTTTTTTGTTTACCTTTTTTTCTCTGTTTAGCGTTGTATTGTCTATTTCGTTTTTAGTGTTTTAAATGCATTTGTTTTTCGCCTTTAGGCGAAATTTGTGCTTTTATTCATTAGTCTGTAATTTTTTGTCTTGCATTTAGGTATACCTTGTTTTAATTTTTGTCCTTTGTCATTTGTATTTAATTGTAAAACCTTTTTTATTTTTTGTTTGTGAATTTATTTCCTGCCTCGCTTTCGGGCGAGTTTTCCCTATTTCTTTAACTATTTTTATATTTCGCTACTAAGCGAACTTTAATTGTTTAGTTTCCCCCTCGCACACACCGCCTATAGGCGGATTTTGTTTTTGTTTTTTTTACCATACCTTCCCCTTCAATAATGGCCAAATTTCTAAAATTATGGAGGCCAATAATGGCCAAAATGATAGTAGAATGGAGGTCAATAGTGCCTCACATAATGACAAGAATGGGAAAAATTCAGAGGCTGGGGAATCGTCCTCTAGTTGGAAGTCCCCCCTAGTTGTTTAATCAATGTGGCGGAATTCTTGGAGCGACCTAAGTGTTACGCACACCTTGTGGTAGAAAGTGGACTCTTAGAAGACCCCCCCCCAGGAACTCAGAAAAATTGAAAAAAGAATAGTGTCAGTTTTCGGGGTCGACAAGCGTACGCGCAAAATTTGTCGCTCGACGAAAAACACAGTGATAAAATCACTGGAGTCCTTGTGGTTCAAACCCCTCAGAGTTGTTAAAGGAGAAGGGTTTTTTCTTGTGGGACGTATTGTTATCCACAGTGGAAGATTGTGTAGCGGCTTCCAGCCGAGACCTTATCACGAAAGATCTGATACTACGCACTGAATATGAAGGCCGCAGAAGGACCAGGCTCGCAATATATTGGGGAACATCTCGCGGCCTACCTGTCCCATTACGCCGAAATATTGGGCGCTTCCTGCGATAGCCTGAGCGGTGGGTAGAGTTTTGAGATACGACTAGGTGAACAGGCCTTCCGTTCCATCCCCAACTGCCTGATTGTAGGGAAATTGAAATTGCCGATAATTGTGACCGGCCGTAAACCGGTATGCTGAAAGTGTGGAGTGACTGGTCACCTCTCCATTTCCTGTCCAGAGAAGAAGGCCTCTGGAATTCAATCTCCTGTTGACCAAAATCCCCCTCTGACCGCGTCTTTAACTACCGCCTCGCCTGTAATGGGCATGCCAGCATCTGGGACCGGTAGGGATAATCCTCCGTTTGGCGAAAAGACCACATTCCCCAAAGAGCCTTCGCCCGCTGCTAGTGCCGTTTCGGAGGAGGAGGAATGGCTAGTTGCTGGTAGGGCCAGAGGGAAGCGCCAGACAGGTCCTCAGTACCCTGAAGGTCCCAAGGACCAAAGGCACGTACAGCCACAGTCTCTCTAGCAACGTTAAGGGTGATGCCCCGGCCACTCAACTGACGTTCAAGGAAAAGCAACTGAAATATGATCCCGGCTACGAGAAAACAGAAAAAATCAGAGAGCTTAAAAAGAAACTAGACACCAAAAAACAACTAGACCCTATTCCTTCAACGTCCACTACCCGGCCCGCCCCTTCACTTAAGAAACGACCAGCCCCCCTGACATCACCATCCAAATCACTTTCCCTCAGTAGAGATCCCAGCCCTTATAGATATAGATCATTCTATACCCCTCTCCACACTCCCAGTCTTTCCTCCATTAAAATAAAGCCTACCACACCCCTCTGCATACTCGCAGTCCTTCCCCCGTGAAAAAATCAGAAATGCCTCCACCCTCCACCAAACGAAACAAAAGCCCCACTCAGGAGCTTAAAGACAAAAACAAACAAACAAACGAAAAAACAAATCTTCAATTTGGGAGAGGATGTTTGCCGCATCTCCCCGGCTCAGGCGGAAAGGGCCAGGGACTATGGCAACTGAATTAAGGACTGAATATATCTCCGGTCAATTAAGCAGTTTGCGGACCTTGATGTGGAAGTGCCACAAAATTTCCCTCTGGCCCAAAGGGTTCTCACAGTGATTAGAACAGGCTCTGGAGCCAAACAAATTTGGGCGATGCATGAGCAACAATATGGCCTTGCCAATAGCAATTGTTCAAAATCAGCAGTTGAAATCATTAACACAATTTTGTGCAGGGAGGGTACCAGTTTTAGTTCGCCTCTCCCTGTATAGAGCACTCAAACTGACTTTCCCCTGGGATATCGGCGGAATCTCCCAAGACGGTACCATCAAGACTGAGATGGGCCATGGGTCTATGGGAGAGGCTGGTGGTATCCTTACCCCGACCATGTTTAAACCAGTAACGCAACCCTAATCTGTTTTCATCATGGCACTCTGGTTAGCAAGTATAAATGTCCGGGGCCTGAGGTCCGATTCTCGCAAGGCGAGGCTCTAGCGACCTTCAGCGCCTCGGAGTGAATGTTTGTTGTGTGCAAGAGACCCGGTTTTCTTCTCATGACCATGAGGACTAGCTGTCTAAGGGGTTCGCCCTTTATTTAGCATGTTTTGATGGTCGTTCGAGGGATATCTCTTGGCTAGTGAGCAAGTCTTTGAAGGCTGCATGTACTCTTGTCTTCGCAGATCCGGTGGTCAGGCTTTGCGTGCTAGATGATACCATAAAGGATAAGGCTCTACGACTCATTGGGGTTTATGCGCCCAATAACCATTCCGAGCGTCCTGCTTTGTTTCGGCAGATCGGGCCGTACTTGACGACATCTCGTCGGGTAGTTTTAGCGGGGGATTGGAATGCCGTCATTGACCCCGATATAGATCGTATAGGGCACTAACAACCGGGACGTGAAACCATTTCGGGACTTTATCGATGAGTTTGATCTTGTCGATAAGTACCGGAATGAGCACCCCCGGGAGGTAGCATGGACTTGGACAAATAGTGGCAACTCGGATCCTGGGATTCTTGCGAGCTACCTCGACCGAGTTTTAGTTAGGACAGTCGATGTAGGGCTCTTAGGCTGTCCAAGCTTCCACTATATATTTTATACGGACCACACGCTTGTCCGGGATCCGTGTAAACTTAGATAAGTCTAAGGTTAGGTTGGATGGGTACTGGAAATTAAACTGTTCACTATTTGGTGAGCAGGATTTCCGGGACCAGCTGCTACTAATGATACAGAGGGAATTGACGGGAGCGGTTGTTGGGAACGCTTGGTGGGATAATTTCAAATCTAAATATTAGAACGTTTGCTGCCGACTTTAGTCGTCGACTCAATTTAGAGAGATTAGCGGCGCAAACGGATTTAGAAGATAAAGTTGATCGGGCAGTGAAATCCCGTAATAGTGGGGGAAATAGTATTAGCTAAGGCAGAGTTGTCCTCCTTGCTTATCAAGAAGAATCAAGCTGTGGTAGTTAGGGCTAGGTTAAAAAGAATGTCCTCTGAGGCGACGAATATGGCCGCTGAATTGCGTGCAGAGGACAATCGGAGTGCAGCTCAGCGACATATCACGTGGGTCACATTGCCGGATAATCGGACCGTGACTATAAACGCGGGCATATGCGAGGTCTTTCGGGATTACTTTCAGGATCTTTTCACCAGGGAGCCCGGCCTGAGCCCTGCTCGATTCGATGCCTATTTAACCGACTTTCCCTGCCTCGAGGCAGCTGAAGCGGCTGGGTGCGAGGGTCCCATCAAAGAGTCGGAAATCTGGGAAGCGCTGAAACAGGTTGGCCTGGATAAATCTCCCAGACTAGATGGTCTTCCCTATGAAGTTTACTTGAGGCAGTCGCCCGTTTTTGTTCCTTTGCTGGAGCTGATCTTTAACAACTGGATGAAGCAGAGGTCTATACCCCAACGCTTCACTAGGGGCGTGATCAAGTTGCTGCGTAAGACCAAGAACGGTGGGGATGAGTTAAATAACTTTCGCCCTTTGACTATGTTAAACACAGAGTTAAAGATTTTGGCGAAGATTTTAGCCAACCGTTTGCAGCTTGTCCTGTCTAGTCTGATTGGCTCCGAACAGACTTGTGCTGTGAAGGGCAGGACTATTAAGGATAACCTTCATATGGTACGCTTGATCTTAGAACAAGTCGACAGTGAAGCCGCGCTGATCAATTTAGATCAGTCCAAGGCCTTCGATAGGGTTGACCATCGCTTTCTGGAGGCTGTCCTTTCGGCGGCCGGTTTTGGAGCCGACTTTCGCTCCTGGATCACATTTTTGTATGCGACGCCCGGTGCGCTGGTGGAGGTGAATGGGGTAAGATCGAAGCCTTTCGTATTGTCTCGCTACATTTGTCAAGGTTGTCCGCTTTCGCCTTTTCTTTGCGTTCTTGCGTTAGAACTATTCCTTCGCAAGTTAAAGGCGAATCCGGTCCTGCGCGGAATTTCCCTGCCTGGGGCTACCACCTCAGCCAGGTATTGTGCCTATGCTGATGACGTTTCGGTTCTTATGTCGAGAAGAGCCGAGATTGACGATGTCAGCAAAGAGATCAGTGGTTATGAGATGGTGACAGGGGCCAAGATCAACCGCGATAAGTCTGTTGGCTTGAGCTTGGGTGCGTGGAAGGGAGTTTCTCTTCCCGGATCTTTCCTCTAGACGGGTGGGCCGATCAAGATACTCACGTCTGGTTCGGTCCTGATCTCCAGTTGGAAATGAATTGGTCGGGGGTACAAGGGAAGGCCGAGATCGCAGTTAATTTGTGGTCTCGGAGGAGGCTTTCCTTGAAGGGGAGGGCGGAAGTATGTGTTTCACACATCTACCCGATTCTCCTTTACCGACTCTCTATACTTCCACTTTCGTCTGCCAGACTAATATTATTTTAAGGCTCTTGTTCTTTTTCTTGTGGAGAGACAAGGACGCTATGGTATCTCGCGAGATCTGTTGCCTCCATCCCTCTGAGGGCGGTCTGGGTATGCCTAGCATTGAGATTCGTCAATATATGCTTCGCATCAACTTTCTAGACCGAATGTGTCGCAGATCGGATGAGGGTGGCGCCTTCTGGAAGGAAGACGTCCGTAAACATTTCCCATACCTGAGAAGTGTGCACTTCTGCCGGGAGGAGGCCGGCCGTACACCCCGAACCGAATGCTCCTTCTACCGCGAATGTCGCCGTGCTCTGAAACACCACTTACGGGCGTCGGATGGCCTCTCCAATGTCCAGGCGTTGTCTCGTAGGGCATTGTATCAAGTGTTAGTCAGGTGGGGAGCCGTTCAGGATGATCTGTTTGACGAGCTCGGTCTTACGAAGCAGGAGGCTAGCTCGATATGACCTTGGGCGCCTGGGTTGAAATGCCTCACTAATGATGAGGCATCACTCACCTGGCTGGTGATTCGTGGGGCCCTCTGGGTCTCCAAGAGACTTTGTTCAGCAGGCTTGGAGAAATATCCAAACTACCGTCGCTGTACTGGAGAAGTCGAGACCATTGGTCACGCCTTCTTTCACTGCAAGGCGGTAGTGTCGTTGTGTAAGTTAGTTAAAGGCCTCATGGTTCGCATGCTGCGGGGAATGTTCTTTGTCCTTGAGGCCAGTTCTGTTTGTAGCAATGTGGTGCTGCAGATGGCGAAGGCTGAACATTATGTTCTGTTGCTTACTAGGTGTTATAAGCGTCGTGATTTGGACAACGCGTCAGAAGGAATTCTTTGAGGGCGAGAAGTTCACTTCTTCCCAAATGATCTTGTCCTTTAAGCATCAGATTAAAGTCAAGATCAGGACGGAAAGGCGGCGGCTCACCTCATCAGAATTTGGCAAAAGGTGGGTGAATCTTGCGCGTATGTGTCGAGTAAAAGGGGCTGACCTAGAGTGGCATTTTGATGTCGGTTAGGCATCAGGTTTTTGTTTTCCTGGTTTAAACGAAGGTAACCCATCCCTGGATTTAGGTTAGAAGTTAGGGTTTTTTGACACTTTAGTTTTTTCTCCAGTAAACTTAGCTAGGGTGTGTTTGCTCATTGGCCCCTTTTATTTCTGCCCCCCCCCTTTACTTTAGTTTAACTCTCCATCCCCTCCCTCGTTAGGTGGTCAGTGATTTCAGTTCTCTGGTAGATGTGGGGCGTCTTTCGTTTCGCGTGCGTGTTTTTCGTATTTGTTGTTGTGTCAGAATGAGTGCATGTCTGTGTGAGTGTTTGGGATGGATGAATGTTTATATACTCTTATAGTCCCGAATCGATTTCGTCTAGTTAACTGATTTTTCTGCCACATTAAAGTTTTGTGGGTTTTTTTTTATTACTAACATGATTTTGTTTAGTTTCTTGTATATAATTTATAATCATATTGTATATATATCATTGGGGTGTTTTTAGCTTGTTGTTTTTATTCCCCTTCCTCCACAGACAACGATTTGTACATATGGGGTCTATTTAGGATTTACATTCAGACTATGAGGTATTTTGGTGGATGTCGTAAGAAAGGTATGTATGAATGTGTTATTTTGGTGCTAGGATTATTGTTTAGTACGATTGGGTCAGTGATTGTGGCTAGCTAAGTTATAAATTAAGACAGATGATGACCGTCTCTTTTCCCCATCCCCTTTTTCGGCCTTGTGCCACATTTGCTGTATCGTTCAGTAATAAATATTGAATTGAGTCGAGCCAATAGTAGTTTACTCCAAACCAGACTGACAGTCATACTAACACTTTCAACATATTGCATTATTATACTGTTTAATATATCTTTGTTATTTCTACTCTTGTGTTCGTGTTGTTCTAACTTGATCCTAACCTTGGACCATAACAGTGGCGACGAGGATAGTGGACCATAACAAATATATAAAAAAAATAACTAAGAACACTACATATAGCCTTCAACCTGCATTCGAATCCAATATTTTCCCCATACAACAGTCCTCAGAATAATTTGAAACAGTTAACACCGACCAAAATAACCGTTAAAATAATACAATAGATGATAACAATGCTATAGACTACCCACAATGCAATAGACAACCCACAATGCGCCACTGACCTGTATATATAAATAGTCGACCAAAACACAATGCATATAGCCTGACGAATTCGTTTAACATGAAACAGACTGTCGCCTCTGACTGTTGATTCCAATGTTCACTTTTATATTTACATATGCTCTATCCCTGATATTGACAATTTAACCTTAAATATAGCATACTTTAAAATCATATTTTATCATATATATATATATATATATATATATATATATATATATATATATATATATGGGGGTTGTTTGTGTCTGTGTGGATGCAGAGGTGGCATCCTACCGGTACGCACCTCTATATTCTTAAAATTATAAAAGTTTAGCGAACAGCTTTTTAGATTATCCGAAAATAATCTAATATATTAATAGCCGATATATAATAGCTAAAAATATGAGTAATACCATTACTGTAATTCTGCTGAGGCTGAAAGAGGGTTTTCTGGGATTTATAATTTATTCTGCAAAATGAAATCTTCATGAAGTTAAAAATATGGCAAATCTTCTATTCATGAATTTGATAGGTCTTCCTTTCGATATTTAGGACTGTAGCGATATAGTTGAAATTTGGCTAAGAAACCATAACGCATCTGACGACACTTGAGTAAAAAAGCATCATACTACTGAACAGAAATATGATGAGAACAGAATTTCAAACTGGAAATATCTTAATAAATAAATGTTTTCTATTAAATTTTAAGAATGTTTTAATTCTTTTTGATACTATAATGTGATTTGTTTCCATTCTTACACTGAAAAGAAAATAATCAGAATAGGTTCCTAAAGATTACCTACATTTATAAAACCGGTTTCTCGGAATTTGGGATGCCATTATTGTATATATATATATATATATATATATATATATATATATATATATATATATATATGTAAATATATATCTGTATATTAATGTATGTATATCTGCTACTTGAAAATGACCTTCAGTTGGGGGCAAGAAATGGGTTGCAAATTTCAGCACCTCCAAAAACGAAATTATAATTTAATCGTCATTGACAACACTTCTTGCCCTCCATAAACATTTCTGATGGTAACCTAAAGGAGAGAAAAGAACTCATGTTTTGGTCTTACATTTTCTACTCGTATGAAATCGATTGATTATATCGAATCAATCGCTAGCTTCGATTTTGAGGTTTACATAAGTGTCTCGTCATGACGGATAATATTTCTTGTTAGAATTCATTTTGCACAATTATGAACCAACCCTTCACTCGTGCATGGAATATTGTTGGCATATTTGGCCTGCGACTCTGTCTATATATCAAGAGAATATTCTGTTTAAACCCAAAGAACGGTAGGTAATGCTATCGATCCTGACCAGAAATCTGGAAATCAGTCACTTTCCAACCGCTGTAACATAGATTCCCTTTCTATTTTCTATAAATTATTTTCATGGTATTTTACATCTGATTACCTCTTCTTACTGGTACCTCAATCCCGTGAAGTTAAACGTATTACTAGATTGGCAGTCAGGTCTCACCGTTTTACTGTTGAAATATCTTGATGCAACTGTAATTTTTATTTTAACAATTTATTTTCTCACCCTTGGAAATCACTTCCGGTTTCTTACTTCCCTGCTCTTTACAATCTGCAAATATTTAAATGCCACGTCAATCGCTTTCTTGTGTCTTCCTGGACTTTTTCTTTTTATTGTTCTTTCTCCTTAAGAAAGTTTTCTAATTCTTCCACTCTCAGTAACACCTTGCGTCTTAGTGGCATGATCACCTTACTGTATTAAAAATATATCCCGTCACGCGTTACTTAGGAGAATCAGGTGTATCGTAACCGTAGTCAATATGAGGCGACGAGGGCAAGGTTGTCTGACAGATTCCATTCCACTCCATGCTGATTTTGCATTCAGAGTTATCCTTCTCCTGGACGGCTTGCTATGCCAGGGCTAATAATCCCAGATATTTAATATACATATGTTACAGGATAATAGACCGATTCATACCTTTCGCAAAGTCATTCGCTTCGGCCGCAATTTGAACTCGGCACGTCGATTCCACTATCAGCGCCGATTACTAGCATGCTACACTGCTGTATACAGCGACTGACAAATGTAACTGTGAAATGGATTAAACACGTATATGTTCAATTAAAACATCATTACATTACAGCACGTTGTTTTTCGTAATCGTTTTGCCCCAAGCAAGGCGACAATGACACTCGGACGCACGGGGTTGCAGGGAGTGAAAAGACAACGAGAAGAGTTTAGCGAGGAGAAGTGAGGAAAAGGTTAATAAAGTGTTGAAACTTGACTAATGCATGGAAATAATAATGCAAACACAAAATGTACTTAGAATAAAATGTATTGAAACAAGAAAGTGTACACAATATTTACATATAGTCTTTTGTATATTTCTGGGAAGACCGTTCCTGGAGAATGTGTTGACTAAGTCGCAGTCGGGCAGAGTCTCTAGTTGGATCTCTTGATTCGCCCCCCTGTCTTCCCGGTACCAACCATATTTATATCGTCGGTACTCACCTATGCAAATTAGGTGGATCCTACCACAACATAAAGGAAAAGGATTTAGGAAGTCAGAAGATGGATACTGATGTTGCATTTAAATTGTTGAAGATTGTAGGTGGCAGAGAGGTAAGAAATTGGAAGGGAAGTTCTCAGGCGAGAAGTGCGAATAAAGAAACTATCTGAATAGATCTGATGGTTGCATCTAGCTAGATTAACATTAAAAAGGTGAGACCTATTTGCCAATCAAGCAGCACGCTTAATGTCATACCAGAACAATTACAATGAAAATAGTTGTAGAAAAGGCAGAAGGGAAGCCACGTCACAGCAATGGGAAGACGGCTGAAGCCGAGATGACTGGTCAGCATTGATTACACAACAGACCCTTCTTCGAAATTTGCCAAGAATCTCGAGATATGGAGGCAACGACTGCTGAGAATGTTTGATCATAATTTGATAAATTGTTTAATGAATCTGCTGGTATCTAAATAAGGTAGGTAAAAAAAAAAAAAACATCAAAGATTTCTCAATTTCTCAAAAATATTAAGTTAATAAATACTGGTAGTCAGCCAACGTTGTCACATCTGAGAATGTATAACGTCTATTTTGTCCTCAAAGCCACATCTGCAGTGTCCGCCATTGAGAAACTACCAAGGGATGTCATCACTCAAATGCGCCTTCAGGGTTTAACATACTCAGCTGACATTTAGTGGAAAGACTATATTGAATCCATTGCTAGGTCAGTTTGTAAGAAAGTCGATGCACTGTGTCGCGCGAGATAATTTTTTAATTCCGGAATCTATCTTGCAAAATCTATAAGTCTATTATTATTCGTCCGTGCTTAGAATATTGCTGCCATATATGGTCCGGTGCCCCTGATATTTACCTTGAAATCCTTGATAAGATACAAAGAAGTATCAGCAATATTATTGGTACTGATCTATAAACCTACCATTCTTCCATGCTTAGATTATTGCTGCCACATATGGTCCGGTGAACCTGCTATTTACATTGAGATCCTTGATAAGATCCAAAGAAGAATCAGCAATATTATTAGTCCTGATCTACCGCCTTGGCATCAGTCACTTGTCGACAGCCGTAAGGTTGCCTCCCTGCGCCTTTTTAAATAAATACTTTCATGGCAATTGTTCGGATGATCTCTTCACTATGGTGCATAGACTGTATGATTACCAGGTTGATATCAAGATCTCATCAGTTTACAGTTGAGCTAGCTAGATATAGTTGTAAGTTCTATGCTAACAGTTTCTTTTCTCACATTTCTCGCTTGTGGAACACCCTTCAGATTCCATGCTTTTCAGCCAACTTTAATCTGCAAGGGTTTAAATGCATTTATATCGGGGTTCTTGTCGTGCCATATCGTGCATGGAAGGGTGTCGCTGCAAGTACCCTATGGTGAAGTTCTCTTGCTGCCCATGTTACATTAGACGACCGACTGATACTACTGTCCTAGGCTTTTTCTCACTAAAACAACACAACACGACTATAAGATACCAAAGATATAAATCTAATAACAAAGATATAAATCTAATAACAAAGATGTGAATCTAATACAAAATATGTGAATCTAATAACAAAGATGTGAATCTAATAACAAAGATATAAATCTAATACCAAAGGTATAAATCTAATAACAAAGATATAAATCTAATACCAAAGATGTGAATCTAATAACAAAGATATAAATCTAATACCAAAGATATAAATCTAATACCAAAGATATTAATCTAAAAACAAGATATAAATCTAAAAAGAAAGATATAAATCTAATACCAAAGATATAAATCTAAAAACAAAGATATAAATCCAATAACAAAGATGTGAATCTAATAACGAAGATATAAATCTAATACCAAAGGTATACATCTAATACCAAAGGTATAAATCTAATAACAAAGATATAAATCTAATACCAAAGGTATAAATCTAATACCAAAGATATAAATCTAATAACAAAGATATAAATCTAATACCAAAGGTATACATCTAATACCAAAGGTATAAATCTAATAACAAAGATATAAATCTAATACCAAAGATATACATCTAATACCAAAGATGTGAATCTAATAACAAAGATATAAATCTAATACCAAAGGTATAAATTTAATACCAAAGATATAAGTCTAATACCAAAGGTATAAATCTAATACCAAAGATATAAATCTAATAAAGATATAAATGTAAACCAGCTCAACACCAAAAAAAAAAAAGAAGAAATCTAAACCCCTCAACCTTTCTTTCTCCAACATTCGTAGTATTTATACCAACTTTTGCTGTATGGAATCGTTCCTCTTCGAAACGTCTCCAGACATTCTATCTCTCTGTTAAACTAATCTTAACTCTTGAATCCCATCCTCTGCTTTCTCGACTCCAGGCTATCTTCCTCTACTTAGGAAGTACTCTAATGTTCACATGCATGGCCTGGGAATTTATGTGCGGCTAGGGAACTCTTACATGTGTCTCCGTCTCTCTTTACTTAAATCAGACTATTATCTCTTCTTTCTCCATCGTTCCCTTTCCTCTCATGACTGTTGTGTGCTAGATAGTATTTTTGACAATATAGACAATTCCATCTCCCTACGCTCATCTGCAAATATATTTATGTTCAGTGACTGTAATGCCCACCATGCATGGTGGCTAAAACACTCTGTCACTGACCACGCTGGAATCCAGACTTTTAATTTCTCAATCACTCAATCTCTCACGCAAGCGGTGGACTTCCCAACGCGTTTCGGCAGCAACCCTGATGGAAACGCTTCTCTTCTAGATCTCTTTTTTACCCCAATCCCGGCCTGGCAACTCTGATCATGTGGTAGTGTCTAAACACCACTTTTCGCTCACCTACCAGCCAATTACCTCCTCAGACAAGTCGAGCCCCACACGTAGAGGACCATTCGCGGCCCCCTCCACTAGATAACGATAGATACCCTCCTAGGCTGAGAAAGGTCACTGAATCGAGGAGTGACCTTCAAGGCGTATCGACACTCGCGAAGGAAACTCGATAGAACGCGCGGCTTACGACGGCGCTCAACCCACGAGATGGGGAGAACTGATAGTAAGGAAAGGCAAGTCGTCCTTTACAATCCCCTCCATGATCGAATCTCCTGTCAACACGCAGCGTAGGAAAGCCAAACTCGAGGCGAGCTTGTAACTCGCCAAATGTGGCATTCCCAGCTCCCCAAATGACACGGACGTTGTGCACAGACTTCACTGTCGACCTGATGCTTGCGTTCCCCTCACAAAATGTAGGATAGCGAGCGCTCGAGCGTCTTCTTATGATCTTTACAGAAACAGAATATCTTCTTGTTATCGGCGTGCGGATTGAGACTCGTACAGTGACTTTCTTCTCGGCGTCTTTTGGAATGCAGTTTTAAACATCTTGTTCATAAATGCGCATCTGAGGTTTCCCGCAAAGAAATACCAAGTTGAACCGCATTCATCTCCTTGGTTCTCACCTGCGTGTACGCCGCTATAGCCCACAGGAATCACTTCTTCCGGCTGTACCCGAGCGACACGTCTGATTGCTACAGACGTTTCTTTGTCTTTGCTCCTAATCAGTGCAAGCGTGTTCTCAAAGAACCAAAGTTACTGTTTCCTGATTAAATTAATCAACATATGGCATATCGCAAGTTCGTTTGCAGAGATTATTGGCGGCCCTGCAAGATTATGCTGGACAACGACAAATCCTCCATCCCCCCTCTATTAAATCAATTCGAAGTCCTGACATCTACAACAAATAAGGTTGCATGCTTTGCTCGTAAATTCTCTTCCAACTCAACACTCAACTCACTTAATTTCCATCATAGAATAGAGGCTCTACTGAGTTATATGTACCTTCCCCCGTCACGTCTCAGACATTATGTCTAAATTAGACTCCCATAATGCAAGCGGAGGTGACGGGATCCCAACCGTCGTCCGAAAGGAATGTGCTCCCGTATTGACTTTAGTTCTCTCCAAACTCTACAACTATTGCGTCGCTGCTTTCCCCTTGTTGGAAGCCCTCCTCTGTAGTTCCTGTTTTTACGAACACTTCTGGCCCCTCTAAATATCGCCCTATTAGACTCCAACCGTTTTTCAGCAAAATATTCCAGGCTTTAATCAATACCGACGTGTTTAAGCATCTTACCTCGCGCGACCTACTTTGACAAACAATATAGCTTCCGTTTTTCCAGATCTACCGCTGATGCGCTAACGTGCATTACTGAATAGGTATATCAAGCGCTTGATAATAACGACGAAACTCTAGCTGTGACTCTAGATATCTCGAAGAAGTTTGACTGGGTTTGGCACGCTGGTATTCTACGTATTCCCCAGGGCTACGGTATTACTGGACGTGTGTTTGATTTAATCCACTCGTTTCTATATATAGTGAGCGATTCCCGTGTAATAAATTATAACCATGAAATACTTACCTGGCACTTATCAGAGGGTATCTCCCAGACGAGGCTCTGCCGAAGGGCAGAGTGTTGTCTCGGGAAACTGACTCCGTTTTTACGTGGTCTATAGGTAATTTCTGGCAGCGCCTACGGGTTCGGTCACCCCACTTTAAACTCGGCCATGTCCACATCTTGCTGCCTAGGACAGCGCGTAAATACTTATAACCATGAAATATTAATGTTTGACCCCTTTTTATATTATATATATATATGTGTGTGTGTGTGTGCGTGTGTGTGTGTGTGTGTGCGTGTGTGTGTGTGTGTGTGCTAATCAAATTTTATGAAAAACTACGGCCACAAATATCTTTTGCAAAGTATTGTTGATTAAAGAAATGAGATTCATTATAAATCGCTGCTTTTTTAAACAAGCAATGAATGCCTGAAGTGATATGGTAAATGTCAGTAACTTGCTAAAACCAAGAAGTTACGAATTAAGGCGTTATTTTGCGCATGCGTTTGCTGTCTATTTTTATCCGGTTTCTAAAATTGAGTAGACGTAATATTTTTTTTCAAAAAACAACGCAGTACTGAATTATAGTTCTTAAGGCAACATATTAGAACATAGAAAATTCAGAAAAAGATGATTCCATAATTGGCAACGATTCCTGCATGATATATAATTGGTGGGAATTCTATTTTGAGGAATGGGCCCTCTCTGGTTTACATCCCAAAATGTTTTTGTCTATGAAATTAGGAATCGGTTCAGACTTCCTTTTTTGCCATACACTACAGGCTAAAGATTTCTCCATTCCATATTTCGAAGAATCACTTTAAAACAGCAGGTTGCGTGCCTCTTTCATAATTTATAAACTAGCGCTCTACTGACAAGAGGTACATTCTCTTTCAGGGGGGATTTTTTTAAATTTTATTTTATTTATTTATTTTTTATTATTATTATTATTATTATTATTATTATTATTATTATTATTATTATTATTATTATTATTTATTTATTTATTCATTTATTTATTTATTTATTTTATTTATTTTATTGTTTATTTTATTTATTTTATTATTTATTTTATTTATTTTATTATTTATTTTATTATTTATTTATTTTATTATTTATTTTATTATTTATTTTATTATTTATTTATTTTATTATCTATTTATTTTATTTATTTATTTTATTATTTATTTATTTTAATTATTTATTTTATTTATTTTATTTATTTATTTATTAATAATAACAACATCGAAATCTCAAACATGTGGCACATGAGAACATCAATAATCCATGTTGTAGTTTGGAGCCATCGGATTAGTTGGAAGGGATTCCTGGAAGCCCATGCCTTAAAGAAATACAAAAATTGTTCTCACGAGAACAGCCCACAGATTACGAAGGGTTTTTATCTATGTAAGATTTGTGCGTGTGAGAGTTTTAATTGTTCACTGGAAAATGTCATGATGCCATTTCTAATCTTAGGTCTGTGAGCAGGACCGGGAAAGAAATGTGTACACACCAGAAACCAAAGGAAATAAAAATAATAATAATAATAATAATAATAATAATAATAATACCAACACAGAATCTGCATTTTGGGATAAATGCAGATTCTGTGATAAATGTACAGAAAAAAATAGCCATATTCTATTAGGCTGCACGCTGTGAACACCCACTGAGTATAAAACTCGTCCTGAGAGAAAAGGTCAATATCTGCAGTGGAAAATATGCAACATTTAAGGAGAGGAAACCAAGACACTGGTATGGAAACCACCCAGACCCGGTTATGGACATAGGACCTGTAATAATTTTATGGAACATTACATAGAGACAGAAAAATAAAAGCAAATCTCCTAGACATCACTATCAAAGACCACCAAAACAGAATGTGCCTACTTATTGACTTGGTAGTACCTGCAGGTTTTAAAGTATCTTTGAAGATCTTTAAAAAACTCTTAAAATACAAGGATCTTGAAGCGGAAATCTAAAAAAATGTGGCACATGAGGGCATTTAGCTGTAGTTTGAGTCTTTGGGTAGATTATTCTGATAGACTCACTGAGGTAGCCCATGCCTTAATGAAATACAAAACATTGTACTTATAAGTACAGATTACACCTCACGAAGGCCTTATCTATGTAAAATGTGTGTGATTTTAAGTTACCTCTTTTATTTATTTTTGGTCTCTGTTTTGGATCCGGAAGAAACGACTATACAAAAGAAATCAAAGGAGGGAAAAGCAACAGCAGAAGAAGAAGAGGAAGAGGAGGGAGAAGAAAAAGAAGAAGAGGAGGAAGAGGAGGAAGAAAAATACTCAGTAAAAATGTCATGAAGCCAATTAAGACAGAAGAAGAAGAAGGAGGAGGAAAAGAAGAAGAAAAAGAAGAATAAATACTCAGTGAAAATGTCATGAAGCCAATTATGAACTTAGGTCTCTGTTTGGGATCCGGAAGGAAACGGCTATACAGCAGAAATCAAAGGAGTGAAAAGCAACAGCAGAAGAAGAGGAGTAGGAGGAGGAGGGAGAAGAAGGTGAAGATGAGGAGGAGGAAGAGGAAGAAGAAAAAGAAATACACAGTGAATATGTCATGAAGCCAATTATGACAAGAAGAAGAAAGAGAAGGAAAAGGAGAAGAAGAAGAAGAAGAAAAAGAAGGAGGAGGAAGAGCAGAATGATAATAATATTAATAATAATAATAATATATAATAATAATAACAACAGTAATAATTCTTCTTCTTCTTCTTCTTCTTCTTATTATTATTATTATTATTGTTGTTATTATTATTATTATTATTATTATTATTATTATTATTATTATTATTATTATTATTATTATTATTATTATTTCTGCATACTGTTTCCACAATCTAATTTTGCCAAATCTAACAACACTTTTAGGACTAGCGGATTTTATTCTAAGGTAAACATTTACTAAAAAAAATGACGACATCCACTTATAGGTTTAAGTAATTTCAGCATTTTATCCGAGTAGAAGTTCAGAAAACCAAAGAAGGCATAAAGGTACTAATTATTAAATCCCGAGGCTGGCCTGTAGTGTAGCAGTTTTCTTTTGTCGATGGATATAAACACGTATGTATATTAATCGTATAGAAACGATTTTTTTCACAGGGACACAGACTCAAAGACTTAATTGTTGCTACCGTGTTTTCCGGAGATTTTTACGCTGTGTAGTTGCTAGCCACATGTGCATCTGGTTTTGAATTCACAGTTGTCCTTCACCTTGCCCGGATGCCAAATATTATCTTTTTTTGATCTGTTGTCAATATGCAAATAATCTTCCAATGTTTTCAGATTTAAATGTGAACACATAACGCCATTTTCACAACGGTCGCGTTACAAAACCTTTTTCTACGTCTAAAAATACGTTTTTCTTGAAAAATCTCTGCAATTTGCCTTTGATAACGTTACTGGAGGAAGAAAACACGCTGTAAAATGTTCTCTTATTTTGTTACTTCAGATTATATGTCCTTCCAGATATATTGATTTACATCAACTTTTCAGGCGCACACACAGCCAGAGAGACATATATATATATATATATATATATATATATATATATATATATATATTTAATAATTGTGTATTTGGGCAGTTTCATATTTTATCCAAGTTTTATTAAATACGACAGCCAAAGTACGGCGATTAAGCTTTTTATTTAATTTTTCTTGCATTAGAAAAAGTATTTTCTTTTTCTGGACATAATGTGTGTCATAACTGGCCAAATATTCTGCATATACGAGCGCGTTAGGAAATTCTGTGGGACATTAACAAGAATGAATTCTTTTAAATTTTTGAATAGAATATGTTGATTAATATATAGATGATATTATAGAGTGTTCACTTTTTTAAAATTATTAATACTTCCAATATGTTTAGATATTTTATACATGTAGCTGTTCGCATTTTCCACAAGTACGTTGCAGACAGAGATTGTGTGTGTTAAAATGGGTTCTATAGGAGTTGAGTTGTGAACCGAGAGTTCTAACGTGATTCTTTTTTATAAGAATGTAATGGTTTATCCAATATAATTATTCCTGGATTTACATTTAATATATATATATCTATTTATATATATATATATGTATATATATATATATATATATATATATATATATATATATATATAAAGAAATATAGTCTTAAAGTGTGCTATATTTATGGGATAAAGTGCTCAATATCAGAGATAGAGCGTGTGTAAATATAAAAATGTCGACAGTCTGTTTCATGCTTGATGCAATCGCCTGACGATTACATCACGCATGAAACAGACTGTCGCCTCTAAGTGTTGACTTCTATGTTCATTTATATATATATATATATATATATATTAAATGTCCCAGAATAATTCTGAAGATAAGGCAAATTTGTATTAAAATTATTCTGGGGAATGTAACTATATTGTCGTCATGGAAAACAAAAAACAGACTCTTAGTAAAAAGGAAGTTAGCAGTCTCCAGAAAGAGGCTTACGCAAGAGCGTCTTTTTTTTTTGTTTAAATTTTGGACTTGATGTAACTATGGTTTCCAAACATTTCTGTCTCATTGCTTGTCTCGCGTTGGCAAGAACTAAGATTTTTCTAATTGACACACACACACGCACACGCACACGCACACACGCACACACACACACACACACACACACACACACACACTTATTAATGGATTTGTTTTTACATTTAATATATATATATATATATATATATATATATTAAATGTAAAAATAAATTAATGAATAATTATATATATATAATTATTAATGGATTTGTTTTTACATTTAATATATATATATATATATATATTAAATGTAAAAATAAATTAATGAATAATTATGTATATATATATATATATATATATATATATATATATATATATATATATATATATATATATATATATATATATAATTATAATACTTGGTAATCCGTATTGAAATTCCAAATATATGTATAAATATAAATGAGCTGAAGGTCAAAAACTGAATAAATAATACTTATTATAATAAAAAGATCATGGGGTGATTTATTTCGTTAGAATCGAATATTCGATTCGAACCCATCAGACGGACTCTTACACACAAATATAAATGGACAAGGATTTTACCAGGCTTAAAAACTCAATCAGGACATAAATTATGTTAAATATGGAGATTCATATTTAGGGGAGAGGAGGGAAAGAAAGGGTATGTATTCAGACAGGGAGAAGGCCAAGAAGAGAATGTTGGAAGTATTAAAAAATTGAAAAGGAAAGAAAGTGGGATTTATTTAAGTTGTTCAAAAAGATATGTTCAGGCTGTAGACTTATTGACCTAGTTTTCAGATATACACTGCGAAAAGGAACAGACTTCCTCAGATGGTTATAGGATAAATAGACAGAGAAGCGGAAGGAATGGAGTCCGTAGTACCCAGAAGATCTGTTAAGATCCTTGGTAGGTAGGTTCTGGCTCACTATGTTTTTTTTATATTTGCTCTACTTAGTGTATTGAGCACTTTTATGTTTTTACTTAATTTACTCGGTCGGTGTTTTTTTTCTTTGAGTAGGAATTTCGGTGTTGATTGATTATTTTCGATCAAAACGGATGTCTCTAGTCTTTTCTTTTGTTTTACTGAATTTTTTCTGGATATCATTTTGTTCAAATATATTTTTATTTACGAATTGTATTATCCGTTTTTTGTTCACACCGAGCGAGTATAGGTATTAATATAATATAATATAATATAATATAATATAATATATATATATGTATGAAGAAATATAGTCTTAAGATGTGCTATATTTATAGGATAAAGTGCTCAATATCAGCGATAGAGCGTGTGTAAATATAAAAGTGAACATTGAAGTCAACACTTAGAAGCGACAGGCTGTTTCATGCTAAACGCAATCGTCTGGCCACGATTGCATCTCGCATGGAACAGACTGTCGCCTCTAAGTGTTGACATCAATGTTCACTTTTATATATATATATACCCGATTCTCAATTTTCTCGGTCGAGTAAAGATCGGCCCAGACAAACTTCAGAGACCTAGGTTACAGAGGCGAACAATATCAGTTTTCTTTTTCGTTTTTTTTTATATTTATGTTTTTTTAAAGCCATATCCTCTCTGATGTAGACAATCATGGCGTTCACGAATATTTTTCTTTTTTTTTCTTCTCTGTGACTTTTTTTTCAGGAGGATGTGCAGGTGGTGTTATGGTTAGAAGCTTAGAACGTGAAATCGCCAAGCTGTGTTTCAATTACAGTCGAGACGGTTGCATTCATTATTTTGGTCTAAATAGGACGAGGAGTTGCCACTATTTATTTTATTTATATTCGGACTATTATCCTCATCTTTGTTGTTGTCATCACAACGTTTCGTTCGTTCTGCCCTCCGACCTTCGTCGTGTGTATAGAGATCTGGGTAACAGAGAATCCCGAACTGAATCCTTTATTCAATTTAAGAAGATAAAATGTTTCGCTTTCACTGCCAATGTCTACGGATATCGGTTACAGTTTAAATAATTCACTATCATATTAGAAAAACCTAAACCTTTCCCTTTGACGGACATCCCGTTGTATTCTATTCAGTTGTGATTTTCCCTTCTCTTAGACAGGTTTCCAACACACCCATTATTTTCGAAGGAGATATTTAGAAGTTCGATCAAAAGTATAGTTAATTTATGTTTTGTTTCTTTTTATTTCAACTATTTTTGACAGTCTCAGTCGTTATCATGAACCAGTTCCTGGATTAAAACAAACTAAAACTAAAAACAAGATGATAAATTTTCTGAATTAATGTGTCATATACCTTGCAGAAGTGTCGCCTTAAGGGTCAAGATGGTGACTGCTGAAAGATTCTGTATATGGCAAAAGGATTCTGCTCCATACCACACAAGCAGCAGAACCCAGTCATGGCTGTCAAATAGTTTATGCGACCACATCACCCCTTACATCTGTCAACCTAGCTCCCACAAACTGAAACACTGTTGATTATTATGTGAGCGAGAGACAAACCAAACTCCTTGTAACACCAAAGATGAAATGAATGCAAGCATTATGGCATCAAAACCAAGAAGACCATCCAGAGGAGGTGCAGAAGATCCCGACGTCGTCTGAAGGTTGTGATTAAAGCCAATGGATACTTTATTAAATAAATTTTCTCTTTAGTATTTCAAAATATTCTTGAATAATTTTGGTAAATACGTCTGTTAAAATGAGATGTCTGTGTTATGTTAATTGTTTTTATTTTATTTTATTTTTTTTCGTAATTTAGACGACAATTTATCAATCGCACCATGTATTTTATGTAAGTTTTGACACTTTACCAACCCACATTATCCTTGTCATACCATCAATTTACCAACTCTGTAAGTAGGCCTGTACCTGTTTCCCGCTTTGTTCTCTTGTCTTCAGGATACCTTGTGAGTCTTAGATTCTGTAAGCTCTCTTTCATCATCATATTTTCCGTATGACTTCGTTGTTGTCCACATCTGCCCAGGCATTTGTCGGTACAACCACGTCCTTGTCGCTTAAAGTTTCTTCAACTGCGAGGAAATTGTATGTCTATAGATTCCTTGGAATGATAGTGGAGTGGTTTCTTATTGATATCTAGATGTCTTTGAATTCAGAGTTTTTTCTACTAGATGGGCTGCCAACCCCGACTCATTATCTTCCCATAGATTAGTACTGCGAAGTCTTTTGTACTAAATTTCAGAAATATAAAACTTGGGGGGGGGGGTCACACAATCTAGGGAGTTTCAATCAAAATGTTATTGATGAATGGAATAAGTGAGATGAATAGAAATAAATCGGTGTTAAAAAGGGAAGTTTCGGAGGATAAGGACGAAGGATAGCGATTGATTCTTTACTGGAACTGATTGAAGATTGAAGTGCCCCCCCCCCCCCAAAAAAAAGGATAAAAAAAACGCTGGACTTATAGTTCTTGAGAAACATGAATTGCGTTTGTCCTTAATGTGGAACACTTAGAAATGCTAATGATTTGATGTCGAGGCAGTGAAATGTTGTGACCTAGATCTAAAGCAGGGGTCGACAACCTTTTGGAGTAAAAAGGCCTAGAAAGCTATGCTGTGTCTTGCAGGAGGGCCATGATATCAAAATTACTATAATAATTTGTCTCGAACTCTGACCGCTCCTTCCAGAAGACTGCCTTGGTCTGGAGGTTTAAAAAAAAAACAACGAAGTTAATGTTATATTATTTAAACAAGTTTCCTTATTTTACTGCAGCTATAACAGGATTACAACTAGCACAATTAACAAAAAAAATGAAAATTCCTTACGACAAATGAAATACAGTTAAAAATTGCAAATTATTTAATGAGACACTTGTTTCTGCTTAGAGTTCGATAACTTCTCCACATTTGTCGGTAACAGGAGCAAAACATCAGCCAGGTGGTTATCAACCAACCTTGTTCGAAAAACGATTTTAGCATATTTTATTTTCGAGAACGTTGTCCACAAGCATATGTACTTCAAATAATCATACCATTCAATGGGCTTTATATCTCCAATTCCATTTTGATTTGAAAAATTCGTTGCATTGTAATTTAACTCCAACTGATATGTTTCTGCCACTTACACCACAAATTAATTAAATAATTTGTGTCCAGGTGTTAAAGTTGGTGGGTCGGACAAAAATCTTTCGCGGCCCAGATGTGGGCCGCGGGCCGAGAGGTTGCTGACCTCTACTATAGAGCAATAATTCCCAACGTGGGGTGCATGCCCCAACGGTGGGGCATGGTAGTATTTTGATGGAGATAGGTAGGATGTGCATCCTCCGGTATACGATACCAACAGAATAAGGGCGCATTTCAAGAATGAGTTATTAACAGTGAATTATTTTCTAGCGAGCTTAAATTTCATTCTACATTATTGTTTAATGGTTGAAATTGTTTAATGGTTGAAATTGTTTAATGGTTGAAATTGTTTAATGGTTGAAATGATCAAAGTATGTTACGGAATAAAATTTCATTCAAATATTTTATATTTTTGCTTTTCAGATCTCTAATATATGTTTTGAAACTATATATATTTCAATGTCTTTTTGTTTTTTTTTAAATTTTTCTTTCATAGACTCTATGGTCTTTGGAAGCTTGTTTAGAGACCAATTAATTTTAAGTTCTCTATTATATGCTTTGAAACTATATATTTAACAGTCTTTTTGTTTTTTTTAAATTTTCTCTTTCATCGACACCATGGTCTTTGGAGGCTTGTTTAGAGACCAAGTTAATATTCAGTTCTTTAATATATGTTTTGAAACTATATATATTTAACTGTCTTTTGGGGTTTAAAAAAAAATTCTCTTTCATGGAAGCCATGTTCTCTGGGGACTTGTTTAGAGAACAAGTTAATGGACTTTTAAGCTTCTTTCAGGTGAATTGCAGTAAAATTTTGAATATGTAAGAATTAAATATTACAGGGGGGGGCACCTAAATTTTAGAAATACCAAAGTGAGGCATTCCACAAAATCGATTCGGAACCACTGCTATAAAGGTTATAAAATTATAATTATAATGAATTTTTACAATTATCGAATAAGATGTTCTAAACAGTGCAACTTTTATTATACAAAAAAAAAAAAATTATCAAATAAAATATATATTTCCATATGAAACATTATATTGAAGAATATATAAAATGCAGAATATGTGTATAGCTGATAAGTATGCAGAAGAAAAACATTCGCTACAGGCTTTGCTTTTCAAACAATGACATCTCCTTGAATGGTTTCCAATTCTAATTCCGGTGCTTTAAAAACGCCAACCTGTCAACAGAATCGCAGACAATTTGTTGTCAGACACACTGAGAACATCCAGTTCATGATAATAACTGTGATAGTCGAAAGTAACTGACATAAACGGAACAAAGCATGAATATTTTAAGATCACGCACATCGTATTCAAAAATTGGAAAAATGAAAAACACCGACCTTTTCTGTTGAATCTAACACAAAACCCTGTTAGTATATATATATATATATATAATAAAGAAACCATTTATACAAAGAATTAAATAGGAATCTTAATGTGATTAATGGCGAAATCACTTCGCTAACAAGTCTTAATGAGACATTAACTTACTATCAATTCCGTTGTCAGTTGTTGCCAGATGGAATACATTTGCCAAGTACATTGGATAATTTCAAATCATCTTCAAGGCGAATTTTTTTCCCATACATAGCCGATATATGTGAAGACCGAAATTTTTTTTAATTATGCTGTTTCTTGACAGTTGAATTTGTCGGAAGCACTTGACAAGTGTCGTCCATCTGACAACAATTAGAATATAAGGATTTGGTAATAAGTTAATGTCTCGTTAAGTCTTGTTAGCGAAGTGATTTCGCCATTAATCACATGAAAATTGCTGTTTAATTCTTTGCATAATTCTTTTCTTCATGATATATAATTTAAGCTGCACACATTAATATATATATATTTATATATATATATATATATATATATATATATATATATATAAAATCTTCAAACAATTTGATTAAATAATTTAGACATATCATGCATGTCGATTAGTTTTCGTTGTGATTTTTTCAAATTCGCGGATTAATTTCTTGGTAGCCTTAGAAAATTGATTAAGAAAATAACAATATATTCTTTCAAATAGTTTTTATTTTCCCAAGCATTTTCAATCTCATCTGAGACCACCTTCAGTGGGTGAAGTTGTTTGTGGAAATTAAATAAATAAATGCTCATTATAACCCCAAATATTTGCGGCTTCTATTTTCTCTTTAAAATATACACCTTTCTCTCCTTGGAACAATGTTACTCTCTTCCTTATATATATATATATATATATATATATATATATATATATATATATATATATATATATATATATATATATATATATATATATGTATATAATAAATTAATTGATTTAAAATATGTTTTTTCGCTACACAGTGATAACCATGTTTCAAAAATAAAATATTGGCTCCGGAAAAATTAATTTCGGTTGAGCTCTTTGGTTTGAGGTGTGAGTTTGTAAACAGTTTAAGCTAATATAGTATGACTCTTCGGCAGAATTGAGTCACTGTCAGTCATTGTATGTTTATCTAAATCTAAAAAAAAAATAAACACGCTAAAATTCACCTTCATTCCTGCCGTGAGCCGACGGCTTAGTGGTAGAAGTTCCGACTGACGCCAATTCAGTCGGGTTTCGATCCTAGCTAGAAGCAACCGGACGTCTAGTCACACTGATGAGCTGTGAAACAGTCTGTCTGTGGATGACAAGAATATATATATATATATATATATATATATATATATATATATATATATATATATATATATATATATATATATATATATATATATATATTATACTGGTTAAAGAAGTGGGTGAAAACGCTTAGAACAACAAACGGGCAAAAGTAAGAGTGACTAAACAACAGAAAATCCACAATACCTTCTTTATTTCATCAGTTTGCGGTCCTGATTCCCTCAGCTGAGTCCTTTGCTCGGAAATTCTCATCCAACTCAACGCTGGACCCATCCGGTATACCCACACCCGATTTCCCCCTAGAACTGAGACTCTATTAAGCAAGTTGCACATAACCCCGTCGTTGTTATAGGTCATCATCTCTAAATTAGACTCCAATAAGGCTAGCGGTGGGGACGGGATACCAGCCATTGTCCTGTAGAAATGTGCTCCCGAGCTGGCTGCTGTGCCTTTCCAAACTATGCAACTACTGCCTCAACGACACCTGTTTTCCATCCCGTTGGAAGTCATCATCTGTTGTAGCAGTCTTCAAGAACTCTGAAAACCCTTCCGACCCATCTAACTACCGTCCTATCAGTCTCCTACCACTCTTCAGCAAAGTGTTTGAAGCTTTAATCAACGCCGAAGCACCTTACACCCCATGATCTGTTCTCTGACAAGCAATATGGTTTCCGCTTTACCCGATCTACAACGTATATCCGTGTGACACACATTCTCACATAGGTAGATACATTTCTGTTTCTCCTATACTAACGCAATTCATTTGACTGGACTGTTAAAAAAGATACACAGAACATTTGCGTGAAGTGGTTTCGCAAAAATCTTTGTAATTATTTTTCTGTAAATCATTTCTTCAAATAATAAAATTATTATTTAAATTTGTAGAGCCGTGTTGAAGATTTGCTTATTTTTTTGCTTTATACACGCATTACACACACACACACACACACACACACACACACACACACACACACACACACATTTGTGTATTTAGGCAGCAATCCTTCTTTCATGCACATTTCACAGAATACGACAGACAAGGTGCTTTTATTTAGTTTTTTATACAATTTCTCATGCGATCTAATATTTTTTTCTTTTAAAATTATAAATTATATAAAAACTGTCCGAATGTTCTTTTTATCCGAACGCTTTCGGCTATACATTTAGCCATTTTCAGGTATTAAATATTTTAACTGTTAAATAAGAAATAGTTTGTTGTATGTATGTTTTACAAAATGTTTTCATTTTTCGAAACACGGTCAAGATATTGTGTTCATGTTCAAAGTTAATATTATTAACTGTTTTTTTTTTTATTAATAAGGCTTCCATTATTCTGACCCTTTCTTTTGCATGTAGATGATGCTATTATATTAGTGTTGTCAACAAGTATATTACGAATCTGTCCGGTAGGTCTTCATGAATATTTAAATGAGATCTAATTGAGCTATGGTCAGAAAGGTGTAGTGTGAGTCTGCGTGTCAAACATGTTGTAGTGTGGCCTATACAATTATTTACGAATTTTGATTGATCAGGTATAGAATTCCTTAATATTCATTTAAATTCGTAAATAATATTGACACAATGTTTTGACTATGTTTTGAAAAATGAAAAAATTTTATTAAAACATACATACATCAAACTATTTCTTATTTAACCGTTAAAATATTTAATCCCTGAAAATGGCTAAATGTATAGCTGAAAGCGCTCGGATAAAAAGAACATTCGGATAGTTTTTATATAATTTATCATCCGAAAAGAAAAAAAAATATTAGATCACATGAAAAATTGTATAAAAAAACTAAATAAAAGCACCTTGTCTGTCGTATTCAATGAAATGTGCATATATATATATATATATATATATATATATATATATATATATATATATATATATATATATATATATATATATATATAGTTTAGGAAAAACTAGGTAATCCGTATGGGTAGACCCAATGAGGATAGAATCCAGAGAGCTCAATGTAAATCAGAGCTAATAATTTAAATAAAAACAGACCACTTTAAGGTTCCATATAATAAATTATTTCACCACAGCCCTTCCAAAGGACAGTGGATCATCAGATTTATTTCCAAAGTTGAAATGAAAAAATGAAAATATATTTACACATTTATGACGGGCAATAATAAGGAAACTTATCGCACCCGGCCGGAAGTTACTGCCGGCTACTCAAACGTCTGAACGCGTCACCACGGAAAACGGAACAAACGCCATTAAGTTCCAGTGACTCAGCATTTTCAGACACCAAATCACAAAAATACAAAAACAAAACGAAACGTAACATCCACAACTAAAAATAATGACCAGAAACTAATTCATATACACATGGGGCCTAAATGAAACCCATGGGTACATTCAAAAGTAGAAGCTCATTTTTAGTGAATAACTAAAAGACATTATTAGCCAAGCTACGATGCTGACCCCGGCCTACATAAACACGGCCAAATTTCTTCCACCAAATTATTCTTGGAACCAGGGTTTAAGAGCCACGCTCCCATCTCCCATCACCCATCACCCATCACCTGACCTGACCTAAGAAGAAGAAGAAGAAGAAGAAGAAGAAGAAGAAGAAGCAGCAGCAGCAGCAGCAGCCAGATTTTTGGATCCGGGTTTAAGAGCGGCACGGTCCCCTCTCAGGCAGCAGCACCCCGCGTACATTCTTATGCAATAGTCCTTTTCAGGACTACCTGACCACATAGCTTATGCGATAGCCCTTCCGGTTACTACCAAGTTGCATCCCTGATGACCGTCAACCTAAGGACGAGCAGGTCCCCTCACCACTGACTGGTCCGCTGCCCTAAAACAAGACGATCTTTCGGGTGGCGCTCCCCGATTCATTGCGACACAAGACTTGTACATACTTTTGCCAAATTATTAAATAAAATTTGGCTTTGATTTTAAACCCTCGCTTTTGTTATCCTTGCTTCGATCGTATTTTCCAATATAAATTTTACTGCTTGCGGGGTTGATAGCACACGCTTGTTGGCCCCGCAACAAACTCACGAAGTGGGGCAGTGTAGGGAGGTAGAGAGACAGCGTTGAGTTAGATGTAACATTTCTATTGTTTCAAATTTAAATATTCGCTGAAAAATATTTGAAACAATAGAAATGTTACATCTAACTCAACGCTGTCTCTCTACCTCCCTACACTGCCCCACTTCGTGAGTTTCCTTATTATTGCCCGTCATAAATGTGTAAATTTATTTTCATTTTTTCATTTCAACTTTGGAAATAAATCTGATGATCCACTGTCCTTTGGAAGGGCTGTGGTGAAATAATTTATTATATGGAACCTTAAAGTGGTCTGTTTTTATTTAAAATATATATATATATATATATATATATATATATATATATATATATATATATATATATATATATATGCACGTTGCAAATTGTTTGTGAAAAGATTTACTTTCCATTTTATCTATCATTTTGAATTCTTAACTATTTCATGCATTGGTGCCTATTTTCGATTTTCCAATTCATCCAATGTTGTCGCTGACAATTTTTGAGTACGTTTCCAATTGCGCGCCATTTATTATAGACACGATTCTAACATTTTGGCTCCCGGCCAATTTGAGAGAGTTCCGGTTTTTCGTTTTCGTTCATCTTCAATCTACGCTTTGCAAACACAGCCATGCATACGATATGCGTACATATACGTTCTTTGTTCTTTTTCCTTTTTATAGTTATCAGATCCAGGCTTCAGGCAAGCATAGCGTATAGTCGATGTAAATTTTACCGTCCAAGAGAATTTTAGCTATTATATTTTCTAGAAAGAATACTGGTCTGTGCTGATACCATTTCGTAACATGTTCGTTTTCACAGTTCTATCGTTATCGGCGTTCGTACCCTGCTTTACTATTAAAGAAATATAAAAATTGTACTCACTTTATGTATGT
>OZ038503.1:38367087-38414587 GCA_964036315.1 Acanthosepion esculentum | reverse complement strand
GCCTGTCTCACCTTTATATTTCTTTCCGCAGCGACACGTCCTGTCTCACCTTTATATTTCTTTCCGCAGCGTACATACAGTCTTTAGTCATGTTCTCCTTTACGCAGGGGGGTCTTACTTGGGAGAGATATCTGCGAAGTGTCGTCCAGTTTTTGAAGGTTGTCCTGATGTTATGGCACGTGGAGCTAGAACAGTATACCCCAGTGAGCGAAATAAAGGGTTCAGTTCGACATTCCAACCACCTGAAACGTTGTAATAAATATGGCGACAAAGATGAGAATTGTCCGAATAATGTAAATAGTGTACATAATACCTCATCTCAGAAATATAGACAGATCGTTGAAATTTTAATAAAAGAAAGTAAGAATAATGGACTAATCCCTAACTGTAAAAAAACGAAATGCACGATTGTCAGTGGCAATACTAGTCGTTTCCATACAATGACACGTTTGACATTCGGTATAAGGTAGTATTTCTTGTGGTTGAAATTTATGAATTTCGTTCTTAAAACAATATATTTTTCAGTAAAATAGGTTTTCAAAGTCCAGTAGCTGTTATCGCTCGTTCAATTAGTGACGGGAGTTTTCTTCCTAACCTTTTGTTTCAAGCAGTGTGGAATGTCAGCGTCCGGATTATTTCATTATTTTCTTTTCCAAATATATGCGCTATCTATTTTAGCTGTTGCCGCTGTTGGTACTCCTCAAGTGATGTGATTTCTTTTATTTAGTACATTTCTTTCTTTGTGATTCTGTAGCTCCAGTCCGTCATATTCAATGAAGGATGATCTTTACCAAGACTCTGAAGCTTCACTGACAGGTAAAACTTTTTTCCAGTGATCATAGAAAGTGATTGTATGCAAGTGGAAGTTTAGATAATTTGTTATTTGATTCGTATTCTAAGATTTATAAAAGTAGGTTTTTTTAAGTCAAAAAATAATTTTTATTTTCCAAGAATTTTTCTTTGGAGACAATAATGATTTAGAAATACAAATTTTAATTAATTAGTACCTAGGAGAGAAGAGGTGTTTTTTTTTTTTACCTTTCCCAGTATTATTTGCGCGTAATTTAATATAACGTATACAACTGGAATTATCTCTCCGATTAGCAATTCCGAACCCTTATCTATTACATCAACTATATATTCAAGCTTACAGACCCTGGTATTACCAAGAAGTCACACATCTAGATAGTGACCAGGCTCGACGTTGCTTAACTTTAGTTAGTGACGGGAGTTTTCTTCCTAACCTTTTCTTTGAAGCAGTTTGGAATGTCAGCGTCAAGACAGGTACAACAGATGAAGAATTCCAACAGAATGGAATGCAGGAGTCGTTGAGGCAGTAGTTGTATAGTTTGGAAAGGCACAGCAGCCAGCTCAGGAGCACATTTCTTCAGGACAATGGCTGGTATCCCGTCCCCACCGCTAGACTTATGGGAGTCTAATTTAGAGATGATGACCAATACCAACGACGGGGTTATGTGCAACTCGCTTAATAGAGCCTCAGTTCTAGGGGAGAAATCGGGTGTGGGTACACCGGATGAGTCACGCGTTGAATTGGATGAGAATTTCCGAGCAAAGCATCGGCTTAGGAAATCAAGAACACCGATTTCAACGTGATATTGCCGAAAGTCCTGTTTAGATATTTCTCAACGTGTTTGGTGCCATGAATGATACCTATCTGACAAGTTTATTTAAGTATATGACTGAAATTTTAGTGTTATTGTTTTGGTCTTGTGGCAACTTGCACTATTGGGCGAAACTAGCTTTGGAACCGCCTATTCTATGTTCAATTTTCTTTTCTACTATACTGAAATAGTTAGCACTGATATACTCCGAGATATTTGAACTGTTTAATATTTACTACTTTCGCATGTACATCAAAATTAAGCAGAGAGAGAAGTTTGACTATCTGGGTCGTGTTGCAAAAGAATATGACACTAAAATCCGTATCAGAAGAGAAAAATTAACCCAGAAAATGATTACAAGACAGATTGAGTGATTGCTTGGTTTTGTTTAGCCGCATATCAACACCTCTATGGGTTATTTAATGCTGAAATCTAAATATTTTGAACACAATTTATGCCTTCGACTACAGATATGTTCTAAATAATTTTATTCCTTCAGAGTTTTGTAAAGCCCGTTTGTAGGAGAGACATTGTAAATCACAAATACAATTGTAACGCATTCAAACAATACTCGGTCAGACGCGGCTAATTCCTATATATATATATATATATATATATATATATATATATATATAGTGTAACCCGGATATAAGAGAGTTGTCGGGACCGGAGAAGAACTCTTATATCCGGGTTTCTCTTATATCCGGGTTTCTCTTATATCCGGGTTTGGTCTATTTTATTTACATTAACACAGGCTCTAATTTGGGACCAGAGAAAATCTCTCTTATATCAGGGTTTCCCTTATATCAGGGTATCTTATATCCGGGTTACACTGTATACATATATATATTTTTTTTTTTCCTTTACTCGTCACGTCATCTGATTACTTCAAGATGAGGTCGACTGTGCTTGCTCTCTGTCGATCCGTGTTCAAACCCAAGTGTCGGCAGCGACACTTTATTCCTATATGACACAGAGAAAACGTATATTTTGTTAGGCATATAGTTTGTAGATAAAATATATTGCTGGTAATTTTATTATAAAAATGTATTTTTGATTTTTTTGTGGGGGAGGGGGAGGGTCACTATTTGCCCGTAGCTGGTACACTAACAGGTGATACCACCCCGGGTCAGAACCGCTAATCTCTCGATAACTTGCTGTCGGGTATGGTTTATCGTCATACCCATGATAGAATTTCGTTAGAGAAAAGACGTGGAAAAATGTGCTGACTTGCTATATAAAATATAATATTATATATGTCTTTTTGTGTTGCATCATTCATTTAACGATGGAGAAAAACTTTGAACTAACAGGCATGCGGTTTTATCGGCGATTGTTTAGAATATCACGGAAAGAGCGTGTTGGAAACGTAGAACTACGAAGGAAACCCGTGACTATAAGAAAACTTTAACTTACAATGAAAATTATGCAGTTGACATTTCTGGGAGTCATAATGAAGAAAAAAGCCTGGAGAATGAAACACTCACAGGTTAGAATGAACATAAAATTATTGAAGTCAAACAATGAGTAATGGATTTTGTAAACGGATAGCAGTGCAAAGATGGTAAAAGAAAATAAAGAAATAAATGAAAAGATATTGTGGAGAGCCATGATCACATAAACGTTATGGCACAAAATGAATGAAAGAAAGAAATATCTAGATTTTTTTTCAAGTGGAGATCAATAGGTAAACATATTACTAATGTTCTATCACCCACTTTGGTATTCCAAATCCAGCGGCTTCTCGGTCCTGTTGGAGAGAGCCCTCCACCACATCCTATCTCTTAAGATACTGAGATATGTGGAGTTGAGGATATCGGATCAGATCGTGGCGTCATTTTGCATTTAGTCACCCTCTTGTTCTTCCCCTCTGTCTTGATGTCCACTGTCGTTTTAATAGTTCACCTGCTATCCCTGAGAAGAGAGATGTGGCTCACTTACGTTTGTTCTTCTCGGTGGTTTTCCGTATTCAAGCAGACTATATTTAGAATTGACACAATTTCGAATTCTATGTTTCCAATCTTTGTAATAAAGTGTTCAATTTTTATTATAGAGTTATTTTTTCTGTATAATAAAGTATTTTCAGGAATCAGTCTCCCTTAAGATTGAGGGCTGACACATAGGTCACCACAAAAAATACTAATAACTTATATGAACTACAGAAAGAAAGCTATCTGAAATCGGAAAAAAAATTCTATTTCACTTCGTTTTTCTCTCTTTCCTTGTTTCTTTGCAATTCGTGTTAACTATTGTTCTAATCTTGTTGTTATTATGACAACACCCCCACGAAAGTTCGTAATAACTTATATGATCTATAAAGAAAACTGCCTGAAACCGGAAAATATCGATCAAATCAGGACGTAAGGTAAGCTAATCTAGACTACTAGTGGTGCCTTTATGGTTTCAATTCTCCAGCAGATTGCAGATTCTGCGAATTTCTCCTGAAGGCTCTTTCAGATTGTTTCATATCAAGTGCGCTATACAAATATGAAATGTAAAAAAACACAAGTCGTCACATGAGTTGATCGCGCTGCTAACGAGTGTAACTAGTAGAGGTACCTAACCTCCGAGTACGAAAAAACTAAATATATGGGAAGTGTTTTAAAAATGTCACACCACCATCCGAAAGTTATCATTTGAATTTATAAAAAAAAATAGTTTGTGCTCTGTTTCCCTTTGCGCATCTTGACTTTAACGTGTCCTTTGAGTATCATAATCTTCAAGCCGTCTTTCCTCATGTTTCTCGGGAATTTCAAGTGTCTCAGAAGACATGCATTTATATATAGTACAAGTAACAATCAGTTGATTCTGTCTATACTGCCTGCGTGTTATGACTTCCGTTCCGCCATTCTCATTGCATTTTTTTATGTTGAAAAAGATGGCGAATATTGGCCACAAATAAGATGTTTAATTCTGGAGGCTCTCTACCATTTTTATTTTGACTTTCGGACTCCTTTTTACTAGTTATTATTAGTAGGGCATATTCCTCTAAATTTTCTGCATCAATGTATTGTTTGCTTTTTTCATGTCACTCCCCAATATCTTATACTTTGCAGCGCTAAATAATGTTTGTCTTTTTACCGCCACACCCTGTTTTTCTGTCAATTTTCTCGTGTTTGTCTTGTAGGTAACTAAATGTTTCTTTCTGCTCCTCTTGCCTTCAATATCTCCTGTGGGTGTCAAATTCTTGGAGCTTTCTTTCCTCAGAAATTCCTACTCATTTAGGAATATTGTATCATCTTTTATGTGAAGGACGCCTGCCTTTTACAGATATAGTACTTTATTGCTGAGAATGTTCTATATATCTATATATTTTTTAAGAATTTCACCCAAGCAAGGCAGGCGTGGCACTAGCACGCAAGTGGTTACAGAGAATGAGAATAAGAGTGAAGAGTAGTGTTTGAGGAAAGGATAAAGATAAGGACGGGGATCAAGATCAATGTATCATAAGATGTCGATTGACATTACATTTTAATATTTGAAGACAAAAGCGATCAGGGAAGCAAGTGAATGGAAGGGCGTTCCACTGTCGGGAAGTACGAGAAAAAATCTGTTGGAGTAGAAGAGGCGGTGACATTTAAATGTTTCAACAGTGAAAGGTGGGACCTAGATGACAATCTAGAAGCACGCTTAAATTCATGCAGTTGGCCTACTAGTTAAAGTAGCTCGTCAGAGCAGTTGCCTTGAAAATATTTGTAAAAACGACAGAGGGTAGCCACATCATGTCTGCGAGAAAATGACTGTAGTCGAGATGCCAGGTCAGGATCTCTCACATTGCATGTGAGAAGAATGATAAGTATTGGAGTTAGTTGATATATATATATATATATATATATATATATATATATATATATATATATATATATATATATTCATACATGTTTCATTAAATAATATAGATAAGTGTTGTCTATATATTTTATGTAAGTTCTTTTCATATCGGCTGATAAGCTTAATAACATTATCATTAAACGAAGAAAGAAAATCACAATATTGATACATATTTTTTAATCCAATCTAAGCTTTCGGCTTACATAAGCCATTATCAAAGATGACAATTACACAATATATTAAGCAATACACGAACAAGAAATTGATGATAGTCTGTTTTTGTTTACATGGATGATTTCCAAGCAACGATAAACACGTGCATATAAGACGCTGAAAGCGAAAATCGCACCACAGCTCATGACGTCACACATAACCACGCGAGAGTGAATCCGATGAGTATTGAGTATGGAAAGCCGTGGGTATGAACCAATGGCTTCTGTTACTAATTATAGGCATTTAAGGATATTTGTGGAGATTTCATAGTTTATTTTGTTCAGGTTAGGTTTCAACTGTTTTATGTATATAGCTTCAAGAATTTTTAGTTTTTGTTTATTGTTTTCATGTTTAAGTATAGTTGTGTTTTCGACGAGGATTTTCCGGAATTGTGTATGCGGCCAGGCATGTTGTTTTAAATGCCTAAAAATGTTAGAGTTATCATTCAAATGTAGTGTCAAGCGTCGTAAAATCGAGTTGGTGGTGTGACCAACATAGATATTATTTAGTTCGTTGGAGATACAATCTCCCAAAGGGCACCTGAATTTGTAAACTATGTTGTTTTTTTGCAAATCGCTAACCGGGGGAGAAGAATCATTGCGAATAATTGAGTTGGATATACTAGATTTAGTGTAGTATATAATTAACTTAATTTTTTTGCTAGGATCTGTTGTAGATATGTTAGTATTTACTAATTTTTTTAGTATATTTTCATCTTGTTTATAATTAGTATGCATTTGATTACGATATAGGAGATTAATATGGTTGAGATTAGTAGAAGCAGTATTATGTACTATTTGCTTAGTATTGAGATGTCTAAGAAAGCATCTTATTTGTTCATCAATTATATAGTTTGGAAAACTATTATTAACAAGTGTTTGTTTTATATTCTTTAGTTCACTGTAAAAAATCTGTTTTGTGGATGAATTAGTTTCTACACGATGTATTAGACGTTTTATAATTGCTATTTTGTAGTAATATGGGCATTCGCTCTTGTAGTTAAGTGTACATGAATTTATGCTAGTAGGTTTTTTATATGGCGAAATAGTAAATTTGTTATTATTTGTGTTTATCAATATGTCAAGGAAAGGAATTTTATTAGTAGTATTGAGTTCAAACGTGAATTTGAGGACAGAATTATTTTGGAAACATTTTCGTAGTTGAAGTATTTCATCTGTATATTCAACTAACATAAGAATATCATCAACGTATCTCACATAGATGGATGGTTTTTTAAAGTCTGTAAATATCTTATTTTCAAGGTTCGATATATAGAAATTGCTAAATGTCGGACCCAGTATTGAACCCATAGAGACACCATCACATTGTATATATATATTATTATTATGATCTAAGAAAGGGACTTCAGTAGTACAAGCTAATAGTAGTTTCCGTAATATATTAGGATTAATTTTAAGTGGGGGTAAAGATGAGTTACTGTAAATATTTCTTATAATTATGTCAATAGTTTCACTAACAGGGACATTGGTAAATAAGTTTTCAACATCTTGTGAAGCTATGATTTCATTGTCGGGTTTTTCACTTTTTAGGATTTCGATTACTTCTAATGTTGACTTAACGCTATATTTACTAGGAAGGTAAGGAGTAATGAGTTGGTTGATTTATTTTGTTAGTTGATATACAGGAGTTGGAATTTGTGATATGATAGGACGGAGAGGATAGTTAGGTTTATGTGTTTTTATAGTGCCGTATATGTAACCAGGCCTATAATCACCAACAATTTTAGGGAGTTTTAAAGAGTTCTGTTCGGCATTATTAGCATTAATGAGTTTATTAAGCTTTGATTTTAGTTGGTTGGTCGGATTCTTGTTGAGTTTCTTAAATTTTATGTGATCATGGAGTATGTGGTCAAGTTTTTTGTTATAATCTAATTTGTTTAGAAGGACGAAAATGTTGGTCTTGTCAGCTTTTTTTACGATTATGTCAGGGTGGTTGCGTAGTTCTTGTGCGGCAATTTTCAGTTGTTTAGTAAGTATTTTTGAGGAGTTTCGACTTTTATCATGCCGATCCTTGAGTGCCTCGGCCTTAAGTAAATCTTTGAATTCTGGTGTAGTTTCTATTAGTTGTTCATCCTGGAGTTTAACGATGTTTTGGTATAGGGTTTCAATTTCTATTTTTTTAAAAAGTCGATTGTACTTACGGTATATATGGCAGTTAGGTCCAAGATTAAGTAATTCTTTTTGGTGCTTGGTTAGTTCATAGTTGGAAAGGTTAATGTATTTATCCGTTTTGTCAGGAAGTGTGATATTACCTTTGTATAATGTATTCAGTTTTTTAATAATTTTAAACCGGTGTTGTGCTTCAGATTTGTTGATAATTTCCGTGAGTCTATGCGTAATTTCCTCCAGTTGGTCCAGGGTAGTTATATCCTTTAGTTTATCGTATAGTTCTTGTTTGTTGCTGTTAAGTGTGTTCAATTTATATATATATATATATATATGTGTGTGTGTGTGTGTGTGTGTGTGTGTGCGTGCGTGCGTGTGTGTGTGTGCGACTTATATTTATAATAGTACCTTAACCAAATTGATGATGAGAAAAGTGCAAAAGCTTACAAACGACGCGTTTCGCCGACGTAATGTGTGCTCAGTCCGGAAAGACACCAGGGTGTGCGAGCGCGTTGGGATTCTTAGGCTCAGAAAAGTAATAAATTAAATTACCTTTATCAGGTCCGATAACTAGAGACCAGAAAGTTTTACACACACACACACACACACACACACACACACACACACACACACACACACACACACACATATATATATATATATATATATATATATAAATAAAACAGTAAATTATCCAAATAGTGTAACAGCAAAATTGTCGAGTTGTTAGATTAAGCTTTGAACCGTTGTATCTGATTGAAAATATCTTAGTGGAATTGTCCGAGGTTTTTATAACACTACTGGACTCTACTATGAGCAATGATAATTCATAATTACTTTCCAAGCCTAACAGAAGAATCCTGATGAAATTGATCATAAACGAAAATCATCAACAATTAATCATATCGGAAGCCCAGGAAGTATTGAAATAAAGTTCAAATATATGTATTATTTCAGGATCCAACCTGTCCAACTTATTCAAAATGATCTTCGCCCTCTCTAAACTTCTAACTTGCTGTCCTGGAGTAACACGTTGCCTCACACGTTTCACGTACGATTTCATTTTCAAGTTTTTTTTCACTGCTCTTCGGACTGTTATAGGTGAAACTCCTATCTCACGTGACAAACGTCTTATGGATCGAGTTTGGTCTATTCTAATTGATCTCTTTAGCTCTAAGTTGAAATAATGATCCCTTTTCCTGTTGGGACCGCCTGACCCAGTTTCCTCTATACTGTTCCCTATATCTTAAATTTATTCACTGTTACCTTGATGGTTCTTGAAGGGACATTGAAGATGGACGCCAAAGTATAAATGTTGGTACGATTACAGAAGACCTGAATGATTTTTCCTCTCAGCATTGCTCAGTTGAGAAGACATAAAGCTGACAGAAAACGTCTTTAAACTGTTTTATTTCTAGCTGAATAACTCAAAGGGTTTTTCAGTGATTCTTGAGAAAATTGCTATTAAGATTGCTAATTGTCATATCTGAAAACCTGGAAAAAAGCAACTCAATGAGTTTAGTGGTTTTTTAAATTGCGCACTATGTAGAATGAACAATTCTGCAGTAACACTATTTACCTTTTAAAGTAAAAGTTCTAACCCCGACATAATGTATATCAATTATAATAATTATTTTTTCTGAAAATCTATGTCTACATCTATTATAAATATTGTATATAAATACAAAATGTAGATTTCGAATCTTATTATCTTCTGTATATGATAAGATTTGCACAAAACTTTCCTACAATTTCATTGTTTTCCTAGATATATATATATGAATTACAAAAAAAATGAAACTCAATTGTACCTAATTTTGTTGGCTATTTTACCCTCCACCTGGGATAATCTCATTGGGGCTTGTCAACTTTTGTTAAAAAAATGAATTTTAACGGTTTTATTTCTAAAATTTGAAAAATAAAAATTTAAAAAAGAAAAGAAAGAAAGAAGAAAAGAGAGAGAGGAAAGAAGAGGAACAGACAACAAATAAGGGAAATGGAATTTAATCGAGATATATAGATAGATAGATAGATAGAGAGAGAGAGAGAGAGAGAGATACAAACGCAGTGAGTGTGGGGGAACGGAAGTCATAACATACAGGCAGTCTAGACAGAACCCGCGGATTGTTACCTGTACTATATATATATATATATATATACATTGCTGATATCCCCTGTGAAGTGAACGGAGTCATTACCGAAGGCTTCATCTACGAAACTCTGTAGTCAGGATGCTGATCAATCAGCTAAGTCGCAAACATTTCTTCCTGCATATATATATATATATATATATATATATATATATATATATATATATATATATGGGGAAGATGTTATAGTTGTTCCAACGAGAGTAAAGGTGTAAATTTAAACTGTGTTGTGTAAAGATAAACTGCAAACGTTTTGCTTGAAATGTGTTTTTTTATTTTAAAATATATATTATACACTATTTTCCTTAATTCTGCTACACGCCTTTCTGGTTTCGCGACCTTCTTCAAGCAAAGAATAGATATTTCCATCTATATTTCATAATACAGTTCTATGACCTCGTACCACGCGAAACAACGAAATATTAACAATAAATATGCAATATATATGTAAACTCTTATCACCAATCCAAGGAAGATATTTGAATCACTCCCACGCAAAAAATTCAATTTATAATATGTAGAAATATCTACACTTTGCTTGAAGAAGGTCACGAAATCAGAAACACGTGTAGCAGAATTATCGAACATAGAGTATAATATATATTTTAAAATAAAAAAATCCGCATTTCAATCAAAAACTTTTACGGTTTATCTTCCTTTTAATATATATATATATATATATATATATATATATATATATATATATATATATATATAGTAAAAAGAAAGAACAGTAAGATATATTTTTTGTCGTTTAAAAAAAAACAGACGACATGCGTCGAACGGATGTCATAATTCAGTGGGAAATGAACCGCTACCCTACCTACCCTACCTAGACTTAACCTCTTTTCGAAAGTAACTCATATTTGATAAAATAGTGGTTAGTAAAAATGGACACGCTACCGCCCCTGTCTAAATGAGTGGATTTCTCTGTATCCTTGGAAACAAATATTATGAATTTATGTGTTTTTAAAACTCAGTAAATTTGAAAATAAGTTATTCCGAAATTCGTTTGAAAATGAAACAGAACTAGTGCTTTTAATTTAATTTAAATAATTGAATTTGAAGTTGTTGGATTCTGATTTTGAAAAATGGCAATTCCTGTGTAGCGAAGGAACCATATTTTTTTAATCGGTTGATATATATATATATATATATATATATATATATATATATATATATATATATATATATTGGGGATCAATTGTAATTATATATTTATTATCCTAACTACTAATCATGCATAGATTTGGAATACACTAATATAACTTATATTTAAACGGCAGTGACAACGTACACATTACATTAAAGGACAACTTTCTTAACATCACTGAAAGATCATTTCCGTTGCATAATATCCTGGAACCAAACAAGGGAATGAGGATATGCAGACATCTATAGAATTATGTAGAAGTTATGATCAATGAATCGTTAATGACCGGATGTTACTAAATTGGTTTGTCATGTTCCGTACTATAGAAATGCCGTTAGAAGGAGAAGCCAGAGCGGTGCGTTTATCAGACTTTGATTAAGAATCTGTGAAGCCATTAGTGTATAACACTCCACAGCAAAGTACGCGGAAACTAACATGGATGTTAAGCACATCGCAATCTGTCATAAGCCGACACCTAGGTTAGATTGGGATAGACGACAATCTTGCTGTTTCAGTTCCACACACGGTAGCAAAAAGCCAAAGTAGGTCATTGATAAATAAAAAAAAATATACAAAAAAAAACGGAAATTATCACTGACGCAACTACATATATCAGATTGTTGCAAATGTTTCCTGCATATTTGACAAAGAATTTTATTAATAGAGATTCAACTAAGTATTTTTCACAGCTTCTAAGTGAAATGAATGTTCCAGACTAAAAGAAAATCCGCCTATGATTCTATGAATTCTTTCTATGAATTTTCGATATATAGAAATTTTCGGTACCGCTGAACAAAAGCCCTTTCATAGTGGGCAATAATTGATAGTGTGAAAGGGGCAAGATTGGATAATACGCTCCTCCATGATGCTTTGTTGGGCCGTATTTTCAACTTCGGCGCACGTATTGTTACGCGGGAAAATTATAAGTCGCTTATCTTGTCCAGATAAATTAATTTCCCCTTCCATTTCCGCTTTTCAAAGCAACCAATTTTCTCTTTTTAATTTTGCACAGTAAGAGCTTGGCACGGCACTACCATATTGCAATAAAGAATTCCCTTTAAGTCCTACTTAACGCTTTTACGTTGCAGATTGCATCGAATGTAAATGCATGTACGATCCACTTAAGTCTGTCTGCGTTTTCTTTCGTTTTGGATTATCGTCATGAATCAATCTCAGTTTATGAAAATTTATGTCAGGTCACTCAACAAGTGCTGCTGGTAACATTTTTTTATCCAGTGCTATGGGGGTCGAGTCATCGATGACTAAGTAAATTTCCCACCAGGCTTTTCGACTGAGAACGTTGGCAGGATTAAAGACAAAATCTTTTAGAAAGCGAATGAACTATGGCCAACTGCCAACTAGCACAATGGGGTAGACTCGGTTCCATTGCAATGTCTGCAGGCAGTGTGATGAAGGCACGGCAACACTGGGCAGAAGGCTCCCTAGACCGAAGTCAACAGGCAGGGTGCGACATCTCCCTAGTGGAATCAACGACCATATGTCCGGGACGAAAATGAGCTTTGAGTTTGAGAGTTGCCATTTGCTGTTGCATTTCAAGTGCATGTGGAGAAAGTTGTTCAGGTGCGCGAAGACCCTACGAATTCAACCGGTTACAGGATTGATGGTGACGATGATGCTGATATAATCAATATCTAATTCGCTGTTAAACTATGGCAATCATTTTTTAAACCTCTACCCGACGTTCCTTTTTTTGTAAACCATATCTGAAATTCAGAACATATCCTAAGTTCTCCCAAGGATCTTGACCAATTACACAAGTAAGAAAAAAAAATGGGATGAGGTATTGTAAGTATTTGAATATTTTCATCATTCGGACTGTTGCTCTCATTTTATTATTATATTCACGACGTTTCGACCGTCGTACGCTCCGGCCTTCTTCAGGATCTGTCTATATTTCTGAGATGAGGTATTGTAACTAGTTACACTATTTACATAATTCAGACTGTTGCCCTCATCTTTATTATCGTATTCACAACGTTTCGGCCGTTGTACGCCCCGACTTTCTTCAGGATCTGTCTATATTTCTGAGATGAGGTAGTTTAATTACTCACACTATTTACATCATTAGGACTGTTGCCCTCATCCTTATTGTCATATGCAGAACGTTTCGGTCGGTGAACGCTGCGGGCTTCTTCAGGTTATATTAGTTGGAATTTCGAACCGGATCCTTTACTTAATCCACGGTGGTAGGTTATTCTAATTCCAAGTGCCATGCCTTTTTTGGATATCTCAGTTTCAGTTAATTCCCTTTAGTAACTCAACTCTCCAAGTTTTTGCCCCCTCTGCTGTGGTCAGGTATTGAACTCACAACTCTTTGCGTCAAGTCACTTTTTGAATTACTTCAACCAACGCTTTTCTCCAATGGGCCATGCAAATATGACAATAAATATGTGGACAACAGTTCGAATGATGTAAGCAGTGAATCAAATACACTTCTACGATTTCCCTAATATCGGGCAAAAATGTCTGTTAAAATAGTTAAATCAGTATAATATTTGGTTCATTATTAATATCATTATCGTTGTGAGAGAGATAGGCGAACCAACAATGTGACGCTTGGGTACAAATATACGTACCCAATGTACCCTTCATGAAACCTAAAGTAAAATATACAAACACATGACACCCAGTGTATTAAGCACATGCATCACGACTCAATATTTTCAGCTCTAGTAAGCAGGTGCTCTCAAACGGCCTCTGAATGAGAGCGTTGCTAAGGATATAGATGTCACTGTTAAATCGAGGTGATTGTCCCCATCATTCGAATTAAAACTAGCCGCGCTCGACACCCGTCCAGGATATACTTCCACGTGAGCAGAGATGCAAAGTATATCAGCCCATAAGAGGATGTGCCTAAATGGATAAGGTCAGACAAACTCAAATGATAATCCGTTGCACAGAGGCGGGGATGTTTTTATCATATAATAATTGTCATTGTCCTTCCATTCGTTAGTTCGCAGGTCCGTTACGCCATGCCAATACTTCATAAATCATTCTGTTTTGATCGCGTGGAAAGACAAAACATAACAGAGAGGCTACTTGGTTTCAAAGAAAGAAAGAAAGACAGGAGTGTTGCCGTCTCCTGCTAATATCTAAAAAATAATGGACTCTTCTGTTTTGATCGTGAGGAAAGAAAATACATATCAGAGACACTACTTTGTTTATCGGAAAGCAATAAATACATTAAAAAAAATAGATAAAGAAAGAAAGAAAGAAAGAAAGGAAGGAGTGTTTAGCGTCTACTGTTAATAATTAATAGATAATGGACTGTTCTGTTTTGATCGTGTGGAAAGAAAATACATTCCAGAGACGCTACTTCGTTTGCCTGAAATAAATAAATAAATAATTAAAACATAAATAAATACATAAATAAATAAATAAATAAATAAATAAATAAAGGAGTGTTTAGCCTCTCCTAGTAATACCTCATAAATAATGGACTGTTCTTTTTTTGATCGCGTGGAAAGAAAATACATATCAGAGATGCTACTTGGTTTCTCCGAAAGAAAGAATGAATGAAAGAAAGAAAGAAAGAATTATTTAAAGTCTCTTGCTAGCATCTCAGAAATAATGGACTATTCCGTGTTGATCGCGTGAGGAGACAAAAGACTTCAAAGACGCTTCTTGGTTTCAGTGAGAAAATGAAAGAAAAAAAAAAGAAGGAAGATAGAAGTGTTTAACGTTTGTTTCAGCGAAATGGAAAAGTTTTCACTTTCAAATATTTTCATTCATACCGCCTTACTTCTTAAAATAACGGCCAGCATTCATATTTATGATTGTTATTGGAATATTTTATTAAAGTTATTTAACGATGTCATTGTTTCTACGGGTATTTTATTGTAGTGGAACTCGCCATGATCAATGATTAACTGAAAAAATAAGATTCATCAAAAATTTAAAAGAGGAAAATCGTCTTTTTTCACGGGTTAAAACAGTTATTATTATTATTATTATTATTATTATTATTATTATTATTATTATTATCTATATTTTATTTCCTTTGATTTCTGATGTGTACTAATTTCTTTCCAGGTCCCGGCCAGGGACCTAAGGTTAAAAATGGCATCATGACACTTTCCACAGACAAAAAAATAAAAATAAAAATAAATAAATAAGAAAAATAAGAAAAAATACATAGATGAAGCCCTTCGTAAAGTGTGGGCTGTACTTTATAATTTTTTGTATCTCTTTGAGGCATGAACTTCCAGGTATCTCTTTAATTAGTCTACTTGAATCTTTTCCAACCAATCCTAGGGCTCCAACTACAACGGGGATTGTTTATGTTCCCATGTGCCACATTTCTGAGATTTCTATTTCAAGGTCCTTGTATTTTGATAGCTTTTTGAATATCTTCAAAAGATACATTGCAGTCTGCAGGGACTGCCATATCAATAAGGAGGCACTTTTTTTTGTTTGTGGTCTCTAATAACAATGTCTGGGCGGTTGGATTTGATTGATCTGTCAGTTTGTATTGTGTAGTCCCATAGAATTGTAACAGGTCCTATCTCCGTAACCGGGTCTGGGTGGTGTTCGTACCAGTTTCTTTCAGTTTCCTTCCCGTAGAAGTTGCAAATTTTCCAGTGCAGATATTGGCCTACTCTGTCATACCGGGCTTGATATTATTATTATTATTATTATTATTATTATTATTATTATTATTATTATTATTATTATTATTATTATTATTATTTCCTTAGATTTCTGTTGTATCCAAATTTCCTTCCTCGTCCCACCCAGAGACCTAATGTCTGAAATGGTGTCATGATATTTTTCACTGATCATATTCATAAAAACTTAAAATCACGTACATTTTACATAGAGAAAAGCTCTTCACAATTTGTTAGCTGTACTTGTGAGTAGATATTCCGTATTCCTTTAAGGCATGTGCTACCAGGAATACCTTTACTGAGTCTATCCAACCATTTTCTAATCAATCCGAGGGTACCAACGTTTCGGTTTAACATATATTTTTAGTATTTGTAATTGGTAATTTCTAGTTAGTAAGCGTTGATCCTGAGCTGCAAGAATAAAAACTTCGTTTTCAGCTTTTAAGCCGGCAGTACGTAACGACTGATGGGTACGGGGTTTCTCTACATCAGTTTTTTTGGTACGGGCAGATTATTGACCATGAAGTGGCTTATCAATTGGGACATTTGATTTCTTTTTTATGTTCTTTGCCGCTGCAGTCGGTGTATTGTGGTTTATGTGCCCATCTTCACTCACCTGAAATTCCCTTTTGAATTTGTTGGCTTTATTTACTTCTGAGTAAAGTTTCTTACTTCTTTCATTTTCTTTGGCACAGATCATTATCTAGTCTTTCGTAGTTTCCAGATATCTTTGAAGAACGAGTGTTGTGTTGTTGTATGACAGTTCTAGTTGAACTAATCCTCTTCCTCCTTCGGATCTGGACAAATAAGACGATCAGCATCAGCCTTACGATGATGCATGCGGTAGCAAGAGAGATGCTTTCTCGTTTTGACGTCTATTCGCTTAATTTCAGCTTCGGTCCAATTAAGGATGTTGAAAATATTGCACCACAGGGACAGCCAAGGTATTTATGACCGATTTCCGGTTTCGCGTATTATTATTATTATTATTATTATTATTATTATTTGTAGCTTCACAACCGAAGTATCCGTTGGACATCGCAAAGAATCAAATGACACTAAACTGATTCAAATCTGAAGCACCTTAATTTCCGTACAACTCTATGTTCCCTAGGATGTCTGATTGCTTTAATAATTCGGCTAGATGAAAGCAATCCTTTATACTGCAATGATTATATTTTTTGGGTTAGTGCATAATTATCAGGCGTTTTAAACAATATTTATTATGAAAAAAGAAACATAACAATTCAACAATAACATTTTTAAATGATTATTCCGGAGCGTATGATTATCGACACGCATTTTTATAACCTGAAAATAAAATAATATTTTTATTTAAATAAGTAAATAAAACAGCAATTTTTATTAACAAATAACTCGCCTAAAAAACGCCGGATAATTATGCACCAACCGAATAGTTCATGTTTTAGGGTTTAGTTCTACGTTTATCTTGTTTATTATAATTTGACATTTCTTTACTTTCAAGCTGCGGTCATCTGCATAAATTTAATTCAGTATATCTTTTGTTTCATATTAAACATTTCAACCTGATTTCGACAGGACGCTCGGTTTAAATATTGATTTTAAAACGTAATTTGCATTTCGTTTCTTTCTTTTTAATTCTAAATTAATATTCTAAATTATTATTCAGTTTATACCATTATTTTTTTCTCTTACCTTCCCGTCTTTGATGTGTCATTTTATTTATTTATCTCTTTTTTGTTTAGTAAAAATTTTAAATTTCCCTTTGGTTCTTTTCTGTTCATTTCACTCAGTCATTGCATGTCCGTTCTTTCTTTTTTTTCTTTTTGTTTTCATTTTACACCATTATCTCGCAATATGGCATTTTCATTTTTTATGCTACTTTTTCTTCCTTTCTATCTTTTTTTCTGTTTCATTTTTTCTTTATATTTTCCCTTTTTTCTATCTTTCTTTCATTTTATTTTACGTCATCACTTCCATTTTGTTTTCTCCTTTATTTCCGTTTGTTTCTTTTTTCTTTTCTCTTTCTATATATTAATTTTTTTCTATTTTTCTTTCCTTTCTTTCAATAGTTTCGCATTTTCATTCTTTCCTTCTTTCTTTTTTTAAACTCTTTGTTTTTGCATACTTTCTTTCTGGTTATCTTTCTTTATCCCTTTTTCTGTTAATCTATTCTGACTTTTCTATTTTTCTTTCCTTTCTTTCAATAGTTTCGCATTTTCATTCTTTCCTTCTTTCTTTTTTACACTCTTTGTTTTTGCATACTTTCTTTCTGGTTATCTTTCTTTATCCCTTTTTCTGTTAATCTATTCTGACTTTTCTATTTTTCTTTCCTTTCTTTCAATAGTTTCGCATTTTCATTCTTTCCTTCTTTCTTTTTTACACTCTTTGTTTTTGCATACTTTCTTTCTGGTTATCTTTCTTTATCCCTTTTTCTGTTAATCTATTCTGACTTTTCTATTTTTCTTTCCTTTCTTTCAATAGTTTCGCATTTTCATTCTTTCCTTCTTTCTTTTTTTACACTCTTTGTTTTTGCATACTTTCTTTCTGGTTATCTTTCTTTATCCCTTTTTCTGTTAATCTATTCTGACTTTTCTATTTTTCTTTCCTTTCTTTCAATAGTTTCGCATTTTCATTCTTTCCTTCTTTCTTTTTTTACACTCTTTGTTTTTGCATACTTTCTTTCTGGTTATCTTTCTTTATCCCTTTTTCTGTTAATCTATTCTGACTTTTCTATTTTTCTGTCTTTTCTTTCGATAGTTTCACATTTTTCATTCTTTCTATTTTTTCTTTGTTTTTATTCGCTTTCTTTCATTTTTTTTCTTACTCTCCTTCGTTTCTTCTTATCATTTTACTCTAACCTTTCTTTCCTACTTTGGTTAAATACCTTTTTATTTTACTTCGTATTTTCAATTCTTTCTTACTTTATCAATGCGTCAGAAATTTAACCTTAAAGCAAAATCTAAATAAATATTTATTTTCCTCGAATTTATTACATCTTAATTAAATAATAAACATTTAATTTTGCTAATTTAAAATATGACAATAAAAAATAGATGTTTTATTGACATTATCCGTATAGTATACAGAACAAATGGGTGTTTAATGTTATTACCAAAATTCCTCTTTTATTTACAACTGGTAAATCAATTTATAGAATACCTCTTCTATTCGTCTGTTCGGAATTTATTTATTTTTCTCGTTTGCCATTCTTACATTTCTTGTTTCATTCTTTGGGCACCCCGAGTTGGTGTAATGGTTAGTAAGCTTGTCTCGCTAGAACAATTACGAGTGAGTTCGATCCTCACTGGGTGCCCCATATTTTCGGCCTTGTGCCACATCTAAGCTACGCTTGGAAAATCACTATCTTGTTTCATTCTTTCGTGTTTGATAATATTCCCGTCATCCATTTTTCTTTCTGTCTCTTCTTGCTGCGTTTAACCCTAGAACACTAACCATGGGTATATAGTACCCAACGAATATTTTCCTAGTTTTACTTACAATTGTCAGTACCTGATTTTCTTACCTAAATAATATGTTTTTCAGTTCCAATTAATATTAACTCAAAGTAAAAAGTTTGAAGTGCCTGCATGTAAAATATTTCAAATAAAGATTTATATTTTATTTTATTTTTTTTTTTTGATATTTTCAAAATCGGGTATGATATACCCATGGTTAGTAGTGGTGCAACTTTAATTGATGGTCAGTGTTCTAGGGTTAAACAATCCTCAAATCATCTGTTACTCCTCTTTGTGTGGGCTTTAAACTGAGGGAAAGGGAGACTAGTTTGTCCATTTAGGCGATGATGTTTGAGATTGATAGTTCTGACTTTTGAGTTATTTCTTTATATTTATTGTATATTTTCTTTTTGTTTCTAAAGTTTGGTATTTGGTTGAAGTTTATTAGATTTACATTGTAGGTTATTAGTTGTTTATTTATTTATTCAGTTATGGTGTGGTTGTAGGTCGTGTAATAGGATTTAAATAACTATATTCAGTGTTTGACAAAAGGATCAATACAAGTACGGGAATCAAGGTCAAGGCATCAGAAGTTATATATATATATATATATATATATATATATATATATAGAGAGAGAGAGAGAGAGAGAGAAAGAGAGAGATGTTTCATTGAAAAACTGATACAGATTTTGTCTACTTATTTGCTTGGTTATTTTGATGGTTAGTGTTCTAGGGTTAAACAATAGTTTTTTTTCGTTCTTGTACGCAAGTTTTTTGCCTTAAGAAAATCACCCCAAGCAAGGCGGGAGTGCCACTAGTACGCAAGGGGTTGCAGAGAATGAGAGCAAGAGTAAAGAGGAGTGTTTGAGAAAAGGATTAAGACAAGGACGGCAATCAAGGTCAAGGCGTCAGAAGATGTCGATTGACATTACATTTGAATATTTGAAGATTATAGGTGTCATAGAAGCAAGTAAGAAGAAGGGAGTTTCACTGACGGGAAGTGCAAGAAAATAAGCTGTTGGAGTAGAAGAGACGGTTACATTTAAATGTTTCAACAGTGAAAGAGTAGGATCGAGATGCCAACCTAGTATAACGCTTAAATTCATGCAGTTTGGGAACCAGTGAAAGTAGCTCGTCAGAGCAGTGCCATGAAAATATTTGTCGAAAAGACAGAGGGAAGCCACAGCACGTCTGTAAGATAGTGACCGTAGACGGGATGCCAGCTCAGGAGCAATCACATTTCATATCCGTCTCTGGATTTTGTCGAGGACCTGGAGATGAACGGCGGAAGCACCAGATCATATTTTGCGGTAGCATTCCATGCAAAGACAAATGGTTGATTTGTAGATTTGAAGGATGGACTCAGGCGAGAAAAACCTTCTGACCCGACACAGAGAACCAACTTTCCTAGCGGTAGATGAATCTATAGATTCAATGTAGTTGTTCCACTTCAGGTCAGTGGACAGCGTGAGACCAAGCATGTGCAGAGGGGCGCTCTCGTGGAGTTGGGCATCATCCATCCTGGTGGAAGGCAGGGATTACGTCTTCTTGTTTTCCCCCTTTACCGTTGTTTTTTTTTTTCATTCTTTCTTTTCGTTTCTTTTCTACTTCGTTTTTCTCTTTCTTTGTAGCGCTGCTATTATTGACATCTGGATTGTCTCTGTCATCTTTCTTTCTTATATTTGAATTTTACGACATCTTGTCTTCTTTCTTTCACTTTTTTCATTTTCTTTCTTTGAATTTTCAAACATTCATCATTTTTACACTATTTATATTTGGACCATTGTCTTTATGTTAGTTGTTATTATCACAACGCTTCGGTCTTTGTTTCCTCCGGACTTCCGGTGTATATTGATCTGGGTAAACTACAGAGACTTCACAACTGCACTGTTTATCTAGACAACGGGGATAAGCTGTTCTCGTAGTACTGTCCATGTATCTCGTCTAGTTCTTAATTTTAGTACTAATTGCTTATCACTCGTGTTATTAGTTCCTTGTACCACGGTGATGGTCCAAGGTAGAACCAATGAAGAATAACTCGAACACAGGTATGGAATAACACAGATATATTACAAACAGAAATATGTACAAAGAAGTAGAAGTATTAGTAATGACAATCAGATTTGGTTAGAGTGAACTATGTTGTCTCGACAAGTCTTACTATTCCAATGTCTTACAGTAATCGTCTGACTGCGACTCTGTCTCTGACTCTCTCTGAACTCTGATTCTGAACGTGAACTGACTGTGCCCTTCCTCTTCAGGAGCAGTATTTATGATGTCCGGAATAGTCCATTATTATTATGGGTAAGTTCCCATAACAACTCGTTAGTTTCCACTTAGTGCAAGTGCACACTGCCTGACTCATCATTTGTTTTTCTATTTTTTCCTTTATAGTCTTTTCTGTGAATTTTAACACGTTCTTCTTTCTTTGAATCTTACGTCTTTTCCCTATTTTTCTTTCTTTCATTTTTAGCTTTGCTTTTTCCTTTCATTCATTTCCCCTTTTGCATATTTCTGTTGTTAATTCTTCATTTTAAACACATGCTTTTCCCATTCTTTCTTTATTTCTTTATTTTAGTTTTAAGTTAATTTTAACGCATTCATCGTTCTTTAAAATTTCTTCTTTCATTTTCCTTTCCTTTTCCTCTTCTATTTTCTTTGTTGTTTGCTTTGCTTTTTCCTCTCATTCATGTTGCACTTCTTTTTATAGTTTCTTTGCAAATTTTCATTTTTATCATGTGCCTCTTCCTACGCTTTCTTTCTTTCTTTCTTTCTTTCTTTCTTTCTTTCTTTCTTTCTTTACTGTTACTTTCAATGCATTCATCGTTCTTTGAATTTTTTATTTCATTTTCTTTTCTTCTTTTTTCTTTCTTTCTGGTTTGCTTTGCTTTTTCCACTCATTCATTTTGTACTTCTTCCTTTTTATATTTACTATGCCAATTCTTCATTCTAAGCATGTGCCTCTTCCCATTCTTTTTTTCTTTCTTTCTTTCTTTCTTTCTTTGAATTTTTTCTTTTTCTTTTCTTCGTCTTCTTCTTTTATGTTTTTCTTTCTTGTTTGCTTTACATTTCCCTCTCATTCATTTTCCTCTTCTTTTTTTATTCCTTTCGTCAGTTCTGCATTTTAAACATGTGCCGCTTCCCATTTCTTTTTTTTTCTTTCTATCTTTCTTTTCTGTTAATCTTAATGCATTCACCATTCTTTGGATTTTTCTTCTCTCCTTTTCTTTTCTTTTTCCTCTTTCTTTCTTTCTTTCTTTCTTTCTTCACTTCATTTCCCCTACACCATTTCTCCAGACAGACATTTTATTTTATTCTTTTTTTTTGTTTACCTACAAACCGCTTCAACAACCCCATCCTGACTTCTGCAACAATCCCGCTACTCTCTTCCCTCTGCCATTTCCCGCACTCTACTCACAGAATATTCTTCCGCCTAATCACAATTATCCACACTCCGATTTACCTAATAACTCTCTCATTAACAACGCGTCTTTACGCACCCATTCGATTTCTTTTTTCTTTTCCATAATTTTTCTTCAGTTCTGCTTGTCTACCTAATCATCAACGTCATTATCATTCTTTCATCACTCACATTCGTTTTTCAAGCATTAATTTTGGCAAAACAATCACATTTTTTTAATCATTTCATCCCCAAGAAGACGACAAAGCCACTAAGAAGCAAGGAGATTATGGAGTTTGAAATAATCCGCGAAGAAACATTGAGGAATGAGTAGAATAAAGAACACGAATTAAATAAGCACATGATTTTTTTTACTCATTTATTTTAAATAAAAATAGAGAAAATATAAACTTTATGAATGAAATTGATCAATGATCTTTGATAGCAAGATAGAATTATTTGAATGATTGTTGGTTAGCTAGTATTTGATTTAATATATTTGCAATAGTGATCAATTAGATGTATTGAGGTGACCTACAAGTTCAACATTCTTGATAAACTCTATTTCAGTTTTGCTTGAAACAGTATCCAGTGTATAATTACACAAGTAGTATTGTCGTCTTTATTGTTTGTAATCCAGATATTTTCTGAGACCTTTTTGTTATTGCAAAAAAGTCTTTTTACATTGTTTTATATGTTTAACTTTTTGATGTTATACAAATATAAGATTGTTATATTAATCCATATAATTATTTAGTATGAAAAATAATATTTGAACACTCTTTTACTAGACTACAGAAATTTTGCTTTCAATTTGTAGTATTTTGCTCAGTTTTTTTTTTATTCATTTACTCATTAAGGTCATTCCATTTGATGTGACAATTCTAGCTGTGAATATAATCTTTATACTGGATTCTTAATCTTTAATTATTGTTCTATGTATCATGCTCATGTTGCTCTCTAGTCTTTTCTGATGTTTGAAACAATTTCACCATCAATAAGTTGATTTATCTATATAATGTGAATGTCAGTGTGTTACTGAATCATACTTTTTCAACTTTACCCCTAGAGGCCGTAGCACAATATATCGTACCATTTTGGAATTAGGCCGACTCCATGAGCAAATTAAAAACATTCCAGGATAGATCCAGGCCCACAATCCTGAAATTTTGGATTTCTAAGTTTTCATTACTGCGATTGTTTACGGTGATTTTTTTTTAATTGACTGAAAAGCAGGAAATCTTCTTCTTCTTCTCCTCCTTCTTCTTCTTCTTCTTCTTCTCCTCCTCCCCCTCCTCCTCCTCCTCCTCTTCTTCTTCTTCTTCTTCTTCTTCTTCTTCTTCTTCTTCTTCTTCTTCTTCTTCTTCTTCTTCTTCTCATTATTATTATTATTGCTGTTTGTGCGTTATCTTGTAGATCCATCTCAAACTATGGTCCTTAGGCCCTATAGAGAATTGTCCTTTAACTGATAGCACTTTTCTTAGTATATGGCATGTTGCTAGTAGAGTGCTCCCCTGGGCAACTTGTCTATTGATGTTACCTGGGACATTCCTTTTCTCACGAGGTCCACTGCTCCGATTACTACTGGTACAGTCTCAGTCTTCCTTCCCGACATCCTGTTAATCTCGATCTCCAGGCCATTGTATCTGGAACATTTCTCGAGGATTTCCATGGAACTGTTTCTCTCAGATATTACTGTTATGCCAATAAGCACACGCTTCGTGAAATTCGTTTCTTTATGATAATATCAGGTCCGTTGTTATTTATTTCCCTGTTATTGCTATTATTATTACTGTTGTTGTTGTTGTTGTGTGGTATCATCTTGCCAGAGAGTAATGTTCAGTACCTAATTACACCTGGGTCTCTGAGAAAAAGGGATAATGTCGGAGTGTTATCTATGCTTTATTTGAAACTTTTCGTTTAGATGGAGAGTGCTTTTCGGATGTGTACAGTTCCGCATAATATAATCTCCTGATATGTCGATGTGCCTCGGATTTGTACACACATGATTTTCTGTACCCTTCTTTATTATACCCAAATCCCCCAATCACAACAGGGGTAATCGTAGTTTTAAGTTTCCAGAATTTCATTACTTTGATTTTCAAATTCTTTTATAGAAGCACTGGAATCCTGTGGTCAAGTCATATTAATTAATTGGCAGATTTAAAAAAAAAACAACTTTTTTTGACTATTTCTGGTATATTTGCCTTAATTTTCCTGTCTGTGAGGAAGATTATTATTATTATTTATTTCCTTTGATATCTGGCGTTTACACATTTCTTTCCGTGTCCCGCCCAGGGACCTAAGGTTAGAAATGGCATCATGACACTTTCCACTGCAAAAAAAAAATATTACATAGATAAAGCCCTTCGTAAAGTGTGGGCTGTACTTGTCAGAATATTTTTTTTGTATCTCTTTGAGGCATGGACTTCCAGGGATCACTTCAATTAGTCTACTGGAATATTTTCCAACCAATCCTAAGGCTCCAACTACAACAGGGATTGTTGATGTTCCCATGTGCCACATTTTTGAGATTTCTATTTCTAGGTCCTTGTATTTTGACAGCTTTTCGAATATCTTCAAAGATACATTGCAGTCTGCAGGGACTGCCATATCAACAAGGAGGCATTTATTATTATTATTATTTTTTATTTCCTTTGATATCTGGTGTTTACACATTTCTTTCCGGGTCCCGCCCAGGGACCTAAGGTTAGAAATGGCATCATTACACTTTCCACTGCAAAAAAATAAAAATAAAATAATAATAATAATAATAACAATAATAATAACAATAATAATAATAATAATAATAATTATTATTATTATAATTATTATTATTATTTTATTTTATTTTTTTTTTTTATTATTATTATTATTATTATTATTATTATTATTATTATTATTATTATTATTATTATTATTATTATTATTATTATTATTATTATTTCCTGATTTCTGGTGTGTTCACATTTCTTTCGGGTTAGAAATGGCATCATGTTTTTTTCCATTGACCAATTTAAAAAAAAACACATATTTTATAGAGATAAAGCCCTTCGTAATGTGTAGGCTGTACTCGTCAGAACATTTTATTGTATTTCTTTAAGGCACGGGCTTCCAGGTATCCCTTCAACTCCCCTCATTATTATTATTATTATTATTATTATTATTATTATTATTATTATTATTATTCACTTTTTTAATCATTTCATCCCAAACAAAGTGATAAAGTCACTAAGACGCATGGAGGTTGCTGAGTATTGAAAAAAAATCCGCGGAGAAACATTAAGGAGAGAGGGGAATAAAAGAACAGGACTTAAGTAGATATATGACGACTTAAATATTTGAAGAGCAACGTTAACAGGAAAGCAGAAAACCTAAAGACACTTCCACAATTGAGAAGTGCGAGAGAAGAAACTATTAGTATAGAACCTGCGGTTACATCTAGCCATTTCAACTCTAAAAGGATGAGGAATCTAGTACTGAGCTTAAATTCTTAAAGTCGAGGTACCAAAATGGAAAGTTCATCAGTTACAATTATTATGAAAATATTTATAGAAAAGGCACAAGGAAGCTACGTTACGGAGGTGGGAAAGTGAATGAAGACCAGATGCCAGGTCAGGACAAATAACATTGCAGATTCTTCTTTGGATTTTATCAAGAATCTCTAGATACATAGTAGAGGTATCCGATCATGTGGTATAGCAAGATTAAATATATGGTCGAATGGTAAACGGGTAAATGTGTAAGACAGATTCTGGCGGGAAGAACTCTTCTAGTACGACACAATACAGTTTTGTTTGTTTAATGGCAAATCAACTGCTTTTTTGTGCTGTCAACGAACACTCGGTTGACACTCTTGTGATGCCAACAAACACTCGTTATCACTTTCGCAATGCTCGTTGTAGTAGAGACTTTGTAATCGCAGATACAACTACAGTAACGCCGTTGAACAATGCTGGTGTCAGACGCCTTCGAATAATTTCACACTAATAGTACTTGCCCGATAATACTCGCTCGAATAGTAATCGAATAGTGATCAATATAAAGAAATAGTATAGTAGAGAATAGCGGTCCATATAGTAATAGGGGAAAGAGTAGAATTGTGATCCTACTAGTATAGAGGATAGAATAGGAATAGCGATCGTTAGTCATCAGCTACTTCCTAAATATATGCGTTTCCTCTATGGTCATGTGGTCTACTTAATTCAATAATGGGATCGACTGTGTTTGCTAACTGGTGATCTGTGTTCAAACTCAAGTATCGGCAGCGATACTTTATTCCTATATAACATCCTTATGGGTAATTTAATGCCTAAATTTAATTTCCTTGGGAACTTTGATATTTTTTTACTATTAGAATCTATTGCTGGAAAAGTTTACTCTAAAATAAATATTTTTATACTTTCATAGTGTTTTGGTCTGAGTTTGGGTGTTTACAATTGTCCATACGTAGGACCCTAACAGGTGCTACCACCCAGGGTCTCGGTAGAATTGGAAACAACATCAATTAAGAGGTGGTTTCATTCTCCTCAAAAGCTTCCAATCAGAGGCCTTGCTGTCGGACACAGTAAGCGACTTTTCCTAGCACTAGACCTAGCAAGTGATTCAATATAATCGTTCCATTTCATGCCAGTTGCAAACGTTTGACTGACAAAGCGCAATGCGTTATTCTCCGGGAGGTTAGCATCAGTCATACTGACGCAAGTCAAGAAAGTGTTATGGGAACTTACCCATAATAATAATAATGATGATGGACTAGTCCTGACATTATAAATACTCCGCATCAAGAGGGAGGACGAGATAATTGTAAGAACATTGAAATAGTGATACTTGTCGAGACAACATAGTTCACTCTAACCAAATCTGATAGTCATTACTAATACTTCTACTTCTTTGTACATATTTCTGTTTGTAATATATCTGTGTTATTCTATACCTGTGTTCGTGTTATTTCTTCATTGGTTCTAACCGTGGACCATCACCGTGGTACAAGGAACTTGGACCATAACAGAAAGGTTCTCAAATACGATTGAAAGAGAGCACTATGTTTTGGAGGGGTTATATATAAGAAGCCATTTTCTTGCTTCAATTAAGAATAGATTGACATTTCTTGCTTCAGTTAAGAATAGATTGGCGTCTGATCTACCAAATGACCAGATGCCAAATTGCTTTTATCGAAGCTATCAGAATTACCAATAATACAGAAATAAATAGTTGTTTCATCAGTATAGCTATCGAGTCGAGAGTACATGACATCGGGAAACCACTTGAAATATTTCACATCAAGAAACTAATGACGCGTAAGAAAGCATGAAATGTAATCGAATATAGTAAAAATAAAAGAAAAAAAAAGATTTAGCTTAGTGGTTAGTAAGCTGATCGTATTTACTATTTGTTACATAAAGTTTTCTCATATATTCTGTTACGTTCAAGTCACGCCCAAAATCTTCCTTTTCTTCTTATATGCCATGTCCTTTCAGGACGTAGACATTCATGGCTCTCCACCTCTTTCTATCCCATATATCTCTCAACAATTTCCTTCCCTCTGCTTCCTCCCCAAGACCACGTTCTGTCATCTACTTGCTTAAGTCCACCAGGTATATCACGGATTGTTTCCCTTGTTTCTATTTCCCTCTATTCGACCCGTGAGTAGCAGATTCTCCAGGCCTTCCTTCCTCATTATGTATCCCAGAAACTTCAGCTTCCTCTTCCTGATGTTAAATATAAACCGTCTCCTTGTTTGAAACCTCTCTACTACTTCATCGTTGCTCACACGCTCGGTCCATGATATCCTTAGCATCCTTCTGTAAAACTATATCTCTATCGTCTCGAGTCTCTTCTTCATCTTTGAGGAAAACGTCCAACATTTGCTGCCGTAAAGGAGAACAGATGTCACGTAAAAGTTCAGTATTCTTTTCTTTGTTACAAAAGAAATCCCCTTGTCTTGCAATACTTTGCCCAGCTTTTGTAATGTGTCCTTGGCCATCCCAAAACCTCTACGGATCGCAGTGTTGTACTTACCGTTGTCTGTCAAGAATCTTCCCAGATATTTAAACTTCAGCGTCTGCTTGATTCTAGTGTTCCCGACCTGCAAATCGCATTTCGGGCTCATCCTTATGCTGATGACCATGCATTCTGTCTTCTTTTAGATTATGCTTGTTTCTTTGAGGAAATCGTCCAACATTCGCTGCCGTAAAGAAAGACAAATGTCACGTAACAGTTCAGTATTCTTTTCTTTGTTACCAAAGATATTCTCCTGTCTCAAAATACTCTACCCAGCTTTAGGAAGGCGTCCTTGGCCTGCTTACTGACATTAAGCCTTACTTCCCTGACAAACCATACATTTTTTTGTACCAATCTAAAGTACAGTACTGTTTGTAATTGTAAGTAATGCTTGTACCAAATTCCTCACAGACCATGTACAGGCATTCAATTACACTAGCTTGTTTTTCTTGCCAGAATATATTCTTCACATTTATAAATCTACCATTCGTCCGTTCATTGAATATTGTTGGCCCATTTGCCCTGGTGCTCCTATTATATATCTCGATAAGCTTGATGAAATCCAAAGAATGCACTTTAATGGTATCGGTTCTGGCGTCGCATCTCGATTTCATTCAATTTCGCACTGTCGTGACGTAGCAAGTCTTTTTTATAAATATATTTTATAGCTGTACTTATGACAAGCCCATCTCCTTGCTACATCGACTGCAGGAATTTAAGCATACTCCTAGATTGGTTTCATCGTTTTGCTGTTGAAATAGCTAGTTGAAACTGTAGATTATATTGTAATAGTTTCTTTTCTCCCACTTATTGCCTGTGGAACTCGGTCCTTATTTCTTGTTTTCTTGCCACTTACAATATTAAAAAAAATGAATTAAACGCCATTTGCAATCATCTGCCTTCGTGAAACCTGTGTTTTTTTATTAAGAGCTACAAAGGACAGGCAATAGTGTAGAGTCATGTTTAGCAAAATCCTGAAGGGATATGTCATATAGAAGAAGACAAAGTCGAATAAAATACTAATCGTTGTCGATATTCAGGATTGAAACAGCTTCTCCCTGCAAGTTTGTCAACGTAATTGGTTTAAAATCCACAATCGGTGCGAAATTTTAAGCTATCTCCTCCTAAATATTCTTCTCTTGCTGATAGATGTTTTTTTACTCCTGTGGCAGTGGAGACCTCGTTCGATTGTGTTCCTTCGGAGGATTGGCGCGAGTTTCCATTAGTCCGGTTTAGACATCAACAAATATAATTTTGAAGTAATAACTTTAACTTTCTCAACTGAATCCAATGAACTACAAAACCTCTCTTTAACTCTGATTTGGGCTCTAAGTTACACTCCGACCAAAAGAGAGATTTGGGCCGAAAGTCCAATTTAGGCCGAAAGTCAAATTCAGGCCAAAAACTGAGTTCTTCAAATCATAAACTGTACGGACGTTCACGAAACCTCTTACTTTAAAGCTGAATCATTGGCATTTTGAAGAAACAAAATTGATTTAATGAACTTATAAAGTTTTGGACATATTTAAACTGAATTTAGAACAAATGATTTTAAATTCACAAAGTTTTTGTTTTACTTTATACTCAATAAAAATTAAAAACTTTAATAATTTTTTTTTTCAGTTATCTTCAAATTTTAATTTTTAACTGTTCTTCCTCATCCGAACACAAATCATAATACTGAATGTTCAAGCATCAGATGAAAGGCAGGTCTTCAATTCCGGGATCATCATGATTCCAAAAAGGTATAACATGTCCATGTAGATCATCTATGGAGTTAGATCTGTTTCAGACACACTGACGGGCAGACAGAAATTGCCGTTTATTTATTTAGATGTATTTTTCAGATATACAGGTTCATTCCACTGACTGAAAAGAAAATCAGCGAACCAGCTTAAGAATATGTCTTTCACGCGAGATCAGAACTGATAAGGAAACCGTCGATCTTTATTCTCATGTTGATTCTACTGAACTATTTCGGATTTTAAAGAACTGCTGTGTATGCGAGAGTTAGCAGTTTCGTCCCGCTAGTGTAGAGCGTTCTACCCTCAAGGGTTACCCACCATTATGGACATGTGACAGACGAAGATGCGCAGAATAAATAACAATGCTCACAAACATTTAAATTTCACTCGTATATATTTATACTAGCTGAAGAATCTGTTTACACACGGAAGAGCTATGAGCTCACCAAAAGAAGGAAGATGTACCGTCAATTTAAAGAAAGAAACAATAATTAAATTTGATTCATATGACTTCTCATACCAAGTTCGATTGAGTTTTTTCACGGTTTGTCAAACTTTTGTAGGTCATTTTAAAGACAGAAAATATTTTTTTTACATTGAAATTTTTTTTTTGTGATAATAATAATTTACTGATACCACCCGACTAATTAACCCAGAGCTAGGGAAGAAGTGGTTTCATGCTTTTCCCCAAAGTGCGAAAGTTAATATAACGAACCCAATCCGATTTCCAACACTGAGCCGTTATCCATTACACCACCCGCACATCCAAGCTTACCGCACTTGGTATAGTCATGCGGCCTTCGTTTTGGTTTGGTTTCCTTTGTTTTAAGGCATATTAACCTCAATGGAATATTTAATGCCGACAAGGTTTTTATTGCTGATAATATTATTGTATCATTTTCAAAAAGGTTTTGTTACTATATTTTTTCTTCAAAAGTGTATTGTGGTAATAATTTTTTTTTCAAAAATCTATTGCTTGTAATAATCTTTTCTTCGATATTTTATTACTGGTGATAATCTTTTACAAAAATGTATTGCTGCTATTCAAACCTATCTTTACACTTTCATAGTGCTTTGACCCCAATTTAGGGGTTAAGTATTTGCCCATAGCTGGAACCCTAACAGTTACTACCATTACGGGTCAGGATTGAACTGGGAACACAGTAATCAAGAGGTGATTCCACGCTCCTCAAAATCGTCTGATCAGAGGCCTTGCTGTTGGACGTAGTTTATCGTCTACCCAGGACAGATAAATAGATAGATACAGTCACACGCAGACATATATATATATATATATATATATATATATATATATATATATATATATATATATATAAATTGTGTGTATTTACGCAGCATTCCTTCATTCATACATGTTTCATTAAATAATATAGACAAGTGTTGTCTATTTATTTTATGTAAATTCTTTTCATATCATCTGATAAGCTTAATGACCATTTTCATTAAACGAAGAAAGAAAATCACAATATTGATACATATTTTTCAATCCAATCTAAGCTTTCGGCTTGCATAAGCCATTATCAAAGATGACAATTAGAGTAGAATATATTAAGCAATACACGAACAAGAAATAATAACAAAACAAAAGTCATTGAAACAAAGCAAGTTCAGTCGACCAATGATGACAATTCCAGAACAACGTAACTATAAACAATTTTTTTCTATCCTCTGCCAGCCGCTATGATGGAGAAAGCATTACCTCGAACCGTCGCCAGTGAGACATGCTGCAAGAGCCACTCCGTTCGCGAGGCTCGTTCCTTAATCGAGACGCAATCGCGCCAATCCTCCGAAGGAACACCATCGAACGAGGGCCAATAACCCCTGAAATCTCCACTGCCACAGGAGTAAAAAAAAATCTATCAGCAAGAGAAGAATATTTAGCTATTTTTTTTATCTCTGCGTCTCGGGCGACGAACCCCGGCTCAACCGCTGACCTGATCAAATTACCGGCCGAAAATGTACCTGCACAGGTGGCATCCCAAATCAACGACTTACTCATGATAGTCTGTTTTTGTTTACATGGATGATTTCCAAGCAACGATAAACATGTGCATATAAGACGCTGAAAGCGAAAATCGCACCACAGCTCATGACGTCACAAACGACAACGTGAGAGTGAATTCGATGAGTATTGAGTATGGAAAGCCGTTGGTATGAACCAATGGCTTCTGTTACTAATTATAGGCATTTAAGGATATTTGTGGAGATTTCATAGTTTATTTTGTTCAGGTTAGGTTTCAACTGTTTTATGTATATAGCTTCAAGAAGTTTTAGTTTTTCTTTATTGTTTTCATGTTTAAGTATAGTTGTGTTTTCGACGAGGATTTTCCGGAATTGTGTATGCGGCCAGCCATGTTGTTTTAAATGCCTAAAAATGTTAGAGTTATCATTCAAATGTAGTGTCAAGCGTCGTGAAATATATATATATATATTATCGTCATGCCAAGGACGGCAAGTGGCCTTCATACCATGATCATACAAATGAAATAGTTTTATTTGACTGCATAAAAGATAGATAGGAAAAAAGATATATTGGTATATTATACGCCCCCACCCGGTTTTAGCAGGGTATATTCAGCAAGAAACTATTTTCGTATATAATTTTTTCTAGTGTTGCTATCAACATCCCAAATGTTAAAAAAAGAATCTTAGTTATAACAGAAAAGATAACTGTTTACCAAATTGAAACTAGCAGTACAGCTTAATATAAATTAAAAAATCATCATAATAAAAATATACTACATACTTCTTCAACCGTTTTTTTATGAGAGACTTAATTCTCTGAGGCTTTACTGTTGTGCTTTCCAAAGTAGTGTTTTACCATTAACGATATTTTCTTTCACTTATGTCTGTTAATGATCATCAGCAAAAGAGAAATTTAAAGATGCGAGCTACACATTTGAGATGCCAACATCAAGCAGGTTCAGAATTTCAAATAGCTGGGAAGCATTTTAACAGAGGATTGAAAATGCGACAGTGAGATTCGAACACGCATTGCACTAATGAAAGAGGCATTCCGAAAGCTATGCAAGATTCTGAGAATCAGAAAAGTTTCACTTGGAACCCAGTGCTGGATTGTTATGTGACATCACTGCTCTTTTAGTGCAGTGTATGCTGGACCATCTCCCGACAGATGATGAAAAAGCCAGAAGCAGTAAAAATACGGTTCTACAGAAGGACACTGAAAATTCCAATGGCGTCGCGAGTTGGCAACAAGAAAGTCACAGAGAAAATGGCAACAGAAAGAATACATGCTCAGAATCAGGAAGAGGAAGCTGGAATTACTTTGATACATAATGAGGAAAGAGCGCTTGGAAAACTTAACACTCATGGTGTATATTGGAGACAAGAGAGGGGAAGGCATCGAGCTACCTACCTGATGCGATTGAGTGAATGGACTGCAGAACGGGAGCAAAGGAAGAAAAACTGCTAAGGACCCACAGGGGATAGGGAATTTTGGAGGGCCAAGAACGCCTATGTGCAGATGAGACGCGGCATATAGAAGAAGAAGAATAGCATAAATGTAATAATTTGTTAGGGTAATTCCTTTTAGAATACTCGTATTACTATTACTACTACTATTACTACTGATAATAATAATAATAATAACAATAATAATAATAATAATAATAATAATGATAATAATGATAATGATAATGATGATAATAATAATAATAATGATAATAATAATAATAATAATGATAATAATAATAATGATAATAATGATAATAATAATAATAATAATGATAATAATAATAATAATAATGATAATAATAATAATGATAACAATGATAATAATAATAATAATAATAATAATGATAATAATAATAATGATAATAATAATAATGATAATAATAATAATGATAATGATGATAATAATAATAATAATAATGATAATGATGATAATAATAATAATAATAATAATAATAATAATAATGATAATAATGATAATAATAATAATGATAATAATAATAATAATAATAATAATAATAATAATAATAATGATAATAATAATGATAATAATGATAATAATAATAATAATGAAAATAATAATAAAATACCCTGAATCTACATGGCTCGTATTCTACCATGTGTATCACGCCAGGAAAAAACCAGATGGTATGAATCAAAATTAAGGTCCATGGCTGGATGTCAAAGACGAGACAAACAAGACGATTTGGCAGTCTCATATCAGCGCCAAGCAATTTCGAAAGGCACGCAGCTGCAAAAGACATCACGACATCCGAACCAATCACTACTACAAGGCAAGCAAAATATTTGGCAATTTCAAAACTGCTCACTCGTTTGACTCCCATTAATAATAAAAACTTAAATTTTTTTTAAAAAACAGTTTATATCTATTAATGTGGTTTACATATCACTGTATATATATATATATATATATATATATATATATATATATATATATATATATATATATATATATATATAAAGGCAGGATGTGTGTGTGTAACGAATGCACGGCTGCAATTTCCGACGGATTTGCACCAAAATGTACATGCACATGCTCCAAGTTAGTGCGAAGTTTGCATTTCCCAACTCCCATCGATAGTGGAAATAATCGATTTTTTCATGCTTCTACGGCAGTTTTCATGTAGTTTGCCGCCATTTTCTACTGGCCAGAGTGAGAGCCGAAAGCTGGCTGCCACGAATAGGCAGGAAGATTCTGTTGGCCAGTGTGCGAGCCAACAGCTGACTGACACGAATGTTAACTAGCATGCAAAAAAATCGATAGCTGCATTCATCACAAGTGGGAAAATTTATATCTGCATGGCACTTAACTCCAATTGGCTCATTCACTTGCTTACAATCAACGTTGATTCTGATTCCGCAGAACTGGGTTAGGTGCAAAAAGTATTTGTTGTTAACATTCTTTTTTCATTCAGTTTTTCCAGTTACGAGTCCTTTTTTAAAGCTGATCGTTTTGTGTTCATTTTGTTTAGTTCTTTTTTCATAACAGATTTAATGTTTAGTATAGAGCTTAGAAAAAATTAGCAGTGTGAGAAGATAGCAATTGCTGTATGAGTTGTACGATTTTTGAATCAAGCACGGGCAATGCCGGACCATGCTGCTAGTTACTATATAAAATATATTGTAGAACAGGTATTTTGACCTTGACTTGTATAAAAATACGTTTGCTGTTGGCTCACTGAACGATTTTAAAACCCTAAGTCGCCGCATTTTTTAAAATCTATTTGCCACAAACAAAGCGATAATGCCACTAAGTTAGAAAGGGCTACTGAGAGTGAAATAGAATTAGAAAATGTAGAAGGGACTTCAAACTAAATTCTAAACAGGAAACAAGAGATTTACCATTATTCCTGTTCAAAAGACCGGGGAGGAGTATGAACAGGATGATAGGCGAACCTATTAATAATAAAAAATTAAAAACACTTTTAAAGAAAGTTTATTTCTATTAGTGTGGTTTACATATTACTGTATATATTACTATATAAAATATATTGTAGAACAGGTATACTGACCTTGACTTGCATAGAAATATGTATGCTATTGGCACATTGAATGATTTTAAAATCCTAAGTCAGCACATAGTTAGCCAAATGTTGCCGACTTCTGACTAGATAGTTTGGAACAGCGACAGTCCTCGACCGTCTTCGTGTACTGTGCTACCCAACCAGAAGTTATTTCTGAGTGGGCCTCATCTGTAATGCTATGCACCACTTTTATTAAAAACTGTCACCACAACATGCATATTTTTTTCTGTGATGCACGGGTTTGGTATATATACTCATATCATACTTAGTGTCAAGATGAGTATAATGGGATTAATTTGTAGCCTCAGCGTAACTTATTTGGGGTAATGTTGTTTATTAAGTACGATCGCGAATAATAATAATAATAATAATAATAATAATAATGATGATGATGATGATGATGATGATGATGATGATGATAATAATAATAATAATAATAATAATAAAGCTGATATATATCTTTTTAATCTATTCGCCCCAAACAAAGCGATAATGCCACTAAGTTAGAAAGAGCTACTGAGAGTGAAATAGAATTAGAAGACATTAGAAAGAACCTCAAACTAAGTTCTAAACAGGAAACAAGAGATTTACCATTATTCCTGTTCAAAAGACCGGGGAGGTATGTTAACAGGGTGATAGGCGATCCTATGTACTTCTATTGGGAAACAAATTTTAAAAAATAGTCTATAAAATTTCACAGTTTAGGCGGAGACTTTAGAAATGTAGTTTTGAATTAAACTTTAGAAGGAAATGGAAACTAAATCCTGAACAGAAAACAAGGAATAAACAAATACTCCTGTTCAAAAACTGGATAGGAGTGGGATGATACAATTGTAAAAATTTACACACAAAAAAATCATGTTTAGATATTGAGGTAAAAAGAAATCTATTAATGTGAACGAGTCCGTCAAATTATTTTTAAAAAAATAATTAGCAAATACAAAGAAAATAGTAAATACCAAGTGTTGTTAACATATTACTGTATACATTACTATGTAAAATATATTGTAGAACAGGTATGTTGACCTTGACTTGTATAAAAATAGTCAATAAAATTTCACAGTTTAGGCGGAGACTTTAGAAATTTAGTTTTGAATTAAACTTTAGAAGGAAATGGAAACTAAATCCTGAACAGAAAACAAGGAATAAACAAATACTCCTGTTCAAAAACTGGATAGGAGTGGGATGATACAATTGTAAAAATTTACACACAAAAAAATCATGTTTAGATATTGAGGTAAAAAGAAATCTATTAATGTGAACGAGTCCGTCAAATTATTTAAAAAAAAATAATTAGCAAATACAAAGAAAATAGTAAATACCAAGTGTTGTTTACATATTACTGTATATATTACTATGTAAAATATATTGTAGAACAGGTATGTTGACCTTGACTTGTATAAAAATAGTCAATAAAATTTCACAGTTTAGGCGGAGACTTTAGAAATGTAGTTTTGAAGTCGACTTTAGAGGAAACCGGAAACAAAATCCTGAACAGAAAACAAAGGATAGACAAATAGTCCTGTTCAAAAACTGGGTCGGAGTAGGAGTTGGATGATACAATCGTTAAAAATTACCCAGAAAAATCATTTTAGATATTGATGTAAGAAAAAAAAAGTCTTAATGTGAACTCGTCGGTCAAATTATTAAAAAAAATAATTAGTAAATACAAATAAAAAAGTAATTACCTAAAACTTGGTAAATACATTGTCAAAAAAGACTTCAATATTTGTTATTCCCTCGTAAAGAAGAAGTCTCGATTTTGATATATGTACACATTATAAGTGCGAAAATTTCAAGTGACGCTCTATTAATTACCGATGTCATCTGAAAATGAAATTTGACGCACGTAATTAATGTCAATAACGCATATGTCTGTCTATATCTCTGAAATGAGGCATTATGATTACTTGCATTATTTACATTATTCGGACTATTATCCTCATCTTCAGTGACATATTCACAACGAGCTTCTTCCAGAGAGAAGAAAAAATCAGATCGTTATTTTTCTATGTGTCTATATCTCTGAAATGAGGTATTATGAAAACTTACATTATTTACATTATTCGGACTGTTATCCTCATCTTCAGTGGCATATTCACAACATTTGGACCGTTGTACGCTCCGGCCTTCTTCCGGTGATTGGAATTTCGAAACGAACCCTTTATTTTGTCCACCGGGGTAGATTGTTCTAGTCCCACAATAACATGGCCGAATGGATAGATAACCCATAAAAAACACCATCAATCAATGAATCCTTACCCCAGCGTAACTTTCTTTTGGTACTTTATTTCATTCAATGCTATCACGAATAATAATAATAATAATAATAATAATAATAATAATAATAATAATAATAATAATGAGAAGAAGAAGAAACATTGGTATGGACATCACCCAGACCCAGTTACGGAGATAACACCTCCAGTACCTGTCTATATTTCTGAGATGAGGTATTATGTACACTATTTACATTATTCGGACTATCATCTTTGTCGCCATGTTTATGACAACGTTTCGGCCGTTGTACGCTCCGGCCTTCTTCAATATGCAATATGAGCACTGGTAAAAGATGGTTGCTGAAGACATTAGGTTTATAATACCCAGAAATTCATACACAGGTGTCCTCAAGAACACATGGCACAGTGGATAAAGGCATTAGTTAGATCCAGTGACAGGACCCAAAGAGTGTGAGTTCAATACCTGGTTAAGACGGTGGAGAACTTTGAGAGGGGAATTGACAGGAAATAACTGACATCCATTAGACATGGCACGTAGAAATAGAACAGTCTACCCCAGGGAGCGAAATAAAGGGTTCAGTTCGACATTCCAACTACCTGAAGAAGGCCGGAGCGTACAATGGCCAAAACGTTGTGATAAACATGGCGACAAAGATGAGGACCATAGTCCGAATAATGTAAATAGTGAGATAAGAATTGTTAAAATTTGATGGGACTAAACAATACACATAAACAGAACAATCAAAGCTAACCGCCCAGACATTGTTATTAGAGACCGCAAACAAAAAAATACCACCTTATTGATATGGCAGTCCCTGCGGACTGCACTGTATATTTGAAGATCTTCAAAAAGCTATCAAAATACAAAGTCCTTGAAATCGAAATCTCAAAAATGTGACACATGGGAACATTAACCATCTCTGTTGTAGTTGGAGCCTTCGGATTGGTTGGAAAATATTCCAGTAGTCTTATTGAAGGGATTCCTCGAAGCCCATGCCTTAAAGAAAAACAAAAAATTGTTCTCACGGGTACAGTCCACACCTTACGAAGGGCTTTATCTATTTAAAATAAGTGTTTTTTTTTAATTGGTCAGTGGAAAGTGTCATGATGCCATTTCTAAACTTAGGTCTCTGGGCGGGACCCGAAAAGAAATGTGTACACACCAGAAATCAAAGGAAATAAAATTATAATAATAATAAAATTAATATAATTGTAAAGAATTACTCAGAAAAATCATGTGTACATATTAAGGCAAAACATCCCTGTTTGCGAACACATCGATCAAATTATTTAAAAAATAACACATAATAAATGCAAAACATTCACACAGGTATGCCATTCCCATCTGGTTACAAGTCTTTTCTCATGTAAAGTCCGCTCTCAAGTGCTAATTAGATGCCACTTTCACAAAATTCGATTTGCGTTTCTCTTGATGGGAACGTATTCTCAAATCGAACTGACGACGTGCCATCTGAATTAAATTTGTTCGAAGGTACGGCAGACAATATCGGACTCTACACATAGAAATTACGAACAAATGCATAGAAGCCAAAGAGAAATGTCTGAATGAACAATGTGCAGAAACAGAAAGTATATACACATAAAGTATTATATGTATACAAAAATAAGAGAACTAACAAAAGACGTGTTCAACAGCAAGATGAATAACATCCAAGGGCTTAACACTGGTATTGATAAAAGAGGTACTGTTAAACCCTACCATTTCCAGAACTGTTGATTACAAGGGTTGGCCCAATTTCCTTGCCACCTCGTTCACCAGATATCACTTCCCTGGACTAACCACTCCACAAGAAATTTAGAAACGGCATTGATTGGCATTCACGATGTGCATCGAATAAAGATGGGAGACATCACTGATCTAAAGCAAAAGGTCACTGATGCCATTGCCACCATTGATGAGGCTATGTTGCAGCGAACATGGCGGGTACCATCTTGATGTGCTTTGTGCAACAATGGTGCCCGTATAAAGATGCATTAAATTAGTTTTAAAAAAACTTCAATATCTACTCTTCATTTTGTAACAATTTCCACATATTTGTTGATTTTGTGATGTCAAGGAACGCTCGTTGTCACTTTCGTAATGCTCGTTGTAGTAGAGACTTTGTAATCGCAGATACAACTATAGCAACGCCGTTGAACAATGCTGGTGTCAGATGCCTTCGAATGTCACTCGCACTAATAGTACTTGCTCGATAATACTCGATCGATTAGTAACCACTGAATAGGTATCACATATAAAGTATTATATCTATACAAAAATAAGAGAACTAAGAAAAGATCTGTTCATCAACAGGATGAATAACCTCCAAGGGCTTAACACTGGTATTAATGAAAGAGGTACTGTTAAATGAACCCCTAACATTTCCAGACCGGTGACTTGGAAAGGATGGCCCAATTCCATGGTCACCTCGTTCACCAGATATCACTTCCTGGGCTTTTTTCTATGGGATTATGTTAAAGATATCGTGTATTGATCAAAGATACGGAAAATCACTGATCTAAAGCAAAAGATCACTGATGCCATTGCCACCATTGAAGATGCTATGATTCAGGGAACATGGCAAGAAATCGAGTATCGTCTTGATGTTCCTCGTGCAACCAATGGTGTCCATATGGAGGTCTATTAAATTAGATAAAATAAATCTTCAATATCTACTTATCATTCTGTAACAATTTCCACATATTTGTCTGTTCATTTGCTTTTGTAATAATATTTTTTTAATTGCAAAGAGACTTTATGGACACCCTGTATATATATATATATATATATATATATATATATATATATATATATATTTATATTATAATTTTATCATATAGACAAAACCATTTTACTCGCTACAAAGATGCAACTTGGTTTCAGTGCATTTCAACTGCACATCTACGGGTGAGGGTCGAAAATGGTCGAAAAAGGTAACCATTTTCGACCCTCACCCGTAGATGTGCAGTTGAAATGCACTGAAACCAAGTTGCATCTTTGTAGCGAGTAAAATGATTTTGTCCATATGATGAAATTATAATAAATAAATAATTATCGCTCTACTATCTGTATCGAGCTCTTTTTCGAATTAACGCTGCGAACGTTGGAATTTATATATTACTTTCGTTCTCATTGCATCGGATATATATATATATATATATATATATATATATATATATATATATATATATATATATATATTTGTGTGTGTTTGTGTGTGTGTGTGTCTATGCACAGGGTAACGATCTAAAAAAAGTGCATATTGCCACTCTTTTTCTGTCTGTGATTCACACGTCTATAAATACCCAGAGAAGATTGCTCAAAGGTTTACCTGGAGGAAGAACGCGGGGAATGTTTCGTCTGTCAATGCAGTAAAGATGTCGTTTGACGCGAAATCAGGTCGTGCGTCAGAGGTCACTGTCACTTGTGATTCTTCTGTTATGGCACCAAAGAACGCCGGGACTCCCTTCACTGTTCAACAAAGACGACCAAAGAACTGCATAATATATCGGGTTATATTTAAGATATCGAACAAAGTTACGGGACATCACTGATATAAGGCAAATGATCACTGATGCCATTGCCACCATTGAAGATGCTATGCTTCAGGGAACATGGCAAGAAATCGAGTACAGTCTTGATTTGCTTCGTGCAACCAATGGTGTCCATATAGACGTCTATTAAATTAGATAAAAAAACTTCAATATATAATTCTCATTTTCTAACTGTTTCCACATATTTGTCTGTTCATTTACTGTTGTAATACGTTTTTAAATTGTAAAGAGACTTTATTGGCACCCTGTATATTGGTAAGGAATGATTTTCACATTATCATTTGCCATTGAGCTGATACAAATATTTCATGTTTGATTCGTATTTTTATTGGATCAAAGAAAGATTTGAAAGTAAAATAAATATCTTCCGCAAATATAAAGCTGGGTGTTTATTTTTTCTTATATTAATATTTCTTTTAGAATAATGATTATAATTTGCAAACATACATTGTGCGACTACAATTACTATTAGATTCTTATTTTTAATACAAATAATATTTGGTTTGTTTGAAAAAGCTGAATCAGAAAATATTTTCTTCGAAATTATATCTCAGTCGGCTAACCTTTCGTTATAAATTAACGGTGAGCGAATGAAATAATCTTAGTTTTTCTTTTATCTATGTATCTATCTATCTATCTATCTATCTATCTATCTATATATATATATATATATATATATATATATATATTTAATATGTGGATGGAGATCCGACGGTATGATGAAAAATATGGAAGAATTTAGAATTTTCAGTGGTTCTGTTTCTGACTAGTCTTGTGTCTATCGTCTCTTCATGTTGACTTAAATATTGTCTAATCCTAAGTATGTTTCTAATAACCATGTCCTGAAGATGGTCTACTAGACCGAAACGTCTGACGTCGACAGTAAAACAACATTAAAACAGAAAAGTTGCATATTTGGATTTTGTTTTGTCTTTTCCATATATATATATATATATATATATATATATATATATATATATATATATATATATATATATTCAACATCATCACTTGATAAGACACCGGATGTGTTGAAAGACAATGGCTATTTTTGTAGTGATTTTATAACATATTTATGTTATAATTTTTAAATAAACAATTATATATATATATATATATATATATATACATATATATATATATATATATATATATTGAGATGGATAATTGTTGAGTCTTGACTCATGGTTGAATCTCGACTAATGCATGGAATAATAATGCAACACAAAATGTACTTAGAACAAGAATGTATTATAACAAGAAAGTGTACACAATATTTACATCTAGTATTTCTGTATATTTCTGGGAAGACCGTTCCTGGAGAATGTGTTGACTAAGTCGCAGTCGGGCAGAGTCTCTAGTTGGATCTCGTGATTAGCCCTCCATGTCTTCCGGTACCAACCATATTTATATCGTCGGTACTCACCTATGCAAATTAGGTGGATCCTACCACAACAATAATATATATATATATATATATATATATATATATATATATATATATATATATATTGAGATAGATAATATTTATTCAAAATGATAACATATGCATGTTATAACATCACTTCAAAAATTCCAATCCAAAAATTCTAGTGGTGTCTTATCAAGTGATCGTGTTGATTGAAAATATATTGAGATAGATAGATAGATAGATAGATAGATAGATAGATAGATAGATAGATAGATAGATTTAGACACCAAGAATTCATCAGGTTTTTTTTTAATAATTATCATTTACAACAATTTCGTGTAAGACTAATATTTTTCTTCTATCATTAAATAATAGAAGAAACATTTGCACAAATAATAGAAAAACTGAATAATTGTGAATAATTTCACAGAAAAAATCATGTTTATATAATGAAATAAAAAAGAAACCCTGCTGATGAGAACACGTCACTTAAAGTAAGAAAATAAAAGCAATACCTTGACATTGAAATAAAAAAATGAAGTTAAATTATTAAACAACAACATATTCCACCAGGATCGACGCTTTGGAAACTATTCAAAACGAATTCATGCATCTCCGAAAAACCTGTAGAGCAACTTTTTGTTCTTTTTATGTGCCATGTCCCTTCAGGACGTAGGCGATCATGGCTCTTCACTTCCCCACATCCCTTGTAGCTCCCAATAAGTTTTGACCCTTTGCTAATTCCCCCTGGCCATATACTATCATCCACGTGCTTAAGCTCGCTGGGTATGTCATGTGTTGCTTTTCAATATCTCTCTTTCCCTCTATTCGACATGTGAGTATCAGATTCTCCAAGCCCTCCTTTCACATTACGTGTCCCAGAAATGCCAGCTGTCTCTTCCTGATGTTAAGTATAAGCTTCCTCCTTGTTTGCATCCTTTCCAAAACCTCATCATTGCTCACACGCTCGGATCAAAGATATCCTTATCATCCTTCTGTAGAACCATACCTCCTCCACCCCGAGTTTCCTCTTCATCTTTGAGGAAACCGTCCAACATTCGATGCCATAAAGGAGGACAGATATAGCATGTAGCAGCTCAGTAATCTTTTCTTTATTACCAACGAAATCCTCCTGTCCCGTAAAACTCTACCTAGCTTTTGAAATGTGTATTTGGCCATCCCAGTACGTCTACGGATCTCAGTGTCGCACTTGCCGTCCTCTGTCAGAACACTTCCCAGATATTTAAATTTTTGCACCTGCTCTAAATCGCATTTCGGGCTCATCTTTTTACTGATGACCATGCATTCTGTCTTCTTGTAGTTTATGTATAGGCCCCTCTTCTCGCTCTCCTTCGTTACCTTCTGTAGGACGTTTTGTAATTTCATTTCCTTGACATGTGTCATCTGCGTATCTACGATAGCATTCGTCTTTGTTTCTCTTTCTTCTTCCTCTTGTCAGCAATAAGAGTCTAATAACTGTCCAATGCTCTGCTCGAATCAAGTAAAAAATTAAGATTTGCATCAAAAATTAATAAAACTAATATGTACCGAATAGGTAGATCATATAACTTAACATATAGCTAAAATTAGCAGAATGCATGGTCATCGGTAAAAACATGAACCCGAAATGCAATTTCCAGCAGGTGCGAAAATTTAAATATCTGTGACCACCAATGACGACTCCCGATAGGACGCTCAACCGAAATGTTAAAATTTTCAATTTTGCAATTCTCGAGTCGGTCTCAAAAGTCATGGCGTCATAGGCATGCAGATAATTAGTTGGTGGTCGTCGGAACCTCATACGTCGAACTCGACGGGAGAGTCCATCATATATGCGTATGGGCGCGCGGTAAGAACGTTCATCTCGGACCATGAGACCCGGATTCGAATGTCACCATGGTCGATTTGTCAGGAAGGAGACGTCCTGATGCTATCGTACTGGATCGGTCGAGGAGATGGGACTAAGCATAAACTACAAGAAGACAGAATGCATGATCATCGGCAAAAACATGAGCCCGAAATGCAGGTGCGGAAATTTAAATATCTGTGACCAGCAATGACGAATCCCGATAAGACGCTTAACCGAAATGTTAAAATTTTTTACTAATGGTAATTTTCGAAATTCTTAGTTTTAAAATATTAATATGGATTTTTCCGGGTTAACTTTGAACCTGTATTTTGCATGGTCATTTTTTATTTGTTTTTTTTTTTAAATTTCCTAAAGTTTGATTCAAGTTTTAAAATTTGGAATTTTTTTAAAAAATTATACTTTTATTTGTTTTAACATTTCACAATATTTATTTTAACAAAATTAAGCAGTGAAAATAATTTTATATCCTTATTTTAATTTTTTGTTTTTACCCCGATTTCGCACCTTTGAAGCCAAACCTGCTGCTATCAGTTACAACATAACAATTTGCTGTCTCTTGAGGTTTCTGTCAGAAAAAATATTCAAAATAAATAAATAATAATAATACCGCAAAGACAAAATGCGCCTTTTTATTGACATGGCAGTCCCTGCAGCATGCAGTGTATCGTTGGAGATCTTCAAAAAAAACAAAAAAACAATCAAAATACAAGGACCTTGAAATCTCAAACATGTGACACATGAGAACAACCAGCAATTACAGTTGTAGTTGGAGCCCTCGGATTGATTGAAAAAGATTCCAATAGACTCATTGAAGGTGTTCCTTTTAGCACATGCCTTAAAGAAATACAAAAAAATTCTCATGGGTACAGCCCACACCTTACCAAGAGCTTTATTTTTGTAAAATATGTGTGATCTTTTTTTTCAAGATTGCGCAGTGGAAAATGTCATGATGCCATTTCTGACCATAGATCTCTGGTCGGGATCTGGAAAGAAATGAGTTCACACCAGAAATCAATGGAACTACTACTACTACTACAACTACTACTTCTACTACTGTTACTATTATAAATAATAATAATAATGACAGAATAGCGGTTGAAATTCGAGGAGATATGACGTCTTTTTCGAGTCTTCTTAGAAACATAAAATATATAACGGATTTAATGTAAATATTTCAGCGTAAATATTTTTTCTAATGAATTTTAACGTAAATATTTTTTAATGAATTTTATATAATTCTTTATTTGCTTTTGGATATTTATTTTAATTTTTGTCATAATTTTGTGTTTATTTTGAATTATTTGGTTTATTTATTTTTTTCATTTCCAGGAATATATTCTTTAACGTAAATATAACTCAACGTAAATATCAAACTGATTTTAATTTAAAAATATTCTTAAATGCCTATAATTGGTAACAGAAGGCATTGGTTTATACCAACGGCTTTCCATACTCAATACTCATCGAATTTACTCTCACGTTGGCTTGACGATAAAATATATATATATATATTTCACGACGCTTGACACTACATTTGAATGATAACTCTAACATTTTTAGGCATTTAAAACAACATGTCTGGCCGCATACACAATTCCGGAAAATCCACGTCGAAAATACAACTATAATTAAACATGAAAACAATAAACAAAAACTAAATATTCTTGAAGCTATATACATAAAACAGTTGAAAACTAACCTGAACGAAATGAACTATGAAATCTCCACAAATATTCTTAAATGCCTATAATTAGTAACAGAAGCCATTGGTTTATACCAACGGCTTTCCATACTCAATACTCATCGGATTCACTCTCACGTTGTTGTGTGTGACGTCATGAGCTGTGGTGCGATTTTCGCTTTCAGCGTCTTATATGCACGTATTTATCGTTGCTTGGAAATCATCCATGTAAACAAAAACAGACTATCATGGGTAAGTCGTTGATTTGGCATGCGACCTGTGCAGATACATTTTCGGCTGGTAATTTGATCAGGTCCGCGGTTGAGCCGGGGTTCGTCGCCCGAGACGCAGAGATAAAAAAAATAGCTATATATTCTTCTCTTGCTGATAGATTTTTTTTTACTCCTGTGCCAGTGGAGACTTCAGGGGTTATTGGCCCTCGTTCGATGGCGTTCCTTCGGAGGATTGGCGCGATTGCGTCTCAATTAAGGAACGAGCCTCGCGAAACGGAGTGGCTCTTGCAGCGTGTCTATATTATTTAATGAAACATGTATGAATGAGGAAATGCTGCCTAAATACACACAATTTATATATATATCTGTCTGTGTGTGTCTGTATCTATCTATCTATCTATCTGTCCTGGGTATGACGATAAACTGCATCCACGTCCCGGGTAAGACGATAAACTACGTCCAACAGCAAGGCCTCTGATCAGACGATTTTGAGGAGCGTGGAACCACCTCTTGATTACTGTGTTCCCAGTTCATTGGTCGACTGAACTTGCTTTGTTTCAATGACTTTTGTTTTGTTATTATTAATTACTTTGTTCAATAAAGACAATAATAATTTAAATCTATGTGACTATAAATCATAATTTATTTCAATTCTTAATA
>OZ038503.1:38299587-38362087 GCA_964036315.1 Acanthosepion esculentum | reverse complement strand
TCACCTCGAGGCGGTGTAATGGTTAGCAAGCTTGTCTCTCTAGAACAATTACGACTGAGTAGTGAGTTCGATCCTCACAGGGGGCCTCATGCTTTTGGCCATGTGCCACATCAAGCTATGCTTGGAAAATCGCTTTTGGCAAATGGACTTCTCCAATTATTTGTCAGTAGGCTATAAATATTAATGTAGAACGGGCTTTTTAGTTTTTAATTTCTGCCTGACCAGTTCTATATAGTGGACCTTTTTCCGCGGTATTGCCGAAATCCACTTTAGACCTCATTGAGTGCCTCCATACTTTCGCCCTTGTATAACATCTAAGCTATGGCATTGTGTCACATTCAGTCGCGACGTGGGCGCGCTGAAAAATACATCTTCTTGTGGACCTTGATGCACACGTAATTTCCGTGGGAATTTGGTTCAGCAATATCTTTTTGTCATTGTTGGACTTCAGTTTTGGACCATGTTTTTTATTATTTGGAATACTGTGCCGAAATGCGACGGACAAGAACAAGTTAAGAATTATATGATTTCACTTTTTATTTTTAGTTTTTAGTTTTTACGTTTCAGTCTTTGGTTAGCCGTTAGGCCAAAGTAGATTTTTTTTTATTCTCCAAACTTCTGTTTTACTAATTCTTCGTTTACCATTGCAAAAAAAAAAAAAAAAAAAATATTCACCTTTTCGTTTTCACTAATTTTACGATGTAATATCGTATTTGTTTATTTTGTTCAGTTTTTGTTTTTCTCTAGTTTTGCTTCTATTTTATTGAAGCCTTTTCATTTACTTCTATTTTTGAGAAAAGAAAAAAAAAGTAATATTTTCTTTGTAACTTGTTTTATTTATTTTTTCGTTGTTTAAATGTTTGACACACGGTCGGCCATTTTGGTTTGACTCGTTTTTTATTCTAATTATGTTTTTTAAGTTCTTGTTTTTCACTTTTATCATTTGAACTCTTTACTGTAAGACTAAATAGTCAGTTTATCCGACATCTGTATAATTTGTTCTTTATTACTTTTTGTATGTCTAGGAACATTTGAAAGTATTTTTACGTTGGACTAGTCTCGGCAAATGTTATGATAGAGATAGTTCTCTCTCTCTCAAAAAATATAAGATCTGAATTCACATCAGTAATTCTCTTTAGAATTTGTCTGCCATTTAATTCCATTTGCTGTTTCCTACACTTCTAAAGAACGCCTCCCAAGACTTAAATTTTGATCACAAATACATGTTTTTCTCTGTCTACATTCTATCAGTTGGCTCATACTTGTTGGCACCAATCCGTTTAGGAATTATTGTACATTATGTAAAAAGGCAGGCAAAAGGACAAGCGGGCGATAGGGAAAACTGGTTTTCTCTAGCCTCAGACTTAACCTACCTAGACTCCCTCATTGACCATTCCGTATATATAATTTTCCATTCACCAAAACTTCAAATTTATTCTTACTTGTCACACCGGTGATAAATATTTCACTTGCTCTATGAAAATTCCCAAATTAAATTTTTTAGGTGGGATAGTCTAAATACTCTATCCTCAATTAATTGTATACAATAAGTAAATATACACAACTAGACAACTGTATTGGATCCCACACCAAATCTACATGTAAAAAAAACAAACAAAACTCATTTCACTGGGCCGGGTGGGGGGAGTGAAACCCGATAAACTCTTCTCTGGAAAAAATAAGTCATTCAAATGTTCTCTCATTCACCAAAGAACTGATAAATGAAGGAAATAAAAATAAACTGGCCTATGTGTTTGCATACTCTAAGATAAGCATAAAAAGGCCCAAAAGCCAAACGTAGATTTTTTACCACTCTTTGTCAGGGTGGACCTGGGGAGACCAGCAATTAAAAGATGGTTCCACGCTCCTCAAAACCTCCTGATCAGAGGCCTTGCTATTGGATAAAGCTTAACGTCTTACCCAGGTCGGGAGGGATTATGGAGAAGGATTTCTTTCCTAGGGTCTAAAATTAAAACGACTCTAGACATTGCGCATTAGGAGGAGGAACTCATGAAGTCATTCTTAACTCTACAGAAAAATATATATCTGAGTACCCGACAGAGGTTGATCTGTATCTATAAAGTACAGCTTCTGTCTTACAAGTTTTGGTTTGGTTTGTTTTACGGCATATCAACCTCAATGGGTCATTTTAGGTACTTTCATGAGATTGCTAAAAAAAAAAAAAAGCAGTCTCATGAATAAAGACGCCAGACTTGACCAAAACAATTTTATCGTCTAAATGTTTCTGTTATTATTAAGAGGAAAGACCGAAGTATTTTTATTTTAAAAAGAATTTCCTTTTTAGAATTTTCTAAATTAAAAAAAAAACAAGAAACTTGTTTCACCGGAACTAGTAAAATAACAAATTTTTAGCAGTCTTTTTTTTTTTTTTTTTTTTTTTGTATGACTGACATTAATTTGGAAAGTCTTTGGGATTGGGAAATAAACATAATTGTCGGATGTTAATGAAACTTTCAGAAACTATTCACAAATGATGGAAATTATTTTCTTTTTTAAAATTCATGGCAAAAATATTTTTTATATTTATTACTATGAAAACTCTAGAAATTCAATCTCCTTCAGTTTAGTGACTATTAGTTAAAAGTACAAGTCTTTTGAGGAAAGCAAATCATGTACTTTTAATTGGACCCCCCCCTTTCCAGAAAATCCGGTATGAATTGTAACATCCAAAACTCAAAAAGATATTATTTAATTTCAAATGCTTTTATTTGCTTTTAGTTGTTTTTATGAATATGGACAATATTTTCTGAAAGCAAAATTTTTTGGATGAAAAATGAATTTTTAATACAATTTTTATTTCTTTAATTATAATAGATTTTTACATTTAATTTGTTAAAATATAAAATAGTTAAAAGCTGCATTCAATTTCGTAAATGTCCTTATGAGATAGATCTTTTTTTCTTTTTAGCGCATTGTCAAATTCTATCGTTTTGACCAATCAGAAGACCCGCAGTAATTAAGAAATGTAATTTTGGGTTTATAGTTATAAATAATTATATATGTAATTATAAACTACGGAAGATCAAGAATACAATTAAGTTTCGTTATTAGAGGTAAGCATTGTTCTCCGCTGTTAAGGCCTTTATTTTTGCGAAACACGTGTGGAGAAGTTAATTTGATTTTTTAATTTCAACTGGGAAGGGTACCTACAAGTATCAAGATCATCTTATGAAATTTATATGATCTTATTTTTTATATTAATCTCAGTTACAATAGTTAAAAGCACAAGGCTTTGAGGAATGCAAATCATGTTTTTTGTTGTTTTTAATTGGACCCCCCTACCTGAAAATCAGCTCTGAATTGTAACATACAAAACTCAATAAAACAAATATATTTAATTCCAAATGCTTTTATTTGCTTTTAGTTGTTTTTATGAATATGGACAATATTTTCTGAAAGCAAAAAAAAATTTCGATGAAAAATGAATTTTTAATACAATTACTTGTTATTTTTTAATTAGAATAGATTTTTTAATTAAATAGATTTTTACATTTAAGTTGTTAAAATATAAAATTAGTTAAAAGCCGTATCAGGTTTCGTAAGTGTGATAGATCTTTTTTTTTTCTATCTTATGACATAGATCTTTTTTAGCGCGTTGTAAACGGTATCGTTTTGACTAATCAGAAGACCCGCAGTAATTAAGAAATGTAATTTTGTGTTTATAATCGGGCTGTAATTATAAAGTACGGAAGACCAACCAGAATACAATTAAGTTGCGTTATTTGAGTTAAGCATTGTTCTCCGCTGTTAAGGCCTTTACTTTTGCGAAACACGTGTGGAGAAGTTAATTTGATTTTTCAATTTCAACTGAGAAGGGTATCTAAAAGTATCAGTATCATCTTATGAAATTTATATGATCTTATTTTTATATCAAAATTTGTTATGAAAGTTTTCCATAAATGAAGTATCAAAATTAATAAAATGAATGGAAATACAAATAACATAGTAAAATGTAATAAATGTACATACAATTATAGTATTTTATGTACACTGCTGATAAAATTTCATAAGAAAGGTACCTATAAATTACATATCTTTCCTATGAAATTTAATCTCACTCTCAAGACTTATTTTAATTTCTTTATGCTATATTTTCCATAAAGCATCGTAAGAATGAAAGTTACGTAAAAAAAAAAAAAAAAAAAAAAAAATTAGAGCGCTGAAAGTCTTCCTTAAAAATAACGAGGTAAATAATTTTTTCACTTAAATCTAAATAATTCCACTTTGTTCTTTCCGTAGAACAAATTATCCTCACGATAGCTGTCAATACGTTTTGAAATTGTCATTCATCATCTGCCAAGTGACTCGAAATGTTATGACCTGCTTTATTTTATTTTAAAACTACTTCTTTTCGGCGCAGAAACTAAGTAATGCTTGTTTCAATATATTTTAAACATAATTTCTGATTTTCTTAAAATCAGTTTTGAAGAAATTATTGATTTGTTTTTTTAAAAGAATTTCAAACAGATTTTCATTTTTTATAAAATTGAAAAAAAAAATGGTTGAGATACATTATCTGTCAATTTTGCTGACTCAAAAAAAAAAAAATTTAACGAAAAATTGTGGACGTGGTAGTGACGATTAAAAAAAGACCCCAAACATAATTTGATCTTTCCTCTTAATAATAACCTAAACATTTAGACGATAAAGTGTTGTTCTCAAGTTTGGCGTCTTTTTCTCATGCTACACTCTTTTTTAGCGATCTCATAGTTATTTAATGCCGACATTTTTATTGCTGGTAATAATTTTTACAAAGTATTTTTGGAATTAAAACCTATCTTTACACTTTCATAGTGTTTTGATCCCAGTTGGTAGTTAACCATTTACCCATAGCTGGGACCATATCAGGTGCTACCAGCTCGGGTCAGGGTGAGCCTGGGAACACCAATTAAGAGGTGGTTCCAAGCCCCCTCAACACTTCCTTATCAGAGGCCTTGCTTTTGGATGTACTTTATCGTCTTACCCAGGACGTCGTCTTATGAGGCGTGGGAGAAAATCGAGAGGGAATCTCTGAAGTGCTCACTAAGGTACCGAAGGAAGGCTGGAAACGCCTAGCTTAATTCCCACCCCCAGGCGAAACTAGAATTTGTCATCTACATGTTCCACAGAGAATGGTAGGAAGTCAATCCTCATTTGTGGTAGAACCACGACAGATCCTACCTTTTTAGGTCAAGGAAATGCACTCTGACAGAATGAGTTTTCGGAACTTTTTATCTCGTTTTGAGAATTATGTGGGCGGCATGGCCAATGAAGCGGAGAGGCTAAAATTCCTAAACCGCTCTCCCTGTGGTAGACCCATACTGCTGATTAGCCATCTCAGCAACAGCACCAGGAATTATAGTGTGGCCGCCACGGTCCTGAAAAAGAAAAAAAAACTATGAATACCTCGATGAAGATGAAACCATTATTTTTCAGTACATACTGAAATTCTCTTTTAATCGAGATAAGTATTTTTATAATTTGACAGAGCTCATTTCTCAGACTGCCTCACTTCTGGCGGAGTTGGAAAGCTTCGGCTGTACCCTCCCAGACGACAATATTTATTACTGTAAAATACACAGTAAATGTGGCACAAGGCCAAAAATGGGGGTTGGGAAAGGAAGGTCATCAATTGTCTTAAATTTAAACTTAGCTAGTCACAAGCACTGACCCAAGCATACAAAACAATATTCCTTTCACCAAAACACCACATTCATACATACCATTCTTTCTACAACCACCAAAATACCTCGTTGTCTCTATGAAAATCCTAAATAACCCCATATGTACAATAAAGTCTGTGGGGGGGGGGCGGGCGTAAAAATTTAATAAAATAATCCCCAATGAATATATACAATATGAATACAAATATGTACAAGAAACTAAACAAAATCATGTTAGTAATTAAAAAACCCCCACAAATCCTAAATGTGCCAGTAAAATCAATTAACTGGGCGAAATCGACACGGGACTTTAAAAATTATAGATAAACATTTATCCATCCCAACCACTCACACAAACACGCACTGATTCGCACTCAAACATACGAAAAGGATCACACACACGAAAAACGAAAGGCGTCCCGCATCCTCCAGAGAACTGAAATCACTAAGCACCTAAAGAGGGGGGGATGGGGAGTTAAACTAAAGGAAAAGAAAAGGGGACAGAAAAAAAAGGGGCCAATGAGCAAACATACCTTAGCTAAGTTTACATAATCCTAAGAAACTAAAAATAAAACCCCAAAAAACCCTAATCTAGCCTAAGCATGGATGGGTTGCCCAAGTTCAACCCAGGAAAACAATATCCTATGCCTAACCGGCATCAAAATGCCACTCAAGGTCAGCCCCTTTCACACGGCACAAACGCGCAAGACTCACCCACCTTTCGCCAAATTCAGATGATGTGAGTCGCCGCCTTTCCGTCCTAATCTTGACTTTAAGCTGATGCCTAAAGAACAAGATCAGTTCGGAAGAAACAAACTTCTCGCCACCATAGAATTCCTTCTGACGCGTCGTCCAAATCACGACTCTCATAACGCCTAGTAAGCAACAGAACACATAATTCTCAGCCCTCGACATCTGCGGCACCACATTGCTACAAACAGAAACGACATCCAGGACAAAGGTCTTTCTCCGCAAGACGCGGACCATGAGACCTTCAACAAACCTGCACAACGGCACTACCACTCTGCACTGAAAGAAGGCGTGACCAATGGTCTCGACTTCCCCAACACAGCGGCGGCAGTTTGGAGAATTCTCCAAGCCCGCTGCACAAAGTCTTTTGCCGACCCAGAGGGCTCTACGAATCACCCGCCTCATCGTTATTGAGGCATTTCAACCCTGGCGCCCAAGGCCATATTGAGCGAGCCTGCTGCTTCGTAAGACCGAGCTCGCTAATCAGAGCATCTTGAACGGACCCCCGAACTAACACTTGATACAATGCCCTACGAGACAACGCCTGGACGTTGGAGAGGCATTTCAGAGCGCGACGACATTCGTGATAGATGGAGCTTTAGGCTCGGGGTCTACGGCGGGCCTCCCCCTCGCACGAGTGCACACTTCTCAGGGACGGGAAATTTTTCCGGGCATCTTCCTTCCAGAAGGCTCCCACCTCGTCCGGTTCGCGACACAATCGGTCCAGGAATGCAATGCGAAGCATATGTTGACGAATCTCAATGCTTGCCATACCCAGGCCGCCCTCAGCGGTATGAAGGCAACAGATCTCCCGAGACACCATAGCGGCCTTGCCTCTCCATTAGAAAGAGAACAAGAGCCTTACTAATAAAATTAGTGCGGTACACGGAAGTGGAAGTACAGAGAGTCGGTACACGAGAATAGGATATATGTGTGAAACACATACTTCCGCCCTTCCCTTCAGGGAAAGCCTCCTCCGAGACCACAGACCAACCGCGATCTCGGCCTTCCCTCGTACCTCCGACCAATTCATTTCCAACTGGAGATCCGGACCGAACCAGACGCCGAGTATCTTGATCGGCCCATCCGTCCAGAGGAAAGGTCCGGGAAGAGAAACTCCCTTCCACGCACCCAATCGCAAGCCGACAGACTTATCGCGATTGATCTTGGCCCCTGTCATCATCTCATAACCACTGACATCTTTGCTGACTTCGTCAATCTCGGCTCTGCTCGACACAAGAACTGAAACGTCGTCAGCATAGGCAGAATACCTTGCTGAGGTGGTAGCCCCAGGCAGAGATATTCCACGCAGGACCAGATTCGCCTTTAACTTGCGAAGGAAAGGTTCCAACGCAAGAACGTACAGCAAAGGCGAGAGCGGACAACCCTGACGAATAGAGCGAGACAATACGAAAGGCTTCGATCTTACTCCATTCACTTCCACCAGCGCACCGGGGGTCGCATACAAGTGTAGGATCCAGGAGCGAAAGTCGGCTCCGAAACCGGCCGCCGAAAGGACAGCCTCCAGAAAACGATAGTCAACCCTATCGAAGGCCTTGGACTGATCTAAATTGATCAGCGCGGCTTCACCGTCGACTTGTTCTAAGATCAAGCGTACCATATGCAGGTTATCCTGAATAGTCCTGCCCTTCACAGCACAAGTCTGCTCGGGACCAATCAGACTAGACAGGACAAGCTGCAAACGGTTGGCTAAGATCTTCGCCAAAATCTTTAACTCCGTGTTTAACATTGTTAAAGGGCGAAAGTTCCCTAACCCATCCCCACCGTTCTTGTCCTTACGCAGCAACTTGATCACACCCCTTGTGAAGCGTTGGGGTATAGACCCCTGCTTCATCCAGTGGTTGAAAATCAGCCCCAGCAAAGGAACAAAAACGGGCGACAGCCTCAAGTACACTTCGTAGGGCAGACCATCGAGTCCCAGAGACTTATCCAGGCCAACCTGCTTCAGCGCATCCCAGATCTCAGACTCTGTTATGGGACCCTCGCACCCAGCCGCTTCAGCTGCCTCGAGGCAGGGAAAGTCGGCCAAATAGGAATCGAACTGAGCAGAGCTCAGACAGGGCTCCCTGGTGAAAAGATCCTGAAAGTAATCTCGAAAGACCTCGCATATGCCCGCGTTAGTAGTCACGGTCCGATTATCCGGTAATGTGACGCACGCGATATGTCGTCGAGACGCACTCCTACTCTCCTCTGCACGCAATTCAGCGGCCATATTCGTCGCCTCAGAGGACATTCTTTTTAACCTAGCCCTAACTACCAGAGCTTGATCCTTCTTGATAAGCAAGGAGGCCAACTCTGCCTTAGCTAAGGCTACATCCCCACTAACACGGGATTTCACGGCCCGATCAACTTTTTCTTCTAAAGCAGTTTGCGCCGCTAATCTATCTCGATTGAGTCGACGACTAAAATCGGCAGCAAACGTTCTAATTTTGGATTTAAGTTTACCCCACCAGGCGTTCCCAAAATCCGCTCCCGACAATTCCCGTTGTATCATTAGTACCAGCTGGTCCCGAAATCCCTGCTCACCAAAAAGTGAACAGTTGATTTTCCAGTAACCAGCCAACCTAACCTTAGGCTTATCTAAGTTTACACGGACCCGGACAAGCCTATGATCCGAATAAACTATATAATGGAAACTTGGACAGCCTAAGAGCCCTACATCGACTCTCTTAACTAAGACTCGGTCGAGGTATCTCGCAAGCGTCCCACGATCCGAGGTGCCACTATTAGTCCAAGTCCAAACTATATCCCGAGGATGCTCATTCCGGTATTTTTCGACGAGATCAAAACCGTCGATAAAGTCCCGAAATGGTTTCACATCAGGATTGTTAGTAGCCCGTTTTTTCCCCATACAATCTATATCGGGGTCAAGGACGGCATTCCAATCGCCCGCTAAAACTACCCGACGAGATGTCGTCAAAAACGGCTCGATCTGCCGAAACAGACCAGGTCGCTCAGCATGGATATTGGGCGCATAAACGCCGATGAAACGCAAAGCCTTACCTTTTATGGTAACGTCCAGCACACAAAGCCTGCCCGCCGGATCTGCGAAAACAAGAGTACATACAGCGTCTAAAGACCTGCTCACTAGCCAAGAGACACCCCTCGAACGACCATCAAAACATGCTGAATAAAGGGCGAACCCCCTAGACAGCACGGCCTCACGATCATGAGAAGAAAACCGGGTCTCCTGCAAGCAACAGATATCCACCCCGAGGCGCTGAAGGTCGCGAGAGAGCCTCGCCCTGCGAGACTCCAACCTCAGGCCCCGGACATTTAACGTAGCCAACCAGAGAGCCATAGTGAAAACTGATTAGGGTTGCTTACCTGCTTTGAACATGGCCGGGGTGAGGATACCGACAGCATCTCCCATTGACCCATGGCCCATCTCAGTCTTGATGGTACCGTCCTGGGAGATTCCGCCGATATCCCACGGGAAAGTTAACTTTAGAGCTCTATAGAGGGAGGAGTGAACAAAAATCGGGACCCTCCCTGCACAAAATTGTTTCATTTTACGGAGCTTCTCATTCTGCACGATAGCTATAGGGGGGGTCATGTCGAACGAGGTTATAGCCTCGTCCAACATGCCCCAAATTTGTTTTGCACCAGATTCCGCTCGGACGACTGTTAAAACCCTCTGGGCATCGGGAAAATTTTGAGGGTTGTCAATATCTTTATCAGCAAATTGCTTCATCGATAAAAGATATTTAAGGTTTGTGATTCTATTGCCGTAGTCTTTTGCTTTTTCTGCTTGCAGAGGGGAGATTTTGCATATATTGGAACCAGTATTATAAATGTGTTTTGGTTTTTTCTTTTTGTCTGTAGTATCGTGTGTAGGGCTTCTGGGTCTTTTGGTAACTGGAGGGGGTAATTTGGAAAATTTAGAGGGTGAAGGACTGGGAGTGTGGCGAGGAGTACTGGGCTCTCTACTGAGAGGGATTTGGGACTGGGCACGAGAAGTGGAAGGGGTGGCCGGAGAAGGCTTCACTCTGGAGAGAGGGGCTGAGGGGCATGAAGTAGGAGGAATAGGGTTGGAAGTTGAGGAACGAGTGGCCATCCTTTTAGGGGGGGGACTTGACTGGAGAAGAGTGTTGAGGTGACTGCAAAGAGGGGGATTTTTTATCCGGGGATTTTTTTCTGTTTACGTTGGTCGTCTATTTGTATTTTCAACTGTTTTAGTTTTTCCGCTTTTTCATATGACGGTTCATATTTTTTCTTTTGATCCTCACACGTTAAAGAGGTCGGGGTGTCGCCCATGCTGTTGATAGAGGGAGTGGGACTGTGTGTGTCTTTAGTCCCCGAGGCTTCAGGGGACTGAGGACCCGCTGGCTGACGCTTCCCCCTGACCCTGCCAACTACCTGCCATTCCCCTTCTTCCCCCTTCTTAGCCGCAGAAGCGGTGGAAGAGGGCTCTTCGGGGGATGGGGGCTTAGATGGTGACCCAACCGGGGGAAAAACCTCTCCGGTCCCGGCAGCTGGCATGCCCATTACAGGCGCGGCGGTTTTTGCAGACTCGGTCAGAAGGGGAGTTTGGTCTTTAGTGACCTGAGTCCCAGAGGCCTTCTTCTCTGGGCAGGAAGAGGAGAGATGACCAGTCTGGTTTACGACCGGTCACAATGACCGGCAGCTTCAGGTCACAGACGTCAATCCAGTTGGGGACGGAGCTGAAGGCCTTTCTGTCGAGCATCATATCGAAGCTCCATCCCCCAGTCAGGCTATCGCAAGAAGCGGCCAATATTTCACCGAACTGGGCCAAGAAAGCCGCCAGGTGTTCTCCAATAACCTGAGGAAAGACCTCGTATACGGCCACCCTGGTCCTGCGTCGACCCTCGTATTCTGTACGAAGGATCAGATCCTTCGTTATCAGATCCCTTCGGGTGGCTCTGATGCAGTCTTCGGCTGTGGGCAGCAGTACGTCCCACATGAAAAACCCTTTGCCTTTCACAATTCTTAGGGGCTTGAACCCCAGGGACTCCAGTGCTTTCAACACTGTGTCTTTAGTCGAACGACAAATTTTGCGCGAACGCTTGTCGACGACAAAAACTGACAATTCTTTTTTCGATTCTCTTAAGTTCGACTGGATCCTCCAAGAGCCCGTCTTTCACCACGAGGTGAGCGTAACCCTTGGCACGTTCCAGGAACTCCGCGATATCGATCACACATTTCGGCGGGGACTTCCAACAAGAGGGCGAATCCCCGACCTCCGTATTCACATTCGAGTTTTCTTCTATGTCTATTTTCTTTTGGTTTTCCTTGGCTACCCTTTCTTTGGCCGCCTTTTTTAATACCTCCACTATCTCCTCGTTGGTAGGGGTTCTAGGGAGGGCCGGGTACTCCTCCGTATTATCTTTATCCGGCGGGTCTTTCTTCGGATTAAAGAGATGCTTCCTCACAGACTTCCTGAAGGAAGCAAGCGTTGACTTTTTCTTGGTGATTAAGGAAGGCGGTTTGTTTTCCTTCTTCTCCATGATGTTACCCTCCCAGACGACTGTTATTCTGGGGTTATGGCAAAGATCTTATTCACTGGATTCACCAGATAAGTTAAAGGTGAATTAATTCAGCTCTCTGGTAAGAGAATGTCCACCTTGTCTTCGATCTTATGGGATTCAAAGGAGTCGGTGAAATGCCTGATTGTCAAAGAATCCTCCGAGTCTACCCTTAATTATAAACGAGGAGCTCTTAGCGATGATCAGTCAAGGTCCCGATCCAAGGATTCAGCCTTTCATGTAATTTTAACGCGAGATTTCCTCTCCTTTTATACAACTTCAGGGATCACATGGTAACCCTACCACTTGACCACTTTAAATATAAAGTTCAGTAAAAGAAACACTTTTTGTTCAGTAAGAATTTCAACAATGCAAGGTACATACGGTGCTCTTTTCCCGCTTGACCAACTGTAAAATTCTCCAGAATTTTACGTTTGGCTTTTGGGCCTTTTTATGCTTATCTGAGAGCATGCAAGCGCACAGGCTAGTTTATGGGCAAATAATTAACCACGAAACTGGGGTGAAAACAATATGCAAGTGTAACAATAGGTTTTAATACCAGAAATAATTTTCTGCAAAAAAAATTATTACAAGCTATAAATTTTAAGGAAAAACTATTACAGCAATAAATTATTGCATATAATATTACTGGAAAGAATGTTTGGAAAAAAAATATTACCAGCAATAAAAATCTTGTTATTTAATAACCCCTTCGGTTTGATATGCCGTAAACGAAACCTAGCCAGACAGTAATCCATCACTGCTATTATCCATCTCAATTTAAGCCTGAGGTAAATTTCGTAAGATGTCAGGGCGAATGTTCTCATACTCAAAACGAAGAGATACTAGCCAGGTTGAGTGGGAAAGCAATTTCACGTAAATTGTGAAATATATTGCCACTTTTCTGCGACATATAACCGTCTGATAACATCCAATATAATTTTAATGATTGATTGTTATAAAATAATATTGTCATTACGCCAAAATGGGAAATGCGGTAGAGCCGGTCAACACTCTCTATTCTACACCTAACTAATCAGATTCAAAACTCCTTCATTCATTATAATTTGCTCATTCACCACAAGAACTGATCAAGTCGCCATATAATCTTAAATGTACCACAGAACCACTTATTCACGGGGAACCTAAAAGAAAACCGTCCTGGGTATGACGTTAAACTGCATCCGAGTCCTGAGTAAGATGATAAACTACATCCAACAGCAAGGCCTCTAATCAGGTTTTGAGGAGCGTGGAACCACCTCTTAATTGCTGGTGTTCACTGACCCGGGGTGGGAGCACCTGTTAGGGGGTCCCAGCTATGGGCAAATAGTTAACTCCCAGGCTATATCCGCGTCCTGGGTATGACGATAAACTACGTCCAACAGCGAGGCATCTGATAATACGTTGTTTTTTTTTAATGTCAGCTGTACAATTTTGGAAAAATATTACCGGCTATATTTTTTTTTTTTTTTTGAAAGAAGTGTTGCCGGCTATGCGTTTCTGAAATATATTACCAGCTATACGTTTTTTGAAAATAAATATTACCAGCTATGCATTTTTGAAAATAAAAAAAAATTATCAGCTATGCATTTTAAAAAAAATATGACCAGCATAACGTTTTGAAAAAATATGACCAGCTATACATTTTGGAAAAATATTACCAGCTGTATGTTTTGGAAAAATAGTCTTAACAGCTATATATTTTTGAGGGAAAAAGATGTTACCAGCTATACATTCTTGAAGAAAAAATATTAGCATTAAATAACCCATTGAGCTTGATATGCCGTAAAACAAACCAAACCAACCTAAAAGAAAAACCCATAACATTTTTTTTCCATTTTTGATGAGTATGGGTGCTAAAAAGAAAAATAAGTTTCGCCTGTAGGCGAAACTAAAAAAATGAAAAATATACAAATAAACTTAACTCAACAAGGTTCACGATCAATAAATTTAAGAAAGCAAAAACACAAAAGGGAAGGATGTGCCTCGCCTAGCAGCGAAACAACAGATTTGAATAGTCAAAAGGACAAATGCAAAACCGGAAGACGTACGAAAATTAGCCGGAAGACGAGACAAATTCAAAGAATATAAACAAGGTTCGCATGTAAACGAGACTAAAAAATTTAAAAAAACGTCAACCATAAAACAGAAGGACGTACAAAAAATAAACGAGATATGAGAACAAATGAACATGGTTCGCCTAAAGGCGAAAAAACAAATTTAAACAGTAAAAAAAAAAATAAAATAAAATAAAAGAAAAAAAACACAAGAGAAGGAAGTACAAAAAGATAAAATAAACAATAAAACGAAACGCGACACTAAGAAAATACGAAACAATAAATGTATAACAATTCACAATATGGCTGCTGGTAAAAAAACGGTAATCCTATAACAAAAACGAAAAACAAGGAAAGAAAAAACGGACAGAATCTACAGAATAAACACAATTTAGAAACTAATATATATATATACAGAAATTAATACCAAATAAAACACAGAACTTTACGGATATTTAAGATAAAAACACAGAACAAAGTAATATATAATAACAAAAAAAAATAGTAAGACGAAACACGTAGAAAGATAAACAGATAAACTCTGGGCAGAGAATATGGAAAAAATAAATTCAAGAAAAGAAAATTATCTGTAAAAGAAAATAAAAAAATTTAATAAACGAATAATACAAAAATAAAGAAAAACAAAAAAATTGGACGGTAAAAAATTGAAAAGGAAAAAATATCAAAGCTTTACAAAAGTCAAAAAAGAACGTAAGAAAAAAAACGGTAAAAATAAATCAAAACTTAACTAAAATCAGCTGTTAACGGTTGAAGCAATTCTCAAATGTCTAACACGGTCAGAGGGTTATTCGACTGAGGGTATTTCTGAAAAACCGGAAAATGTGGCACAAGGCCGAATGGGGAAGAGTTTAAGAAAAGGACTGTCTTCTGTCTTAACTTTAAACATAGCTAGCCACAAACGCTGACCCAATCATACAAGGTTCCTTGCACCGAAACAACACATTCTTACGTACCTTTCTCACCACATCCATCCGAATAAACTATATAATGGAAACTTGGACACCCTAACAGCCCTACATCGGCTCTCCTGACTATGACTCGGTCGACGTAGCTAGAATACACCTCAGTAGCCGAGCCGCCACTATTAGTCCAAGTCCACACTACTTCCCGAGGGTGTTCATTCCGGTACTTATCGACAAGATCAAACTTGTCGATAAAGTCCCGAAATAGTTTCACGCCCCGGTTGTTAGTACCCGAATTTGGCCCTATACGATCTATATCGGGGTCAAAGACGGCATTCCAATAAAGCTACCCGACAAGAGGTCTTCAAGAACGGTTCGGTATGCCGAAACAAAGCAGGCTAGCTCAAAATGCTTATTGGGCGCATAAACCCCAATGAGACGAAGAGCCATTTCCTTTATGGTAACACGCAGCATGCAAAGTCTGCCCGCCGGATCTGCGAAGAAAAGAGCACACGCAGCCTTCAAATGGTTGCTCACCGGCCAAGAGACACCCCTCGAGCGTCTATAAAAACATGCTGAATAGAGGGGAAAACTCCCTAGACAGAATGCTGTCATGATCGCGAGAAGAAAAACCGGTCTCTTGCACACATTATACATCTACCCCGAGGCGTTGAAGGTCACGATAGAGCCTCGCCCTGCAAGACTCCGACCTCAGCCTTCGGGCATTCAAACTAGGTAACCAGATAGACATTATCAAACAGATTAGCGTTGCTTTTTCCTCTGCTGGATTGAACATGGACGGGGTAAGGATACCGACAGCCGCCCACATCGACCCGTGGCTCTAAGTGTTGATGGTGCCATCTTGGGAGAGACCGCCTCTATCCTACGGGAAAGTCAACTCCAGCGTTCTATAGAGGGAGGGGTGAACAAAAAAGGGGGCCCCTCCCGGCACAAAATTGTTTCAGTTTCTTCAACTTGGGGTCTGCGACAATTGCAATGGGAGGGGACATTTAAGAGGTAATTACCTCGTCCAGCATCTCCCATGCCTGTCAAGCCCTCGTCCCAGTTCTCACGACCGTCAATACACGTTGAGCTTCTGGAAAGTTTTTAGGATCCTCGACATATCTGTTAGCATAATGTTTGATAGAGAGGAGGAAACTTAAGTCTTTAATTCTATTGTCGCAGTCCCGGACTCTTTCCGCCTGGGCGGGGGAAATACGGCATAATATCGTGTTATAAATGTCTCTGCTTTTTTTTCTTTTTTCGTTTATGTCCTGGATGGGACTCCTTTGTCTTTTGATGGGAGGAGGGGAAATTTCAGATGATTTACAGGGGAAAGGACTGGGAGTGTGACAAGGTGTAAAGTTTTGTCTGAAAGGGATGGAGTCTCCACTGAGAGGTTTTGAAGGCTGGGGAGAATGTGTGGAGTGTGTGACATTTGCGGAGGGGGTAGTTTTTTTTTATAACTGGGGACGAATTTGAATGCCGTTTGTTGTCCAGTTTTTTCCATGATATATTTTTTTTTTTTTCAAATCCCGAGTCATGTTTTATTCCGATTTGAGACCGGGGCGTGGCCCTTAATGGTGACAGGTGGAGTTGGATTGTCAGTCTTTCGTCCTAGTGGTTTCAATGGACTGAGGACCCGGTGTCTGGCGCTTCCCACTGGCCCTGTTAGCAACCTGCCATTCCCCCTCCCCCTTCTTCACAACTGCACTAGCAGCAGGCAAAAGCTCTTCCAGGAATGGGGGCTTAGACGAAGGGGTTTAACCACTCCTGTCCCAGAAGCTGGCACTCCCATTGCAGGCGTGGCGGAATTCAGAGACGTGGTCAGATGTGAGTTTGGTCAACTGGGTCCTGACTTCCAGAGGCCGCCTTCTCTGGGCAGGAAGATGAGAGTTAAGCAGTCTCTTCAAACTTCCAACAATCTGGTTTACTTCCGGTCACTATGGTCGGCAGCTTCAGGCCTCCTACATCCAGACAGTTGGGGATGGAGTGAAAGGCTGTACGATCCAAAATTATGTCGGAACTCCATCCCCCAAATCAGGCTATCGCAGGAAACACCCAGTATCTCTCCATACTGCGACAAGAAGGTTGGCAGGTGTGCTCTTTCTTAGTTCAGTGGGGTCCTCCAAGAGCCCACCTTCTACCAAAAGGTGTGCGTAACTCTTGGCACACTCCAAGAACTCCGCAATGTCGATGATGCATTTCGGCAGGGATACAAGCAACAGGGCGAATCCCCGGCTTCTGAGTTATTATTTGTCTTAACTTTTTGGCTATTATTGGTCTCCATACTTTTTATTTGGACTTCGCCACTAACGGCCTTCTCTCAAGAGGATGAATTTTCTAGGGCTGGGTACTCCTCTGGATTGTCCTTATCAGGAGGGTCTTTTTTCGGGTTAAATAAATGTTCTCTGGCCGATTTCCTAAAGTCGGACATTTTGGAATTCTTTTTGAAAATTAAAAAGGGTGGAATTCTTTTTCATTTTTTTCCCATTTTTTTTTAAGTGATAGGGAGGGCTGAAAAAATAGTTAAGTTTCGCCTATAGGCGAGAAAAGAAAAATGAAATATACAAGAGGAAGGTTCGCCTGAAAGCGAGACAGCAAGTAAAATATACAAAAATAGACAAGACGAAAATTTAAAAATAAAAGACGGTGCACCTGAAAGCAAGACAATAAATTAAAACTCAAAACAGAAGAACGTACAAAAATATAAACGAGAGACGAAAACAAATGAACAAGGTTCGCTTAAAGCCGAAACAAGTTTAAACAGACAAAAAGGACAACGTACAAAAAAAAAAAAAGACGACAGGTGAGAACAATTGAACAAGGTTTGCCTGAAGACGGAACAACAAATTTAAGCAGTCAAAAAGAATAAAACGCGAAATAGAAGGACGTACAAAGATTAAATATACGGCAGACGAGAGACAAAACAATAAAACGAAACGCTATGCAAGGAGAAAAGAAAACGCTATAAAAATAAAATACGAAACAAATATGTAACAATTCACAATATGGCTGCCAAAATCTGTCAACCCTATAATAAAACGAAAAACAAGGAAAGAGGAAAAACGGACAGAGTATACGAAATAAACACAAAATTTAGAAACAAATATATATACAGAAGTTAGCAAATAAAACACGGAGCTTTACGGATATTTACAAAAAACACAGAACAAATTAACACGTAATAATAAACAAAGGAAAATAAAGTCGAACGAAACGCGTAGAAAGAAAAATGAAACGATAAACTCTGGAAAGGGGATACGGGAAGAAAATAAATTCAAAAGGGAAAAATAAACTGTAAAAGAAAATCAAAAATTAAATGGCAAAATAAAGTAAAAAATCAAAATGGGGAGGGTAAGGAATTGAAAAGGAAAAAAAAACTAAAACTTTGCAAAACAATCGAAAAAGAACGTGAGAAAAACTATTAAAATAAATCAAACTAAAGAACAGCCGTTAAATGTGTCAAAAGATTCTCGGTGAGAGAATAAATGTCTAACACGGTCAGTGGTTTATTCGACTGAGGATATTCTTGAACAAGCAGAATATTTAACACAAGGCCGAAATGTGGTAGGTGGGGACGATCATCTGACTTTAAAATTAGCTAACCACAAACGCTGACCCAATCATACTAACAATATTACTGACACCTTTCTCAGCACAACCCCCATAATACCTCATTGTCTCCATGAAAATACTAATTAGTCCCCATATGTACAATTCATAGTCTGTGGGGGGGATGGGAATGAAACAATTTTTAAAATTATCCCTAATGAGTATACAAAATATGAAACAATTTATTTAAAGAAACTAAACTAAATCATATTAGTAATAAAACCTCCCTAAAATCACTTACTGTGGCAGAAACATCAGTTAACTGATGGGAATCAATGCAGGATTATAATAAAATAAAAAAACATCCATTCATCCCAAGCACTCAAGCAGACACACTCATTCAGACACGAAAAATCACGCAGGAAACAAAAGTCGCCCCTCATCCACCAAAGAACTGACATCACTGACTACCTAACAAGGAAGGGGATGGGGAAATAAACTTGAAGAAAAAAATAGACAGAAATAAAAGGGGCCAATGAGCATACATACCCTAGCTAAGTTTATTAAAAAAAGGAAACTAACGAATCCAAACAAAACCTAAGCTAACCATATTAAGGAATGGGTTGCCCAAGTTCAAACCAGGAAAAGCAATATCCTGATGCCTAACTGTCATCAAAGACCCACTCCAGGTCAGCCCCTTTCACACGACACAGATGCGCAAGATTCACCCACCTTTGCCGAATTTTGATGAAGTGTGTCGCCACCTTTCTGACCTAATATTGACTTTAAGTTCATGCTTAAAGTATAAGATCAAATAAGAAGTGAACTTCTCACCTTCATAGAATCCCTTCTGATGTGTCGTCCAAACCACAACTCTGATAACACCTAGCAAGCACATGAACAAAATGTTCAGCCTTCATCAGCGGCGGAGCTACATTGCTAAAAACAGAAGAGGCCTCAACGACAAAAAACGTTTCCTTGAGGCCTTCAACTTACTTGCACAACGGCTCTACTACTCTACAATGAAAGCAGGCGTGACAAATGGTCTCGACTTCCTCACTACAGTGACGGCAGTTTGGATATTTCGCCAAGCCCGCTGTGCAAAGTCTCTTGGAGACCTAGAGGGCCTCACGAATCATCAGCCAGATGAGTGATACTTCCTTGTTATTAAAACATTTTAACCCGGGCGCCCAATGCCATATTGAGTCTCCTGCTTCGTAAGACCGAGCTCATCAATCAGCTCATCCCGAACGGCCTCGCTAAAATCTGATAAAATGCGTTACGCGACAACGCCTGGACGTTGCAGAGGCCATCCGACGTCCATAAGATGCGTTTCAGAGCACGACCACATTCACGGTAGGAGTACTCGACTCGAGGTAAACTGTGGGCCTCCTCCTCGCACGAGTCCACATCTCTGGGATAGGAAGTTCTTACGGGCGTCTTCCTTCCAGAAGCCGCCCACCACATCCGATTCGCAACACATTCGGACCATTGACCCGATGCGAATCATATATTGACGAATCTCAATGTTAGGCATAACTATACCGCCTTTAGTTAGATGACGGCAACAGATCTCCCGAGAGACTCTGGTAGCCTTGCCTCCACACAAGTACAAGAGCCTCACTAACTCCAGTAAAATGTCATACGAAGTAGAAGCACAGTCAGTAAAAGAGAATCGGGTAGATATGTGAAACACATACTTCCGCCCTCCCCTTTTAAGGAAAGATTCCCCCAAGACAACAAATTAATTACGATCTCGTCTTTCTCGTGAAACTCAGACCAATTCATTTCTAAATGGATATCAGGACCGAACCAAACGCCGAGAATCTTGACCGGCCCATCCGTCCAGAGGAAATGTCCGGGAAGAAAAATTCTCGTCAATGCTCCCAACCACAATCCAACAGGCTTATCGCGGTTGATCTTGGCCCCTATCACCATCCCATAACCACTGATTTCTTTGCTGACTTCGTCAATCTCGGCCCTGCTCAACACAAGAACCGAAACGTCATCAGCATAGGCGGAATACCTGGGCGACGTGGTAGCACCAGGTATGGAATTTCCGCGTAAAATCGGATTCGTCTTTAGCTTGCGAAAGAAAGGTTCCAATGCAAGAATGTAAAGCTAAGCCGAAAGCAGACAACCTTGACGAATTGAGCGAGGCAATATGAAAGGCTCCGATCGCACTCCGTTCAACTCCACCAGAGCACCGGGTGTTGCATACAGAAGTCGTATCTAGGTACGAAAGTACGTCCCGAAACCGGCCGCCGAAAGGACAACATCCAGAAAACGATAGTCAACTCTATCGAAGGCCTTGGACTGATATAAATTGATCAGCCAATGAGACGTAGAGCCTTATCCTTTACGCTAACATCAAGCACGAAAAGTCTGCCCGCCGGATCTGCACAGACAAGAACACACGCAGATTTCAAAGACTTGCTCACCAGCCAAGAGACACCCCTCGAGCGTCCATCATAACATGCTGAATAGAGGAAAAAGCCCCTAGACAGAATGCTGTCATGACGAGAAGAAAAACGGGTCTTTTATGCACAACATACATCCACCCCGAGGCGGTGAAGGACACGATAGAGCCTCGCCCTTCGAGACTAGGACCCCAGGCCTCGGACATTCAAACTAGCTAATCAGAGAGACATTATCAGACCGATTAGGGTTGCTCTACGGGATTGAACATGGTCGGGGTAAGGATACCGACAGCCTCTCCCATCGACCTGTGGCCCATCTTAGTCTTGATTGTACTGTTTTGGGCGAGACCGCCTATATCCCAGGGGAAGGTGAATTTTAGTGCTCTATAGTGGGAAGGGGTGAACAAAAACAGGTACCCTCCCAGAACAAAATTGTTTCAGCTTTAATTTTTCATGTTGTACAATTGCAATGAGGGGCGTAATTTTAAAAGAGGTTATTGCCTCGTCGAGCATAGCCCAACATTGCCGCGCTTCCGTGCCAGTTTGCATTACAGTCAATACCGGTTGGGTCTCCGGGAAGTTTTTTGGTTCTGCGATGTTTTTGCTTGCACGTTGTTTAATTGAGAGAAGATAGTTTAGATCTTTTATTCTGTTGCCGTAATCCCGTTTTTTTTTTTTTCAGCTTGGCTAGGGGTAATACGGCAGACATCCTCTCCGCTATTATAAATATGTTTTGGTAACGTCTTCCTTTTATCATTTGAGTCCTGATTGGGACTTGTCTTTTATTATTTGGAGGTGGCATTTCAGGTGTATTAACGGGTGGTTTAAGGAGTGAAGGACTGGGATAGGGACAAGGTGTAAAGATTTTCTGAACGGGCTGGCGTCTCTACTGAGAGAGGTTGAGGGATGAGAGGAAGATATCTGGGCATAAGATGTGTAGGGAGTGACCTTTTGGATAATAGATGTCTTACGCTGAATGGAGTCATTACTAAGAGGGGTTGATGATTGGGAGGACTGTTTTTGTGAGGATGTGGAGGGAGTGGCTTTTTTCACAAGATGGAGAACCCAGAGCCTCACTAAAGCCAGTAAAGTGTCAGACGGAAGTGGAAGCACAGAGTCGATAAATGAGAATCTGGTAGATGTGTGAAACGCATAATTCCGCCCTCCCCTTTTAATTGCAATCTCGGCCTTCACTGGCACCTCCGACCAATTCATTTTCAACTGGATATCAGGACCGAACCAGGCGCCGAGAATCTTGACAGGCACACCGGTCCAGAGGAAAGGTCCGGGAAGAGAAACTCTCTTCCATGCACCCAACCGCAAGCCAACAGACTTATTGCTGTTTATCTTGGCCCCTATCACCATCCCATAACCACTGATTTCTTTGCTGACTTCGTCAATCTCGGCCCTGCTCGACACAAGAACCGAAACGTCATCAGCATAGGCGGAATACCTGGGCGACGTGGTAGCACCAGGTAGGGAATTTCCGCGTAGGACCGGATTCGTCTTTAACATGCGAAGGAAAATGTTCCACCGCAAGAACGTAAAGCTAAGGAGAAAACGGACAACCTAGACGAATGGAGCGAGACAATACGAAAGGCTCCGATCGTACACCATTCACCTTCAACAGCGCACCGGGGGTCGCATACAGAAGACGGATCCAGGTAGGAAAGTTCAGCGGCCAATTTCGTAGCCTCAGTAGACATTCTTTTTAACCTAGCCCTAACTACCAGAGCTTGATCCTTCTTGATAAGCAAGGGGGACAACTCTCCTTTAGCTAAAACTACGTCCCCACTATCACGGGATTTAATCGCCCGATCAACCTTTTGCTCTAAAGCCGTTTGCGCCGCTAATCTATCTAGATTGAGCCGACGACTATAATCAGCAGCAAACGTTCTAATTTTGGATTTAAGATTATCCCACCAGGCATTTCCCACCACAGCCCCCGTCAGCTCCTTTTGTATCATTAGTAGCACCTGGTCCCGTAAATCTTACTCTCCAAATAATGAGCAGTTCAATTTCCAGTAACCAGCCATTTTAACCTTAGCCTTATCTAAGTTTACCCGAACCCGGAATAGCCTATGATCCGAATAAACTATAAAATGGAAACTTGGACACCCTAAGAGACCTACATCGACTCTCCTGACTAAGACTCGGTCGAGGTAGTTAGAACGCACCTCGGTGGCTGAGCCGCCACTATTAGTCCAAGCCCACACTACATCCCGAGGGTGTTCATTTCGGTATTTATCGAAAAAATGAAACTTGTCGATAAAGTCACGAAATAGATTCACGTACCGGTTGTTAGTACCCGAATTTGACCCTATAGAATTGTATCGGGGTCAAGGAGTGCATTCCGATCCCCCGCAAAACTACCCGACGAGATAACGCCAAGAACGGTTCGATCTACCGGAACAAAGCAGGTTGCTCAAAATGCTTATTAGGTGCATAATCCCCAATGAGTCGTAGAGCCTTATCCTTTATGGTAACATCCAGCACGCAAAGTCTGCCCGCCGGAACTGCGAAGACAATATTACAGTTTTTTGTGTACCTATGTAACTAGGATATTTATTTTGTAATATTACAAAATTGTGGCACAAGGCCGAAAAAGGGGAGGTGTAAAGGCTGGTCTTCACTAACTATCTTATACCTAGCTAATCACATTCATGACCCATTCATACGTTACAATTTACGTATTCACCAAAAGAACTCATCCCTCACCATTCAATCCTCCATACACCATAATACCACATCCTCACAAGGGGAACCTACAAAACGCGCCCCACACCATAAAAATTTAATGATAATAAATACATAAAATTCTAATAATGAAAAAATGAGACGGGTGGGAGATGAACCCAATAATCGACTAAAAATTCAATAAATTTAAACTAAACATAATTGATGTTAGTAGGGCCCGTTCAACCCTCAAAACAGAGGCCGCTGTATTCTGCCCAGAGGACAAAATCAAGAAGCACTCTCGCTAAGGGGGTGGGAAGGAGACAAAAATTACATGGACATGGGGAAGTAAAAGGCTGACCCAGTCGAGAGAAAAGGGGGCCAAAACAAACTGGGGAGGTTGGGGAGGATGGTAATCTCAACATGGATCATAAGCAAGGAGATAACCGGGAACAGGTGAGGAACACACTCACTCACATTAACTAGGTACACTGAAGCTTGTCTAACCTAACCAAGGGGAGGGTTCCACAGGTAACCACCCCGATGTGAACCAGGTTGACCTTGAAGAGAAAATCAAGGCTAGCCCCGTTCAAACGAACCAAGTTCGCCCATTTCACCCACCATTCGCTAAAGACTGTCGAATGCAATCGTTTTCTATCAGTTCTAATCTTCAGATGATGCTCAAAGAATCGGATTAGATCCTGATAAGAAAGACGGTTGCCTCGCAAGACTTCCTCCTTTCCCGCGTCGTCCAAATCACCATTCCGACCGTGGCTAGCACCGTCAGAAACAGCATCCGTTTCACCACGGAATACGGGGGCAACACATTGTCACACGCGTATGCGCGATCAAGTTCTTCGGGAGCGAGACGAGCCGTCAGCTCGCCGACATGGTCCCATAAGGGGCGGACCCGGGGGCAATGGTAGAAGGCGTGAAAAGCCGTTTCTTCTAAACCAAGGCCACACCGTTCAGTCTGATAAATCCGCCAAGCCCCATATGAAAGCCTTGTCGTTGAGAGGCAGCCGATTCCGAGCCAATCGCCAGGTAAGCGAAAACTGTGTTTAGCAGATTATGGGCCTATAATCGTCTAGTTTCCCCCCAACACCCTTGCTCTTCTTCAACAGTGACTACAACCCTGAAAATCCGGTTGGGGATGGACCCTGACCGAAACCAGTTGTTGAACACTACTGTCAAAATCGGAACAAAGATGTGCGACAGCCTCAAGTACAACTCATAGGGCAAACCATCCAGACCGGGTGACTTGCCTCTGCCGACCTTCTTCAATGCCTCATAATCTCTCCCTAGCAGCTAGCTGCTTCAGTCAGCGAAAGCCGAGGAAAGTCGGCCAAATATCTGTGAAACTCGTCCTCACGTAGTCTCAAAATGCCGCCGAAACGCCTCGCACATGTTGTCAGTCGACCGCAGAGTACGCCCCTCCGGTGATTCGACTTGACGAATGTAACGATCGCCACCTCGACGGACTTCTTCCCGACGCAGATCTGCGCCCAGGTTCACAGCTTCAGAAGACATCTAACTTATGTCTAATTAACTGACCCATGTAACGCTCGCTAATCGAACGCTGCAGGGCCTCCCTAGCTACGGCTATATCTAGGGGATCCCCCCAGCCTCCGCCCGGGAAAAATTAGCCTTAAATTTCTTCACCTTTTCAGCTCTATCTCGAGCTGTTTGCTGAAATCAGTGGTGAAAGACCTAATCCTATCCTTAAGTCGCCCCCACCACTTATTCCCGATAACCGCCCCCTCTAGCTCCCGCTGCACTAAGCTAGTTAGCTGCTCCTGGAAGTCCCGCCTGTCCAGTAAAGACAGATTGAATTTCCAGTAACCAGCCATTGTTCTAACGCCACCCGGGCACAAAACGAGTTTGTGATCTGAGTAACCTACCCAGTGGAACGTGGGACAATCTAACAAGTCTATGTCGGCTCTACGAACTAACATTCCATCAAGGTAGCTAACTATCTTGTTAGACGGCCAGCTAAGAGCCCACGTCCACAGTTTCCCCCCGGGATGATCGACTCGGTATCTATCGACGAGACCATAATCGTCGATCAGATCAACCAGGCTACGATCGCCCCTACTCCCGCTAGCGCCCCGCCCCCTGTCTAACTTGGGGTCCAGGGTGGCATTCCAGTCCCCCATTAAAACTAAGTGCGTTGAATGGACTAGGAACGGCCCCAATTTTCGAAAAAAGGAAACCCGCTCCCCCCGGTCGTTGGGCGCATAAACCGCAACGACCCGAAACGAAACACTTTTCACGGCAATACCGGCCCTCGGCATCGGTATGCACAAGGCCCACCTCCGCATCGAGAGTACGTCTGATCAACAAAGAAACTCTTCTGGCAAACCGGTCCCCATATTCGGAATAGATGACAGTCATCCTCCAGCACACACGCATCGGAACTGCAAACAAAGTGGGTCTCTTCGATCGCGGCAACATCCACACCGAAGGACAAGAGATCCCGAAGCAGGCGGGCAGCCTTACTCCGATCTCTCAAGCCCCTCGCATTAAAGCTGGCTATCTTAATAGACATTTTCTAGGCCTGCAAAGAAAAAACAGAGTTAAGGCAAAAACCTACTCACATACAGGGCGGAAATCTGCGGGTGACAGGATCCCGACGGAATGTCCCAAGCTTCGAGTACCCAATTCAGTCGTCATCCTACCTCCTGGGACAATTCCACAGACGTCCATTGGGAAGGTTAATTTAGCTGCCCTATATACAGAGGCGTGGAGCACTACGGGGACCCTCCCTGGGCAAAAATTGGCAAGTTTTCTCAGTTCTGGTGTGCCCGTCTCAAGGATTCTAATGTCCGGGAATACATCCCTACACACTTCCAGGAAGGACCAAATTTTCAAGTCCCCCCCCGAGTCCCTAATACACGTAGCTATCCCAGGGGCCTTAGGGAAGTTGCGGGGATCTTCAACAGATTTACCGTCCACGGACGTCAGCTTGAAGAGTTGGACCTAACCGGGCTCGTCTATGTGTGGCTAGGTCCCTCTCTCGTTCTTTCCCTGTCCACTTTGCAGATTAGGTCGGGGCCAGGAAAATATTTCGTCCTTTTCTTTTTTTTCTTCACTTTATCTGGGTGGGGCGAGGAAGGGGTAGATGTGTTGGGTGGGGAAAGAACCAAAGGAGGAGGTGGATGGAGAGGGAGACGAAGCACGGGAGGGGGAGGAGGGTAGGCTTTTTGTTTGGGAGACTACATAATTCGGGGATGCAGGGAAGGACAGGGACCTGGATGCGTCCGAATGCCCATCCGCCCTACTTCGCCCACTCTATTGACTTGCTATGCCTTCTTCTTCATCCTCCTTATTCTTAGCCAATAAAGAGGCCCGAGGGGGACGCATTTGTTCCACCATTTCGCCGTCGGATTGCTGCTGCTTGTCGTGTTGTTTCTGTTGTTTTTGCTGTTTCGGTAGCTGTTTATCCAGCCGCCCCTCCTGCTTCTCGTCCTGCTGCTGTACTTGCTGTTCCTTCTGCTGCTGTTGGGTATGCTGTTTGTTTGGTTCCTTTTGCAGCCCTTTTTGTTTTGGCTGCTGCTTTTCCGACCTTTTCTGCTCCTGCCCCTCTTTGGGTCGCTCCTGGGGCTGCCGTTCTTTTTTAGGGGTCGCTGCATCTTGTTCCGGGGGGTGGGGTGAAGATGCCCTTTCCTTCCTCCTTCCATTCCGCCTCTAGCGCCTTCTCCTTCGCCACGACCTCGGGGACTGCCGTTGTTGCTGCTTGGGTTGTTACTGATGTTGCTGAGGGTCCTTTTTGGGACATGCCTTTGCCATATGTCCCGGAGCATCGCACAACCAACAGAATAGCTTGCATCCCTCCACGACCACCGGCATCTACCTGTCTCGACACTTCAGTACATTCGGTATGCGTTCGAAGGTCGGTCTATTCAGGATCACCTGCAGAACCATGTCTCCAGTCGCAATGCCCGTCTTGCCAAAGATGGCAGACACCTCCTCCACTTGACCGAATTTGGAGAAGAATGACCTCATCCGGTCTTCATTAATGTCAGCGGGCACTCCATGGACCGTGAACCTTGTTTTCCTGGTGCCCAAGTATCTTTCTGGAGCCTCAGTGCCTTTGTGGTCAGTGTGTTCCCCGCCAGACTTTTCGCTTCCTCCTCGCTTCCCAGTAAAATTTCCCACTTAGCACGAGATACCCTTGCCAGTAACTTCGGTGTGATCATAAGGCTTTTCAGAGCCTCCTCCACCGTTGACTCCGATAAGCGTCCTATTTTTGACATCCGAGGTCAACAGGGCAATTATTTTGACTTTAACTCCATCCAGGACCCCTCTGGAATAGTGAGAAATTCGTCCCCTCGGAAGTATTTCTCATTTTGGGTTCTTAATTCAGCATAATATGCGGCGTCCTTTTTTGGCCTGTTTTCCGCCCAGGCCGAGATTTTCGGCGGCGACACGGAAGGAAATATGCGAGATTGTTTTTAAAGCATGGGTCTATATATGCCTACATTTAAAGAAAATATACTCTTGGTACAAGCCGTTACCGAAAAAAAGGGCTTCCATAATTATTCAGAACTTATCTACCCGACCGATTTGTTCAAATCAAAATGATCAACCTACTGTCTATTATAACAATTATGATGTCATAGATAATTCCTAAGAACCTTGCCTACTACCAAGGTTCAAAACCTGTCGATGTACCAACTTAAAATGAATGAAAGTGTAAATGGTACCAAAAAATTGAATTATGTTTTCGTCAGACCAAAATGTTTCCGATTTCTTTACAAAAACTTAGCAGATTAAAATTAACCATTTTTAATGCTTTATATGGGGCACAATACTGTACATCTTGCTTGTCTGTGTTTTTGATTACACAGTGTTTATTCGTTTTCGTTTTTTTTCATTGAAAAAAATTTGAAATGTTTTGTTTTCTTTTTTTTTTGTTTTCTTTTTTTTTTGTTTTCTTTTTTTTTTGTTTTCTTTTTTTTTTGTTTTCTTTTTTTTTTGTTTTCTTTTTTTTTTGTTTTCTTTTTTTTTTGTTTTTTACATTACGATGCAATGTCGGATTTGTTTATTTCATTCAGTATAACAACTTTGAGAAGAGTTATCAGCAATATACACTACTGGTGTTTGTTTTTCTATGAGTTAATACATGGGGGCATCTGATTCATGTACCTTTTTTTTTTATATACTTAAAAACGTAATTAGTGCTGGAACCACTCTGATTAGGTAGAGTCTGCTGACGATTCCAGACTATTACTTATGGTAACTGCTCCTAACGGCTGTTGTTTTGTGCACCGGAAGAAAATGAGGATTCTGCCAAATCTGCCCCCCCTCTACATCCATGATATCAATCAATTCAGACGGACTCGTCAATTCCGGTGGCGGTCTTACTTCGCACTTGGAACCTCCCAATTCCGGCGCAGACGCAGTTTGGAGCTTACCAATATTCTTGTACACGCACTTTTACCGTGTTGTTATTGCGGTCCCAGCGATGTCATACTCCTTGTAATTCTCAACTTTTTCAGCATGTCAAAGTGCTAGTCAAAATATCTTATTTCGAGACGCAATACACTCTTTTATCCCGTGGTAATTGTCTCTCTTTTTTTTTTTCTTTTTTTTTTTAACCATTCAGCACAATCTTTTCTTTAAAATCCTGCAATGTGCTTAGGGGCTATATTGTTACATACAGACACAAAGTAATGGAATTTAATAAATACACAATAGAAAGAGGCGAAAGAGAAAGATGTCTTATCAAGACTTTTCAATCCTTACATCGAAGTGATCCTAATAGAATTAGTTCTACCAGAATTCAATATTGTCGGCCACATTCTTAACTGACTCGATATTCAAGTGACGCAGTATTGATGGAAGACACGGAAGTTAACATACAAGAGCGACTAGAGAAGGTAGTAATGAAAAGTAAGAAAGTATTAAACATTTTCTGTAAAAAGACAGACAGAATGTATGGATGTCTGGAAGAGGAAAAATCCAAAGTGAAAACTAGGAATTGGAGATGCCAAAATAAATTATGAATATTCAAATATCACGCCAAATGATTTAATTACAATATCAGTTATTTTTGTTTTGAATTTCTCGTAGAAAAAGGAATCCAAATTTACTATATACCACGAAAATGTGTTTTTTTTTTTTTTTTCACAATTAAATAAAAAATCGAAACTGTCTGTTCAAAAATCAGGTAATTTTTCATAAGTTATTTTATTAAAAAGCTTTGGGAAATATTTAGATATTTTATCCGCAATTCTCACATTAAAAAAATCTGAAAATTAAATTATTTCAGTAAAAAAAAAAAAAAAAATAATGCAATGTGTCATTTTCGAGTGGGAACTATTTCTAAAATTTTATTTTTCATTTTATCAACTGTTACATTATTTTTTGGTATAAATGTAAAAAAAAAAAAAAATCTGATATCTCATTGATTTACTACTATTCAATATCGGAAAATGTGATATTATTCCTAATTTCATATCTCCCGCTGTCCTGGGTAAGACGATAAACTACATCAAACAGCAAGGCCTCTGATCAGGAGATATTGAGGAGCGTGGAACCACCTCTGCATTGCTGGTGTTCACAGATTCACCTTAACTCATGGTGGCAGGACCTGTTTGTGTCCCAGATATGGGGAAATAATTTACCACCAATCAGGTGTCAAAACACTATGAAAGTGTAAAAATGGGTTTTAATCCCAGAAATACTTTTTACAAAGTTATTACCAGCAATAAATTTTTGAAGAGAAAATTATTACCAGCTATATATATTTGAAAAAATATCTTGGCGACATAAAGTAACCTAATGATATCGATATGCCGTAAAACAAAATAAACTAAGCTATAAATTTCTGAAAAAAAAAATTACCACCTATACATATTTTGAGAAAATATCACCAGCGATACATTTAAAATATATATATATATATATATATATATATATATATATATTATCAGATTTTTGAAGGAAAAAATTATTGCCAACAGTACATTTATGAAGAAAACCATTATCTGCAATAAAAATTGTCGGCATTAAATAAGCCATTGTTGTTGATATGCCGTAAAACTAATCAAAAGGTATTGAACCAAAAACTCATCCCATCTGACAATGATTCCTGAAAAATTCGACAAAATTACTTGTTGATCAGAATGATTAAGCGTGAATCAGTTTAAAACTCTTACATTGGTATTCGCTTCCTGGGTAAGACGATAAACTACATCCGACAGCAAGGTCTCTGATCAGGAGTTTTTGAGGAGCGTAGAACCACCTGTTAATTGCAGGTGTTCTCAGTTCTACCCTGACCCGGTGTAGTAGCACCTGTCAGGGCTCCAGCTATGGGCAAATAGTTAACCCCCGAACTGGGGTCAAAGTACTGTGAAAGTATAAAAATAGGTTTGATACCAGCCATACCTTTTGTAAAAAAAACAACAAAAGTATTACCAGCAATAAATTTTTGAAAAAAAAAAAAGTATTACAGGAATAAAAATCTTGTCGACATTATATAACCCTTTGATATGCCATGACACGAAACAAAACAAACCAAAGAATATATTTTTGAAATAAAAAATTACAAGCTATACATTTTGGGCGGAGGGAATATTACCTGTGATACGTTTTTGAAGAAAAAAATACTATCGGCAGTAAAAATCTTGTCGGCGTTAAATAACCCATTGTGGTTGATGTTCGGTAAAACAAAGCAAAGCAAATCATATCTGATTTCAGTCGGTATGAAAAAATAAAATTATTATAAGTTTAATAAAAGCGTATAGAGGAAAACAATTCCATTCTTAAACAATTGGTTATATAAAGTTAAAGAAAATTTAGTTTTAAACATAACAAATTCCTGATTATAGCACAGTTAGTCTTCTGTATTTTTAATCTTTTTTCCGCGCTTTTTTGGATAGGGGTTGAATTAGTCTTCCTCCTTTATCCTTTGACCTGTTATCTTTATTTTTGAAGGCTAGCGTACGTAAATTAAACTGTTTTTTATAAATTTTATTTTGCCGTAAAAAGGTAACGATTAATTCTGACGGAACCAGTTGTTGAATACGACAGTCGCAAAAGATGTGCAACAGTCTCAAGTACAATTCATAGGGCAAACTATCCAGACCCGACGATTTGCCTCTGCCGACCTTCTTCAATTCAATTTCGCCCTCTGTGATCTTCCCCTCTCAGCTAAGGGCTTCAGTTGGCGAAAGTCAGCTAAATAATTGCGAACCTCTTCGTCACAGAATATAGGCTACTAGGTAAAGTGGCTCACGAAATGCCGCCGAAAAGCCTCTCACACATCGTAATTCGAACTCAGAGAACGCTCCTCCGGGGTCTTGACCTTTCGAATGTACCGATCCTAACCTCGACGAATCTCCTATGTTCACACCTTCGGAAGACATCTTGCTTAACTTATGTCTAACTACCTGATCCATGAAGCGCTTGGTAGCCAAATGCTCCAGGGAATCCCCTAGCTACGGCTATCTCTAGGGGATCCAACCCACCAGCCTCTGCCCGGAAAAGATTATCCTTAAGAGCCTTCACAGTGTTAGCCTTGTGTAGTGCGAGCCGTTTGCTAAACTCGGTGGTGAACGACCTAATCCTATCTTTAAGCCTCTCACACCATCTATTCCCAATAACCACCAACTAGTTACCGCTTCACTACGGTCGTTAACCCTTCCTGGAAGTCTCGCCAGTCCAGTAAAGACGGATTGAACTACCAGTATACAGCTGTTAACCTTCCGCCAGCTCCCAGGCCCTTGTATATCCTGGGATCCAGGACGTCATCCAGTCCCCATTAAGACTAAGCGCGGCGAATACATCAGGAACAGTTCCAACCGACGGAAAAGGTCGACACGCTAAACCGCAACGATTCGAAACGAACTGTTGCTCACGGTAATATCTGCCACAATCAACAGCCTCCGCCTCCTCGCATTGACATAGACAAGGTCCACCTTTGCATCCAGGGAACGTTTAACTAACAAGGAAACACCTCTGGCCAGCTGGTCTCCGTATGCTGAATAAACGACAAAGTCGCTAGACAACATACGAGCATCAACGTCATAAAGTGTCACCTGGATCACTGACACATCTACACCGAAAGACAAGATATCACGAAGTAGGCGGGCAGCCTTACCCCAATCCCTCAAGACGTCACATTCAAGCTGGCTAACTTGATAGACAGTTTTTAGGACATTGACCGGAAATCTCCGTGGGTCAGGACTCCGACGGATTGTCCAAGACTACCGCTATCAATTTGGGACGTAAATTATCCGTCCGAGACAATTTTGCCGTCGTGAGTTAAGGTCCTATATAAAGAGGGGTAGAGGCTAACCGGGATTCACTCTGCGCACATTTGGGCCATACTCGCTGATCAGATCAACCAAACTACGATCGCCCGTTCTCCAGCTAGCATCCGACCCCTAATTTGCGGTCCAAGACTGCATTCCGGTCCTCGACTAGAACTAAGCGCGTTGAATCCACTAGGAACCGTCTCAACTGCCGAAAAAACGAGACGCGCGCTTTCTCTTCGTTGGCCGCATAAACCACAACGATCTGAAACGAACTACTTTTCACCGCTATATCGGCCAGGAAAAGGACCCCCCGACGTATTGTCCCAGTCTCCCTGTATACAACTCCGTTGAAAGATCCCTCTCTGCTTCCCTTCTGTCGACTTTACAAATGTCCTCCGCATGGGAAAAGTATTTTTTCTTTTTTTTCTGGGCGGATGGGGTGGACTAGAAGTTGACATCGGGGCAGAAGTGGATCGTTCGGGAGGTGTGAAAGTGGAGTGGGGACAAGCCCAGCAGTAGGGACCACGGCTCTAGACAACGACAGGTATCATTTTGTCACGACAGATCAAAACATTAGGGATCTCCACAAATCTCTTCCTTCTCAAAGTAACCTGCCAAACGAAATCTTCAGTCGCAATTCCAGCCTTGCTGATTGTTTTGATCACCTCTTCCACTAGACCGTATTGGGCAAAAAAAGCCCCCAGCCTATCCCCACTGATGTCTACCGGGACTCCATGGACAGTAATTCTTGTTCTTCTTGTATCCATATACACTGTTTGGTGGCGTACTAAGTAGTCAGAGTACTTCCTGCCAGCATTTTAGACTCTTTTGTCGCTTGTAAAATTTCCCATAGAGCATTGGACTTCTCTTTGAACGCTCCTCAAAGTTTCTTCGTTTCCCCCGCTGACCCCAATAAGCCTTCGAGTTCCTACGTCGGTGGTCAACAGGGAGATGGTCTTGTTTTCCCTGCATCTATTGCTTCTGCGATAATAAGGATCTCGATACCTTTAATGAAAGTCATATTTCTGCTTTAGACTATTGTAATAATTTGTATCTTTTTGGGGCCCGTTTTCACCCAGGCTTTTATTAGGTGGTGACATATTTTGCCTTTGCCCCGCCGGTGAATCGAAATTTTCGGCTATGGTGGCACAAAACCACCGCGGCTAAACAAATAAACAAACGGTCGCCTTATACGCTAATTGCTTATTCTTACAACGAAAGAATAATTATATGTAAAGAAAAAGCATCGCGACCATCAAAGAATAAAGTCGTGGACGGATGAAAAACAAACAAACAAAAAAAATCAAACAAAGACGTGGAAAATTAAATTTGATAACAATAAGCACGTTATAATTAAATGCAAAAAATATCAAAATTTACATCAGGCGAACTTAGGTTGGACAAAATCAAAAGTCGATCCTAAAGCAAAAATTCCAGCGTAACAATAATTCTGGTGGCAATCAATAATCCTGATTTATTGTATATAAAAATACAATTTTGGCACAAGGCCTGAAGGGAGAATGGGTTGGGGCTTGTCGTCACTTGCTCTCTTATACGTAGCTAATCAGATTCAAGACCCATTCACTTGTTACAATTTTCTCCATTCACCACAAGAACCCATCCATCGCCACCCAATCCTTCATATACCATAATACCGCATACTCTCGGGGAACCGACAAAAACAAACATTACATAAAAACCTGAAACTGAAAGAAACCCGACCGATTGTACCAGGATCCCTGTGCCCAAGTCCGAAGTCATCCGTCGATTCAGGACAATTCCGCTAACGTCCATAGGATAGGTTAGTAAAACTAACCTATGTAAGTAGGGTTTAGAACAACAGCGGAACCCTGCGCAAAATTGTCTTGATTCTTTTAAATCGGGCGAACACAACTCAAACATCCGGATATCCGGAAATAAATCTTTGGACTGTTCCACATCTTGTTCCACCGTGACCCTCACACAAGTGATAACACCTGGGGAATCTTGGCAAAATTGTGGGGGTCCTCAACAGACTTTCGATCTACATTGGATATCTTAAAGAAAAGGCCTAATAGGGATTTTTTGGTGGCACAGGCTCTTTTTAATTTTTTTCTGTCCACTTTACAAATGGTATCTGGGTCGGAAATATTTCTTTTTCTCTCTGGCCGGGTGGGTTCGTTGATGAAGTGGAAGCATGAGGGGTGTAGAGACTGAACTGAGGGAGAGGGTGGTGGAGCATGTGAAGGGGAAGAAAGAAGGCTCCTTACTTTTGGTAGAGCAATGGTTTCTCAAGTGGATGCAGGGATGGATAGAGACCTGGTTGTGTCCATGTACATATCGTCCCTACTTTGCCCAGAGTGGTTTTGCGTAAGCTCGTCTTCTTCCTCTTCTTCCTCCCTACTCCTCTTCAAAGATGATACACGTGGTGGAGGCATTTCTTTCATCTCCATCACTGTGTCGTGTTTTCTGCTTCTTTTGTTGTGTTTTCTGCTGCTTTTGAACCTCTCTTTCTTTCACCTCCTCCTTTTGCTGTAACTGCTTTTCAGGTGTTCGTTGAACCTCCTTTATCCCCATTGGCTGCTCCTGAGATAGAGGTTATTGAGTCCGAAAGGACACATTCTGATGTAGGGGAGAGAGCACGTTCGTTGTCTTTCAACCCCTGTTTATTTCCTTTCATACACCGTCTGTGTACCCTTCAGCCACTGCTTTATCTGTAGCTGTTATTACTGCTACTGTTGTCGTCGATGGGTGAGGTGGAGGTGGTGAATTCTTAGCGGGGCACGCCTTGGCCATGTGCCCCGAGGCCCCACATGAACCTCCACCACCAGCATTCGTTTTTCGCGACACATTAGGATGTTTGGGATTTCCCCAAAGGCTTGGCGGGTTAAAGTTACTTGCAACACAATATCTCCAGTGGCGATGCCGGATTTACTTATGCTGGCATTTACTCCCTCCACATCGCCATATTTCGAAAAGAAGGCCTCTATACGGTCTTCGCAGATATCCACGGGCATCCCAAGTACCGTAACTTTTGTTCCTCGGATGGCCATGTTCTCTGTCTGGAGTCTTACATTCTTCCTTGTCAGAATACTTCCTGCCAACTGATTCGCCTCCTTTTCGGTAGTCAGGAAAATGTACCATATAGCATTGGATCCCCTGGCTAACACTTTTGGACTGATATTAAGACTCTTTAAGGCCTTTTACATGGTTTCCCTGCTGACTTAAATTAATTTCCGACTTTTTTTTTACATCGGTGGCCAGGAGGGATACCGTTCGGGCATTAACCGCTTCGAAAACCTCAAGGATGGTGAGGAACTCGTTGTCTTTAAAACATTTTTGATTGGCATAGTATGCCGCATCTCTTTTCCTCGGCCTATTCTCATACGAAGCCATTTTAGGCGGTGAAAAATTTTAGGGTTGCAACGCCGGTGTATTTGAATCATCTGCCATGATTGTCCAAGACCACCACGGACAAGCAAATAGAAGTTCGTCTTATGAACAAATATCTTATTGAAACACAAAAATTAAATGATAAAGAAAATTAAACTTCGTTTACAAAAATTTAGCGCAAAGAAAGTGAACAAATAAAAACGACAAACTTAACAGTTCGGAAGAGAAAAAAAAAATCTTCATATTCTTGACAGGCGAACTTAGGCTAGTCAAAAACAAGACGATACTGAAGTTCCATTCAATCATTTCAGTCAGTAGCCAGACACTGCTATTTATACACCTGGCCGAAAACATAATTTCATGTCCAGAGTGTCACGCTCGAACCTCGGTGTCGGTTGTTACTCATTTTATTCCTTTATGGCATGGATTCAACGTCTCTCTTAATTTCTAAAGTATATATATATATATATATATATATATATATATATATATATATATGAGAGAGAAAGAGACCAAAAGTTACTAAACTTCAACATTCAGACGTTATTTAGAAAAAAAAATCGGATTAATGAACCAACGAAGATAAAGCTTTACACTCAAATAAGTTTGTTAATCTTTCATTTGTTCAATAATCTTTTTTTTTTCATTCATCGTTTTTTTTTTTTCTAGTTTACTTTTCAAGATGTTCGTGTGTGCGTATGATTTTCATAATACTTTTGTTCTAACGAATCTTGGCCTGTTTTGATTTCCCACAAGACTACAAAGATCCTGATTGATAAACTGGTGCTGTGTTGAATCTCTCCCTTGACCAAATCAGACTCATCCTCAAGCGTAACAATGACAGGATTAATGGCTACTAAAAGTCTTGATTTTTTTTTCCCCCATTTTACGAATTAGAGATTGAATCGTCAAAGTTTACCTCAATCAAATATCGCCCACTCAAGCGTGAATACTGCGAATTATTTAAAATTTTCACCCGTATTTTTAGTGAGCTATTCATCATACACTCTTGTATGTATGTCATGTCTGTCTGTCATGTATGTATGTATGTCTGTCTGTCATGAGACTCAGGTTCGAATCTTACCACGGTTGATTAGTCAGGAAGGAGACTTCCTGATGTTATCGTTCCGGACGGGTACGATCCAAGCGTGCGGTGCATTTGGAAAGTGCCTGAAAACCGTAGCACGCGTTTACCCCAGCTTTGTGCGTGAAATTAGGTAGACAGAACCCTTGAGTGACCGTCGATAATTGTGCTAGCACGAATTCACAAGGTGTGCTGGCTTTGTTCAGATTGTTGATCACGCTAGATAACCCGTACCCAGAAACTGTAACTAAGGTCTGCTCAGCATAGTTGCAGTATAAATCACAGGTGGGCTCTGTGAGTGTTGAACGAACACAAATGCATGTATGAACGTCGGTCCGTCCGGTGTATGACGATAAACTACATCCAGTAGCAAGCCTCTGACCAGGAAAGTGGAGTTTTTTCGTGTTACTTAATTGTTTTCGGGTCCATTCCGACCAGGCGTGATAGTACCTTTTAGAGTCCCATCTATGGGTAAATAGTGACCCCCCCACGACAAACAAAAACAACACACCATAAAAAAAAATACTTATAATAAAATTACCATCAATACCTATTTATAGTATATATTTAGTTGAATCCAGAAAATTTCGTTCAAAATATTTAGATTTCGGCATTAAATAAGCCACAGTTGTGTTATGCCGCTAAACAAAATCAACCAACTCTCACTGTTTGATTTTCTAAGCGTAGCTTCGAAAGTATGGGCTATCCAGTGAGGATCGAACTCACTACTCAATTGTTCTAACGCGACAAGCTTTCTAAACATTACACCACGTCGAATTGGACAATCTGTTAATGCTTAGTTGAAGTAACTAAATTCTCTTTTTTTTTTTTTTTATTACAATGAATTTAACCGAACACAAGCTACGAGTGATAATGGAGGTAGTATTTCTTTTTAATCCATTCACCCCAAGCAAGGCAATAAAGCCACTAAGACGTAAGGGGGTTAGTGAGTGTTAGAGAATATGAGCAAAATATACAATTAAGAGAAGACAATAAAAGAACAAGAATTAAGACAGGCATTGTATTTACATTTTTGTAGATCAAAGCTGACAGAAGCGAGAAGTGCGATGGAAGAAACTGTTAGCATAGAATTTACGGTTCCATCTAGCCATTTCAACAGTAAAGTAAGGAGACCTTGTCGCAAATTTTGTACAATGCGTAAAACCGTAGAGACTGGGTATCCATGAGCCATGTTCATCAGAATAATCACCATGAAACTATTTATCGACAAGGCTCTGGGAAGTTAAGTTACTGAAGCCGATATGCCAGGTCAACATCAATAACATTGCAGATTCCTCTTTGGATTCCATCGAGTCTCTAAATATATAGCAGGAGCACCAGACCAGATGTGGGAGGTATATTCAAAGCAAGGTTGAATGACAGTCCATAAAAATATTCTAATATGTGCATCAACTTCAAAACAAATAAACTACATTTAAAAAGGGTGATGCTAAAATTCAAAAACTGACCCTTAAATGACCATAATGGTTGATGGGTCGTTAAACCTAAACTAAACCAAACCATATAAATATATAAGATATTCTCTCCTACTCTAACACGAAACAGTGAAGCAACTTTCCAAGCTTACTTCGCAAGATTAGAAATCTGGCGAACTAACGAATGTAGTTCATCTGAACACTTTCCATGAAAATAGAAATATAATAGCAATGGGCTTGCGACACTAAATCTTTGGCAAAAGAGATTGCAGGGTGGAAAATAATTTGTCATCCACAAAGACGCGGAGATCTTTCTAGATTCTATCAAGTCTGGAGAGTGAGGTCTGGGAAGCTCCTCCCCAAATATGACAACGGTACTCCATTCTCGAACTGATCTCGTCTCTTATAAAGGTAGAGGATAGCTGTAGAAGTCAGGCACTTCCTAGAGCGGTAAATGAAACTGACCATGTTCTCAGAAACCTTAACGGTATATGGTATGTGATAGTTCCACTTGAGATCTGGGTTGTTCAAGTCCCAAATAGGCGATCAAGGCACGGAGTCTTCCTGGGAGGACACCCGTTTATGGCGATTGGTGAAAATTCTGTGTTAACTCTGTGATGATAAAGCGTTACTATTTTAGTTTTCTACCCATCGAAAGTGACCAGTCGGTTTTTCTCCCCCAGCACTGAGTTGTTAACGCTCGGTCAGAGGAGAGATCAGCTGTCAAGTTCTGGTCATCTAGAGTTTTTGATCTGCAACGATATACTGTTGAATCATCAGTACATATTCACAAATGATCGGAGCATATATAGCCTTAGGCAGGTCATTTATGTAAAGTCGAAAGAGGGATTGGACCGAGAAACGACACTTGGGAGATCTCTGCGTTGATCGCATGGGACTCTCAAGGATTTCATAACTGAGAAGACACGTCCAAAGATTCCATAGCTAGATAGCTTGTCGCCCCGTCGACTGGGTCTTCAGAATACGCCGACTGCACCTCTGCAGAGGGGTAAAACCCCTTCCCCGCCCCCAAAAAATACTGAGGCGTCCTGGACCACGATAAACATATATCCAACAGCAAGGCCTCTGATCAGGAGGTTTTTCAGGAGCGTGAAACAACCTCGTAATTGCTGGTATTCCCAGGTCAACCTTGACCCGGGGTGGTAGTACTTGTTAGGGTCTCAGCTATGGGCAAATAGTTAACCCACCGAACTGGGGTCAAAGCACTATGAAAGTGTAAAATAGGTTTTGATACCAGCAATACATTTCTGTAAAAAGAATATTACCAGCAATGAATATTTGTTAAAAATATTATTTGTTTTAAATCTTTTTACTCCAAGTAAGCCGGAAATATGCCTAGTAAAGGGTTTTACAGGAAGTAAAAAGGCTGAGAATAGGAGGATTGAAGAAAGGACAGAATATAAACGGGATTCAAGAAGTTAGATGGCGATTGACGTTGCATTTAAATGTTTCAAGATTGTATTTATGTGCGAAGCAAGTAACCGGAAGTGTGAGGAAAACTGTCGGAATAGAAGTGCCGTTTTATTGAGCAATTTCAACAGTAAACGCTTGGGATCTAGTGACACACTTAAATTCATGCAGACGAAACATCAGAGAAAGAAGCTCATCAGTTCAGTTGCTATGGAAATATTTATAGAAAAGAGGGAAAATAAATAAATATATAAAACTGCAGATTATGTCTGTCCGTCCGTGTGTCTGAATCCTTTCTAATGGGTATAATCTCGCTACTTGTGCTAACGGAAGACCTCGATATGAGGATGTGCCTTTGGACTCACAGGTCGTAAGACCCATCTGTAGCATAATGAGTGTTATATAGACTACGACACAAACTCGCTACTTCTAAATAAATAAACGGCAAATTAAGTCTGTCCGTCCGTGTGGCTGAAAACCTAACTCGGTCCACACTTGCTCTACATAGACATATTATACCTTTTTGGAATCGGGATGAAAATCTGCCCTTCAGTTAGTGCTTGAACATCCAGCATTGAAATCTGTATCCGGATGAGGAAGGAATAGTTAAAAATTAAAATTCTTTCTATTTATCGTTTCTTTCATATTTATATCTATCTCATTTCTAAAAAAAATAAATGGCAAATTTTGTCTGTCCGTCTGTGTGGCCAAAATCCCCTCTAACTCTGGCGACACTTGCTCTACATAGACGTATTATACCTTTTTGTTCAGGATGATAGCAAGTTTGAACATCGGCACTTTATCTGGTGCTTGAACATCCGATATTGAGAATTGAGCCCGGATGAGGAGGGAACATTATAAAAAATTAAATAACTGAAAAAAATATTGTGATTTTAATATTTTTAATTGATATTGAATTTAAAGTAGCACACAAAAAAAAATCAATATTAAAATTTTAGTATTTAATTCACTATGTTATGTAAATCGCTTCTTCGCTTCTTTCAACTTGAACGAAAACAAATTTCTTCTATATCCAATAATAAAAATTATTTAAATTTCTAGAACTGTATTTGATGATTATTTCTTTTCTTCGCTTTTTGCGTTACGCACATGTGTAGTTCATTCTGCTAAACCTACTACCACAGCATTGCTAGTTTGATAGCTAGAAGAAATGGCTTCTACATTTCCTAAGGGTAAGTCAGAGAAAGCAACGCACTCAATGGAGCGCTACTTAGACTCGCCGATAACAGGTACGCTACCCGAATAGAACCTTTTAACTAATTTAAATTGAAATTATTGGATTGCATCGTGTTAAAATAGTTATACAAATGGCATCCTAGATTCTTATAAGTTAAGTTTGAAATATTCATTAAACATAAAAAAAAGATGTTTACTTGACATTTAAAAATAGAATTGTACGCTCACGCACTTTTAGATTTTTTTTTTTTTAATCGAAAATGCTATGGGAGAAAATTATATATTAATTTTAATATGCTTGAATAATTTTATGAAAAATTACTGACAGTGAAAAAAAAGAAATCACGCGATTTGTCCTTTCGAACCAAATTGATGTTTACGCTCATGCGCACTAAATAGGGGGGGGGGCGCTTAAATTTTAAAATTAAATTTAAAATTATAAAATCTCAGCGTTTCCTCTTTTTCGTGCGCATGTGTAGTTATATCAGCGTAAATATCAATTGAGTCCGAGGAAGTCCAAAATAGGAACCGTGTTACAGGAAATTTTTTTCCCCACTTTTTCAGAAAATGCTATGAAAACGAAAGAGAAATAGAATTCTGGACAATTTAAAAAAATAATAATAATTTTGTATCAAATTTATTAAATACCCCGCAAGAAACATGTAGAGATTAAGATTAATCTAAATTTCCTTTCTTACAATTTTATGCAGTTTTGACTGGAATATTTGGTTTTAATATCCTTTTTTTTTTTCCTCCAAGGTAGAATTTATTTCCAGATTTTAATGACGGCTGTAACTTGGAGATTTCTGCATGGTACACGAAGAAATAAAAATTTTGCAACTTGGAGTAAAAGATTTTTTTTCTCCATAAAGTGTATCTGCTGATTGCGAATCCAGGTATCAGCAAGACAGGGTTTTGTGTTCCGCGCATGCGCAGGATTGATTTTGATCAAATACGTGACGTAAAGGAAAATTTTAGAGTAGGAATACGCAATCAGTTTACTCAATTTATTCCACTGCAGTAGCATTTGTATGAAAAGCAATAAAATTAATTTTTCTCGTGTCAACGTTATTAAAAGAGTGCTACTGATACCATGTTCTAAGTGCCACATGGTCGAGTCAGTGTCGAAAAAGATTTAACCTAGTAGATTTTCCTGGTAGGAAGAAGGTTGAATACTCAGGTTTTGCATTTTTAATCTAACACAGGGCTGTTGGACTTTTTGTAGGCTTCTACGGTCATCTACTAAAATAGCAGTGACTGGGTTACTCATTACATTATCTGCATATATATCTGAGTTGAGGGCATTTTATATTGTAGTCCGCGGCCAAAGCAGACGGTTATCCCGATGTAATCAACTGCCACTAAAGTGAGCATTCAGTTTGGAGGTTGTATACTGGTAACAACAAAAAAGGATACACATAAAAGCTAGAGATGTGTGTCGGGACATGATTAAGGATGAGACTGGGGGGCCACCCTAGGACTACAATCATCAGACTGATGATAATGTCAATGCGTTTCATTATAATTGCGAATACATCTCACTTTTGCCCGTCCCGGGTAAGACGATAAACTGTCCAACAGCAAGGCCTCCGATCAGGATGTTTTGAGGAGCGTGGAACCACCTCTTAATTGCTGGTGTTCCCAGGTCCACCCTGATCCGCGGTGGTACCATATGTTATGGTCCCAGCTATGGATAAATAGTTAACCCTGAAACTGAGGTAAAACATTATGAAAATGTAAAAATAGGTTTTAATATCAGAAATACTTTGTAAAAAAATTATTACCAGTGGAGGGAGAAGAGGATTCACACCTTTCCCAACGGTATTAGCAGGTAAGTGGATGTAATCTCTCCGATTGCTCAATCCAAGCCACTATTCATTACTCCACTTCCTAATATATATATATATATATATATATATATATATATATATATATATATATATATAATCTCTTGGCTGTCAACTCGCACACGTGTTACACCACCTCTTGATATAAAAATTAACTAAACGCTCCAGAGAGATTTTGCGTGCATGAAGGTGACACCTTGAGTTCGGACAGGGTTTTAAATACTCTGCTACATGGTGGGGATTGGGTGCATCAGGTGTACGATTTCCTTGCCTACAAAAATAACTCACTAGACCAGACTTTGAGAGACAGATTCTCGCACATGAGCCAGAGATGTGACATTCTTTACTCTGTATTTGAGTGTTAATGTACACAGACTCGGCCTTTCAGGAAGCACATTTTATCTGCTGAAGTTTCATTCGATATGATTCAAACTCTCTGATAAATGGATAGATAGTGGCCCTCCAGCCAGGTCTGTTCGAAGCCAAATTTTCCCAGTTCTCCACAGGAATGGCAGTATCCTTCAAAAGATTTCGAGACAGTCTATAGATCTCAACATTGCTACGCGTCGTCATGCAAGCCAATAGAGATTCTTCCATAAAACAGCTGATTGGGGATGCAGTGATCATGCGGACAATGTAACTAGACCAGCGAAGGCGTGGTCCGAGGATCAGGCTATCAGCACTGGGCATCTGGCATCTCTCAAGAACTGCATTGTCTGATGTAAATGTCAGCCATTTTACCCTCAAGATGCTTCGAAGACATACTTTAAGAAATCATCGAGATGTCGCATGGGCAGGGAGAATATAACCTCGGTATACACACTGATTGATGGTTGTTCTAATACCACATTCGCTCCAAACCCTTCTCTCAAGCAAACCAAAAGTTCTGGCAGCTTTTTCCATCCTGAGACAGATGTCCCAGTCCAAAGAAATATCCTGAGATAGTGTGCTACTAAGGTACACAAAATGATCAACAACTCTGAGGCGCTTCCCATACACAAATATAGCAGGATTTAAAAAGCTCTTGCTTGGTGCAAACTGATAAATGACCACAGTCTTGCTCAAGCTGATGGTCAGGCCAAACGCTATACAGGCTGCAGAGAAGCAGCCCATGTGTTTCTGTATCCCATCCCTTGTGTGTGTGTGTGTGTGTAACCAAGTCATATTGATCCGCATATACTAGACCATTGAGAACGTTTCAACCAGCCCTGAAGCGACGAAAACTGAAAAGTTTGCCTGTTGATCTGTAGCGAATGTATATTCCATTGACATTGGTTCTTAAAGCGATCTTGAAAACAACAGCAAAAAATATTTCAAAGTGCTGTGGTGCAAGTTCATACCCCTATTGCAGTCCATTCACAACTGAACAGGGTCTGTGTTATGGTCCAGGTTAGGACCAAGGAAGATCAACACGAACACAAGAGCAGAAATAACGAAGATATATTACACGGAATAATAATAATACAAGATGTGGAAGGTGTCAGTATGACTGTCAGTCTGGTTTGGAGTGAACTACTATCGGCTCGACTCGATTCGCCCCTCTCTCTTGAGAGGCGTAGTATACATAGTTTTAGGAAGAGTTCTTTCTGTAGTTATAGGTAAGGACCCATAACACCCCCCTCCCAAGCTTTTACCTCGCAGGGGTCGTTAATATTTTTTCCTCTTCAGATTAATCATCAAAGGCTCTAAATTTTCTTTTGCTGGTTGATTTCTGCGGTTCTGAAATTGCTTGAGGCCTTTGTATATTGAATGTGTCAAATATTGTGTCCATTACTTCCTCCTGTTCCTGAGGTAGACCGTTAGAATCCCCTAACAGCCTCTTTCTGATCTGATTTAAGTGCCTTTTATGCGAGAACTTCGGACCCTGAATTATGTAAATCACGTTCCCGATTCGTTTCTCTATTCTACCTGGCTCCCAATAAGATGTTTTGTTTTTGAATATTTTAAATAAAACTTTCTCCCCTGGGTTAAATTTTCTTTTTGGTACAAACGACGTTGGTCATTGCTTTGTCTGTTTTGGCAGTAATTTGTCGAATACCGATCTAATTTTTCAAGCGAGCATTACTTTCGCCGGCGATAATGCCGATGGCGTAGTACTGTTCGGTGTAATTCTATACACGTGCAAGAATTGTTGTAAAGCCTTTTCTGTTGGTACGTCATAAGCTTTCCTTAGTGATCTTTTTAATGTATCTACAAACCTCTCCGCTTGCCCGTTTGATCTTGGGTGATATGGCGGTGAAGATTTTCACAAAATTCTTGAAAATCCGCAGATGTAAATTGTATCCCATTGTCGGTGACTAGAAAATCAACCACTCTGAAACGAGCAAACAGCTCGTGAAAGCAATTTATTGTAGTCTCAGAAGTAGGTTTTCTACAACGAAATACTTCTGGCCATTTACTGTAACTGTCTACTACAATGAAGTAGTAGAAACCCTCTAATAGACCTGCGAAATCTACATGGATTCTCGACCACGGTCGATCTGTCTTAGGCCATGGCTTATGAGTGATCGGAGGTGCCTTGGCTGCTAAGGAACAACCCTTGCATTTGTTCACCATATGTATAATATATTGATCCATGTTTGTCGAGTACACGTAACTTCGCATTAAGGGTTTCATCCTGTTCTTTCCTGGGTGGCCCATGTGAAAACCCTTGAGGATTCGCATTTGTAACGTTTTCGGGGTTACTACTCTTTCATTATATAGCAGAACATTATCACATAACAAAAAACTGTCTGATATATGCTTATCTTTTCCTACAATTTTTGTTTTCGTTTCCTTTATAAATTCGTCATCCACTGCTTCGTTTCTTATTTCCTGTAATATGACGGGGAGGTCTCGAATAGTACTACATAATGATGTTCTAATATTTTCCTCATATCGTAGAGCTGCAATTACGGAATCTTCTAATGGCCCCGTTTTCTTTGGTATTAGTCTCGAAAGACCATCTGCATGCCCGATTTTGTTTCATGGAAGATACTTAAATTTAAAGTTATAGTTTAATAAAATTGTCCCCCATCTTAGCAATCTATTAGCAGTGTAGACAGGTAGATCTTTCTTTGATCCAAATATTGCCAATAACGGCTTGTGGTCCGTCTGTAAGGTGGAAAATCTACCGTAAATATATCTGGAATGTCGTAACCGCAAACATAACCCCCGCCTTTCTTTTTCGATTTGCGAGTAATTTTGTTCGGCTGGTAGAAACGTTCTTTACGCATGCGCGATGGGCTTTATTCTCCCATCCCGCATTTTATTAAGTATACATGTCCCAACACCATAGGCACTCGCGTCACTCCCGACTATTATTTCCAATTTTGGGTCATAATGCGCTAAAAATAAATCTGCTGTTAGTCTTAATGATTTTGTAGAAAGTTTTCTGACATTCATATGACCATTCCAAAACTTTTTCCTCCTTCAACAGTTCGCGTCCAGGGTAAGACGATAAACTACATTCGCGTCCAGGGTAAGACGATAAACTACATTCGCGTCCAGGGTAAGACGATAAACTACATTCGCGTCCAGGGTAAGACGATAAACTACATTCGCGTCCAGGGTAAGACGATAAACTACATTCGCGTCCAGGGTAAGACGATAAACTACATTCGCGTCCAGGGTAAGACGATAAACTACATTCGCGTCCAGGGTAAGACGATAAACTACATTCGCGTCCAGGGTAAGACGATAAACTACATTCGCGTCCAGGGTAAGACGATAAACTACATTCGCGTCCAGGGTAAGACGATAAACTACATTCGCGTCCAGGGTAAGACGATAAACTACATTCGCGTCCAGGGTAAGACGATAAACTACATTCGCGTCCAGGGTAAGACGATAAACTGCCACCAACAGCATGGCCTCTGATGAGGTTTGTAGGAGCGTGGAACCACCTGTTAATTGCTGGTGTTTCCAGGTTCACCATGATCCTTGGTAGTAGCACCTGCCTCAGCTATAAGCAAATATTTAACCTCCAAACTGGAGTCAAAAATCTATGAAAGTGTAAAAATAGATTTTAATACCAATAATACATTTTTCGAAAAAAAATATTACCAGCAATAGATTAAAAAAAAAAAATACCAGCAATATATTTTTTGAAGGACAAAATTTATTAGAAGCAAAATTACCAGAAAAAAAATATTACCAGCAATACATTCTGGAAAAAAATATTAAAAGCAATAAAAATCTTGTCGGCATTAAATAACACATTGAGGTTGATATGGCGTAAAACAAAACAAACCAAACCCGCTTGAGTAGTTACTCATCATCTTGTCGCAACATTTAATATGACTAATCTAATTATTCAGTATGTTTTATTACTTGCTTTACGTTAGGTTCTTAAACTTTACCAAGGCTAGCATCTCTTTATAAGATTTTAAAAAATGGCACTCATTGAACTTAAAATACATTTAAATTTAAAAATCTCTAAATTGTGAAAATTAATATTTTGGAAATATTTAATTTTTTCCAGATGCCGCAATAACGTTTGTTGAAAGTTATTAACAACAACAACAACAAAAAAACACGTATAAAGCGTTCGGTGATGTCAGTTAAAATTGAAATATTTTTATGTTTCTAGATTTATTTTCATGCTAACCGGGGTACCCAATTTCTCCCTCTTTTTCTATCTGGCATTTCCTTTCATGATAAGAAAATTACTGATTATAACTCTCCACCGTTTCCGTTGTCGTTCCTCTGTGATATCCGATAGGTGAAGCATTTGTTGATTAAGAATATAAAACAGGAGGAATATATATATATATATATATATATATATATATATATATATATAAATATATAATATATAATATATATATATGAGAGAGAGAGAAAGAGACAGACACGTGTGGAATATTATGACATGTCCTTTCAAAGAATGCTATTGGAAACATGAATATCAAGATTTCCACTTAGAACCTCAAACCATCGTTGATTTAATGCGGTTCCCCCGCCTAGGGATTCTGCTGAGGAGAATGGTTAGACAACTAGCAGGGTTTCAAAACTCAAGCTTTGATGAACCTTCTTTTGAAGTCAACGGCCATTTAGCACAACGGGTAGACCGGGTTCCAAATAGGGTACGTGCGGTGATGACACAGTATTGTTTGGCGGAGAGCTACCTCGGCTAATTTCAACGAACAAGGCTGACTTTTTTCCCGATGAGAACAACGACCAAGTGGCCGAGGTTAGTCTTAAAGCTGGATGACATCGGTCGTGGTTTGACCTGGAGAAGAATGGGCTTTGCCAGGTTTACGCATTCTTTCTCCCCCAATTCTCTCAAACCATATATATGTGCAGGGTCTTGGTCAGGTAGTCAACTGTGCAGTGACGCTAGGATCAAACCCAGGTAATGATACTGACGATGATGATAAATAAGGCTGGGTGAGTAGGGTAACAGTTTCTGTTCGTTGATCATCTCAGTTTTGTTTAATTGATATAAAATAAAAATATTTCTAACCTAAACAAGGCAATAAAGTCATTCAGACGCAAGGTTAGCTAGTGTGAAGGCAACTGAGAAAGCTTTGAGGAGAAATAATAATAATAATAATAATAATAATGAATAGTTTCAAGTAGACAGAAGATGGTCATTGATGTTGCTTGTTTGTTTTTGTTTTGTTTTATTTTACGTCATATTAACCTCAATGGATTATTTGATGTCGACAAGATTATTATTGCTGGTAAAAAAAAATTTTTAACAAAAATGTATTGTTGTTAATATTTTTTAAAAAATGTATATCTGGCAATATTTTTCTTTTTCAAAAATGTACTGCTGGTAATAATTTTTCCCAAGATGTATTACTGGTACTGAAACCTATTTTTATAATTTTCATAGTGTTTTGACCCCCACCCCCTTTGGGGAGGTTAACTATTTAGCCATAGCTTGGGCCCTGACAGGTGATACCACCCGGGTCAGGCTGGACTTGGGAACATGAGAAATTAAGATGTTTCCATGTTCTTCAAAACCTCCTGATCAAGGGCCTTGCTGTCGGATGTAGTTTATCATCTTACCGAGGACGGTATTGATGTTGCAATTTTAAAACTTTGAAGATAGTAACTGACAAAAAAAGCAAGAAACCGAAAGAAAATTCAACAGGCGAAAAGTACGAGAAGAAATTACTAACGTAGAACTTACCGTGGCATCTAGAAATTTTACCGGTAACATGATGCGACTGATGCAGCTTCAACAAATAATAAGACTTAGCTGCTACACAGCTTAGTCAAGAATTTGAGGTGTCAAAGTGGAAAGATCATCAGAACAATCGGTAATGGATGTTTTTATACCCAAGAACACAGAACTCGGTGGATAAAAACCTTGGTTAAAGTAATACAAACGTGACTCTGAAAGTTGAGAGTTCAATACCTGGCCATAGCATAGGCGAACAAAAACTTGAGTTGACTTACAGAAAGCGGGTCAACTGAATCCGAGAAAATAAAAACTCCCTCCACTGCCAAAAGGTTTGGCACGTGGAATTAGAATAATCTCTCCCCTCCGTGGTAGACTAAATAAAGATTTCCGTTCGAAATTTCAACGTATATCACCTGAAGAAGGCCGGAGCGTACAACGGCCGTAACATCGTGAATATGACACTAAAGATGAGGACAACAGTCCGATCAATGTAAATAGTTACATTTTACGTATGTAAAATAAAATGAAACTAGCGGTAAGAAGATATGGCTTAATTATTATAACAATTAAAAAAAGTTGAGAATGAGTAACGCATTCCTTTTTTTTTTTTTTAAATATTCTTAAAACTTAGTATGAAAGTAGATGTCTTTATTGCGTAAAAACTGCAGTGACAAAATTGACGGTTAAGCACATTTTGATCGAATATAAAAAGCTATCAGATTAAACGTAGTAAATACTAAAATGTGACAGATATTAAAAAAAATATTTAAAGTTGTTGCTTATGGCTAGAAAAGTTTTCTGAAAGGAAATAGGAATTCTTAAATCGTTTATTGATATGGGTATATGACAAGGACTTGTTTAAACGCTTCAAATTGACAGATTAAACAAGCTTAGTCCCTATAACCCTAGGAAAAAAGGAAAACAAAAGCATATAAGTAATTGTAATATATAGGTATATAGGTAATTGTAACTGCCAAACTGAGCCTCTCCAACTATAGAAATGAAATGTATAGGTAATAAGAACCTATACTGCCAGCAAATTCCCTTCATACGGATAGAAAATGAGCAGCAGTTATTCAAAAGTAGAAAGAAGAGTAGGGCAAGGATGTGTCTTCTCACCGGACGTATTCAACCTATACAGCGGAGCAATTCTGGAAGAATTGGGTGTCCTACTAGGATCCATTATTCGCGGCCACAATCTTAAGAACGTAAGATATGCAGATGACAATGTGTTGACAGCAGGCACGGAAAGATAATCAGGAATGCTCCCACAGAGTGTAGTAAAGGGAATCGAGAAAAAAGGAAACTGCAAAGAGACACAATACATGGTTGTTAGCAAAGGGGACAGCCCAAAATGACCCGGAAATGGGTCAGGGCTCGGGTTAATGAGTACTTCCCCGCGCAAAACTCAGAGCAGGATTCGTGGGCCGAGCGCCCGTTCGCCATAAGAAACGGCTCGCGGTTAACAGTGTAAAGCAGTTGGTGAAAGATAGTCAGTGAAAGACAGTCAGCAAACCAGACCACTCCTCGATCAACAGCTTAGACAGACGTTACCATGACAACGCGTCAGACAGTAATTTTTTCTACATACAAAGCGGCGACAAAAGTAAGTTCAATATCCCTTTCTTTTGTTCACTGCGTTTTAAGAATACTGCTATCGCACGCAATCATTAGCGGTCACATACATGAATCATTAGCGTGTGCTTCACACAATCACACACATATTGGCGTACAATACCACTTGATTTCCTCACTTAAACAAACATACTTCGAAACTTTGTAGACTCACTAGCGACAAATTATTTCAAGATCATTTGTTCGCGTTGTATAAAAAATAGTGTTGTGTTTGTGGACACGACACTCGGATTATTTTTTTCTCCTAAAATCCGGGTAGACTATCACCATTATATTCACAGGACAGAATGGTAGACAGAGGAAAACATCGCATAACATACATGATAAGCTTAAGGGAATGGATGGCGGAAAAGGGCTTAGGAGAAATAATGAAAAGGCAAAAATTATTAAGACTTACAAAGGACAGGAAATTGTGGAGGGTTATGAATGTCTACGTACTGAGGGAACACGGCGCATAAAGAATATGTATTCGCCTGGTTGGCGCAAAGTGATGCATCAGTTAAACAAAATCTAATTAACCAAGCATTGCGAAAGAACTGCCAAGCTGGAAAATATACAAAACATATTTTGGTATATGTTGAAACTATATTTATTTGGGAAAGATATGAATCCAACTTTTCCCTCCCTCTATGGGTTAATTAGTTAGACTTGAATCAGTAAAACCATTATTATCTCCACCCACAAAATAAAATGAAATTGCGTGGAAAATATTTAGATTTCGGCAGTAACTAACCCAAAGTGACTGATGTATCACTAAACAAAATTAAACGACTAATCCCGTATCACACAAGTAAAAATAACAGCAATGAATATTAAGAGTAAAATGACGAACAATACTGGTTTATATCAAAATGACCAACAATACCTCTTCATCTTAAAATAAACAGCTGTACATTTTATAGCAAAATTACAAACAATACATCTTATCTGGAGTTGAAAGCATGTAATTGCCTTCAAAATATATTTAGTTGGAGCCATAAAATTGTGTTCAAAATATTTAGATTTCGGTATTAAATAACCCATAGAGGTGTTGATATGCCATTAAACAAAATCAACCAACCAATCCTGCATTTCTCAAGTAAAAATACCAGTAATGCATATTTATACCAAAATGACCAACAATACATTTTATCTGGAGTTGAAAGCATGCAATTGCCTTAAAAATATATTTAGTTGAAACCGTAAAATTGTTAAAAATATTTAGATTTCGGCATTAAATAACCCATAGAGGTGTTGATATGCCGCTAAACAAAAGTAAAAAACCAATCTTGTATCTACATATTTAGAGTAAAATGTCCAATAATACCTAATCATCTTAAAACGGCCAGCAGTACATTTTATAGCAAAATGACCAACAATACATTTTATCAGTAGCTGAAAGCATTAGTTCAAAACATTTAGTTGAAGCGATAAAATTGTGTTCGAAATATTTAGATTTCGGCATGAGATAACCCACAGAGTTTTATATGCTGCTAATCAAAAACAACCAACCAACCATATTTATTTGATGTTTTAATTATATTTTCCTGTTAAAAATCTCTCTCGGCTTGATTATTAGTTTCGATTTACTTTCAGTATTATTTTTTTTCTCAACCCCGATTCTGTTCCTTTCTAATAACGTAAAGATTTGTGCCTTTTCTTTTCAAAGTATATATATTCGGTTATTGGAGCCTTGCCGATAAACAGTGCTTTCAGATGGCGATTCACCAACAGACTCGCACGAAACAGGCCAAATAAAAAAAAGATCAAAGCATTACGTCGCGAAAAACAAAAGAAAAGAAATTTGGGAGGAAAATGAATTTCTTCTGTAAAGCATTTCACTTTGTTGTGCCTACAATGTATTCAGTTTTTTTATTTTTGGTTTGTTTGCTGCGTTGGCGGGCTAAGAATGTGCTGAGTGCGGTGAGGCAGGACACTACCCAAAGACCATTTCCCGGTTGATACTTGCTAGTTCATGCGTAAAACCCAATCTAACTTTTTGAGTTGCGTATAAAATGGGGCCTTAGAAAATCTTCTTTTGTCATCGTCATGTTCACCCTCCTCCTCAGTCTTTTGAACAAGCGTAGTGATTTAGGATTGGGTTTTCAGTTCTTTCTAAAGACTTCACATTATCTTTTACTCTTTACGTCTTAGTGTTATTATCGCCTTGCTTAGGATAAATAGATTAACCCATTAACTGCCAAGATTTTTAATGCGCATTTTTGGCCCAGACAGGTGTCTTAGGAGTTTATTTATTCCTTTTGTTTAATTTCAGTAGTTACCATTGTCGTTTTTATAGAAACTAGAACATCAAATATATATATGTATAAAACATCAAAAATAATATTGATTAGAAATAATTAAAAAAAATACTTTTCAAATAGTCATTATTTTTCTACTCGTGAAATGTAAAATTACAACAGAAAGTGTTTTCTTACGGCTAATATTAAAAGCTTTAAAGGCTAAGTGTTGTAAAAGATACCTCTGCAAATGAAATGTATGTAAGCAATTCAATGTAAATACAAGGAATAACATGTTGTGAGTTAAATTTTAAGAGATCCCCAAATGGGGCACATGGCAGGTAATGGGTTAAAGTCAGTCAGTCAGTTACAGGGGTTGGACAAAATAATTGAAACAATTAAATTCAAAGAAAATTTATTTAATATGGAGTTGGTCCTCCTTTAGCCTCACATACAGCTTTAATACGTCTAGGAATGGAATCATACAGCTTCCTGACTTCATCCAGAGGAATTTTCAGCCATTCTTCCATTAACACCTTCTCCAGCTCTTTACGACACGACGGTGGAGGATAGCGGCTCCTAACTTGTCGCTCCAAAATGCACCACAAATGTTCAATAATATTGATATCTGGAGATTGGGGAGGCCACTCCATGTGTTCTAGCTCACTTTCATGCTCTTCATACCAATTCTTAACCACTCGAGCGGTATGTATTGGAGCATTATCGTCTTGGAAGATGCAGTCACCATCAGGGAATAAAGTTTGGGCCATTGGATGAATATGATTTCCCCTAAATGTTCAGGTAATATTTGCTGTTGATTCTACCACGCAGGACAACTATTAGACCGAGGTATTTCCATGATATGGCGGCCCAAACTATCATTGATCCAACTCCATGCTTCACTGTTGAAAGAAGGCAGTCAGGGTTGTAAACTTCTTTGGGCTGCCTCCACACATAAACTCGCCGTGAAATTGGGAAAAGAGAAAAACTGAACTCGTCTGAGAATATGACTTGCTTCCATTGGACTACAGACCAGGCATTGTGATCTCTGCACCACTTCAACCTCTTCTGAATGTTGCGAGTGGAGAGAAGAGGTTTCCTTACGGTAGCTCTTCCATGATATGCAGCCTTATAGAGCTCACGACGAACAGTTTTAGTAGAAACTGGACTATTCAGATGATTATTCAACTCAGCAGTCACTTTGGCCGCAGTAGTCCGATGATTTTTTAATACATTGCGTTTCAATGCACGTCGGTCCCTGTCAGTACGTTTGCAAGTCCGGACCTAATTGCTACGGTTGCTAGAGGTTTTGCCCTGTTTCTCGAATTGCGTCATAGTTCTTGATATGGTAGCTCTTGAAATACCAAACAGTTAAGCAACCTTAGTGAACGAGGCTCCTGCCATGCGAGATCCAACAATTTGCCCTTTTTCGAACTCGGAGAGGTCACGCATTTAGCTTAAATTTTACTAAATTCTAAAAATAAATAAGACAAAGACAGTAAATTAGAAAAATAAACGTATTTACAATAGATATAACCTGCAATTACGAAGTTTTAGTTAAAGTTCTTAATATAATAGCTCTTTGAAATATAGGAGTGGAATTTGCACCTGTTCCAATTATTTTGTCCAACCCCTGTATGTGCCATGCGTGATATACGCGTAGGTGAACATGCATCTTTCGATACATGACTGACTCGGCAGACATTTTCCCGCAGTAGGTTGCCATTTTTTTGTGCGGTAGACCAGCTGCCATCAAAGGCTATAGAACCTGGTCTGTCCTGCTATTTACCCATAGAGGAATTATACCTTTCCCAAGGTTATTAACACGTAAGTGAATGTAATGGATTTGACTGGAATTCGAACTCGGCTCTCCGATTCCTCAATCCGAGCCGCTATACATTACTCCACCGTGCCTCTCTAATAGATTAAAAAGAAATCATAAAAGGCCTGTATAAAGTGGGTTTGGCGGTGTCTACATCACACATTTCCGTTAAATTAACCTCATTTTTTTTCATTTTTTTTTTGTCTCTGTCCTCATGATATTTTTGGAGAACACTAGCATCTAGATCTGTTCAAATATGGCTGGCATGCGAATCACTTCAACAGAATTGAATTTAAGGTTGTAGAACTCTCTAGAATGTTCTAATCGCACAGCTATATAAGCAATGCAAGTGGCGCGGTTCGGTTTTATTTTTGCCTTTGTCTTTGGCCGTCACACACTGTTGGAGAGACAGTTAACTATTTGGATTATCCCTGTGCTTTCTCTGCGAGTGAAAGAGAAACACGACAAAATGGCGTCGCCGATAAGATAATAAAGACTATCTTTGACGAGTGGACTGTTTACTTCAACAACAATGGCGGAACAATGTGGCGAGCTGATTAAGTTATTCACACAACAACTTCAACTCCGGCGGGTACAAATCGAATTACGGGCGCAGTAGAACAGAGAAGACATAAGGACTTTGAGAAGACTGATCCAATTTCAAACTTCCGAAAGAGATTCCAGTCCCTGTTCCTTTTTTCTAACTTCTGCTGCGATCCCAAGATTGTCTGCTTTTTATTCGACGTCAGAACTGTGGCCTGATCACTGGTCAAGATTCTGCACGCTTGTTGTAGCCAACGCCGTGCCTGATCTGCGCAAGTCCCAGATATTCCTTGAATAGAACTGCTACCATATATAAACAACTGACGAATTTGACTATTCAACAGAATTCGTACAAAAGATATTATCGAGTTGATTATGGAGGACATCACCAACTTAATGAATGAATAATTTGACCCGAAACGTTTCCTAGTGCGAGAACGTTTCACGTTCTGAAGTGACATGCAATGGAAGCCTTGCGAAAATCTCCAGGATCTGGCGGCACGTATACATCAAGACGCTGTCACTTGTGACATTCCTTTGATCACCGACCCACAAGATAGAGCTCTTAGACAGAGATTCGTATGTTCTGTCAACAATGAAGGTGTCTTGGAGTCCCTTTTTCAAGATCAAAGACACACGAAGACGTGGCGAAGGTTGCCAAAGAAACTGTTTACGGGCCCAAGGCCAGGCCTGTCAGCAAGGTCAAACAGAGCCAGAACAAGGGTCAACGAAAAACATATAAGCAACCTAATTCCGCAGACACTTTATATAACTGTTACAGATGTGGAGAGGCTCATAAAGTGACAAACAGCCCCTAGAAAGAAGTTTTTTTTTTTTTTTAAAAGAAAGGACATTTGGAAGCAGCGTCAGGAACGGGAAAATCGTTCCCAACATTCCGTGAAGTGAATCATGAAAGCAGAGCTTGTCAGGGCAATGCAGCTGTTCTTAGTCCCTTGCTATCTGGAAATGATAAGGTCTTCGACAGGGAAGAAACGTGGAGAAGACATGGAATTGGTGTGCGCCATCAAAGTTCACAGTCTTAAAGTCAAGCCTGTAGATACCCACATCCTCCACCAAGAGTCTGGGAAAGATGCAGCGATAACTACAGTGATGGGCTATGTTTGCAAAGGGTGGCTACCAAATCATACTGAGATCAGTGCTGAAATCGAAAAATTCCGGAAATTATTGTATTCCTTTAGTATCTACCACGGATGCCTCATCCATGGATGAACAGTTGTGATTCCACAGAGCCTACAGCCCAATATCCGACTGCATATCGAACATTTTTGTCATGGAACGTATGAAGTAGTTGGCATGAAGCGCTATCTACGGACACGGTATTGATAGAGCGATTGAGATTGGCTAGGCAACGATGTGACTCGTGCGGCGAACATCAAAATAAGCTTTCAAGACTGCAGTTCACCCACGGATGTTGTCAGAGAACCCATGGACCCGTTTACGCGTGGATCATTTCATCAAATTCATGGGTACGAAATGGTTGGTGATCACTGATGCTTTCTCACGGAATTCATGGAGACACCCGACGTCATCCATATACACAAGAGCCTCCTTAGATCTGCGGGAGGAGGATTTTGATCACTTCGGAAACCTCAGACGCTGGTTACGGATGCATTGACTTTCTTTTCTTAAGTGTTTCAGAGCTGGTTCAAAGAATGTGGTGTCACGCTCGTGACAAGAGCACCGTACCATTCATGTAGCATCTAGAGCTGTCGAATGTCAATTGCTGACAGGCGAATCTGTCGAATGTCAATTGCTGACAGGCGAATCTGTCGAATGTCAATTGCTGACAGGCGAATCTGTCGAATGTCAATTGCTGACAGGCCAATGTCAATTTCACGTATGCGAATCTGGACAACAGAATTGAATGGAAGATTGTAGAACTCTCTAGAATGTTGTAATTGCATGCTATATAAGCAATGCAGGTGGAGAGGTTTATTTGTTTTTACTGCGTCCTTGCTTGTCATTCACTGGCGGAGAGACTGTTAACTATTTGGATTATCGCTGTGCTTTCTCTGCGATAGTGAATGTAAGAAACACGGCATCCACACTTTCGAATAACAACAGTTTCCGATATATAACTCATTGTCCGTTTTAGTGTAAGCCTGGAAAAGATTCAGTGATAGGAAGAATTTATTCGCAAAGTTATTTAAAACATGCTCAGTTCCTTAAATAGCTTACATTTATCTTTACCCGCTCTATACTTTATTTGCCAAACACCAAGTATCACCTTTCGACAAAACTTCTATGTATTGATCGGAAAATAATGATCTAGACCAGGGGTAGGCAGCCTTTTAGATAGTTCGGGCCAGAAGGCTATGTAGTGTCCTAGAGGAAAGCCCACATATCAAATGTATCATAATTGTCTTGACCTCAGACCGCTCCGTCCAGAATATTGTTTTGGACTGGAGGTTTAAAGAAAAAACAAGTTAATGTTATATTATTTACACAAGGTTCCTTACTTTACTGCAGGAATAACAGGATAACAGCTAACAAAAATAACAATAAAATGCAAATTTCTTACTACAAACGAAATACAGTTAGAAATGACAAACTATTTAATGAGACACTTGATTCTGGTTATTGTTCGATGACCTGTCCACATCAGGTGAACTATTTGTCAATCGCTGGAGCAAAACATCATTCAGATTGTCATCACCCAATCTTGTTCGCGTCCTGGGAGTGACGATAAACTACATCCGCGTCCTGGGTAAGATGATAAGCTAAGTTCAACAGCAGGGCCTCTGATAATACGTTTTTTAAAAAATAATGTTACCAGCAATAATTTTTTTAAAAAAAGTTACGTGCTATACGTTTTTGAAAAAATAATCTTACCAGCTATACGTTTTTGAAAATAAAATAAAATTACCAGCTATACGTTTTGGAAAAAATATTACCAGGTATAGGTGTTCGAAAATAAAATAATATTACCAGTTATACGTTTTTGAAAAAAAAATAATATATAGTTTTTGAAAAAAAAATATTACCTGCTATACGCTTTGAAAAAAAATATTATTACCAGCTATAAGTTTTGGAAAAAAATAATATTACCAGCTATACGTTTTGGAAAAAAATAATATTACCAGCTATACGTTTTGGAAAAAAAATAATATTACCAGCTATACGTTTTGGAAAAAAATAATATTACCAGCTATACGTTTTGGAAAAAAATAATATTACCAGCTATACGTGTTTGAAAATAAAATAATATTACTAGTTATACGTTTTTGAAAATAAAATAATATATAGTTTTTGAAAAAAAATATTACCTGCTATACGTTTTAAAAAAAAATATTAGCAGCTATACGTTTTTGAAAATAAAATATTACCAGCTATACGTTTTTGAAAATAAAATAATATTAACAGAAATAGATTTTTTACAAAACAAATATATTACCAGAAAATAAAATGTCGGCATTAAAAGACCCATTGAGGTTGATATGCCACAAAACAAACCAAACAAATCCAATCCTGTTCTTATACGACTTTCACCATATTTAGTTTTCGGAAAAAATTGTCCGTAAGCATGTGCTTCCCTCGTCTTCACATTCTTCAATACGCTTTCATTTTGCGCTTGGCAATTCTTATTTTTGTAAAATTCACCATTTGATTTGGAATGGAATTTTGAGTTCAAAAATTCGTCTCATTGTAATTCCTCTAACTTCAGCTGATATTTTTCTGTCACTTTCTCCACAAATAAATGAAATTATTAGTGGCCAGATGATAAGTTGGCGGTTCGGACAAAAATCCTTCGCGGGCCAGGTGTGGCCCGGGGGCTGTGGGTTGCCAAGCTCTGATCTAGACCTTTATTCCTATTATCTTAAGTGCTTAATCCACTTACAACACCGATAATCCCTACCAAAACTAAGGCTAAATAGATAAAATTTAAACACTTTTCAAGAACTTTGGTTTTTCACAGCAAACCAGGGTTTCTCGACCATAACCCTTATTTTTTAATTAGAATAACATGAATACATTTTCAAAATAGAAATAATTCAGGGACTAAATAAACCTCAAATGAACAAATGACCGTTTGGCACTATTGTTCAGACCTAATGGTGATTCTCTAAGCATAGTTTAGATGTGGTACAAGGCCGAAATCATGAGACACTCAGTGACGATCAAATTCGCTATTCAGTTCTCATGGATTTAACGAGACAAGCTTGCTAAGCATTGAACAACGTCGAAGTGCCCAGGTGATTTTCTCATCGTAACATTGATACATCACAAGACTGAAATTTTGGGCCACCCAGTAAGGATCGAACTCACTATTCAGCCGCAATGCATCTAGCGAAGCAAGTTTTCTAACCATTAAACCACGTCGAAGTACCCTGGTCATTTTCTAAGCGTATCTTTGATGTGACACAAGACCGAAATTATGGGACACCTACTGAGGATCCAACTCGGTACTCAGTCGTAATTGTTCTAGTGAGGCAAGCTTGCTAGACATTATCCCACGCCGAGGGGCACAAATAATCTTTCTAAGCGTTGCTTGGATATGGCATAATGCTGAAAGTATGGGGAACTCAGTAAACATAGAACTCACTATTCGGTCGTAATAGATCTAGCGTGACAAGCTTACTAACCATTACACCACGTCGAGGTGACCGAAATAATATTCTAGGCGTAGCTTAGATGTGGCCCAAGACCGAAATTGTGGGGTACCCAATGATGAAATACGCACTGTTCACTTCTAATGGGTCTAGCGAGATAAGTTTCCTAGCCATTACACCACTTCGAAGTATCTAAAATATTTTTCTAATTTTATTTTAGATATTGCATAAAGCCGAAACTTGTGCAAACCCAATGTGGAAGACAGAAATCTATGGACTGAAAGCATCACGGAGCAACCTAGTAGCTCATAAAAAAAAAAACAACAAAAAACACAGACTTCGGCACGCGACCGATATATATGGAGGGAACTGATCCGAGACACGGCAACACAACGATCCTTCGACTACACGTGATCATGGGATTGATGTTTAAGATGTGGAATTTGAGTTTAAATGCTGTTTTATTTACTCGGATTTACATTGTTTACTTTGTTCTTCAAAATATCTTTATGATGTATTTTCAGAACACCTTTATACATCAGAATTGATAACGTTAAAATTACGAAGTAAAAGACCCGAACTTACAAAGTACCAATTAAGAAGAAATACAAACAACTGTCTGTAGAGTTATTCAAATGAAGAGCGCTTTCAAAAAAAAAAAAAAAAAGAAAGAAAAAAAGTCTGGAATAACACGTTTGTATCAATGGAATTATGAAATAGAAAAAAGCATTGCATATGATTCGTACACGCAAAAACAAGATAAAAGATCTAGTATGCCGCCATTCATTTTGCTACAGGAACTCACTCAATATGGAGGCTTACGTCAAATACCATGAGGAGGTAGTGCTGTCCTAGGTCAACAGAGTGGCTGATGGAAGCTTCTGTGTCTAGCAACAGGACACAGTACCATGCCACATAAGCAGGAGAATCCGCTCATGGTTGTCAGCCAATTTTTGCGACCATATAATCCCTATAGCCACCTAAATCTCCAACATGCAATCCTCTTTATTATTACGTGTGTGGCGCTGTTGAGCGAGAGATTAATAGTACTCCTTGTACCACCAAAGATGAACTGAATGCAAGGATTATGGCAGCATTCACCAACTTAAACAAGACGAGATGCAGGGGATTCTGAAGTCGCCAGGAAGCCGTGGTTGAAGATAATTGCGGTTTTAATGAATACATTTACTGTTTAGTATTTCAAGATATGTTTGAGTAATTTTGGAAATATATCTGTTAACATAAGATGTCAATGTTATTTTCATTTTCGTGTAATTTAGATGCTAATTCATCCGTTGCATCCTTTATGATAAAGTAATTTCGTTTTATTATAAGTTTTATCTAAATCATAAATAATCCGACGGCTTTTTCGTCGAAAGCGGGAGATACAGACCGGCACTGCTATCTCAACATTGACAGCATTAGCAGTCACATTTGGCAGCAACGTTCAATGTTACACGCTAGTCTTAGAGCTAATTGAATGATTGTGTTTTCAGCTGGTTTGTAAAAGGCTTGTTTTTGTTGTGCTTTTGGCATTATCTTTGCATACGTGCTTCAAAGCTAATAGCCGCCATTTGATGTCTAGTCTGGTCGACTTTTGCTCGAGGAAGGAATCGAACGAAAGTCTACGTATCAAATGGAGACTGAAGCCATGCTCCCGACTTCGAGCAAACAGCCGAAGCCGACGAAAAATCTCGGATGTTGCAGCTGCGTTTTGCTTGGAGTCTCTGATTTGCCGAATGAAATTGCTCGTAGCTGGGTTTGTATGAAAACCATTCTATATTTTGTGTACAAACAGCAGTAATAGAGAGGCTGTTGATTCTTCGATTTGTCGTGTCATTTCAGGACGTAGGCGATAATTTCTCTCCACAATTTCCTATGCTTTATAGCCTTTATCAATTTTATTTTTATCTTTTCGATATATCTCTCAGTATGTGTTCTTCCGTTAGGGAGCTTATGCGCTTCTTTCCTCTTGCCTAAAAAATGTCGTGCGTATTAAATTTTCCAAGCCCTCTTTCCACAGTATGCTTTCTGTTGAGTCTTGACTCAATGTTGAATCTCGCCTATTGCATGGAATAATAATGCAACACAAAATGTACTTAGAACAAGAATGTATTATAACAAGAAAGTGTACACAATAAGTACATATAGTATTTCTGTATATTTCTGGGAAGACGTTCCTGGAGAAGGTGTTGACTAGTGGCAGTCGATCAGAGTCTCTAGTTGGATCTCGTGATTCTCATCTCCTTCTCTCTCGTCTTCCGGTATCAACCATTATTTATATAGTTGGTAGTCACCTATGCAGATTAGGTGGATCCTACACAACACTTTCAAAAAATTTCTATTGTCTCTTTCTGATTCTAACTGTTGTATAAGCGTAAGTGTCGTTGCCGACACTGTGGTTTGAAACTCGA
>OZ038503.1:38283510-38286887 GCA_964036315.1 Acanthosepion esculentum | reverse complement strand
ACGCTCTATTTATTTGTTAGACAGTATATTTACCGGTATAGATATTCGAGAAAACATATTAAAGAAATAAGATATTTAAGTTAAATATGCTGTTTAATAATATAAACAGAGCGTCTACTCAAGTACGAGTAACCACAAAAAATAAGGCTTAAGTAATAAAATATGTCGGAGTAATAAAAAAAAATTATCACTACTTCAGAAATTGCTCTGTTTACTATTAGAATACGAATCTGACAAATATGGATGGTTTGACATTTCAGGGAAATATTTGTGTTTAAATCATTATTCATCTTTGTCTATCGCCACACTTCGTGGCTGAGAAGTTGTTATAGTAATTCACCCACGCCCGAATGGACTCTCCCAGCTATAAATAGGAGCAGGTACTGCCTTTTGGTGGAGATGTTTCTAGCAATATTACAAACATTTTAAATTAAACACATATAAACTAGGGTTAACAAAGACTGGGAATTTTAAATCTGTATAAATATTTCAATAGCTAAAAAATTTTTTTTTAACTATATCTAAAAAAAAAAAAAATTTTAACTATTGAAATATTTATTACAGATTTAAAATTCCCATGTCTTTGTTTAACCCTGTTTTATATGTGTTTAATTTTAAAATCCAGTATTTTTCTTATCATTATGCTATGTATATATATATATATATATATATATATATATATATATATATATATATATATATAATATATATATATATATATATATATATATATATAATATATATATATATATATATATTTGAATTGGATAAATTCCGACAATTTATTTAAAGACATTATATTTTACCGTTCTTTTTATAGATACAAGTATTTAAGCAAATGCTCTGTTTTTATAATAAAAAGTATTAAAATAACATTTACCGACCTGAATGTCCGAGAAATTTTCATAGAAAATTTTCGTTCTCCGACAGGAATCGAACCTTTATCCTATACGGAACCGTCATTTCGCGTGACATCCCTTAACCGTGACGGTCACAAAGAAGCGTCCGGTTAACATGGTCGATTTTACTATCTTTAAACTTAAATATATAAATGTTATATATCTATAAATAGAACGTTAAACATATAATAAATGCCTTTAAATAAATTTTCGGACTATGTCCAATTCTAAAATATATGACGTCATCATTTTTACATTTGATACGCTAGAGCAGATATGAATAGAAGAGATTCATGCAAGATTTAAGTTTAAAGATAGTAAAATCGACGCTTCTTCGTGGCCGAACGGTTAAGACACGTCACGCGAAATGACGGTTCCGTATAGGATACAGGTTCGATTCCTGTCAGAGAACGAAAATTTTCTATGACTCCGGTCGGAAAATTTTCGATGACTCAGGTGAATGTTATTTAATACTGTTTATTATAAAACAGAGCATTTGCTTAAATACTTGTATCTATAAAAAGAACGTTAAACATATCAAAAATGTCTTTAAATATATATATATATATATATATATATATATATATATATATATATATATATATATATATTCCTTGACATGAGGAATTTAAACGCGGTACAAGATAAGCGAAAAGGTCTCATCAATTTACAGTCGTGCTGGCTAGATGTAGCATTAAGTCCTAAACTAGCAGTTTCCAGCTCCATTTTGTTCAGTCAATGTTAATCTTCACAGGCAAAGTCAGTCGTCATCTACTGTTCTCCTGATTACATTTTTTGCTCCTTATATATATATATATATATATATATATATATATATATATATATATATATATATATATATATATATTTGAATTGGAGGCGGAGAAAAAGGAGTAGAAGAAGAAGAAGGAGGCGGAGAAGAAGGAGTAGAAGAAGAAGAAAAGAAAAAGAAGAAGTGAAGAAAGAAGAAGAGGGGGAGGAGAAAGAAGAATAAAAAGAGGTAGAAGAAGAAGAAAAGGAAAAAGTCGAAGAAGAAGAAGAAGAGGAGGAGGAGGAGACAAAAGGTATTCTTGATTTAATTTCATCGGTGATATTTTAGTACATTCCAAAGAAAAAAAAATATGTAACATGTAAATAAATAAAATATATATTTGTCTCCCGAGGAGTGTATTTTAAAATCGGCGAAACTTCGTGTAGAGAAGTAATTATTACAATATATACATATAAAGACATTTATATAATGTTTAACGTTCTTTTTATAGATACAAGTATTTAAGCAAATGCTCTGTTTTATAATAAACAGTATTAAATAACATTTACCGGCCTGAATGTCCGAGAAATTTTCATAGAAAATATTCGCTCTCCGACAGGAATCGAACCTGTATCCTATACGGAACCATCATTGTCGCGTGATGTGCCTTAACCTTTCGGCCACAGAGCAGCGTCTGGTTAGCAAGGTCGATTTTACTATCTTTAAACTTAAATCTTCCATGAATCTCTTCTATTCATATCTGCTCTAGTGTATCAAATGTAAACAAATGACGTCATATATTTTAGAATTGGACATAGTCCGACAATTTATTTAAAGACATTTATATTATGTTTAACGTTCTTTTTATAGATACAAGTATTTAAGCAAATGCTCTGTTTTATAATAAACAGTATTAAATAACATTTACCGGCCTGAATGTCCGAGAAATTTTCATAGAAAATTTTCGCTCTCCGACAGGAATCGAACCTGTATCCTATACGGAGCCATCATTTCGCGTGATGTGCCTTAACCTTTCGGCCACAGAGTAGCGTCTGGTTAGCAAGGTCGATTTTACTATCTTTAAACTTAAATCTTCCATGAATCTCTTCTATTCATATCTGCTCTAGCGTATCAAATGTAAACAAATGACGTCATATATTTTAGAATTGGACATAGTCCGACAATTTATTTAAAGACATTTATGATATGTTTAACGTTCTTTTTATAGATACAAGTATTTAAGCAAATGCTCTGTTTTATAATAAACAGTATTAAATAACATTTACCGGCCTGAATGTCCGAGAAATTTTCATAGAAAATTTTCGCTCTCCGACAGGAATCGAACCTGTATCCTATACGGAACCATCATTTCGCGTGATGTGCCTTAACCTTTCGGCCACAGAGTAGCGTCTGGTTAGCAAGGTCGATTTTACTATCTTTAAACTTAAATCTTCCATGAATCTCTTCTATTCATATCTGCTCTAGCGTATCAAATGTAAACAAATGACGTCATATATTTTAGAATTGGACATAGTCCGACAATTTATTTAAAGACATTTATGATATGTTTAACGTTCTTTTTATAGATACAAGTATTTAAGCAAATGCTCTGTTTTATAATAAACAGTATTAAATAACATTTACCGGCCTGAATGTCCGAGAAATTTTCATAGAAAATTTTCGTTCTCAGACAGGAATCGTACCATTATCGTGACGTCCCTTAACCG
>OZ038503.1:38278510-38281010 GCA_964036315.1 Acanthosepion esculentum | reverse complement strand
ATATATATATTCATGAAGAAACTATATATATATATATATATATATATATATATATATATATATTCATGAAGAAACTCTCTCTCTATATATATATTCATGAAGAAACTATATATATATATATATATATATTCATGAAGAAACTATATATATATATATATATATTCATGAAGAAACTATATATATATATATAAATTCATGAAGAAACTATATATATATACACACATATGCACACACACACACACATATATATTCATGAAGAAACTATATATCTATATATATATACACATATGCACACACACACACACACACACACACACACACACACACATATATATATATATATATATATATATATATATATATATATATATATATATATGCAAAGGATTTGTTGATACGACCATTGATTACGGAACGGTGCTACCAGACGGAAGTACTTTACCGCACGTTGATAGCTGAACGAATCCAGTTTCATATAATCTGAATACTTTCACTTTTGCCGAATGCTCATCGCCGTGCATATGGAGACTTGACCCGGAAAGTCAAATTTGAAGTATCAATTTGCAAACAATTTAATAGATATGTGAACTTTACTCAGAGTTTAGTCTTCATTCTTTGGAAAATCAGGACAAGTGTCAGGAAATGCTTTCCACAGATCCAGCTTCTCTTTAGGACGTCTTCTTCGGAAAGTTGGGATGGTAATATTTGGACAAGTAATTAGCAATTAAAAAAGATAATAGCCTAATATTGAATCGCTTGTCAAGCTAATATATAGTTATGACAACGAATGGACAGCCTATATATCAAAATTTTGTTTTTGGATAGAAAGTCGCGGTAATAAATTAAAAATATTTAGATAATATAAATTGATTGTATAATTTAAAACATATCAAAAACAAGAAGGTTTAAACAAGAATAAACCAAGAGGAACCGTGCGAAAGAATTTTATATAATGATAATTAATAATGACAACATCCACCAAGCGATACTATCTCATATCACAATATACCGAGTGTAGCGACAAAATTGTCAATTTGTTAGACAAAGTGAACTGTTGTATCTTAGAAATGATTAAAGATATCTTACTGGCATCCTTCGAGTTTTTTTTTTATAACACTATTGGACTATACATTGAGCAATAAAAAAGTAAAATTACTCTTCAAGCTTAACCGAAGAATCGTGATGAAATCGATAATAAATGAAACTGACATGTTCATCATTAATTAATCATAGCTAAGGATCGGAACTTCATGATAAACTAAAATAATGTTCAAATCCTCAAGGTTCAATCCTAGGCCCTACTCTGTTCCTCATATTCATAAACGATCTTCCTGACGCCATAGATTCCCAAGTCGGCATCTATGCGGACGACACCACAATTTACTCCTGCCTCAAACACAAATCTAGTGATGCTGACAAAGTTAACCTGGCAGTTCGATTAGAAAAGGACCTCCAATCGGTTGTGAACTGGGGCAAGAAATGGATGGTTAACTTTAACGCCTCTAAAAAAAACTGCTCTCTATTAACAACCACATGGATCCATCCCTGCATCCCATTAGAATGTCTGAAGACCAACTTCTCGAGAGCTCCTCTCTGCGGCTGCTCGGTCTCACGCTGTCCGCTGATCTGAGATGGAACAAATACATCGAGTCAATTGCATCATCCACCGCAAGGAAAGTTGGCTCCCTGTGACGAGCCAGGAAGTTTTTCTCCCCGGAATCGATCCTCCAAATCTATAAATCGACCATTCGCCCTTGCATGGAGTATTGCTGCCATATATGGTCTGAAGCCCCTGCTGTTTGCCCCAGGGTTCTTGATAAGATCCAGAGACGGATATGCAATGTAATTGGCCCTGATCTGTCATCTCGTCTGCAGTCGCTCTCTCACAGACGTGTCGTTGCCTCGCTCTGTCTTTTTTACAAATACTTTCACGGTAATTGCTCCGATGAGCTGCTTTCGCTGGTTCCTAGGCCTCATGAATTTAAACGTCTTACGAGGCTGGCATCCCGTTCCCACCCCTTCACTGTTGAAACTGTTAGATGTAGACGTCTCTTCTACTCCAATAGCTTCATGTCTCGCACATCTCGTCTGTGGAACTCCCTTCCTTATTTCAGTTTCCCTGACAAATACAATCTCCAACTATTTAAGTGTAACGTCAATCGACATCTCCAGTTGCCTTGATCTATCCACTTCCCTTCTCCACATCCTTTCACCTTTCATTCCTATCTGCTGTCGCTCCAAATCTTCTGTAACCCCCTTGCATTGATCGATCCACTATCTTTCTCCACATCCTCTCCTTTCCCACTCCTATCTGCTCTTCCTTCAAACCTTCTGTAACCCCTTGCGTGCTAGTAGCTTCCAGCCTTGCTTGGGGTGATAAGCTTAAAAAAAAAATATAAATAATATTTCATGATCATTTTCTAACTTATTCAAGATGATCTTCGCTCTCTCTAACCTTCTAACTTTCTGTTCTGGAGTAACAAGTTGTCTCACAGATTGC
>OZ038503.1:38256010-38268510 GCA_964036315.1 Acanthosepion esculentum | reverse complement strand
AGGGAGAAGTAAAAAAAAGAGGAAGGAGAAGATATGAGAAGAGAAGAGAGAATAGAAAAGGGGAGAAAAGAGAATAAAAGAGGAGATAAAACAAGAGAAGCGGATAGAGAAGAGTAAAGTGGAGAGAGATGAAGAAAGAAGAGGAGAGAGAAGAGAAGAGTAAAGAGAGGAGAAGAGAGAAGTGATTAGCGAGAAAAGAAAAGAAGAGAAGAGTGGAGAAAAGAGAGAAGAGAAGTGTAAAGAGAGAAGATTAAAGAGAGGAGAAAAGAAAAAGGAGAGAAAAGAAAAGAGAAAAGAAGAGAAGAGAAAGCAGAAGAGGAGAGAAAAGCGAAGAGGAGAGAGAAGAGAAATGAAAATAAATATTCAAGGATAACAGAGGATAAAAGGGCAAGCGTAAAAGATGAGAAAAGGGAAGAAGAAGAAAGACGAAGAAGAAAAAGGAGATAAATGGAAGAGAAAATAGAAGATGAAGATGAATAAATGGAGGAAAATGGAGAATAAAGAAAATAGGGGAAAAAAACGAGAGGAGGAAGACAAGAGTGAGTAAAACATAAAGAGATGGAGGAAAGGGGGTAAAGATAAGAGAAGAGGAAACCGAAGATGAAAAGAAGTGAAAAAATATAAAACAAAAATAGAGAGGGAGGGAAATATGGATGATAATCATGTTTATATTAAACATATTGCATACGCCATTTCTAGACGATATTTTAGCAACTAAACAAATAAATAAAGGGTGTTTCATTAAGAAGGATTACATATATATATATATATATATATATATATATATATATATATATATATATATATATATATATATATATATATATAAGGGTGTTTCATTAAGACGGATCAAAGTCAGCAGTAAATAAATCAGTGTTATTGGTGAAAATTTATTTATTTCTCTATTGGATCATGTTATTTAAGCCATGTCAATTATGTTAAAAAATAATATCGCCCAAATATCCTCCAAATCTGAAATAAAATAAAAATCATTAGACACTTAAACTTAATTCACATTTAAAATCGTTTCAAGTTATTGGAATAACCTTTACAAGAAACTTTTCTAATGCTTGCTTTTATTAGGAACACTAGCTTTTTGAAAGAGGAAAAGGAAACTGTACTGGACTGTTATGTGTTATCTGTCGTTCAATATGATATTGAATAGTATTTACATTAGTCGAACTATTGTCCTCATTTTTGTCGCCATATTTGTCACAACGTTTCGGCTGTCGTGCGCTCCGGCCTTCTTCAGGTGTCCTCAAGGACACATGGCACAGTGGATAAAGGCGTTGGTTAGATCCAGTGACAAACCCAAAGAGTGTGAGTTCAATACCCAGTTAAGGCAGTGGAGAACTTTCAGAGGGAAAATTCGCAGGAGATAACTGATAACTGGCATCAAACATCAAACATGGCACGTGAAACTAGAACAGTCTACCCCAGTGATCGAAATAAAGGGTTCAGTTCGAAATTCCAACCACCTGAAGAAGGCCGGAGCGTACAACGGCCGAAACGTTGTGACAAATATGGCGACAAAGATGAGGACAATAGTCCGACTAATGTAAATACTGTACATAATACCTCATCTCAGAAATATAGACAGACTCCGATAAAAATATAGTTTTAAAGTATGCTATATTTATGATTTAAAGTGCGGTTTATCTGGGATAGAGTATATGTAAATATAAAAGTGGATACTGAGATTGAATGCTGGACAATATCCTCTCGTGTGAAGAAAAACTTGAGGAAACAGAAAAATGGCTCTACAGAAGGATCCGAAAAATTACATGAATCGAACACGTGAGTAACAACGAAGTTTTCGAGAAAATGGAACCAAAGAAATCGCCCATACAACGAATCAGAAAGATATAATTGAAGTTTCTAGGGCACATAATGAGGAAGGAGGACTTGGAAAATTTAACACTCGCAGGGCTTGACGAAGACAAGAGACATAGTTGAAAGCGGCGAATGACCTACCTAACGAGCTTGTGTAAATATTTTGTACGCAATTTTTTAAAACACGTCAACAAACTTATAGAAGCTACTAACACCGAAATCGGACCAATTAAATTTAAAAACGTTACTTGGCGATTACTATCATCAGCATCAGTCGCATGACCGAGTTTTGTCGTAGGTTCGCCGCGCAAGTGAGCACCTGACACTTTTGCTCCATATACCTGGGTTGAAATTCGGAGATGTAGCGGTTAACGCGTAGCATGTAGTCGTAAGTAGACCTGACGGAGACCACCCTTGCCCGGGTCGGGCCATAGTCAAAGCTATAAAGCTTGAAGTGTCGTTTTCGTCACATAGACGCAGTTGTCTATAACATCGGGAGAACCCTCCACCCTAGACGCTGACTTTCGTCAAGGAAAATTTCTGGTCAATTACCAGTTTTTCAATTTCCGGATATATTACCAGTTGTTCAGTTCAATTCAGGATATAGTACCAGTTGTTCAGTTCAGGATATAGTACCAGTTGTTCAGTTCAGTTCAGGATATATTGCCAGTTGTACAGTTCAGTTCAGTTCAGGATATAGTACCAGTTGTTCAGTTCAGTTCAGTTCAGGATATAGTACCAGTTGTTCAGTTCAGTTCAGGATATATTACCAGTTGTTCAGTTCAGTTCAGTTCAGGATATAGTACCAGTGTGTTCTGTTCAGTTCAGTTCAGGATATAGTACCAGTTGTTCAGTTCAGTTCAGGATATATTACCAGTTGTTCAGTTCAGTTCAGGATATATTACCAGTTGTTCAGTTCAGTTCAGGATATAGTACCAGTTGTTCAGTTCAGTTCAGGATATATTACCAGTTGTTCAGTTCAGTTCAGTTCAGGATATATTACCAGTTGTTCAGTTCAGTTCAGTTCAGGATATAGTACCAGTTGTTCAGTTCAGTTCAGGATATATTACCAGTTGTTCAGTTCAGTTCAGGATATAGTACCAGTTGTTCAGTTCAGTTCAGGATATATTACCAGTTGTTCAGTTCAGTTCAGGATATAGTACCAGTTGTTCAGTTCAGTTCAGGATATATTACCAGTTGTTCAGTTCAGTTCAGGATATAGTACCAGTTGTTCAGTTCAGTTCAGGATATATTACCAGTTGTTCAGTTCAGTTCAGTTCAGGATATAGTACCAGTTGTTCAGTTCAGTTCAGGATATATTACCAGTTGTTCAGTTCAGTTCAGGATATAGTACAAGTTGTTCAGTTCAGTTCAGGATATATTAGCAGTTGTTCAGTGCAGATTTAATCAGTAGTTGGTATAAAATCACTGTAGTTATTATCCTTCGGTTGAAATTCCCATTCTTCGTACCCTCTACACATGGAATACCCGCATCGTTCAGTTTCAGTGGCGAGGAACTAAGATTATTTACCGCTTCTAAGTGGTAAACGACATTAAACAGAAATGATCCTCGTCTTCAATTTTCTATGCACACTCAGCTCTGATTATTAACGGGTTTTCACAACGATGTCTAATCTCTGCGGAATCACCTTCTTTCCAATCTTACCTTCTACTCCTCTTTGTCTTTTCTATTTTTCAACCTCTTACACAGGCTGCCTCTCTGGCTACGCAGCACAGACCACTCGTTTCAGCTAGAGTACCGTCGACCCTAAAAGGAGGTTCTGCCGTTTGACAGGTTTTATTTTTGAACAAGCTGCGTGTCTAGACTACTACCTCAATTTAAAAGCCTCTCAGGCGAACCGGCTTAATCACCGATGACAGGATTATGCAGCAGGTTGTACTGGGTTACCTGGCACCAGTAACAATCGTATAGCGACCTGACATAATATGGCGATATAATTATTCATAAACCTGTTTCCCAGTTGCGCCTAATTATATCATAAGTGCCTACCACCATTTAATCAATTTATAGAGCCCTCGTTGCTCAACAAAAACAGTATGCACTCCACAGACGAATACATTCAGATTATGCATTTTACTCAACCAAGCAATTGACGTCAGAAAGTTATTTACCAATGTCCCTGTTAATGAGACCATCAATCAATCGCGAACTCAGATAGGTTGGGGGAGACGGTCCACTCCGGGTGGTATGCTTTGCGGATGCGGCTTTTAAGCGAATTTATACAGTGATGTAACATGCAGAATGTGAGGCGTTATTTTTTTTCTCTCATTCTTCTTGTGCCATTTTGTTTTTATCTAAATTCATGCTAAAGTAATACATTGGATATTTTCGATGAATCTTCTAGTGGATTATTTTCCTATTGCCGGGATTGTTAATGTAATAATAGCTTCTCATATACATGATTTACTAAAGACAGCTTTTAATTTGCTACAAACAGCTTCTAATTTTTTTAAATACGATTCCTAGCTTACTTTATAGGAGGGTCGTTGGAGTAATGGATAGCGGCTCGTATTGAGAAATCGGGTAGTCGAGTTCGAATTCCAGTCGAATCCATTTCTTACGTGCTAATGGGAAAGGTATGAATCATCTTTTTCCCTCCAGCTATGGGTAAATAGCAGGAGTGATCGGGTTCTATAGCCTTGGATGGCAACTGGTCTACTGCAGAAAAAATGACAACCTACTGCGGGAAAAAAAAATCACGCATGGCACATAACTGACTAACGTGATTTTATTGTTGTGTCTTGTTATTGTTCAATTTACTGGCATTAAAACAAAATAATGGATTGTCACACATGAAATGACGCATCTGTTGGTTGGTTCTTGATCCGGTTGTCTAACGAAGTAACCTCTTTAGTATGTAAAAATCTTGACTTATTCTTGATTCTTTTTCTTTCTAGATAATTTTTCTTTCAATATATTATTACTCATTAAGACAATAAAAAAGATTAGAACGAAACAATATCGAGTAATCTTATTGTATGTGTACAAACTGGGCCATTCTCCCTCTGAACAATATCGGAATATGAAGGCTGCCTTTGGTAATGGTATTGTTGAAATAACAACTGTTCAGAGGTGGTTTCACAAATTTTGTTCGGGGGATTATAGTCTAGAAAATAAATCAAGGGGAAAACAACGATTGGTTATCAGATATAATGTTTCTCCTCACTTAAGACTTCTTCTCATACTCTTTTACTCCCGGAAATCTCTTGCGACTTACAGGTATTATTGTTAACTTCTGTCTTTTTTAAACCTATATTTTTATTGTCATTTCTCCTCATTCGCTTTCATTCCCACTAACCCGTTACCTCTTAGAGGCATTATAGCCATCTTCTGTCTCCTAGAAACCTGTCCATTTATTGTCCTCATCACATAAGTATTCCTCTTCTCTCCCTCCCTTTCACTCCTAGTAAACCCTTAGGCGTTTGAGGCATTATCGCCATCTTCTTTCTTCTTGAAACCTTATTATTCCTTGTCCTTTCTAATCACATAAATCTACTTCTCACTCTCTCTTTCAATCCCAGTAACCCGTTGCGTCTTAGAGGCATTATCGCCATTTTTGTCTTCTTTTCTTTTATTGACCGTTCTTTTCTCTTAAGTCTTATATCCTTCATTTTTACCCCTAGTAACACCTGGCACCTTAGAGGTATTATCGCCATCACCTGTCTCCTAGAAACGTGTCCTTTTATTGTCCTTTCGTCACAGTCAAGTCTTTTTCTCATTCACTTTCACTACCAGCAACCACGTGCGTCTTAGAAGCGTTATCCCCATTTCCTCTCTTCTTGAAACCTGCCCATTTATTGTCCTTTATCCTCACTTAAGTCTTCTTCTCATTCTCTTTCCCTCCCAGTAAGCCCTTGCGTCTTCGAGGCTTTCTTCTCACTTCTTGAAACGTTCTTTTATTGTCCTTTATCCTGACTTCGTTTTCTTCTCATTCTTTATCACTACCCGTAACACATTGCCTCTTAGAGACATTCTCACCGTTTTCTCTCTTCTTGACATCTGTTCCTTTATTGTCCTTTATCTTCACTTATTTCTTCTTATTATTCTTCTTCACTGCCAGTAGCCTCTTGCGTTTTAAAGGCATTATCGCACTCTTCTGTCTTTTTGAAACCCGTTCTTTTATTAACCTTTCTCCTCATTTAAGTCTTCTCCTCATTCTCTTTCAGTCCCAGTAACCTCTTGCGTCTAAGATGCATTATCACTATATTCTGTCTTCTTTAAATCTGTTGTTTTATTGTCCTTTCTTTTAACTTAAGTCTTCTTCTCATTCTCTTTCAGTCCCGGTAACCTCTTGCGTCTAAGAGGCATTATCACTATATTCTGTCTTCTTTAAATCTGTTGTTTTATTGTCCTTTCTTTTAACTTAAGTCTTCTTCTCATTATCTTTCAGTCCCGGTAACCTCTTGCGTCTAAGAGGCATTATCACTATATTCTGTCTTCTTTAAATCTGTTGTTTTATTGTCCTTTCTTTTAACTTAAGTCTTCTTCTCATTCTCTTTCAGTCCCGGTAACCTCTTGCGTCTAAGAGGCATTATCACTATATTCTGTCTTCTTTAAATCTGTTGTTTTATTGTCCTTTCTTTTAACTTAAGTCTTCTTCTCATTCTCTTTCAGTCCCGGTAACCTCTTGCGTCTAAGAGGCATTATCACTATATTCTGTCTTCTTTAAATCTGTTGTTTTATTGTCCTTTCTTTTAACTTAAGTCTTCTTCTCATTCTCTTTCAGTCCCGGTAACCTCTTGCGTCTAAGAGGCATTATCACTATATTCTGTCTTCTTTAAATCTGTAGTTTTATTGTCCTTTCTTTTAACTTAAGTCTTCTTCTCATTCTCTTTCAGTCCCGGTAACCTCTTGCGTCTAAGAGGCATTATCACTATATTCTGTCTTCTTTAAATCTGTTGTTTTATTGTCCTTTCTTTTAACTTAAGTCTTCTTCTCATTCTCTTTCAGTCCCGGTAACCTCTTGCGTCTAAGAGGCATTATCACTATATTCTGTCTTCTTTAAATCTGTAGTTTTATTGTCCTTTCTTTTAACTTAAGTCTTCTTCTCATTCTCTTTCAGTCCCGGTAACCTCTTGCGTCTAAGAGGCATTATCACTATATTCTGTCTTCTTTAAATCTGTAGTTTTATTGTCCTTTCTTTTAACTTAAGTCTTCTTCTCATTCTCTTTCAGTCCCGGTAACCTCTTGCGTCTAAGAGGCATTATCACTATATTCTGTCTTCTTTAAATCTGTTGTTTTATTGTCCTTTCTTTTAACTTAAGTCTTCTTCTCATTATCTTTCAGTCCCGGTAACCTCTTGCGTCTAAGAGGCATTATCACTATATTCTGTCTTCTTTAAATCTGTAGTTTTATTGTCCTTTCTTTTAACTTAAGTCTTCTTCTCATTCTCTTTCAGTCCCGGTAACCTCTTGCGTCTAAGAGGCATTATCACTATATTCTGTCTTCTTTAAATCTGTAGTTTTATTGTCCTTTCTTTTAACTTAAGTCTTCTTCTCATTCTCTTTCAGTCCCGGTAACCTCTTGCGTCTAAGAGGCATTATCACTATATTCTGTCTTCTTTAAATCTGTTGTTTTATTGTCCTTTCTTTTAACTTAAGTCTTCTTCTCATTCTCTTTCAGTCCCGGTAACCTCTTGCGTCTAAGAGGCATTATCACTATATTCTGTCTTCTTTAAATCTGTTGTTTTATTGTCCTTTCTTTTAACTTAAGTCTTCTTCTCATTATCTTTCAGTCCCGGTAACCTCTTGCGTCTAAGAGGCATTATCACTATATTCTGTCTTCTTTAAATCTGTTGTTTTATTGTCCTTTCTTTTAACTTAAGTCTTCTTCTCATTCTCTTTCAGTCCCGGTAACCTCTTGCGTCTAAGAGGCATTATCACTATATTCTGTCTTCTTTAAATCTGTTGTTTTATTGTCCTTTCTTTTAACTTAAGTCTTCTTCTCATTCTCTTTCAGTCCCGGTAACCTCTTGCGTCTAAGAGGCATTATCACTATATTCTGTCTTCTTTAAATCTGTTGTTTTATTGTCCTTTCTTTTAACTTAAGTCTTCTTCTCATTATCTTTCAGTCCCGGTAACCTCTTGCGTCTAAGAGGCATTATCACTATATTCTGTCTTCTTTAAATCTGTAGTTTTATTGTCCTTTCTTTTAACTTAAGTCTTCTTCTCATTCTCTTTCAGTCCCAGTAACCTCTTGCGTCTAAGATGCATTATCACTATATTCTGTCTTCTTTAAATCTGTTGTTTTATTGTCCTTTCTTTTAACTTAAGTCTTCTTCTCATTCTCTTTCAGTCCCGGTAACCTCTTGCGTCTAAGAGGCATTATCACTATATTCTGTCTTCTTTAAATCTGTTGTTTTATTGTCCTTTCTTTTAACTTAAGTCTTCTTCTCATTATCTTTCAGTCCCGGTAACCTCTTGCGTCTAAGAGACATTATCACTATATTCTGTCTTCTTTAAATCTGTAGTTTTATTGTCCTTTCTTTTAACTTAAGTCTTCTTCTCATTCTCTTTCAGTCCCGGTAACCCTTTGCCAATTAAATGCATTATAGCCGTCTGTCTTCTTGAAACCTGTTCTTTTATTGTCTATTCTCCTCACTTACGTCTTCTTTAGATTCGCCTTCACTCTCAGAAAGCCCTTGGGGCTTAGAGGCATTATAGCCATCTGTTTTCTTGAAACCTTCTCTTTTATTGCCCTTTCTCTTCAATTAATACTTATCTCATTCTCTTTCACTCTCAGTAACCTCTGGTGCCTTAGAGGCATTATAGCCATCTTTTGTTTCCTTGAAACGTGTTCTTTTTTGTCCTTTCTCCTCACTTAAGTCTCTTACACTCCCAGTAACACCTTGCATCTTAGAAGCATTATCACCATTTTCTTTCTTCTAGAAACCTGGTCTTTTATTATCGTTTCCCCTGACTTAAGTCCTCTTTTCGTTCTCTTTTACTCCTAGTAACACTTGCGTTTTTAAATCATTATCGCCATCTTCTATCTTCTTTAAACCTGTTCTTTTACAGTCCTTCTCATTTTCTGTCAATCTCATTAACCCTTGGAGTCTTTTTGGTATTGTCATGTAACTTGGATTGAAACGATTAAAAGAAATTGTAGATTTCCAATCTTGGAATATTGTTTATAGCAGTCCTGCGTAAACTGTATCCCATTTGGTCGTTTGTATGTGACACGGTTAATATTATAAGGAAATTTGTTTTCGTAAAATGTTATAGTTTCGTGCACACTTGTTCCCTCACACACTCTCATATATAACCACATATATAGCCAGTAATTAATTACAATGTTTCTTTAATTTTGTAAACTTTCTGTGCAAAGTAATGTTGTCATCATTTTAAACCATTGGCGATTTTCACTAAGGAAGATCATACGTGTAAACATCTTCATAATATTTTTCTCTGAATAAAATATATGCTTTTTATTTTCAAATGAATAAATTATAAATAGGTGACACGCAGCTTTAATCACAATTACATGTGATAATATTATACGAAAACTTTAATTTTTATTTATCTAAATATCTTTTCTCCAAAGAAAAAAAAACTACTTTTACCCACGTTTCTAATGTATATGTTTACGCATATGGTCTTCTGTAGCGAAGTGTTTTTACTACAAAATATAACATTGGATAATTTTAATAGTACGGGTCGCCTTGTGATACGACTCAGATAATGAAGCACATTGCTGGGAAAAAAATGTTTCCATGTCTGATGTAGAGGATGAAAACTTTTACGACAGTCTCCGGGCCACAAACTTGATTATTATACAAGATATTATTTTTACGAAACATTTGTAAATTATCAAGAAACTAACATTTGTTAAATTCAATCCTTACATTCTAAGAATGCTGCAGGGGATTTCCGACTGACGCGAATTCAGCCGTTTTTCGATTCTAGCCAGAGGCAACCGGACGTCTAGCCACACTGATGAGCTGTGATACAGCGAAACAGTCTGTCTGTGGATGACAATATATATGCTCCTGAAAATTTATTTCGGTTGAGCTCTCTGGGGAGGATGTGTGGGTTTGTAAACAGTGACTATTACGGCTAATAATGCAAGACTCTTCGGTAAATCGAATCGAGTTCTCTCAGTCACTGTGTGTTTATCTAAATATAAATACGCTTAAATTCCCCTTCTTCTCTGCTGTGCGCCAACGGCTTCAGGGTAAAATTTCCGACTGACGCGAATTCAGCCGGTTTTCGATTCTAGCCAGAGGCAACCGGACGTCTAGACACACTGATGAGCTGTGATACAGCGAAACAGTCTGTCTGTGGATGACAATATATATATACATATATATATATATATATATATATATATATATATATATATTGTGGTACTCGTTTGGGAAAACCTCGGATAGCTCGACTTGCAGTAGAAGAAATCGGTACCCGAGGAAAAATGCAGAATAAAAAAGAAAGAACCAAGAACATTAAACCAAGGTGAAAACAATCGTCCAGAGTAAAAAGACAACAACGCAATGTGCTCAATACACTAAGTAGAGCAAAACCTAAGATAATCCTAAGGATCCTGGGAAACCTACCTAGGTTTCCCCTTATCGGATCTTCAGGGTAAGCTGGCTTTAACCTGAAGATCCGTTTAGGTGAAATCTAGGTAGGTTTGCCTGGCTCTTTAGGATTCTCTTATATATATATATATATTATGTCATTCACAGACAGTACTGTTTCACTGTATCACAGCTCCTCAGTGCGACTAGACTTCCGAATGCCTCAAGCCAGGATTGAAACTCAATTAATTTGGTGTCAGCCAGAGCTATCTTCACTCGGTAGAGTTACACAACTAAATCAAGCATATTGTTTTAACAAATGTAAACAAATGCCAATCAGCCAAAGTGCTCCATTCCTTTTACTGAAGAGCTTTGCATTAGTGCAGGTGGCCGTTGTTTATAGAATTAGCTTATCACTCAACAGTGCTCAATTGAAATGTATTTTCAAGAGCTAAATTATGTCATTCACAGACAGTACTGTTCCGCTGTATCACAGCTCCTCAGTACGACTAGACACCCGAATGCCTCTTATATATATATATATATATATATATATGTATACATACATACAATAAAAGAAAAATACAATCTCTTTAGCGAAATAATAGTGTTAAATGGCTCCCTGCTAGGAAACGGTCCCTGTTACTGCGAAAATGCACTTTACAGGTTGTCTTTAAATGATATTTTTACCGTGTGGCAACCGGTTGACACGCTTGTAAGGATAGGTTATATTTAGCCTACAGCAATCAGGAAGACATGGTAACACTTGGCAACGTTGCAAACGAAATCTGTCCAGGATGAAAGCGTACAATAAAAGACGCACGTATAGAAAGCCGGTTCCATACTAAGATATGAAAATGTGTGTCGTGAATCAGTTCACATATTGGATGTTCGAAGTTGACGCTAAACTGAAATTGATTCAGAATCAGTCACTGTGAGAGAGATAGAGAGAAAAAAATAGCTATTTAAAATGTAACCTAAAATGAGGACACACACATTATTAATAGAAATGATTTACTCGTAGCGAAGTGGTTATTGACGGGGAAAGTGTGATGCCGAGTTCAAAACCCGTCCGAGATCGTTGCGTTCGCTTTCTCCCAAATTCTTGTTAGAAAGGTACGAATTAATATCTTTCCTATATTAGGTAGCATGGCTAACTGCAATATTTTGGAACGTTCATTTTTATCTACTAAGAAAGACAAATGAAAGTCGGTGGCGCGTGGGACTAATCTAATCCATAAAAAAACCTAGTATCTACAGAAACCACAAAAAGAACGATGATGGTGTTGCTGGTTTATAGATAACAAAGGGGTTTAAATGGGTAAATAGATTATTTTATTATTATTTTGATTCTTCTAATTTCTAGAGTACACTCATTTCTTTCTAAGGACAGAAATGGCACTGTGGCATTTTCCGCTGAGCTTTTTTTAGACCCCCTCCAAAAAAACCTTCACATTTTAGACATTTAAATAGATAAAGCCTTTCGCAAGGTGCTGGCTGTACTTATGAGTAAATTTGTTTTGTATGTGTCAAGACTTGATCTACCAGGAATCCCTTCAATGTGTCTATCGAAACATTTGCCAATCAATCCCAGCGCTTCATCTACAACTGAAGTATTACGAGAAAAGCAAAATAATAACAACAATAAAAAATAAAGGAAAATTATATAGTTAAGTGATAAAAAAAAGCGAGAAAAAATATTATAAATTTAACTGATAAACGTTGCGCCAATTTACTAGAGCTGAAAAAGATATCCAACAGAAACAATTTGAACGTGGATTATAGCGGCACTAAAAGCAAAGAATAAATTATGATAAGCAATAATATTGGATGGTTGAGGCTAGCAAGGAATTCTCGAATTCAAACTACAGAGTAAAATCGGAATGCTCTCTAAACGGGGCATGTTTGGTAAGTGACATCGTTTATGAAGCTAAGGCAATTAGAATTGTTGAGACTAAATCCTACATAAGAGACGGCGAGGATGAATGGAAAAGACGCTACTACAACTATAAAATGGGTTTAAACAAGAGAAAATACAAAAGTAGAACTGGATTTTCTACCTAATATTGGAACGTCATTAGCAGCTGAGGAGCAGCGCTATCACATGGAAAATACTGGCAAAATTCAGTC
>OZ038503.1:38191010-38253510 GCA_964036315.1 Acanthosepion esculentum | reverse complement strand
CAAAATCCACTTCCTAGAGAATTTCATGCAATAAAAATCATCAAGCGGATATATTCTTGAACCATATATCTATAATCTTATTTATATAATCTATGGTGGCAGATATATTCTCTCCCGGATATATGTTTTTAATTAAATAAATATTTCCATGCCGACATATGGCCATAGGCTCCTTTCTCATAATCAACAGCTGGTCATTCATTCGCCGAAGGATTAGTAATTTTTCATTTATTCAAGAAATTGCTGCTTTCCTCAACTCTGTTATGAAGCCCGGATTTTGCCTATATTTTCCATGTCATAGCGCTACCCGTCAGCTGCTAATGACGTCCCAATATTAGGTAGAAAAACCGGTGTTTCTTTTGCATTTTACATTGTTCAGATCCAGCGCATGGTTGTAGCAGTGATTTTCCCATTCATCCTCGCCGTCTCTTATCTAGTATTTAGTCTCATCAATTATATTTGCCTTAGTTTTATAAACGATGTCACTTACCAAATATACCTCGTTTAGAGGGCATTCTATTTTTACTCTGCAGTTTGAATTCCGGGATTCCTTGCTAGCATTAACCATCCAATATTTTTGGATTATTGTTTGTCGTAATTTATTTTTTGCTTTTACTGCTGCTATATTTCACGTTCAAATTGTTTCTGTTGGGTAACTTTTTCAACTCTAGTAAATTGGTGAAACGTTTATCAGTTAAATTTAGAAATATTTTTTCACGCTATTTTTAACTTAACTATATAATTTTCCTTTATTTGTTTTCTTATTGTTATTATTTTGCTTTTCTTGTAAGACTTGTAGTGGACCGTGCGGTCGGGGTGGAGTGTGTGTTGATGAGAGGATATCTCTAGGTTAAGGCTTCCGCTGGCCGGTCCAGCTACATAAGAATGTTGGACTATAATGGAGTCCAAGGAAGGCAAAAGAAAACGAACGAGACCAATATACATGTATGCGAACAAATATATATTAATAACAAATAGATTAATACACGAATTACAAATACATTGAAGACATGAATAAAATGTTACAGTGTTGTATGGAGAAATTATTGTGTGAGTGTTGAGTGTCCGTACGAACGCGTTAGCGTGTTCCCAGAATATGGGAAACGCTGCTTGTGTGAGATCACATAGTGGTGTAAGTGAAAAAGAGAAAGTTTTTTTTTTTTTTTACCTCGCCTCACGCGCGAGGTTGCGGCCCCAGGAGAGGCGGTTAGTCGCACGTGTGCGAAGCCGTGGAAAGAGAGGAAGAGGCGAAAGGTCAGCCAGTATTTATACCCCCGGGAGAGAGAGACCCCTGTTGAAGGGTTAAGGAAATGAGGAGGAGCTAACTGCGACAGACTTACCAGTATAATCGCTCAAATTTTACACGAACGTTATGTTTAGTCTCATCTCATGCCTTTTTATTATAGTTGCATTATTTATTATCATTGAAAATATCTGCATTGGAAGAATTTGAGGACATTCTTGACTGTATTGATTTATAATGATATTTCAATAAGCTTCGTTGATGGCTGGATTCAGTACTAACATACCTGGTTTGGCTTATTTTCTAAATACAGTTTTAAACAATCTGTTCGTAGATTATACACCCAAAATTTAACTTCCGTCATTTTACTTTTTATAAATACCTTTAAATTGCGGCATTTAAAGAAATTACATAGTTCTTTGTCGAAATATCCATTTGCTTGGGGCTTATATTTCTTAGCATTATAATTTCATCGTCTCGGCAAAAGCCTATATTATAGACGTCGATAAAGTTACTCGGCCATCATAACTGGTAAACACCCACAAATTCACAGGCCTCCGCAAAGTCATATGCCCCCCTGGCAATCTAGACGTTTGGATAAATTTCTTTTTTGTCCATATCTCCCTTTCGTGAAATAACACTGATTTCTGAGCATGTGTTACAATTTCAATTTCTTCTTTTCTTATATCGCGAAATCTGTCATCCAATACCAACACACCTTCTCAAAATATTCTCAATCTCCAAATACGTTTTTCGATAACATGTCAAAAGTCAAAGTTATTTTCTTGAGGTAATGTTAAAAAACAAAAGACAAAAAAATAACAAATCCTTGGATCCGAGAATATAGAGGGATTTAGGAGTTAAAATAAAATACATTGTTAATATACGATTTTCGAATTTCCAGTAATGTAAATGGTTAGTGACATGGAACGTAAAACCGGCCAGTCGAGTTGGAATTGCAGTTGAGTTAGTTTTCAATCATGTCGTGTGAATACTTTTGTTAAAGGTTAAGAAACACTCTGTCCCGACCCTATCTATGAGCTCTTTAGACTTGGTTGGCAACGACTCTAGGAGAGAGATGACACTGACTTCATCACCTGCCCTTGTCTCTCCTCTTTTATACGCACAAGCACACAAATCCTTGCTGGGACTATTTTCTTAGACAATAAAATAGGCCAGTTGGGACTGTGACAGTGAAGACAGTACGCGGCGTTTGCTTGTCCAAACTTGCGTTTGTGGGTCGATGCCAATTCTTAGTTTGTGAACTTTTTGCCTGATTACTGTTAATTTTTCTTGCACATATTGCTTGTTTTCTTGGTTGTTATTATTTCATTTTTGCCCTGCTTCTTTATATCTTCGTTTTTACCCTGTTTCTGTATATTTTCATTTTTACCATGTTTCTGTATATTTTCATTTTTCACTGGTTTCTCTATATTTTCATTTTTGCCTTGTTTCTTTATATCTTCATTTTTGCCATGTTTCTGTATATCTTCATTTTTGCCCTTTTTCTGTATATTTTCATTTTGGCCATGTTTCTGTATATTTTCAATTTTGCCCCATTTCTTTATATTTTCATTTTTGCCCCCTTTCTTTATATTTTCATTTTTGCCATGTTTCTGTATATTTTCAATTTTGCCCCATTTCTTTATATTTTCATTTTTGCCCCCTTTCTTTATATTTTCATTTTTGCCATGTTTCTGTATAATTTCGTTTTTGCCCTGTTTCTGTATATTTTCATTTTTGCCCCATTTTTTATATTTTCATTTTTGCCCTGTTTCTTTATATTTTCATTTTCGCCCTGTTTCTTTATATTTTCATTTTTGCCCTGTTTCTTTATATTTTCATTTTTACCCTGTTTCTTTATATTTTCATTTTTACCCTGTTTCTTTATATTTTCATTTTTTACCCTGTTTCTTTATATTTTCATTTTTACCCTGTTTTTTTATAAATTCATTTTTGCCCTGTTTCTGTATATTTTCATTTTGGCCCCGTTTCTTTATATTTTCATTTTTGCCCTTTTCTTTATATTTTCATTTTTGCCCTGTTTCTGTATAATTTCGTTTTTGCCCTATTTCTGTATATTTTCATTTTTTCCCCATTTCTTTATATTTTCATTTTTGCTGTTTCTTTATATTTTCATTTTTGCCCTGATTCTGTATATTTTCATTTTTGCACCATTTCTTTATATTTTCATTTTTGCCCTGATTCTGTATATTTTAATTTTTGCCCTGTTTCTTTATATTTTTTATTGCAGACTTAATTCTGTTTATTGGAAAGTTCTGTTATTTATCTTGCTTTTGACTATGTATACTATCTCCACAGCAAATCCGTCCAACAAAAACTTAATTGTTACAGAGATCATAGCGGAAACTCCTAGCGTATTGGGAATGTAGACCTATGCTCCAAATGCGTTGCGGTCTACTGAGATAACATTCAAAATTCCCGTCTTACGTAAATGAGGGGGTGACATAAAACGTAAATTAGAGATATATGAATGAGATTGATATTGTGCAAACTAATATTACCTCTGTTCCATAATTATTTTATTAACCTTACCTTATTTTGGTGCAATGGCACCAAAATGGGTCACACAGTGAGGATGCAACTCACCGCAGTGCAGTAATGATCAATAAGACTACATCGCTGATCATTACCCAACGCCGAGGCGCCCATAATTCCCATAATAATTGTTACATTTGCATACATATTTCATACACGAAATGTCACAAATATTATGGGACAAATCTTTTAATTTCATACAATATTTGTCCCATAATGATTGCTACATTTGCATATAGATTTCATGGACTAAATGTAATATGTATTATGGGACGAAATATCATCATGCATCCATGTCCCGTAATGATTGGTAAATTTGTGTACACATTTCATAGACTAAATGTAACATGTAATATGGGACAAAGTAATTTTCCTATAATTTCTGTCCCATAATGATTGCTACATTTACATGCGCATTTCATGCACTAAATGTAACAAGTATTATGGGACAAACCTAGAAATTTCATAAAATCTTTGTCCTATAATGATTGCTACATTTATGCACATTTCATACACTAAATGTACCATATATTATGGGGCAAAGTAATTTCATACAACCTCTGTCCCATAATGCTTGTTACATTTACATGCACACTTCATAGACTAAATATAACAAGTATTATGGGACAATGCTAGTAGCTCAATACAAGCTATGTCTCATAATGATTGCTACATTTACATACACATTTCATGCAGTAAATGTATCAATTATTATTGGACGAGGATAGAAAATATTAACTGATCTTGGTCATTTCTGAGTATCATACAATGACAAGTAGAAAGGGAGCAAGATCGATATATAGATAGATAAGAGGAGAAATAAAAGATTGATTGATTTGTTTTTTCTATGGTTTATCCAACGTTTTGCATGTGATTTAAAGACATAATAATATTTTTAGACTGTAAGATGTTATTTAAATAATAATTGTTACACCGGCCTTTCTAACACAAGGGAATTACACCGCTTCTCACTATATATAGTGCCGGTAATACCTACCCGGGGTGTAAGCAGCGACAGTCCTTTTTGGACGTCTCAGCTGTTCGGTCGAACTCTCTGCCTCTGAGGCAGAGGGGAACTCTCTGCCTTTGGGCAGAGAGGAACTCGGACGAGGCTCCGCCGAAGGGCAGAGCCTCGTTCGAGGTGGTTGACCACCCCGATCCCGTTTATACGGGTTCTACGGGCAATTTTTGCCCGAGCCTACGGGCTCGGAAAGCCCACATTAAACCGGCCTTGTGCCACATTCGACACACGTGGGCGTGTTGTTAAACATCGTAAGCAGCGACAGTCCTTTTTGGACGTCTCAGCTGTTCGGTCGAACTCTCTGCCTCTGAGGCAGAGGGGAACTCTCTGCCTTTGGGCGGAGAGGAACCCGGACGAGGTTCCGCCGAAGGGTAGAGCCTCGTTCGGGGTGGTTGACCGCCCCGATCCCGTTTATACGGGTTCTACGGGCAATTTTTGCCCGAGCCTACGGGCTCGGAAAGCCCACTTTAAACCGGCCTTGTGCCACATTCGACACACGTGGGCGTGTTGTTAAACATCGTAAGCAGCGACAGTCCTTTTTGGACGTCTCAGCTGTTCGGTCGAACTCTCTGCCCCTGAGGCAGAGGGGAACTCTCTGCCTTTGGGCGGAGAGGAACCCGGACGAGGTTCCGCCGAAGGGCAGAACCTCGTTCGGGGTGGTTGACCGCCCCGATCCCGTTTATACGGGTTCTACGGGCAATTTTTGCCCGAGCCTACGGGCTCGGAAAGCCCACATTAAACCGGCCTTGTGCCACATTCGACACACGTGGGCGTGTTGTTAAACATCGTAAGCAGCGACAGTCCTTTTTGGACGTCTCAGCTGTTCGGTCGAACTCTCTGCCTCTGAGGCAGAGGGGAACTCTCTGCCTTTGGGCAGAGAGGAACTCGGACGAGGCTCCGCCGAAGGGTAGAGCCTCGTTCGAGGTGGTTGACCACCCCGATCCCGTTTATACGGGTTCTACGGGCAATTTTTGCCCGAGCCTACGGGCTCGGAAAGTCCACATTAAACCGGCCTTGTGCCACATTCGACACACGTGGGCGTGTTGTTAAACATCGTAAGCAGCGACAGTCCTTTTTGGACGTCTCAGCTGTTCGGTCGAACTCTCTGCCTCTGAGGCAGAGGGGAACTCTCTGCCTTTGGGCGGAGAGGAACCCGGACGAGGTTCCGCCGAAGGGCAGAACCTCGTTCGGGGTGGTGACCGCCCCGATCCCGTTTATACGGGTTCTACGGGCAATTTTTGCCCGAGCCTACGGGCTCGGAAAGCCCACATTAAACCGGCCTTGTGCCACATTCGACACACGTGGGCGTGTTGTTAAACATCGTAAGCAGCGACAGTCCTTTTTGGACGTCTCAGCTGTTCGGTCGAACTCTCTGCCTCTGAGGCAGAGGGGAACTCTCTGCCTTTGGGCAGAGAGGAACTCGGACGAGGCTCCGCCGAAGGGTAGAGCCTCGTTCGAGGTGGTTGACCACCCCGATCCCGTTTATACGGGTTCTACGGGCAATTTTTGCCCGAGCCTACGGGCTCGGAAAGCCCACATTAAACCGGCCTTGTGCCACATTCGACACACGTGGGCGTGTTGTTAAACATCGTAAGCAGCGACAGTCCTTTTTGGACGTCTCAGCTGTTCGGTCGAACTCTCTGCCTCTGAGGCAGAGGGGAACTCTCTGCCTTTGGGCGGAGAGGAACCCGGACGAGGTTCCGCCGAAGGGCAGAACCTCGTTCGGGGTGGTTGACCGCCCCGATCCCGTTTATACGGGTTCTACGGGCAATTTTTGCCCGAGCCTACGGGCTCGGAAGCCCACATTAAACCGGCCTTGTGCCACATTCGACACACGTGGGCGTGTTAATAAACATCGTTTGCAGCGACAGTACTACAACTGCCTAGCTGAGTAGTACCCGTTTCCTACCTTTGTATCTGTGATGTTAAATACACTTGTTCCTTAAACCAACCTCGACTTGATTTTCTTCTTTTTACTATTGTGCCACGACACAACAATAATGATATAAGAATTACTAATTAACTGGTAACTGGAGGGAGAAGAGGTATTTTTATCCCTTTTCCCAGGGTATTTGCGCATACGTAAATATAACGAACCCAACGAGAATAGAACCGCGGCTCTCAGATTAACAATTCCGAACCATTATCCATTACACCACCGGAACGTTCAAGCTTACAGAAACTGTTATTCTTCGGCTGGCACCGTTCTGACCAAGCCCGCCGTTGCTTAACTTTGGTGGTCGTACGGGAACAAGAGATAACAGAGAGTTATGAATTTTGATTAATATAAATATTATAAGGGGTGTCTGGGTAATTAGACAAAAATGCTTATTTTCTAGAAATTAAATTTGCCACACCATTTTATTGAATTGCAATATTAACAAATAACATCTTCAATATGATTTCCGTCATTTGTGATGTAAAGATTGGATGCACTTTGCAAGATTTACGTGAACTCGATGCAATAACGCCACATTGTTGACAGTTTTAACACATTCACTCTTTATGCGTTCACTTAAGTGTGTTGCATCTGTGATTTTCATTGAGTACACCTTCTCCTTTAGCATAACCCAGTAAGAGAAGTCAATTCTTTCTTCTGTCGGCAAAATCATGTTTAATCTGTGGAGGTAAAAAAAAAACTAATTTTAATTAGATTTCCTTTGGGTCCACAATGTAAAGACACTCTGTATTTTATTGTGGACATTTGTCTCGTTTTATCAACCCTAACGTAAATACATACCTCATACTTGTTTATTTTTCCAGTAATTTCTTTCTTTTTATGCGCTATGTCCTTTCAGGGCGTAGGCGATCATAGCCCTTCATCTCCCTTTATCCCTTTGCTCTCAGCAAGCTACTTCCCTCTGCTTCCTCCCCCAGACCACGTTGACGTCCACTTGCTCAAGCTCGTCAGGTATGTCACGCGCTGCTTTCCCTTGTCTCGCTTTACCTCTGTTTTGAAATGTGTCCTTGGCCATCCCAATACGTCTACGGATCTCAGTGTCGCACACTTAATTAATATCAAAGCCGCGTTACCGTTGACCCTTGTTAACGATCTATTTTCGCACGCCATTACTACTGTATAAGATTCGAGACTAAATATCTGCCTCATATATTTAGCCATTTTCACCAATAATTTACATTACCCCGTGCCCGAGTTCCGTTAATAAATAACCTTCAAAGAGCACCGGATGCACTGCAGCCAATCGAAAAACCGGCGTCTCTAATGCACGCCTCGTTTTGAATTTAGATATTTTTTCTAGTCTAGTCTCAGCCGTGTTATTTAACCAGTAACTCGGACGGAAAGAGATGGATTCATACCGTTTATAAGGGTATCCGTGCGAAAGGCGTATGATTAAACCTTAGACAATATAAAGACACTTTTTTATGAAGTCGCTGGTCACATTAAACGCGCCTGAAATTAAACAATCTCCGATCGGACCCAGAACATTCGCCGGTCGCGATGTACAAAATGTTCCCTCTGGGAGGCACCCTACCTTAAGAACATATTGGGACTTAAACTCAACCCAGACGCCAAGGGGTCCGCCCCAGCAAGTACCGGGCTCCTCCTGCTATCCTTCAACTTTACAAGAGCCAGATCAGACCGAGAAGGGAGTTATGCTGCCATATATGGGTTGGGGCTGCACAGTCTTCACTTTCCAGTCCCGACAGAATCCAAAAACGTCACCGAGTCTTTATTGCTGATGCATCATTTTCCACGTCGCAATCCATTTCTCACAGGCGAGACGTCGCAAGCCGCTCGCTATTCTATTGCTATTACCACGGAGAATGTTCAGATGAATTGCAATCCTTAATTGCCCCAGTCCTAACCTTCGCGGCTAAGACCCGCCATACTACACACATTGTAGCGGATCCCCACCACATTCATTTCGTATTTCTTTGGTGAGATGCATGTCTCACTCGAGTAGCTTCTTCTCACGAATTGCTACCCTGTAGAACCGACTCCCAAGAGGCAGCATACCCTATCAAAACAATATTAACATGTTCATATTTAGGGTTAACTGTTATCTTCCACACATATCCGCATATGATGTAACACTCTAACTCGAGTCTTGTATAGGATAAACACCACTGTAAAAAAAATCGTTATTGAGCTAGGTTTGGGACCCGTTGCCGATATAGTGAGTTCGATCTTCACTTACAGCAGCACTAGTTTCAACTTGTGCTGCCTGATAAGGTATTATTAAATTTCAGCTTTTTTTCTTGTCATAAAACTTTTTTTCTGTATTAGAAATAATGTAATTTAGATTATTTATGTGCAAATATTATATTATTTATTTATTTTTGCGCCAATAAGCAAAGAAGAAAAAATACAATTAGAAGAGCAATGGAAAAATTATCTGCCAAACGGGTAAATTTATTTTTCGTTCTACGTTGGAATAAAAAAAATAATCCATCGCATTGTTTCTCTGAAATTAAACCAGATTTATAAATATTTAACGTTTGAAACGTCTTGTCAAAACGTTTACTTAACAAAGGGAAATGATTCTCTTGGCTTGAAGATTAAATTGTTTGTCCATGCCGAGATGGAATATGCAAAATTATTTAAATACTTGAATATTTAAGGAAAAATGATGGGGCAAATTTTTCCTCATATAAACGAAAAGAATTGTGGAAAGTTTTGCTGCTATACATGAATATATAATAAATGACGGCATGCATAATGCATGGATGTTTCTCTATAAGCAGATAAATATAATGAAAGCCGATTTCATTTTTATTTATAGTTTGAGATGTACAACAATATATTGAGAAACATTATCTATATATATGGGAGAATATGGTATATAAGGTTTTATATATCAGAACGATATAAAATGACATTATAAACGGCAAAAGAGGACGAACCGAGTGACAGAGATGCTTTTCAAATCTATCATGAATATATATATATATATTTATATATATCGCTGTCGGTAAATGGCAGAACAATGTGGATGATATAGTGTTGGGTGTCAACTGGTCTAGGCGAAGAACAACTCGGTGTTCAAACGCTGAGCAGGTTCGCTTAGGGAATTTTCATCACACCATTTACATCAATTGTGTGTATTCGGGTTTTCCCTAAAGTGTTCTTGATCCTTCACAACCGTTCATTATGAGTCGGTAGTCTGATTGTTCGTATCTCATATCTTTGTAGCTGTACTCACGTCCATCGACCAATCCTTTGTAGTATATTTACGTCTAGGATCATCAAATACATCTCTTTTTTCTGACAAACAAACTACAATGCAATGTGGTATAGATAATAACATAACTATGAAAATAAATATGAAACTGAAGAAGCAAATTAAAATAAACTAATGTCGTGATATAGTATATGACGTAAACTTATACCACACACGCATCATCTCTATCTATCTATCTATCTATCTCTCTCTATATATATATACATATATATATACATATATATATATGCATATATATATATATACATATATATATATATACATATATATATATATATATACATATATATATATATATATATACATATATATATATATATATATACATATATATATATTTATATATGTACATATATATATATATATATATATATATATATATATATATATATATATAAGTGTGTGTGTGTGTTGAAATAAATGTATAACTTACTATATGAATGTATATTTAAGTCTTTTCCGTATTATTTCTATTGCTCAGTATATAAACTTACCGTTATTATCCATAAAGTTCTCATCATGGATTTAACTTTTTAATATTTTCGATATAGTATATGGCGTAAAATTTAAAAGGCTTAACGTCTTTACATTTAACGTTTCTATATAATCGCTAATCGACGTTTGTTGGCTGAATCCAGTTTTCCCATGTTTTCGTTAAATATGGCTTCATTCCTTGTTATCTGTGTCGGAAACTTCAAGTGCGCCGTGTTGGATAAATGTCTGGAACTGGCTCACTCATTTATATTGATGACGTATCTCATGATGGTAGCAGCAGTATAAATTTAGAAATCTAAAGAATCATTTTGTCTGCCAATTTACAGAGATATGCACCTAAACTAATCTGGATGAAGTTTATTAAGCAGCAGGACAATGACCCACAAAACACCCTCAACACAAAAAATGATTTCGTCAGAGGAAAAAAGTAAAAAAAAGAAAACCCTGATCAAATCAATAGCCAGATCGTAACCCAATAGAGCATGCATTTCAGCTCTTGAAGAGGAGACTGGAAAAAGACCCCGCACTTTCATTGAATCAAACAAGAACTGTAAGAGGCTACAGCGAAATGCATCCAAACTCATCAGAAGAAAGTTTATTATGCAGCAGGAAAATAACACAACAATGTACTTCATCAGGGAAAAAAGTGTTCAATTTTGCTTTGTCCAAGTCATTCACCAGACCGTTACTCAATAGAGTATAAGTTTCATCTCTTAAAGAGGAGACTGGAGAAAGAAATCCACCGAAACAAACAAGAACTGAAAGTGGATGCGTTAAGTCTGGAAAAACACCACAAATGAAGAATTCAACAGATTCGTGATGTCAATCAGTCGCAGGCTTGATGAAGTTATTTGAGGCCTGATTCTGCACTTCTATTTAAGCTCTCTTGACACATCAACAGTCGGAATCCGAAGGTCAGATTGGTATTTGCAAGGAAGTACAAAGATGAGTGACAAAATGTTTAGACCAAGATTAATTTCTACGAAAGTGAGGGAAAATCTAAAGTGTGGGGCAAAGAAAGGAATTGCTCATGATCCAAAACATACATGCTCATCTGTGAAGCATGGTGGAGCTTGATGTAGCTCATGACATCTGCAGAGAAATGCATCCAAACTAATCAGGCGGAAGTTTATTATGAAGTGGGGAAATAACACAAAACATTCTGCCAACACAACAAATGATTTCATCAGGGAAAAAGTGGTCAATTTTACTCTGTCCAAGTCATTCACCAGATCGTAACCCAATAGAGCATAAGTTTCATCTGTTGAAGAGGAGACTGTAGAAAGAAACCCACCGAAACAAACAAGAACTGAAAGAGGCCGCGTTAAAAGTCTGGAAAAGCACCACAAATGAAGAATGCAACAGTTTGGTGACGTCAGTGGGTCGCAAACTTGATGAAGTTATTTGAGACCTGATTCTGCACTTCTATTTAAGCTCTCTGGACTCTTTTTGACGTTCTGAAGTGACACCGAGTAAATGTTTGCTTTGATATCTCTTTAATAGAGAATCCTGTAAGTATTGGCGTCACCAGAGATTAACTCTTTTTCAAGCAGCTTTATAGAAGCATATCAAATGTGATTCAGGCCATCTGGTATTTCCTGGTATGAATCACATACTGCAGGTTCAAACAAACTCAGACTTCCGAAAAGTGCGATAAAATTTCGAAGTACATTCACGATAAATGCATTCCATTTTTTTTTAGTCATACTATGTTTTTATTTAGGAAAAAAATAATATTCTTTCTCGGAATTCATTTCGATAAAGTACGCAACAAAGAAATGCTGGAACTACTAGGTAACGTTGATATATTTGGGAAGCATATTAAAAATCTTGAAACTATACTGGCAGCAAACCGCATTCATCCAGAAATATAGAAAAAAGGGTGTAACACAAGGATCTCACCAGAATTATTTAACATATACAGTTCGTCCTGGGTAAGACGTTAAACTACATCCGGGTCCTGGGTAAGACGATAAACTACGTCCAGCAGCAAGGACTCTGATCAGGAGGTTTTGAGGAGCATGGAATCAGCTTTTAATTGCTGGTATTCCCAGGTCCTCCCTGACACGGGGTGGTAGCACCTGTTAGGGTCCCAGCTATGGGCAAATAGTTAACTATTACCAGCAATACTTTTTTGAAAAAGATTATTACCAGCAATACAATTTGGAAGGAAAAATATTACCAGAAACAGATTTTTGACAAAACAAAATATTACCAGCAATAAAAAAAGGTTTGTCGGCATTAAATAACCCATTGAGGATGATATGCCGTAAAACAAAATAAACCAAACCAAAACTATATAGAGTGAGGCGATTCTGAGAGATTTACAAGTCCTACCAATATTTATTATTGGCAGTCACAGGCTTAACAACATATGGAGATGACACAGTGTTGCTAGCAGACACAAAACGGAAATTACTCATACAGAAAAGCTGTGAAGGAAAGTGAGAAGAAAAAACTGAACATCTATTGCAAGAAGAAAGAATATACGTTTATTAGTAGCTGAAAGAGCTTGACATTCAAATAAAAAAATGGAGATACCAAAATTCCCATACTGCATGAATTTAAGCGTGCTACTAGATTGGCATTTCGGTCCCACCCTTTCACTGTCGAAACGGTTAAACGCCAACAGGTTCTTATCTCGCACCTGCCGTCAGTGGAACTCCCTTCCTATCAGTTGATTCCCTTATAGCTATAATCTTCAAATAATCAAATGTAACGTCAATCGATATCTTCTGATGCCCTGATCTTGAACCCCGTCCTTCCCCTTATTCTTTTCCCTAATATTCTTTTTTCCTCTTATTCCCACTCACTGTCACCCCTTGCTTGCTAGTGACACTCCTGCCTTGCTTGGGGTGATTTTCTTAATAGAACAAAAATTAAAATATCCGGCAAGGGTTTTAACAGAGGACAGAAAACGTGACACTGAAAGCCGAAGGCGCATTGGGACAGCCAAAGGTGCCTTCCAAAAGCTAAGTAAAGTATTAAGAAGCAGAAAAATTTCGTTAGAAACGAAGATTACTGATATGTTACGTAATATCAATCCTCCGATATGGCAATGAATGCTGGACAGATGAACAAGAGACTTGAAGCAACAGAAATGTGGTTCTACAGAAGGATGATGAGGATGCTATGGACCGAACATGTGAGCAACGATGAAGTTCTAGAGAACATAATGAGGAAAGCGGGCTTGGAAAATCTGATACTCACAGCACAGACTGAAGACGAAAGGACAGAGGAAGATAACGCATAATATACATAGAGAGCTTAAGTGAGCAGATGGCTGAGCAGGGTTTGGAAGAGATAGCAAAAATATAAAATTTATTAAGTGCTACAAAAACAGGAAATTGTGGAGAGCCTTGATTGCATACATCCCGAAGAGATATGCCACATGAAAATCTACTGTTACATTGTAAAGGATTTTTTAGTAATATATATAAAAGGCTATTAACTCAAATATTATTTACGAGTTACTGGTGCGAGCTGTTTTTATCTTTTGGGGAAAAACGTGAACACGAAGAAAAACTTTAGTCTTAGGCAAGTTTATAAAGTTAAATACCAATTTTTCAGTTTTTGATACGTTTAACACCTTTTTTTAATTCTTAACGTTGGCATAAAATTTATTCACCTTTCCAAAAATAAATAAATAAATGATTTATCACTAAATTCATTCATACAGTGTATTTTTCCTTTCCCCTTTCAATTTTTTCTCTCTCCTCGATGACAGACTTCATATATGTCAATTTATTTAATCGAAAAAGCGTTCGTCTCACTTCCGTTAGAGCGGAAACATGCCGGAAGCTAATGACTGCTTCCAAAAGTTTCTGTTTTATTCCAGAAACATTAGAAATGATTTCTTTTCGTTGAAAACAGCTATAAACATTCCGATTGACAATCTTGGAACGCTTTGAGCAACTCGTAAAACGACAAGCTTATATTTAGCAGGAAAACTCACATGAACGTTTGTAAGTTGTCAGTATTAAATTTGCTACTCATATCTTTCTGCGCAAATACACATGCGAAGAGATTGATGTCGAAAAAAATCTAAAAACCATACACAGGTGGTGCAAACATATAGGAATCCACACGCAAATATGGAAAGATATTTTTTGCAATTTTAGGGGAGTGCTCAAGATTGTATACTCTTCAAGCGTATAGAGAGTGAGGCCATAGGGATCAACACGCGATGGTGACTGTCTGTTTGATGCCTTCTTGCTGTCTTAAAATCAAGCCTCGATGCAGTGGTGATTCCTACGGTCACACGATTTCTATCGCTCATTCTATCGATCTACTCTCCCTCCCTCTCTGTCTCTTGCTCTCTTTCTCTCTCTCTCTCTCTCTCTCTCTCTCTCTCTCTCTATATATATATATATATATATATATATATATATATAAAAGTGGACATGGAAGTCAGTACTTAGAGGCGACAGTCTGTTTCATGCTAGTGCAATCGTCAGGCGACACGCTCTATCTCTGATATTGAGCACTTTACCCCATAAATATAGCACACTTTAAGACTATATTTCTGCATATATATATATATATATATATATATATATATATATATATATATATATATATATATATATGTATGTATGTATGTGTGTGTGCGTGTGTTGTGTGTGTGTGTATCGGGGAATACGATATATAACATTTTATATATCAGAAATAGGTAAAATAGCATAAAAAACGACAAAAGAAGACGGAGGAGTGCCAGAGATTCTGTTCCAATCTATCATGAATTTGACTAATATATATATATATATATATATATATATATCTATTGACTAACATATATATATATATATATATATATATATATATATATATATATTGACTAACATATATATATATATATTGACTAACATATATATATATATATATATATATTGACTAACATATATATATATATATATTGACTAACATATATATATATATATATATATATATATTGACTAACATATACATATATATATATATATTGACTAACATATATATATATATATATATATTGACTAACATACATATATATATATATATATATATATATTGACTCACATATATATATATATATATATATTGACTAACATATATATATATATATATATTGACTAACATATATATATATATATATATATATATTGACTAACATATATATATATATATATATATATTGACTAACATATATATATATATATATTGACTAACATATATATATATATTGACTAACATATATATATATATATATATATATATATATATATATATATATAGTAACAGCAAGAATTTGCAAATTGTGTAAAACAAAAAAGTTACAATTGTTAGATTAAGCTCTGATTCGTTGCATCTTAGAAATGATTCCAGGTTTTTATAACCCAACTGGCCTCTTAGCAATGCGAATGTATAATTATTTTCTTAACTTAAGAGAAGTATCGTGATGAAATCGACCATAACCGAAAATAACATGTTCCAGGATATTTTCCCAAATTATTCAAGATGATATTCGCCCTCTCTAACCTTCTGTCTTTCTGTCCTGGAGTAACAATTTGCCTTAAAGATTTCACGCACGATTTCATTTTCCAGTTTTTTTCATTGTTCTTTCGACCGTCATAGCTGAAACTCCTCTCTTTTACGTGTTAAACGTTTGATGAATTGAGTTGGATCGTTTATAATTAATTTCTTTCGCTCTAAGTTGAAATGATGATCTCTCTTCCTGTTGTGACCTTTTTCATCAAATTTTCTTTCTACTGTTCCTTCTCTCTTTTTTAACTTTTTCTCCAATCTCTTGATGGTTCTTGAATGGACTTTGAAGATTGAAGCCAGAGTATCAATGTTGTTACCATTACTGAAGGCCAAAATGATCTTTTTCCTCTCACTATTGCTCACTTGGGAAGACATAGTGGGGCTGACCACAAAACGATTTTAACCCCTTCTCTTTCTTTTTTCAGTGATTCTTAATGTCCAGATTTTTTAGATATCAAACATTTTGTAGGATGAAGAATTATGCTGTTACACGATTTGGACAATTTTTCAAATAAGCAAGGACATTTTGTTTTCTTCTTATTAGTTACTTTGTTTAATAAATTCATTTCGTTTTTTGCCTTGAGAAAGTCCACGTTGGACGAAACGCGTCGGCAACTATTACAGTTTTCCCATTGTCTTTCACATTTATAAATATTGTCTTTTTCTACAGGTTAACTCTGAGAAATATTTCATAATAGCTTATATATAGTGTATTGACATAGTATGTATGTGTGTTGGTTTGTTGGTTGTTTTCTCTCATGGCATATCAACCTTAGTGGGTCATTTAATGCCAATTTCTGAAATAGATTCATAGCGATAGTTTGGTAAAAAAAAAAGGTGTGTATGTATACATATATATTTCAACCATTTTTCAATTAATAATATTTTTTAATACAACCCAACTTCTTTCAGGAAATTTATATTCTTGGATTATTTTATTTACGGAAAAAGTTTTTTTAAATTACTCACTTGGTAAAATTTAATTCGCACTAGATCAAAATCTACACAGTCTAACCATATATATTTCACTACAAATTTTAATTATTGCTGATAATAATTTTTCCTTAAGAATTATTGCTGGTAATAATTTTTTTTATTACAAAGTATTTCTGGTATTAAAACCTATTTTTACACAAGTTTGGTTGTTAACTATTTGCCCATAGCTGGGACTCTAACAGGTGCTACCACCCCGGGTCAGCGTGGACCTGGGAACACCAGTAATTAAGAGGTGGTTCCACGCTCCTCAAAACCTCCTGATCAGAAGCCTTGCTGTTGGGCGTGGTTTATCGTCTTACCCAGGACGCGGATGTAGTTTATCGTCATACACAGGACATGTATATATATACGTTTGTATAAATATCTCCAAGTGGTTAGAACGTTCAAATTCTGACCATGAGACCCGGGTTTGAATCTCACCATGTGCCATTTGTCATGACTTCAAGATGTTATCAGACTGGAGGGGTCGATCCCAACGTGCGGCACCTTTGGAAATTACCTGAAAACTATACCACGTGTTTACCTAAACCTTGTGAGTGAAATTGGGTAGCCGGCACCCTTGGGTGCCGTTGATAGCAGTGCTAGCCTCTTGTTTTCAGTTTACATTTTCTTTAAAACTGTAAATTGAATGTCAATCGCTATGTTTTGATTCTTTAAAGTCTGTTCTCTCTACTTAATAACATTTTTCACAGATTCTGTGACACTAATTACCGCCTTGCTTCTTAGTGGCTTTATCTCCTTGCTTGAAATGGGATTATGAAAAATATAGCTCCATATACAGGGAACGACAGAAATACCCTCATATATATATATATATATATATATATATATATATATATATATATATATATATATATGTACACATAAAGACCCACCATATATATATATATATATATATATCTATATATATATATTTCTAACGTAAATATAACTGTAGTAATATTTTAGATGTTGTTTAAAATTTTTTTTAACTATATCTAAAATATTTTTTGTGTAACTATTGAAATATTTATAAAGATTTTTTTTAAAAGTGTTTATTTAACCCTAGTTTATATGTATTTAATTTTAAAATCCAGTATTTTTATTTTTTTCTGCATGTGTATGTGGAACTGAAATCAGAATTTATCAATACCCATGTTTATATATATATATTAAAACGAAAGGTGGTTCACGTGTGCTTCTTATAATATGTAGGTTTAATAGGCCGGTTAATAAAAATTGTAGAATTATTGTCAATAAAATTAATAATTATTATATATCAACATTTTGATTGAATTCAAAAAAGAAAAAATAGATTTTTATATCGGAACAAGCCTGTGTTTTTTTCACCGATATGAGGAATAAACATTTATTTGTTTCATAAAACATTTATATGTTTCATAAAACATTTATAGGTTTCATAAAACATTTATTTCTTTCATAAAACATATTTGTTTGAAATTTACGAGTGTCCATACTCGTAAATTTCAAACAAATATGTTTTATGAAAGAAATAAATGTTTTATGAAACCTATAAATGTTTTATGAAACATATAAATGTTTTATGAAACAAATAAATGTTTATTCCTCATATCGGTGAAAAAAACACAGGCTTGTTCCGATATAAAAATCTATTTTTTCTTTTTTGAATTCAATCAAAATGTTGATATATAATAATTATTAATTTTATTGACAATAATTCTACAATTTTTATAAACTCCACATTAAAAAAAGATCGTTTATCATATCCTTCATTAGTGGGGGTGATCAGGTGACTAAAACCTTGTGATGGGTTCAAATTTTGTCTCATCAAATCTTTGTTGAGAGGAAACAAAATGTCAGCTTATTCGGTGTAGGTTTATTGCTTCTAGTTGGCAATAAATCAGTGAATATGCCAACCAAAAGAACACTATACCAGAAATCAATCGCATGTTACGACAGGGTCTGCAGATGGTAAACATAGATCAGATCATACAGAAATAATAGTTTCTGGGCCAAAGAACTTAGGATACCAGAGGATCTTCCATCAAAACAATGAACCAAAACACGTGTCATATTTGATCAGGAATTTGTCAATGGGAGAAAATATCAATATTTCATGAGCCAAAGGAGATTTGAGTTATGATCTCCATTGAGACACGTTATATAACCAATGAGAATAGGTTATAGTTTGTGATAAATAATCAGGAATTTGAAATTTAGTTTTAAGATTTGAGTAGCGATGTTATGAACATGATTGTTGAGATCCAATCAATTAAAAAATATTTAAAAGAAATGCAGTTTTTCTCTATAGATATTATTATATTCATATATCTTTATATATCAGGGTTTTTTTTGTATTTTAAAAACATTCATTTAGTAGAAATATTTAAAAATAAATGTAACAGTATGATTAATTTCGGGGTTAACGTTATATAAATTGATATAAAATGTGCTATAAAAAAGTTTGCTAATTGACTATAAAAATTCATAACATAAAACATAATGAAAAAAATTATATCTATTACAGAACGGAAACGAAGGATGAGGAATTTGTTTTACTCCTTTGCGTTAGAGAGTTCTTGGCTTTAATTCTCTTGTTTACAACGACATTATCTCTATCTATAAAAGGCAGTGTGTGTGTGTGTGTGTGTGTGTGTGTGTGTGTGTGTGTGTGTGTGTGTGTGTGTGTGTGTGTGTGTGTGTGACGAATGCTCGGCGCAATCTTCGACGGATTTGCACCAAAATTTACATGTACATGCTCCAAGTTAGCGGGAAGACCAAGACCGACTTTGCATTTCCCAACTCCCATTGATATGGAAATAATCGATTTTTTCATGCTTCTACGGTAGTTTTCGTGTAGTTTGCGGCCATTTTCTACTGGCCAGAGTGAGAGCCTATAGCTGGCTGCCACGAATAGGCAGGAAGATTCTATTGGCCAGCGTGATAGCCAACAGATGACTGACACGAATGTTAACTAGCTTGATAGCATGCAAAAAAAATCGATAGCTGCATTCGTCACAAGTGAGAAAAATCTAAATCTGTATGGCACTTTACTCCAGTTGACTCATTCGCTTGCTTAAACTCAACGTTGATTCTGATTCCGCAGAACTGGCTTGGGTGTGAAAAAGTATTTGTTGTTAACATACTTTTTTCATTCGGTTTTTCCGGTTACGGGTCCTTTTTTAAACCTGATCGTTTTGTGTTCATTTTGTTTAGTTCTTTTTTCGTAACAGATTTAATGTTTAGTATAGAGCTTAGAAAAAATTCGCAGTGTGAGATAGGCAAGAAGTAAGGCATGTAGCAACATCAGCACGGCAAAGGGAACTCCTTTAAAGGCAAGGAAGGGCAAAACTATTTTAAGTCAAGCGATAGCGATTGCTGTATGAGTCGTACGATTTTTGAATCAAGCACGGGCAACGCCGGGCCATGCTGCTAGTTATGCATATAAGAATGTCTTGGGATAGAATATCCAATTTTACTGTCTGATGATACCTGATTGGTAGAAACCAAGCTAACAGGTTGGTTTTCTAAATAGTTTGTCTTAAATTGCTCTACATTTCCGTTTTTGTAAAGCGTGTTACTTGTAAATCTGCATAATCAGTTTTTAAGCGTTATATCCAAATTTTAAGTGGTATACCCAATTTCATATGCATTATTCATTTAATTTATTTATTTATTATTTATTATTATTTTTAGTCGATTTAAATACGATATGCATTGTATGGACCGAAACTCCCTGATAAATAAAAGTCAATTTACATCACTGACGACTCCGTCCGTTGCCCTAATGAAGACCGTATTTTCAAAATTGGAAAATTGTTTGAGCGATTTTTCATTAATTTTGCTGTCTTCTGCAAGTTCTGATTTTTCTGGTTGGCAAAAAATAATATTGATTCCAATATTTCAATGGATGTTTTAAATTGAATTACACACAGACATACATACACATACGTACACACGTGTGTGTGTGTGTGTGTGTACGCGCGGGAGCGCGCAAATAAATTGAAAAATAGGAAAGAAACGTCAGGTTAATAATCCGAAGTGTTTAGTATTTTATTTATTTACAAAAAAAAACAGTGCTCAATACACAAGCGGACACTATATTATAATTATTTTTTTAAAAAATATGATTCTATCGCTACATAGGAATTACCATGTATCAAAACCTTCCAATTCAATTATAGAAATTAAATTACTTTAAAGTACCTATTTCTATTTAAATTAAATTACCTCGTTCTCTTTCATCCTCAAGCGAATTTATATTTAATTTCTATAATTGTGTGTGTGTAATGGATAATAGTATCCGAAACAATAGTGAAGATGACGGACATTTTTTATCAGAGACGCGTTTCGCCGGATAGAGCTTAAATTCTCTATGGCATCGTCAGGTTGATTAACAGAAAGAAAATATTGTGTGTTAGGAGAACGTCTTGGCCTCTGCATGGATAAGTTAGTATCATAAATCATCTTAATTATCCTAGCTTATCACTTCCTGACTTGAGGCATTGAAAAGAGTCTGACCTGGATCTGTGCTTGTTTGTTTTATAGATATCAGTAATAGAGACGTTAGACAGTGTAAGTTTATAATTCAGGGCTTTTTATTATTTTTTTTGTATACACATATATACCTATACACACAGACATACGAATAAGCACATAGACATACTTATATGCATATGTACACATTCTAACATACAATACATAGATATATACATTCTTACATACGTGTGCTTACATAAAATTCCACTAAGGCATATACATGTATTAGAGACCGTTTTATGATAGATACTTGTACATACATGTATTCATATACATGTCCATCGATATATAGTTGCACACACACACACACACACACACACATACATATCACAATTTTACATATGTTTATTGTCCACGCGTATTCCTACATATCACCATTTAGATATACCTGCATACACCTATATTTGTATATGCGCAGCCTCTGACTTAAGTTACAGCGTTTACCCCTAGCGAAGGATCGTGAATGAATTTGGAACTTTTTAAAACCATTTAATCGACATTCAACATCATCACTTGATAAGACACCGGGAGTGTTGAAACAAAAACATTTTTGTAGTGATTTTATAACATATTTATGTTATAATATTTAAATAAATAATTATATATATATATATATATATATATATATATATATATATATATATATATATATATATATATATATATATAAGGAATAACTTAAGGCATCATTAACAACATGATTCTAAATTAGAATTTATTTCAACGGGTAAGTTTTTAATACCATCTCATCTGACTGATATTACAAATGGTTTACATTTACAAAATGGTTTAAATTTAATATTATCCAGAATATTTTAAAATTCATACAACATATTTTTAAATTTTAAATTCATCCGGAATATTTTTAAATTTATCCATAATATTTTTAAAAACCAAGATACCATATCATGTTCTTTTTACAAAATAAAATGTAAAAACGCCAGGATGTTAAATTGGGAGCGATACGAACCTGGATATGATTGGAATTTTTTTTCCATTTCAATTTAAATTAATTTTATTTTATTTTATTTATTATTTTATATTCATTATTTTATATTCTTTTTTATTGTTTCCCCACAACTACGCACATCACTTCCGGTGTCGAATGAAGGCATCGAAGTTGTTGTGTTGCGTCTGATTAATTCGCTAGACAAACCACTTGACGAGACCGTGGCGGTCGAAACCGCGGTAGTGTTTCCGTCTGCTTCCTTCTGTTTTTAAACTATGAAATCGCTCTGCAAATTTGGTTTTACTACTTGAAATTGTACACTTTTTATCTTGTACGATTTTAACAAATATTTCAGTGTTTGTCTATTTCGGCGATATATATATATATATATATATATATATATATATATATATATATATATATATATTATTTAAAAAAATTTTTAAAAAAGTTTATCACCCCAAGCAAGGCTGGAGGCAACTAGCACGCAAGGGGTTACAGGAGGTTTGGAGGAAGAGCAGATAGGAGTGGTAAAGGGGAGGATGTGGAGAAAGATAGTGGATCGATCAAGGCAAGGGGATTACAGAAGATTTGGAGCGAGAGCAGATAGGAATGTAAGTTGAAAGGATGTGGAGAAGGGAAGTGGATAGATCAAGGCAACTGGAGATGTCGATTGACGTTACACTTAAATAGTTGGAGATTGTATTTGTCAGGGAAACAGGAATAAGGATCTGTATATGTATATATATATATGTGTGTGTGTGTGTGTGTATATATATATATTTATATATATATATATATATATATATATATATATAAACAAAAATAAATAAAAACAATCAAAATAATTTGACCCAAATAAATAAATAAACGACTTTCAGTAAAATAGCCGCCATAATAGACCACCCACAATAAGCCATATAAACAAAGTTTTACTACGTTAATAAAAACACCGATCAAAATAAATAAAAAATATATAAATAAAAATAGAATAAATATAAAGGATAAAAAACAAAAATAAAATTAAATAAAAACAAGCAAAATAATTTGACACATATAAATAAATAAACAAATAAACGACTTCCGGTAAAACACCTGCCAAAAATGACTACCCACAATGCACCACTGACCCGTATATATAAATAGCCGAGAAAAATAACAGCAGTCGTGGGGATTATTTATTGTTTAAAATTTTTACTCCCGCTCCCCACAGACTTTATTGTACATATGGGGTTATTTAGGACTTTCATAGAGACCATGAGGTATTTTGGTGGATGTAGCATGAAAGGTAAGTATGAATGTGGCGTTTTGGTGGAAGGAATATTGTTTTGTATGTTTGGGTCAGTGCTCGGGACTAGCTAAGTTTAAGATTAAGACAAGTGATGACCTTCCTCTTCCCCAATCCCCCTTTTGGCCTTGTGCCGTATTTAATGTATATCACGGTAATAAATATTGTGACCTGACGATTGCATCTAGCATGAAACAGACTGTCGCCTGTAAGTGTTGACTTCTATCTTTACTTTTATATTTACACACGCTCTATCTCTGATATTGACCACTTTACCCCATAAATATAGCACACATTAAGACTATATTTCTTCATATATACATATATATATATATATATATATATATATATATATATATATATATATATATATATATATGTGTGTGTGTGTGTGTGTGTATATTCAGTTGTATGGATATGAGTCTGTGACCATTGGGGTTAGGCCTTTGCGGTCATCAGAGTGTTTGTCTGATGATCGCAAAAGCGTGAAACCCACGATTACAAACCCATATCCATACAACTGAATATGTTATCTCTATCACTGATATTGAGCCCTTTCCAATTTTCTGAACTATTATCAAAAATAATTTACAAAATTTGGGGGCGGATTCCTCACACCAAAACAAGAGTCCAATTAAACTTATGCCCGCAAAACCCTTGATTTGGATTTAAGATTATAGTACCTTACGGTAGATGACGCTGTGTTGCCATCAGACTAGGTTACATTTGTTATTCGTGTATATTTGTAGCTAGCCCGTCTTAAACGTTTTACGTCTGTAGTAGTCAGTTATCTGAGAATGGTTCCGTTTAACAATGGCAAGATATTCATACCATGAACAGGCAGATATGATTTTTACATACAGCCGCACGAATGATAATGGAGACGAGGCTGCGCAGCTGTATCAGATTGCGTTTCCAAAACGAAGGGAGGCGTGTTTGTAGCAGTTTATCGTCACGTTGTTGAGACAGGACCCATATGTCCAAAGATATGATTTTACATTTAACAGCGTCTACCGTAAATTTAAACTTAATAATTCAAAAGCCAAGAATTTTGGGAACCTATATTTATGTGAAATTGGTGTAAGGAAGCTGAACCCAAACTTTGAACAAGTATTTGATACACCCTGTCTATGCAGATTCCACCCAAAAGTATATACACGCGTTAGGAAATTAAAAAAACTTGTATAAATATTGTAAAACTAAAAAATATTCAGACATTACTTCAGAGATTCAGATATCACGAGTTTTTTACAAGTTACCTGTGGACTCTACAATCAAGAGATGCTCAAAATTCTCCCAGACATTTATTAGAATGGCGAACTACTGCTTGCGCAACGTTGTCCAAATTGTTCAATGGGATTGCTGTACTGGGGTTTTCAATTTCTTGTCAAATGGCTACCAATGTAATGCTATCTGTCGAGAAAATATCGTACTACTCTAAAGAGTGTTATCACAATTTGAAGTCAAGATTTTCTTTATCTGAGTTGTGCATTTCTGTTGAAGAATGAGGTATTGTTAAATGAATACCATAAAAAATGGATATTCTTCAAGAGAATGTGCGTCATTATTTATTGAAACAAATTTGGATAGGCGAAACTACAGAACTAAGTATGGAAGAGATCCACCGTCTTGTCCGTCAATTCGTACATGGCACAAGAAATTTATGGAAACAGGTACAGTTCTGGATGGAGCCGGGTGTGGGCGACCAAGAACATCTGAGAAAAACATCGATCGTGTTTATTGATTTCCGTCTTAATGTGCTTCGTGCAAGTAATGGTGCACATATAAAGGTGTATTAAAAAAGTTCAAAGAAATATCTACTCTTTCTTTTGCAGAAATTTCTACATATTTGTCTGTTTATATGCATTTGTAATATGTTTTAATTTGTAAAGAGATTTTATGGACACTCAGTATATAAATATGTTGCGGAGCGAGTTTACGTACAGATTTTGGAATTTTCGATGGAAAACCTTATGAAAAATGTGGTTCTTGGCGTGACATGATTAGATAATTTGATAGATGACCAAACGACCGTCAATCTGTTTAAATTCATTTATAACATTGCCTATCTATCTGCCTATGTATGTATGTATGTATGTATGTATGTATGTATGTATGTATCTATCTATCTATCTATCTATCTATCTATCTCAGTCTGTTCTTATCTATGTCATTCTGTCCATATCTATCTCACCCGTTTCATTATCTATCTATCTATCTATCTATCTATCTATCTATCTATCTATCTATCTATCTCAGTCTGTTCATATCTATCTCATTCTGTTCATATCTATCTCACCCGTTTCAGTATGTATGTATCTATCTATCTATCTATCTATCTATCTATCTATCTATCTATCTATCTATCTATCTATCTTAGTCTGTTCATTTTCTGTCTATATAAGTACATGCTGTGATGGATAAATTTTAGTCGAAAGTACACAAAAAATAAAATAAAAACAAATCTGTCAACTCATTTTAACAGATATATTTACCAAAATTACACAAACATATCTTGAAATACTAATATTAGTACTGGAAGTGTAAAGCATTATTCTTCCTAAAACTAAATATCGGGTAAACTATGGCTGGCTTATAAAAAAATACTAATAAAACAATATCGGATAAGCAGACTCAGCGAAACTCCAGAACTAAGTATGGAAGAGATCCACGCTCACGTCTATCAATTTGTACATGGCACAAAAAAATTATGGAGACAGGGTTGGATAAACGGAGGTGTGGACAACCAAGAACCTCTGAGGAAAACATCGAGCGTATAGACTGAGTTCCAGCTTGATGTACCTCGTGCAACTAAATGGTAACCATATAGAAGTGTAGCAAATTAGTTAAAACAACTCCTCTCACAATATCTACTCCTCATTTCGTAACATTTTCCACATATTTGTTCATTTATTTCTGTAATGTTCTTTGAAATTGTAAAGAGACTTTATGGACACTCTGTACGTAATCATCATAAAAAATTGAACGTATTGTTATGAATAATCAAGAGTGGCCTCTCCTTGTTTGGTACACTCCTCTTTGAGAGAGCTATTTCAGTTTACTGGGACTATAAAAAGAACACTATACGCGAACCTTTATTTATGGAGACAGGGACAGTGTTAGATAAAGGGAAGAGTGAACGACTAAGAACTTCTGAGGAAAACATTGATCGTAGAAAACGATTACCGTCTCGATGTGCATCGTGAAACTAATGGTGCTCATATAAAGGTGTATTAAATTAGTTAAAAAATATTTCAATATCTACTCCTCGTTTTGTAACAATTTCTACATATCTGTCTGTTCATTTGCATTTGTAATAATTAATCTTTTAAATTGTAAAGATTAAATGGACACCCTGTACACACACACAAACACACACACACACACACACACACACACACACACACACATATATATATATATATATATATATATATATGAACAGATTTTGAAGCTTTCGAGGAAGTTAATGAGAAAATATTATGGAAAATGTGGTTCTTGGCGAGACATGATTAAATAACTTGATAGATGACCAAACGACCTATCCATCTGTTCGACATTTGAATTCATTTGTAACAATGCCTATCTATCTATATATCTATCTATCTATCTTCCTCAGTCTGTTCATATTCTCTCTATCTAAGTACTGGGCGCGATGAATAAATTGTCGTCAAATTACACAAAAATAAAAAAACAACCTTGTGATCTAATTTTAATAGACATATTTGCCAAAACTACACGAATATATCTTGAAATAAGAAAGAGTAAATTTATTAAATAAAATCTCCATTGCCTTCAACCACGGCCTTCAGACGAATTTGAATTCTCCTGCATCTCTTCTGGGTGTTTTCAACGTTTATGTCGTGGATGCTGGCAAAATTCTTGCCTTCAGTTGTTCTTTGGTATTACAAAAAGTTTTTTTTTGGTCTATCGCTCAACTGCGCCCCGTACATAAAAAATATGGGCTTTGTAGTCTGGAGGGTTAGGTGGCCAGATGTAAGGGGCGATTTAGCCGCAGAAAGTGTCTGACAGCCAAGAGTTCCCCTGCTTGTGTTGCATAGTGCAAAGTCCTGTTACTAGACATAGGGTTTTCCAGCAGCCACTCCCTTGACCCAGGACAGCACTACCGACTCAGGGCACTTGATGAAGGTCTCCTTGTTGAGTCTGAGGCTCTGTGGGAATATGAATGGAGGCATAACATCGCTATCACTAGTGATTACTCCAAGCACCATGATGTTGATTTGATATATCATCTTTCAAAATCCTTTGCACTGTCCTCAGATTAAGATCCAAATACTTTGTATTATTTCTATTCGAGCTTCCGGAGTGAATGCCAAGAAGTACAGCATGCCGTTTCCAAATATCTGGCGGAGTGAATTGGTGCTCTTTTTCTCACTGACGCTTCCCATCTGACCCTATATATGGTACCGTCAACAAAATAAAAAAACAACGCGCATGCGCGAAATTAAAAATATAAAATGACGACAATTTACCCATCAGACTCTTCCTCAGACTTTTTATAATCTATCTATCTATCTATCTATCTATCTATCTATCTATCTATCTATCTATCTCAGTCTGTGCATATCTATCTATCTATCTATCTATCTATCTATCTATCTATCTATCTATCTTAGTCCATTCACATCTATCTATCTATCTATCTATCTATCTATCTATCTATCTATCTATCTATCTTAGTCCATTCACATCTATCTATCTATTTTATCTATATATCTTAGTCCATTCACATCTATCTATCTATCTATCTATCTATCTATCTATCTATCTATGGGTTTGTGCTTAAATTATTGGAAGAACAAATGTAATTAGTATTCTGTGTATCAATTGGATATCAAATTCAGACAACTTTTGATAAAATTTCACAAATTGCAAAGTCGTTTTATTGAATTGATTACGTGTTTTGACACCTTTAGATAGCCTTCTTCAGATCACAGCTAAAGAAACATAGGTTTATTCGTTTGTGTGCGTGCTTCAGTAAAAAAAATATTTAATAGTTTTTCGCTGAGCTGACGTACGTCGTTCGTGATGAAAGAACAAAACCATGCGTCTTTCGTAAAAAGCCGTTTTTTAAAAAAAATTATGCTGATTTTTCGACTTCACTTTTTTCCCAAATGAGTCTGGTTATTTATATGTATTACTCCATATATATATATATATATATATATATATATATATATATGTATATATATGTGTGTGTGTGTGTGTGTGTGTGTGTGTGTGTGTGTGTGTGTGTGTGTGTGTGTGTGCATTTCATTTTTTAATGCTTTTTTATATGATAATATGAAGGAAACTCTGACAAGTTTCCTGGATACCTTCAATTTAGATGGCCTCCATGGAGCTTTCACGGAGTGGCTGGAGCGCTATAGCAAGTGCATTGAAATCGGAGGATCTTACTTTGAAGTGGATTAGAGTTTGTACTTTGAAATGTATAAATGTCTGTCTTGAAAAAGTCCCAACACTTCTGGTATGTAAGTAAAATGAAGGTGAAAATTGATCCTGATAACCGTCATTTTCTGACAGAGCGGATCAAAATCAGTCAATAAAACTCTTCGCAAAGTCATATGTTTGATTTGACAATTTGCAAAACCTTTTTAGTGACTATTCGCCATCTTTACATAGGCTTCTTCAGATAAGAGCGAAAGAAATATTTGTTATTTGTTTCGACATTTTTCGATACGCTTCTTCAGATCAAAACGAAAGAAATATTTATTTATTTCGACATTTTTAGATAGGCTTCTTCAGATCAAAACGAAAGAAATATTTGTTATTTGTTTTGACATTTTTAGATAGGCTTCTTCAGATCAGAACGTAAAAAATATATGCGTATTTGTTTATATATGTACTTCAATACTAAATCGTTAATACTTAGTTGGGGTGAGTTGATTAAAAAATAGGTATTAAAATTTAATTACCGATCCACCAGGCGTATTTAAAAGGTCCCAAGTAATACACCTACTGGTATTTCCTTAGTGGTATGCTTCTACAGTAATCATATTTTTTTTATTTTAATTTGTAATCATTTCCCCTCATAAGCAAGGTGAGAATGGCGAAGTACGCGGGTTGTTACAGGAATTGCAAAAAAAAAGAAGACTGACAATGGGGATTATTGTGCAAAGAACAAAAGATGAATGGAATTCAAGGAGACAGAAGAAAGCGATTGACGCTGCATTTACGTTTTTGAAGATGGTAGTTTGTTGTCCGTGTTGACCATAGTCTATGAATATAGAATACAGCACAGTACGCAATCTGTTCAATGAAACAACGTTAAAGTTTAACACTCACGAGTCAGACACTCTACTGAATCTGACTGTATCTCCAATACCACCAGCAGCTGTTCCGTAATTCTTCGATATCAAAGTCTGGCCGGGCATATTGGGGAAAAACATGGCCTCCTTTATACACGTCCTATTGAATATTTTGAGCCTTCTGATTGGTTAAACTTCTATTGGTGAACTATAAAATGAGTCATTTTGGCTGGCTCACTAGTAGATCAGCTTACCCCAAAACTCAAACATCCCCTATTTTGGGTACATTATGGAATCTTCTTTCAAAATATTAGTCAATATTCATATGGAACAAATACTTTAGTATTCATAAAATATATCTTTTTGTTTTGTAATTAACATTTAAAAAAATTAATATCCACAAAAACTCAGAGTCAGATAGTTACATGGAGCCAATATTTGTTTATCGTCAACTCTAATGGTAATGATAATATTTGACACTCCCTTATAAAGAAACATTGATCATTCATTGACCGATTAATCAGGGATACTCAAATGACGCTTTTCTTGATTCTTACCTTGACTACCTGCACATTAGTCTGAAATCAGAATTTACTATCTGTTCCTTGTCTCTAATGGTGACGGTAATATTAGACGTTTTCTTATGAGGAAACACCAAACAGTCAGTGTTACTCGGGTTCGGCTTTACTTGACTCCCTGGACATCTGGGATTAAGATTTTGTTATGAGGACTTACCCATAATAAGTATGGACTATACCGTACGTCATAAATACTGCGCCTCAAGAGGAAGCAGTCAGAATGATTCAGGCAGTCAGTCAGTGAGTCAGTCAATCAGTGAGTCAGTCAGAGACAGAGTCGCGTCAGACGATTACTGTAAGACATTGGAATAGTGATATTGGTCGAGACAACATAGTTATCTCTAACCTAACCTGATTGTTATTACTAACACTTCTACTTCTTTTGTACATATTCTGTTTGTAATATATCTGTGTTTTTCCATACCTGTGTTCGAGTTATTCTTCATTGGTTCTACCTTGGACTATCACCGTGGTACAAGGAACTTGGATCATAACAGATTTAGTAACCATTTCTCCTCATCTATAATAGTAATGATAATATTTGACGTGTATTTATAAGGAAACAATAGGTATTTATTCACCAATGTTTCAGTGCTACTACAGTTAGTCCTGGATCTCTGGTCATTTAAGATCACAAGTTAGCGTCTGTTTATTGTCGTTTCTAAAGGTAATGATAATATTAAAAGGTTTTCCTATAGGGAACCATTATGCATTTATTCACCTATCGGCCAGTGCTACTACAGTTAGGCTTTACTTGACACTCTGGTAATCTAAGATCACAATTTAGTATCTGGTTAAGTCATCTCTAATGGTAATTATAATATTAAGTGTTTTCATTTAAGGAACCATTATGTATTTGTTATAGTGAAAGACACCTTGTCTAGGTAATAGACTCTCCCACCTATTATAAGTAGGAGTCAGTAGTAGTCGAGAGAAGGAGTAGTGTTCAGCGACCACAACTCGATTACTCTGCGTAACTCTTTATTATAAGTTCCTAACGTTTCTGTACCTTTAACCTATTTAGGACGCATTTAGTCCGAATACAGTTTCTATTGTGGAAATAACTCCACAACAGTATTCATTCACCAAAGGGCCACTGCTACTATATACAGGCATTACTTAACTCTTTGGACACCTAGGATCAAAATTTAGTATATGTTGATCCTCATCTATATTGGTAATAATAATATTAAACCTTTTCCTATAAGAAAACATTAGGCATTTATTTACCAGTAGGCCAGTGCTACTACAGTTATACTTTGCTTGACTTTCTGGTCATCTGAGATCACAATTTAGTATCCGTTTATCGTAATCTCTAGTGGTAATTATAATATTAAACTTTTTCTTATAAGGAACCATTAGGCATTTATTTACCAATGGGCCAGTGCTACAACAGTTAGGCTTTACTTGATTCTCGGGACACCTAGGACCACAATTTAGTATCTGTTGATCGTCATCTCTCACGGTAATTATAATAGACCTTTCCTTATAATGAAACATTGGGCATTCACCCTCCGATCAGCCAGAGCTTGTTACGCTTTTCTTGACTCCCTGGAGATCGGAGAACAAAATCTAGTATCTGTTTCTCTTAATCTCTAATGGTAATGATATTAGCCCTTTCCCTATATAGAAATATTCAGCATAAACTGACGGAGAAGTTAGTACTGCTGTCGGTTGAAATTTATAAAACCTTTTTTCTTAAAACAATTTCCAGGAAAGTATGTCTTTCAAGTCCACCAACTGTTGTTACTCTTTCCAGTATTGAAGGTTTTTTTATTTTGATTGTGTTTGAAATAGGGTGAGATGTCAACATCCTGGTTATGTTATTATTTTCCTTTGAGTTGCATGTGATATCTATTTTAGTTTTCGTTGTGGTGTGAGACTACCCACCTCTGCAACTCGTTGCACAAAGATATAGACCCCACGTCGTAGAATTTCTGTGCGGCGGATCGAGCGAGAGCCAGGCTCACAGGCAAAAGAAAAACACAACTACAAACTTGGGTAGGACGAAAAGAGGAGGGAGGGCGTGTGACCTTTTTGTGGATGATTAACTCTGGGCTGATTCTCGGCTGGCAAAAATATATATATATATCTTAGCTAACAATGTCCGGCTGCTAATGAGTCGCTCTTCGTAGTTACGTTTTCCGGCCTAAATCAACCTTCCTCGAACCTAAACTAAGTCTAACTAACTGCCGTGACCCAAAGCGCTCCCGTATATATGCAGAATCCTCTTTCATCATTTCCGGACAAGGGACACCCACGAATAAACCCATAACTTTTGTCATGACCATTTCTCCCTTTGAAGAAAGTGGACATAAAAATATTTCTTAGCCTAGCTGACTCCGATTCAGGGACATTAAATTCAGACCCTTTTAAGTTTTGACCAGAGCCGGTCTCATCTACCCTTTTGGCCATATGTCCAAAACATGTTTTTATCTAGATTACTAATCTAGTCATTGGGTCTTGAAGTTTGATACCCAGGTCAAATCTAACTAATCTTCTCGCACATATGTGTGCGCGCGCACGCACACACAGATGTGGGGGTGTATATATACACACACACAGATGTGCGGGCGCACACACACACGCATGCGCATATATCCAACTCATAGTGTCACAGTGGTTGAAATTCTCAACTTGTGAGGTTTCTGTTAGTTGGTTACATAGAATAAGAGCTAGTATTATCCTATTGGAATTATAAATTCCAATTATCAAACCGTATAATAACTAACAGTTCGTATTTATTTATATACTTCTTATCACGTCTATATTGAGAAGGGGGGTAAATCAACATAAGTTAGTAAACATATGAACGATTACTTAATCGTTTTAATAATCTATACAATTAAAATATTTCTCTGCATTTAGACAAACGTATTTCCCGAACAAAATGAACTATTTAATTAACTGTTTTCTTTTACTCTGACGATTCTTAGATTGCAGTCTTATTTGTTGAAACCTTTTATGTGAGGCACACAGATACCTTTGTCTATTAAGTGATCTTCTTGCTTCAACTTGGTCTTGAAATAGGCTTTGTCGTCGCCGTCTTTGTCGTTCTCTTGCTAAACTTTTCTTCCGAGAGATATTTCCTTTTCACTGACATATTAAACAGATAACAATTTTAAGGAAAATATATTGAATAAATGCGATTTATATAATACAAGGAGTAAGCAAGGAATTGTAGATACTATTTAATATCAAAAATATAAAAGGAACAGATTAATATACGGTTCATTGCCCTCTATTTTAGTTGTGAATTCTTTTTTTCTTCGCTTTACTGAATCTCAATACATTGTTTCAAGACATTTGTTTCATTGCCTCTCATAATTTAAACTTTCTAACATTGAAGCCATTTTTGATGGCAGTGGTACGCTAGTATAAATCAAACGACCTATATCCTAATCAGAAACGATCTATGAAATTCTAATCTTCAAGTCGAGTTTACCGATGTTACGCAATCGTCGGCGACTTGAATTTGAAAATAGAACCGTTTTTCTATCGAAGAATTTGAAGAACTTGCCGGTCGGTAACGGAAAGCGTGAACGGAGGTAAACAAAGAGACGGGTGGAGTTATATATATATATATATATATATATATATATGACGTGTTTATTTTAAAAACGCCCTCTGCTTATAAATAGCTCGTTGAATTTATATCCGTTAGTATAAACAATGTTATAGGTTAAGGCCAACTTAATCCAAAATAATTTTTGATAAATTGTATACTTGTAAATGAATTTTTTGTACTCGTTCTTCAAAGATGATACGCTGATTTTACGAGTGCCATTTACATAGATAAACTTCAGTCTCTATTGCGGGGGTTTACAATTTAAAGGAAAACATTCGCTAAACTAAAAAATGGCCGTGTATCTCATTTCCGTTACCAACTACAGAGTGCGATGGATAAATTGACGTCTAAATTACGCAAAAATAAAATAAAAAAAAGTGTCATCTCATTTGAACAGATTATATTTACCAAAATTGTAAAAACGTATTTTGAAATACTAAGGATTAAATTTATTCCACAAAATCGCCATTGGCTTCAGCCACAGCCTCCAGACGTCTTCGAAATTCCCTGCAACTCTTCTGGACGGTCAGTCTGTCTTTAGTTCTTTGCTCTTATAAGGAGTTTTGTTGGTCTCTGGCTCAACTGTGCCCCACAATAATTAAGGAAGTTGTGGTCTGGGGAGTTAGATGGAAATATGTAAGGGGTGATGTGGTGGCAAAAATTGTCTGACAGCCAAAACATGGTTCTCCTGTTTGTGTGGCAGGATGCAAATTCCTGTTCGAGACAAAGGGTCTTCCAGCAGCCAACCTATTGATCCAGGGCAGCACTACCTTCTCAAGGCACTTGATGTAGGACTCCCTATTGAGTCAGAGGCCTTCATCAACAAATTCGACAGTTCTTATCAGAAGGATTATAATGAGTTTTCGAAGCTACCGAAAAATCCTAATCACCATAAATCACATACAACTCTTTCCGAATCCACTGCAGTTTCCTCAGATTAACACCCAAACACTCTGAAATGTTCGTATTGGAGATTCCAGCGCGAATGCCAAGCAGTACATCATACTGTTTCCAAATTTCTGGCGGAGTAAATTGAGTCATGGTACTCTTTTTTTTCTCACAGATGGTGCCCAACTGACCCTACTATACTGTGCAGTCAACAAAATAGAAAACAAACAACGCGCATGGGCGAAATTAAAAATATAAAATGGCGACAATTTATCAATCGCACACTGCATTTCGAGTTCTTCAATCAATTGGATTCATGGCTAAAATCTCAAAACCACAAATTAAGTCGTTAAAAATAGGAGTGCAGTTATATTTTTATTCAATTATATATTCACTATTATTTAAAATGTCTTGATACAATTTATCAGGCAGCTTTTCGATATTTTCTGAGTAAAATTTAACAGGTTCAGGTGTGTAAAAGTTTTCGACAAATGGCTGAATCCGGTTTTCATTGCAGAAGATTTCTTGAATCCGCAATCCCATAGACGCATATAAGCTGATTAATAAATAAGAACAGGGAGTAAAATACGAAGTAACCGCTATGATAACGTTTGAAATAATAATGTGGGATTAAAATTAAGTTATAATGCTTCAAGTAATAATTAAAAAATGAATTCAAAATTCTTTAGAAATATATATATATATATATATATATATATATATATATATATATATATATATATATATATAGTATAATGAGAAGCCAAGTATACTTTCTTAATATGTATATAATATAGAAAAAACAAGTGAAAATTTGCAAATTAAAAAAAATTGAATGATTTTTTTGTGAAAGTATACATATATATATATATATATATATATATATATATATATATATATATATATATACATATCAGGATTTTAGTGGTACAAAACTTCATGACCGCTAAATTTGTATTTATTAACACTCATGAAAAGGAAAAATTAAAAACTAGTTACCTAAGTGGTTTCGCACCTCTTTCAACATAGCCAAATTGAGATTAATAAATATATAATTTTCAATAAGAAATGGACAATATGGAAGGACAAATATTTTGTCCTTGAGACCTTCGCCAAGGAAACAGAAGGATGTTGTATTGGGCCTCCAATTAATTTTCATTTAAGAATTTTAGTGATAAATACACATTTTGTCTATTTATGGTGGTCATATACATACATATATCTATATCTATATCTATATGTATGTATGTATGTATGTATGTATGTATGTATCTATCTATCTATCTATCTATCTATCTATCTATCTATCTATCTATCTATCTATATATATATATATATATATATATATATATATATAGTTTACGAAAAACTAGGTAATCCGTATGGGAAGACCCAATGAGGATAGAATCCAGAGAGCTCAATGTAAATCAGAGCTAATAATTTAAATAAAAACAGATTGCTTTAAGGTTCCATATAATAAATTATTTCACCACAGCCCTTTTAAAGGACAGTGGATCATCAGATTTATTTCCGAATGTTGAAATGAAAAAATGAAAATAAATTTACACATTTATGAGGGGCAATGATAAGGAAACTCAACATTCAACCTTAAAGCAATCTGTTTTTATTTAAATTATCTATCTATCTATCTATCTATCTATCTATCTATATATATATATATATATATATATATATATATATATATATATATATATAGATAGAGAGAGAGAGAGAGAGAGAGAGAGAGAGGGAGATAGATAGATAGATAGATAGATAGATAGATAGATAGATATAGATACGAGGTCTGATCAAAAATTTATCGGCGCTGTTGCTATGATAACAAACCTGAACTGCTCAAAGCGAAACAGCTTGGCACAGAGTGACAGTGAATTTTGTCGGGCTTACACACTAATTTAATTTATAGCGTTTTTTCACTGACTTGCTGAGATGGAAATTGTGTAGAGTGTCATCGTCACACCGGATCAGAGCCTGGCTTCTGTAGCGGATTTTGGACAAGGACAACATTCCCCAGGTCTCGCCCTCTGCATAGTTTTCCTCTTTCCAACAATCTAATCCCATGTGAAAGGAAAGAAGACGTTGAGGAAATCCAAGAGAATGCGACCTGGTAGCTGCTCACTATTCCCCCCAAAAAGGACTTCAAGGAATGTTTCCATCAATTGGAACAACGCTGGATGAAGTGGGTGGCTTCAGAAGGGGACCACTTCGTAGCAGATTAAATACCGAATTGATAGGTGTAGTAGTTTTATTTTCATAGCACAAATGCCGATAGTTTTGATAAGATCTAATACACACACACACACACACACACACACACACACATAAATATATATATATATATATATATATATATATATATATATATTAAGACATGTCTCATTAAATAATTTAGGCAAGTCTTGTTTAATTATTCTTAATAGGATCCTCTCATATTTATGGACGTGTTTCTTAGTATCCCTATTAAAGGAAGAAAGAAAATTACCATGTTGATGTAAATACATTTTATTTCCGAGTACTTTCGACATTAGCACAATGTCATCGTCAGAGTCTTGTTTAAAAAATCTACAGTAGATAAGTTTAGCTTCACAGGTAAAAATATATTTTCAGAAGACCACAGCAAGTTTTCTTTGCAAATGCTAAACCCTGAAGATGAGCCTTTCTGACTTCCCATGTAAAAAAAATAATTTTCAGATGAGTACAGCAATTTTGTCTTAGCAAAAACAAGACCATGAAGTTTGACATTGTGCTAGTAAAATGGACATACATCACCATGGTAATTTTATTTCTTCCTTTAATAAGAATACTAAAAGACTCGTTCATAAATATGAAAGGTTCTTATTAAGAATAATTAGACAACAAATTATTTAATGAGAAATGTCTTAAAAAATTATGCAGCTAAAATATACGCTCTCTCTCTCTATATATATATATATGTGTGTTTGTGTGTAAAGATATAGATTTACAAAAAAAACAAAACAAACAAAATAACAGTGGGATATTGTATCACGTGTATCCAGTGACAGATAATGCTCATTATTAAGTACAGTGGATAACTATGGGGATTACAACATCGGTGTATATCTAAAAAGTGAGCAACAGAAAAAAAGATCTCCGAGGGAGAAAGAGAGGGAGAGAAAGAAAGAGAATGAGAGATAAAGAGAAATATATATATATATACAAGTTTAGGATTGGTATATACGGAGTGAATTCCAATAACCAACAATTACTATTCTTTAAAGAGTGCTCAATACAGAGTAGAGCAGATATAATTATTTATTTGAATATTACAACATAAATATGTTATAAAATCACGACAAAAATAGGCATTTTGTTTCAACACTTCTGGTGTCTTATCAAGTGATAATGTAGAATATAGAATAGATTTATTCTATATTCTACATTATCACTTGATAAGACACCAGAATAGTTGAAACAAAATGGCTATTTTTGTCGTGATTTTATAACATATTTATGTTGTAATATTCAAATAAATAATTATATATATATATATATATATATATATATATATATATATATATATATATATATATATAGAGAGAGAGAGAGAGAGAGAGAGAGAACAGCATAAATAGGCAAATATGCAAAACTAGAAAGTGAGGGTGAGAACGAGAGCAAAAACTCTTTACATAGGAATATTTAAGCACTCGATTCGGTAATGTAAAAGGTCACGGATTGATAAGAATTGTGAACTAAAAATAAAAATGCTTATCAAACGAATTGAATACATTTACTTATATTCGGATATTAGTTTTGTATAGAGTAAAGTTTATCTTGTCGTTTGTTTTCATAAACATAGGCCTGGTAGCGATACCCGAGAGGAAACTGCATCGCTTCATGGTTCTCCTCTTCAACCTTTTTAGTTTTCTTTTTCTTTAACTTGCTTTGCCACATAAAGCTAAGTCTCGCAGCTATCTTCTTCACACCCACCTGGTGTGGTAGAGAGCATCATTTGTTTCGTCCCCGGAGTAGGTATAATGGGGTTAAAATTACTGTTACTATAGTGTCTACGGTTCAAGTGACTGATCAAAACGACAGACGTAAACTCCATCCCTAACATTTAGGGTGGCGAGCTAATCCTTGTTCCAAATGCTTGCGTTTCTTCAACACCCACACAGCCAACCTGATCTTTATAATCTAGTTTTGAAGAGCAGAGAGTATCATGGTAATTGTTTTGATGAGCTTTCATTTTTGGTACCTAGACTTGACGAATTTAAGCTCAATACTAGATTGGCAGCTAGGTCTCATCATTTTAGATTTGAAATTGCTAGATGTAACCATAAGTTCTATGTTAACAGTTTCTTCGCATGTCAGGAATTCAAGTCCTGATTCTTGCTTTCCATTGAGATTCGATCTTCCATAATTTATGTCCAAGAGAGTTGTCATTATCTGTCTTCATAATTTCTGTTCTTTTACTGTTCTTTTTTCGTTATAGTGTTTTTAATTTCCTCATATACAGTAAAAATTATTTTTTTGCAAATGAATGCGATCGCCATCAGTATATTTAACCACATAACGAAAGGTATCATTAAATTGTTTTTATAGTATGGTTCACCCTTTACCAGTTCCAGGGGTCCAATCGAGGCAGAGTGTTACTTTAGGCGGCCCTTTGTGTATAAAGGAATGAGAGATAACGGTTAACCCGAGCCATGAACAGATGGCTAGTAGTGATTGGGAAGACAGATGGCTTGTAGTAATTGGGAAACATATTGTTGGGAGTTGGTTCCACAGGGCAGTGGTTCGCTGGAAGAAGCTGCTCGATTAGAACTTGCTTGTCCCCGATGAAATGCGAAGAGAATGGGGATGATTTGCTTCTATGGAAGTGGCATGGCGTGTTCTTGCCGTGAAGGTTTGACTTAGCGGGACCAGGGAATTTTGGTTCTCCGAGCACTTTCCGTGGATGCAGGGGTAGAGCAGCGAGAGGCTTGTCACATCCTGCCTGTGTGAGAGGGCTTGAAGAGTGGATAATAATTTGTCACCCACAAGGGCTCGGATACACTTTTGGACGCTCTCAAGACAGCCTCCGCCCAAATATTACAACAGTAATCTATTTTTGGCCTTATTTGGCTCTTGTAATGGTAGAGGATAGCTGGAAGAGTCAGGTACTTACAGGTATTCTGATGAATAGAGCGCATAGAAGATTTCGACTTGAAATAGGACAAGAACACTATGTTCTCTCCAAAGACAATCGTTTCGTCTGGTTTAATTTGCTTGTTTTTGTTTAGCGCCATATCAACCCGTATATCAAAATCTAGATATAAAAATTGAGATTAATAATTAATTTAAGAAAATGACATTATTTCATGATTAAATCATAATTACTTAATCGCATTCTTTCTTACAAATTATGTAACAAAATCAATGAATGAAAATGTGTTTCTCCTTAAAATAATGAGATTAATTCTAGCAATTTAAAAAAAAATGTGTGTCATGTCTTTAATTTGACTATAGAATATACTAACAGCATGGCCCGGCGTTGCCCGTGCTGGATTAAAAAATCGTACGACTCATACAGCAATCGCTATCACTCCCTTGCCTTTAAAGGCGTGCCCTTTGCCGTGCGGATGTTGCTACATGCCTTACTTCTTGCCTATCTCACATTGCGAATTTTTCTAAGCTCTATACTAAACATTAAATCTGTTACGAAAAAAGAACTAAACAAAATGAACACAAAACGATCAGCTTTAAAAAAAGGACTCGTAACTGGAAAAAACCGAATGAAAAAAAGAATGTTAACAACAAAAATTTTTCACACCCAACCCAGTTCGACGGAATCAGAATCAACGTTGAGTTTAAGCAAGCGAATGAGCCACTTGGAGTAAAGTGCCATGCAGATTTAAATTTTTCCCACTTGTGACGAATGCAGCTATCGATTTTTTTTGCATGCTAGCATGCTAGTTAACATTCGTTTCAGTTAGCTGTTGGCTCTCACGGTGGCCAATAAAATCTTCCTACCTATTCGTTGCAGCCAGCTATAGGCTCTCACTCTGGCCAGTAGAAAATGGGCGCAAACTACATGAAAACTGCCGTAGAAGCATGAGAAAAATCGATTATCTGTACTATCGATGGGAGTTGGGAAATGGAAAGTCGGTCTTGGCCTGTCACTAACTTGGAGCATGTGCATGTAAATTTTGCTGCAAATCCGTCGAACATTGCGGCGGTGCATTCGGTACTCACACACACACACACACACACACACACACACACACACACACACACACACACACACACACACACACACATTCTGCGTTTTATAGATAGAGGTTGATTGTCATTTTACTATGAAAGTGTATTGTTTGTCAACCTGTTATAAAAATGTTGTTGGTCATTTTACTATAAAAAATGTACTGTTGGTATTTTTTCTAAAAATGTATTGCTGGAATGTATTTTTATACTTCCCTATTGCTTTGTTCTTTGTTTTGTGGTTCACTATTTCTTCATAGCTAGGACCACAACATGTGCTACTGCCCCCAAGTGTGGGTGAAACTGGGAACAACATCAATTAAAAGGTGGTCCCACGCCTTTTAAAACCCCCAAACTCTCGAGGAAAGGTCTTGAAGTCGGATGTAGTTTATCGCCGTACCCAAGACTATTAAAGACACTGAAACAAGGAATGCTATATTTATGATCAGAATATCAGAAGGACATGCAAAAGCACAAGGATGTACACTTGATTTAAAAATTGGGCAAAAATGTTACGGTACAAGAACTTGACTGGACGCCCAGGAAACCTTCATTCAACTTTTAAAGATATTAGAATAATCCAGAATTTATTCTTGGGGTAAGAGTTAGAATTAACATTTGCTGAATTCATTTTCTATTCGTATTCGATATCTCGTCCAGTCTAATGATAGTCCTAGGTATGACGATAAATTACATCCGGCAGCAAGACCTCTGATCGCAGGATTGGAGGTTTTGAGGAACGTGGAATCACCTCTTAATTGCTGTTGTTCCCAGGTTCACCTTGGCTCAGGTCAACTAGTGAACTCTCAAACAAAGCAAAACACTATCAAAGTATAAAAATAAAATTTTATAGTAAAAATATCAGCAGTACAATTTTATATTTATAAAACAAAAACAAAAAAATAACCAACAATACATATAATAAAATGGCCAACAATTTATATTCTCTATAGTTGAAGGAATACAATTGCGTTCAGAATCTTTAGATTTCGGTATTAAATGACACATAGATGTTGATGTGCCGTTGAACAAAATCAACCAAGATGAAAGAACTCTTTGATGACATTAATCCATATATTATCCTGTAATTTCTTTTATCAAACTGTATTCTAAAATATAACTTCAACAAAGCAACAGCATGAGACACACATATCACCGCCTCTATGAATTATGTCCACACATACATGTATATGCACAAAAGGTGAGTATTATCTACCATGTATACAATTGTGAAATCAGAATAATATATATCATAATTTTATTACTTCAGAGCTCTCAAGAAAATTAAAATTCGGCATTAAATGCTCCAAAAGGAGTTGGCATGCCGTTAAATGAATCAAATCAAATCTGGTCAAACTACACACTGCCCGTCCCAGGGATTGAAACCATACTCACTATATCATCAACTCTACAATGTATCTGGATTCAGTGGAAACAGTGGAAGTAAAAGCTGCACAGTAATAAAAAATGAAACTAGACAAAATAAAGCTGTACATGGGAATTTGAACCAATACAGTCTGTCTCATTAAATTAAAGAGAACTCCTTTTAGGTTTCCAGGATCGATATATACCAGATGAAGTCAGGAGCGAACAGCGATCGAAATGTGAAAAGAACAACGGTGTGAACAAGAGTCCGCAATTAAGCAATGCAAATAATGGCATTTCCTCATCTCAGAAATTCAGATAAACAGTCTTTTTGCCAAAAAGAATCTGACGTTTGGTCAGAATTTACAGAGTAGACTCGGCTGATAATTTTTCAGCACATACTCAGACAATATTACAGAAATATGACTGAGACTTAATAGTTTGTTTTTGATAAGTCTTTCATTAATTCATTCATTCATTCTTTCTTTCTTTCATTCTTTTTTCTTTCTTCCATACTTTCTTTCTTCTTTTCTTTTTCTGTATTCTTTCCTTTCTTTCTTTCTTTCTTCTTTCTTTCATACTTTCTTCTTTTCTTTTTTCCTTTATTGCTTCCTTTGTTTCTTTGATTCTTTCTTTCTTTCTTTCTTTCTTTCTTTCTTATCTTTCTTTCTTCCATACATTCTTTATTTCTTCTTTTTTTCCTTTATTTCTTCTTTTCTTTCTTTCTTCCATACTTTCTTTCTTTTCTTTTTCTGTTTTCTTTCTTTCTTTCTTTCATTCTTTCATATTTTCTTCTTTTCTTTTTTCTGTTTTTTCCTGTATTGCTTCCTTTGTTTCTTTGATTCTTTCTTTCTTTCTTTCTTTCTTTCTTTCATACTTTTTCTTCTTTTCTTTTTCTGTTTTCTTTCCTTTCTTTCTTTCTTCCATACTTTCTCTTCTTTTCTTTTTCTGTTTTCTTTTCTTTCTTTCTTTATTTCTTTCATATTTTCTTCTTTTCTTTTTTCTGTTTTTTCTTTTATTGCTTCCTTTGTTTCTTTCTTCCATACATTCTTTATTTCTTCTTTCTTTCTTTCTTCTAAAAGAAACATTAATCTTAGTATAGAACCATGGTTATTGACCTTTTCTTTCCAAGCGAATCTTTTTAGGCTATGTGCCTGAATTCCCTTCACACCTAACCGGCTTATGTTAACTGTATATTGGTAAATGCAGCAGATTTAATGGAACAGAGCTAATTCCATGTATTTACGTTTTGTTACCTTATAGCGTCGCTAATCACCGGAAGTAAGCTGTGGCGGGAACAGCCAAACCATGGTTACCGGAGCAGACAACAGTGGCTATAGGACTTTAGTTTACAGTTATTTGATCTATACATAAATGTCGATTGCAGCTAAATATTTAAAATATGTCCAAAAATGTAAATAAAGTCAATGGTCAAATTATATAATTCAACGTTTATGAAAGCCAACAGAATTCTTGCCAATAATGTGTTTAATACTTATCCTGGAGAGCAATTATTGTCTCAGAAGCAATCGGAAATCAACACGGAGCCTGAAGATTATTCGCTTTTCCAGGATCCAGACAAGATACAATCATTCTTGCCTGCGTTCTGGCGAGTGAGTAATAACGAAACTCCGATTCGAACTTTGTATTGCGAACTTAAATTACTTGTAATACAAAATAGATGTAATTATCAAGGCAAGAAGATAAACGAATGCGTCAAATACTATATTGGCCAAACCAGATCTCAAAGAGTCAATTCACCTGTCTTGTTAAAATTATAGCGCCCCCTATAAATTCCCTAGATTTTTATTACCGGCTTCAAAGGGTGGTTACTGTCAACGTTGAGAATCTATTTTTTTTCTAACCATTTGTTCTAATTGAATTATCTCCCTTGATGTTCCGATACATTTACAAATTTATATTCCTAAAACCTGACACGTGAAAATCTAATAAAAGAGACGGCGTGAAAAAAGTAAGTAAATAAGTTGATGTAAGCAAAATCTGTAGACAAGAGATTATTCGTCATCTTCATCAGTCCCATAACTGGGTGTGGTCGTTGGGTCGCTGCCTAATTGATCCCCAAAGCAGTTCCCTCCATATATCTGAGTTGAAAGCTAGACACTTAGTGATTCGTGCTTCGCCTGTCTTGGTCAACTGAAAATAAACATTCTCAATCGATTCCTGCTAATAAAGTCTTGGTCACGAATTCCTGGCATTTGAATCCATCGGGAGAACCATCCGCCCTGGCCGTTGACTTATGATAACACTCCGCCCAAAGATGCCGTGCCAGCACGGGACAGGCTGTATACATAGCTACGTTGTGCAGCCAGCTCCGTTGTGTTCTAAATTTGGCCGGTGATCCTACCAAGGAGGTTCAACCGCACATTGACAGGTCTTGTTTTAATTCTGATGTGTGTCTAGCCAAACTCATCACTAGAAAAATCAGGTAATGGAACCAGGTCAGTCACCAATAACAGGCTAGCACTGGGATACATGGAGTGAAAGCAGATTCATTGAATAGGTTTCTTTTTTTTAATTTAGTTTAGGTTGCTGGTTAATTAAATGTCGAAAATATATCTAAGATAAAAACCACAATAATTTATAAGTCCACTTTACACCTAGTACAAAAGAGGTGGCACAAAAGTGGAGACATGGATAGCATCTCGTATTGAGACGTGTTCGAATTCCAGTCGAAACCATTACGTTCACTTTTGTGCTAATACCCTTGGGAAAGGTATGAATCCTCTTCTTCTCCCACCAGTATAGACTGGGTTCTGTAGCCTTGGATGGCAACTGGTCTACCGCAGACAGAAATGGCCACCTACTGTGGGAAAAAAATCTGCCTCGTCAGTCATGTATCGAAAGATACATGATCGCCTAAGCATATATCACGCATGGACATAACTAAGTGAATATGCGAATTCTCTTGGTGCAGAAGTTCAAATTATTTTAGCAAGAGATAAACGGTTTGCTTTTTTGAGGAATCGGAGAGCCGAGTTCGAATTCCAGTCGAATTCACTTACGTGTTAATACCCTTGGGAAATATATGAATCCTCTTCTTCTCCCCCCCCCCAGCTATGGATACATTGCAGGACAGAGCGGGTTCTATAGCCTTGGATGACAACTGTTCTACCGCAGAAAGAAATGGCCACCTAATGTGGGAGAAAAAATCTGCCTCGTCAGTCATGTATCTAAAGATACGTGATCGCCTAAGCATATATCAAGCATGACACATAACTGACTGAATATGAGAATTCTCTTGGTACAGAAATTCAGATTATTTCAGCAAGAGACAAACGGTTTGCTTTTTGAGGAATCAGAGAGCCGAGTTCGAATTCCAGTCGAATCGACTACATTGACTTACGTGCTAATGCTCTTGGGAAAGATATGAATTCTTTTCTTCTCCCCCAGCTATGGATAAATAGCATGATACAACGGGTCCTATAGCCTTGGATGTCAACCGGTCTACTGCGGAAAAAATGGCCACCTACATTGGAATAAATCTGCATTTTCAGTTATATATCGAAAACTGTATAACTGATTGACAAAAGATAAACACATCTCTGGTTTATATTAGGTGGGGGTGATATAAATTTCGCTTTTAGTAACCAACTCGAAGCGTAAATATGTCATAGTAATTATTAATTATGCTACCTTGTTAAAAATAAATTTTTCGTACACTAACCTATCTGAGATTTTACGCAGTTGTGGCAGTGTACACAATAGATTAACGGAATAAAATCTTCTTTATGATAAAGAACGACTGCATAGGGCAAGAAAAGCACACGATGCATATTGTTCTATCCTACTCTCCCTTTTTAAGCAATTATTATCTTTTTTTGATCGCTGTAAAACGTTTGATTGGGAAAAATAAGATTCAAGAAATTATCGAAAATATATTTCACACAGTTGAATTTTATTCATTTAATTTCAAAGTGCTGCCTGATAAGTGGCGACAATTCACCTCAAATAGCGCAACGGCAGCAACAACTAACATCACATGTAAACCGAAGAAAAAATAATAATATAATTAAGACTGTTTGACGTTCCACACTACATCAAAATAAAAGGTTAGGAAGTAAACCCTCATCAATACTGGAAAAGGCGATAGCAGCCAATGGACTTGAGAATCCTATTTTCCTGAAAAAATATTTTAAGAGAAAGATTGGCTTCCCGGCTGAATGTTTCCTTATACAAAAACGGCTAATATCTATACTGAGAGAGAGAGAGGGGGAGAGGGAGGGGGCGAGCGAGCGGGGGGAAGAGAAAGATTGGAAGAGAGGAAGAGGAAGAAGGAGATTGTTTGGGCATAGAAATTAACGCTGTATGGAGGTTGCCAGTTTCACACAATTATTGCTCTTCTGACCATATGTCAGTACTACACAAGCAAGATATATATGGAGGTCACTGTCGGATTAAGGAAGTGTGACTCTTAGGACAGCGTTCTTTTCTCGATTTTTTAGGACTAAAGCCTTAATTTATTAACATATGACCTTCAGTTTGCTGGGAAGGTCCGAATTTCTCTTCCCGTGCCTTCTCACAATTCCACATTGGTTTATATATAGGCCCCCACGAAATGAGTAGTTACACAATGAGTGAAAATTACAGTGCTGATTACTGAATCGATAATTACTTTATCTCGAATATTGTTCACACTTTCACCTATGTACAGAAAAATCTAAATTATCAAACCATATAATAATTATCGATGTGCATTTATTTATATACTTCCTGTCCCATCTGTAGTGAGCTAAATCAATTTGTGTTAATAAATTTATGAGTAATTACTTCCCTTTGTCGTTTTAATAATCTATACAATAAATATTTATCTGCATTTGGACAATACTGGTTCCCGAACAAAATGAACTGCTTAATTAATCAGTTCATTTAATCCTACATTTAGATTGCAGTCTTATTAGTTCAAGACTTTCATGTGAAACACTCAGATACCTTTGTCTATTAAGTGATGTTCTTGTTGCAACTTGGTCATGAAATAGACTTTGTCGTCGCCGTTTTTGTCGTTCTCTTGATAATCTTTATCTTCCGAGAGATATTTAAAAACACCGGTTCATGTCAGATCACCGACCGTCCTGGGTATGACGATAAACTACATCCGGCAGCAAGGCCTCTGATCAGGAGGTTTTGAAGAGCAAGGAAACACCTCTTAATTGCTGGTGTTCCCAGGTAGCACCTGTCAGGGTCACAGCTATAATCAACCCCCCAATCTCAATGAAAGTGTAAAAATAGGTTTTAATACCAGCAATATACTTTTGTAAAAAAAATATTAACTGCAATACATTTTTGAAGAAAAAAAATAGTCGCAATACATTTTTGAAGTAAAAATCTTGTCGGCATCAAATAATTCATTGATGTTGATATATCGTAAACCAAACCAAACCAAACCAGACCAGGTCACCAATGTTAAGCAACGTCGAGCCTAGTTAGTACCTAGATAGGTGACCGCTTGGGAATACCAGGACATGTAAGCTAGAGTGTAGAAATCTTGTAATAGATGACGGCCGATCAAAAGGAAATCGGAGAGCCAAGTTCCAATTCCAGTTGGGTTCGTTATATTCACTTACGCACAAATAACCCTGAGAAAGGCATGAATCCACCGCTTCAACTCGCAGCTCTTTGTTAATTAGTGGCAATTATTTGCTGACTGTAAATACCGTACATGCTCGTGTATAAGCCGACTTTGTATATAGTGCCACCTTTGAAAATTTTGTGAAAAACCTGATTTTCTTTTATATAGTTCGTGTATAATGCGACCGCAGCTTCTGGCCTATACAAGTCGGCCTACTTTCGTCAAATATTGCAGTACTGGGCATCAACCCGGATATATTTTGTAACAAATTAATGGTCTTCTTTCTTTTTTTATACAAAGCTACTCCAGCATTTAGATATCGTACATTTATTTTCGTTCATGCCTGACTGCAGTAGCTCCTTTATCCGGAACCTATTTTTCTTCCCCTCATCCAATATGCTTGAATTTTAATCTCCCCAGAAAAAGAAAATTATCTGGGTATAGTGCAACATGTCACCAAAAATGCATGATTTTTAACATCTTAAAATGAATTACCAGTTTATCGTGCGACACTTTATGTTTGGCGTAAAGTATGGATCATGAAGACTTGCACTATACTCGAGATATATACAGTAACCTGTAAAAGGTTGATAGGCTGTAAAAACAAATCATGCAGTTAATCTTTTTGTGTTGTGCTACGACACGTAATCAGTCGTTAACTTCTTGCGTATCTCTTTGTTTACTATGCACTTTACATCTCTTCTTTTTAACATATGCAAATAGGTACCATTCTATTTACTAAGCCACTAAAACTAAGAGGTTTAATGCCTTTGGTGGTTCTCAAATTTTTTTACAAAACTCTTTTCTCCTTCCTACCTAGAGGTTTATGTCCTGTTCTTTTTAATGGCGACCCTGGCCTCGTTTCATCTTTTTCCGTGTCTGAGTCACTCCCGCTATCCTTTATAGACTTATTTTCTGTTGCATTATCCTGATCTGAAGAACTCATACCAATCTTTATTGTCAAGGTTGTCCTCCATCGCGACATCTTCCTATTCAAATATGGACCTTAATTGGTCAGAATTGGCCATTATGCTTTACCTTCCTTTGATCTATGTTCTTCTTTGCTCGATGAAATTAACTCTCTTAGGACTTCCGACTTTGTCATTTTTATGTCACATCCGTTCATTTGTCGCATGCTGTATTCATTATTTTTCTGACATACGGTTAATAATTAAGTAGAAATGAAGACTTCAATATTAGAATAAAACGCTGTTTCATTACAACCTCAAATAAATACTTAACAAAAACAAAGAACTAAAAGTCAACCAAAAGATAATTAAAAATTTCAGTGAATACCTTGTTAGTAGAGCGGCTCGGCTTAATGTCCGGTAAATCCTAAATCAAAACCCATATCATCGACGCGCAATAATTCACACTAATTCGACTGGATAGTTCCACTCAATATTCACTCAATAGTGACTGCAGTCAGTAGCCTGACACCGCTATTTATACACCTGGCGGAAAACATATATTCATAAGTCCAGAGTGTCACGCTCGAACATCGGTGTCAGTAGTTACTCATTTTCTTTCTATATGACATACTGACAACGAGAAAAAACATATTTACAAGAAACAAAAAAAAATGTGGGATAATACTGGAAATCCTCACACGTTCAGAAATCAGATTTAAGTGTAAACAAGTGCTAGATTTAACCAGTGGCCCGAACGAGAGATGGTGACTGATTGTTTTAGCGCAGCTTGGTTTAACGTCCGGTCAATCCTAAATCAAAACGCAAATCATCGACGAACACTAATTCAAACTAATTCGACTGGATAGTTCCACTCGATAATCACTCAATAATCACCCCAGTCAGTAGCCTGACACTGCTATTTATATACCCGTCAAAAAGCATATATTCATAAGTCCAGAGTGTCGCATTCGACCCTCAGTGTCGGTAGTTACTCATTTTCTTCCTATATGACATTTTAAATTAAATACCAGGTTTTATCGTGGTATTTAATGGGTTAACAAAAGAAAATATATTGATATTACTGCTAGGCTGCAAATCTTGGTAAAAAGTGTTCACGGTGAAGTAAAATTAAAAAAGTAAACAAATGACTGACGGTAGTAAATTAAGCAAACTTTGCATGAAAACAATAACAGCTCTTTCAAGAAATAGGACGAATTGGGAGCGACTTGTATAGCAGAGATGGGGTGAGTGAGGAAGACAGAACATTTGAACCAGATTAAAGAATAGTGGAACGAAGCCTAAGAAAAACTGTAAAGAAATGTTTGATTAAATCTTTTCAGTTGACGTTTGCAAAACCTGGGAAGAGAAATGCTATCACAAATAGGAGAGCAGTAGAACGTAATTACGCATGCGGTCAGAAAAAAAGAATATAAATAATTTTTTATTGTTCAACAGATTATAAACATTTTTCCACCATTGTTTTGATCACTATGTAAGTCTCTGTAGTATATCATTTTCTGAGACGTATGATTGGAATTTTTCAGGGAATTTGGGCATATGCGTATTCTCATTTTTGCTGTTTCGATCTTAACCATTCTTGAGGCGATTTTATTTACTGATTTAAAAAAAAAAATTAATCTCTTATTTTCTTCAGTATCTGTCTTTATTTCTGAGATGAGGTATTATGTCCACTATTTACATTATTCGGACTATTGTCCTCATCTTTGACGCCATATTCATTACAACATTTCGGCCGTTGTACGCTCCAGCATTCTTCAGTATCTGTCTATATTTCAGAGATGACGTATTATGTACACTATTTACATTATTCGGACTATTGTCTTCATCTTTGTCGCCATATTTATTACAACGTTTCGGTCGTTGTACGCTCCGGCCTTCTTCAGTATCTGTCTATATTTCCTAGATAACGTATTATGTGCACTATTTATATTATTCTAACTATTGTCCCCATCTTTGTCGCCATATTTATTACAACGTTTCAGCCGTTGTACGCTCCGACCTTCTTCAGGTGTTTGGAATGTCGAACTGAACCCTTTATTTCGCTCACTGGGGTAGACTGTTCTAATTCCGCGTGCCATATTTTTAATGGAAGAAGTTGGCGGTGTTACAGATATATGAAGGAGACTTTCTGATCAATGGGTCAATTATATCTACAAGGAAGCTACTCAGAGGGTGGCACACAGAGCCATGGCAATTAACGATTGGCCTGAGCGGAATACCCTCTTTGTGAAGCTTAGAAAAACCGTATATGTAAGGTAGCTTGGTGTAACGCTGCAATAACTCCCTATACGTCTTAGGTGCGAACTGATCCTTGTTCGTGATTAGTATCTGTGAGAGTTTGCGGTCCGTTTTCATTGTAGGATTCTTTTATACTTTGCTGTAGCTACCATTGATAATGAGGAGAATTAACAGGAGATAACTGATAACTTACATCGATTAAAAAACATGGCACGTGGAACTAGAATAGTCTACCCCAGTGAGCGAAATAAAGGGTTCAGTTCGACATTCCAACCACCTGAAGAAGGCCGGTGCGTAGAACGGCCGAAACGCTGTAATAAATATGGCGACAAAGATGAGGAAAATAGTCCGAATAATGTAAATAGTGTCTTATTTTCTTTTTCAACCGGAGTAGATAGATTTGTCTTTTGCCCTGTTTTCGCTCCTTCCCCATCTTTTGAAGAGGAGTATAATTTTATCCTTTGTTTCATGTTTAGAATAGGGTTTCCCGCGTCTTCGTAATTATTCTCATTCTTTTTTACTCCCAGTAAGGATTTGTGTGTTAGTAGCATTATCACCATGCTTAGGATGACACGGTTAAAAAAAAAATAAAGAAGTAGGCTTTTGTAGAACCCGCCATATTTTCGTAAGAATTTTCTTGGATTATAGTGATGAATGTTTTTTTGTAGGAACAGACAAATTGTCGTGAGAACTAGATTTGATTATAGTGATGAAGGCTTACTGAGATCAGCCAAATCTCCATACAAACATGAATTGAGTATACTGACGAAGCGTTTTTTAGACACAGACATATTTTCATAAGGACTTGATTTGGTTATAATTTGTAAGATTTTGTAGAATCAACCACATTATCCTAACAACTGAAAACCGAGAACTAGTGCCGATTGTCTCAAGAGAGCTCCAAACAACCCTCGTCAGATTTTGAATGCAGGCTTTTCTTTCCAGACTGGTTTCTAAGACTGAAGAAGCCAGTTAGCCTTACTATTTAATTTATAGCTAGGGTGAGACGAAGAGGGGTATTCATAACTTTCCCCAGGATATTTGTGTGAGAGTTTCGAACTATATATATATATATATATATATATATATAATATGATATGTAATAATAATTGTTAAATAATTTAAGTAATTCTATTACATTTATTTGTTTTAAAAAGAAATATAATTTAATATTAATTAAAAGTAAAAATAATTTTTTGAAATTGTACTTCAATACAACGGATTCTAATCCAAACATCCCTTTTAGAAAGAATCTGTATGTATACAAATACGAATTTAGCGAAAAAAATGCCGAAAAACTTTCTGTCGTAGATAAAAAAAAAGAAAAAAAAACAGACGACATGCGCTGAACGGATGTCGTAATTCGTTGAAAAAGCCACTCCTACCCTAGCTAGACTTTTCGAATGTAACTCCTAACTGATACAATAATAGTTAATAAAAAAGAACACGCTACCGACCCTGACTAAATGATTGAATTTCTGGGTATCCTTGGAAACAAAAATTATGAATGTATGTGCTTTTAAAACTTGGAAAATTTCAAAATAAGTTATTCCAAAATTCGCTTGAGTATGAAACAGAACTAATGCTTTTAAATTCAATTATATAATTGAATTTGAAGTTTTTAGTTTCTGTTTTTGAAATATGGTAATTCCTGTGTAGCGATGAAACCATATTTTTATATCAGTTAATTTATAATTATATATATATATATATATATATATATATATATATATATATATATATATATATGATGACAATGATGATGAAATCTCCCATCGTTTCCGACATATGAGTGTTTTTTAGTTCAGTTTTTATGTTTATGATTCGTATGGGACAACAATCCTGCAGGGGATTTGCAAAGAAATCCACACGAAATGCTTACCGACATATGAGTGTCTTTTAGTTCAGTTTTTATGTTTATGATTTGTATGGGACAACAATCCTGCAGGGGATTTGCAAAGAAATCCACACGAAATGCATACCGACATATGAGTGTCTTTTAGTTCAGTTTTTATGTTTATGATTCGTATGGGACAACAATCCTGCAGGGGATTTGCAAAGAAATCCACACGAAATGCATCCCGAAGTTAAAGTCAAATAAAACCTATGTTCACACTGAAAATCGATAAATTATATATTTCTCGAACTAAATATCATTTTAGAAAATGTCTATTGTTCGTTCTAATTATAAATTATGTGGCGATTGTGTAAGGGCAGGGTTCAGTTTCAACGTGCTCGTCGATGAGCGAGTTTATTCAGAATTTATACCTGACCGCTATTTCAGGTATAATACAAGTGTAATGGGTTTATGCTAACCAGGTTCATATAGCTTTGATGCCACTTTTGTACTATTTAAAAAGTTTTTCAATCATTTCACTCTAAGCAAGGTGAGAATGCCACTAGTACGCATAGGGTTACAGAGATTGAAAGTGGGGGAAAGACTGAGTATTGGAATGATTGAGGAAATGACGAAAGACGGACGGATTCAAGAAGACAGAAGATGGCGATTGACGTTGCCTTAATTTTTTCTTGTAGCAAACGGACGATAATGGGTATGGCCCCATTCCCATAAATACAGTATTAAATACTGTACGTCGGTCTGCAGTTGGAGATTCGTCACCAGCTGTGCTGGTCAAACACTCTGCTTCTGGGAAGAGAGAATTCACAGACGAGCTATCTCGAAGGGCAACGTCTCGTCTCGGGAAACAGCTACCCGACCATATTTTATATGGGGTCTACGGGGAATTTTTTACCGAGCCGACGGACTCGGATATCCAACATTAAATTCGGCCCTGTGCCATATCTGACCGCGTGGGGCGGTTGGTAGATATCCTGCAGTTGGAGATACATTGTGGAATTCACTTGACTCACTACTAGCAGGTGAATCCTATATGTGTTGTTCGTGTCCTTAGTATTATCGTATCATTACCAACCTTCATGTGTTTATTCTATTCAGTAACCTTCTCTAGGTTACAACAATCTTTGAAAATTTTAGTTACCAGGAAAGGGACCTAGATGCCAATTTAGTAGCACCCTTAAATTGATGTAGTCGGGGCACCAGAGAAAAAAAAATGTTATCAGAGCACTTGCCATGTAAATATTAGTAAAAAAGAGAAAGTGAAGCCACGCCACGTCTGTGAGGAAGTGACTGAAATCGAGATGACAAGGCAGGATCGATTATATTCGAGATCCTTCTTTAGATATTGTCAAGAACATCAAGAATATACCAAAGACAATACAATTTATTTCTAAATGTTTATACAGTATAGCAGAGTACTGAATAAGATACATATCAAACAATTTTGAAAATCATATTTATAACATTACCTCTGTTTGCATACTCTGAATACAAGTGAAGTTTTATTTGTTGTTCGTTTTATTTGTTGTTCGTTTTATTTGTTGTTCGTTTTATTAATTAACTTATTTTGATGAATATGTGAGAAATCAACATCGAATACCAAAATATTAATAAGATTAACGATTATGTTAACATTGTTCTAAAATAACTGTTCGAAAATATTTATTCGAATGATAAATTGATTTAATGAAAATTAATTGAATTATTGCAATTAAAATGTAAAAATGAAAAGAGCAAATAAACAAATGATAATTATTCGAAATAAAAATATCGTTAATAAAACAATTTAGTAAGAAAAATCCTTTTAACCTTAAGTTATATGATACTGCACTCAAAAATGTTTGATTACTGAAGTGTACTCGTTAAACGATGCCACTAAATTTTTAAGTTTTCCATTTACGTCGCGGTATTTCTTGGCGCTCTTCATATTTTGGTAACCTGCTCTTACTTTTAAGAGGTTTGGATGCAGCTGGGTTCCCTTCCCAAACCGAACCGGTAGGCCTCGACCGTGGTGATGGAAATCGGCCGGATGGCATTACCATCTTCCCTTTTTAAATGGGTAAGTCGTTGATTTGGGATGCGACCTGTGCTGATACATTCTCGGCCGGTAATTTGATCAGGTCCGCGGTTGAGCCGGGTTTCGTCGCCCGAGAAGCAGAGATAAAAAAAAATAGCTAAATATTCTTCTCTTGCTGATAGATTTTTTTTTTTACTCCTGTGGCAGTGGAGACCTCAGGGGTTATTGGCCCTCGTTCGATGGTGTTCCTTCAGAGGATTGGTGCGATTGCGTCTCGGTTAAGGAACGAGCCTCGCGAAACGGAGTGGCTCTTGCAGCGTGTCTCACTGGCGACGGTTCGAGGTAATGCTTTCTTCATCATAGCGGCTGGCAGAGGATAGAAAAAATTGTTTATAGTTACGTTGTTCTGGAATTGTCATCATTGGCCGACTGAACTTGCTTTGTTTCAATTATTGTTTCCCTTAGATTGAACTTACCATTTCTTTTTATACTATAATGTATTTCAGTGTTATCCAATAAACCTTATATTAAAAAAAAATATTTGAAAATCTTGTTCTCTTTTAGGAGAGTCTAAGAATTTCTTTGTTACAAAAAAGCCCTATTCCATCCTTGAAGGGCTTATTAGTTCTAGGTAAATCAGCATTGACTCTTTCAAAGCAAATCCACATACGTATTTCAAACAGATAATTCGATTATCATTTAGTATAATTTTCCTATCATTTTTATTCAAACACTTTACAATTCGAATAAATGGTTTTCGAATAATTATTTTCAAACGATTATTTTCGAGCTATTTTCTCGATACGTCCTAAATAAATAGAAGACTGATTATCACTTAAATATTGTCTAAACTTATTTATACTTAAATATTGTCTAAAGCCTATTAACGTGTGGAATATTTCATAAAAAATGTGATGTGAAAACAGTTTTATGAATTTCACTAATGTCTTAAGGTTTTCTCCATTTTTTTGCCATTATGTGAACATTGTTTGAAAACAATTATTCCAAAAAAAAATTATTCGAATTGTAAATTGTTTGAATGAAAATGAATCGAAAGGACAATTATACTAAATGATAATAAAACAAATTAGTAAGAAAAATCCTAATAACCTTAAGTTATATAATACTGCACGCAAATAGTCAACTATTGAAGTGTACTCGTTAAAGGATGCCATTAAATCTTTAAGTTTTCCATTTACGTCGCCGTGTTTCTTGGCGCTCTTGATATTTTGGCAATCTGATCTTCCTTTTGCAATATAAATTTCTTGCAAGTCCTGTCCTCTTTTAAAAGCGTATAAGAATTTCCATTGTGGGATGATTGGATGACGCTGCAAAAAAACGCCTATGACATCCTTAAAGGGCGTTATTACTTCTAGTTAAATCAGCATTGACTTTCTTAAAGCAAGACCGAATACGTCAAGCAGACATAGGTATTTCAAATAATTATTATTTAGTATAATTGTCCTTTTGATTAATTTTCATTCAAATAATTTGCAATTCGAATAAAGTTTTATCGAATAATTGTTATTGAAGAGTTTGTTCGTAGAATTTTCTTGATACAAAATTACCAAGGTTAAAACAGCAGGTAGGTTTTTTTTCTACTTTTCGTTTAGGAAAATGTATATATATTTTGTCACTTGACTTATTACAAAAGATAAACACAGCTCTGGTTTATATTAGGTGGGGGTGATATAAATTTCGCTTTTAGGAACCAACTCGAAGTATAAGTATATCATCGTAACTATTAATCATGCGTCTCAGTTAAGAATAAATTTGTCGTACACATACCTTAGATTGGCAGTAATGGCAGCGTACACAGTAATTTAAACGGAATAAAATCTGCTCTATGAAAAAGAATGCTGCAAATGGCAACGAAAAAACAGACGATAAATATTGTTCTATCCTACTCGCCATTTTCAAGCAATTATTACCTTTTTTTTTGTTCGCTGTAAAACGTTTGACGGGGAAAACCTTCTCTAAGAAAAATAAGATTCAAGAGATTGTCGAAAAAATAATCACGGTGTTTAATTTTATTCATTTAATTTCGAAGAACTGCCTGATAAGTGCGACAGAACACTGCAAATAGCCCAACGGGGCCAACAACTAACATCACATGTAACCCGAAGAGAAAATAATAACATAATCAAGATGTTTGACGTTACACACTACTTCTAGACCAAAGGTTAGGAAAAAAACCCTCATCAATATTGGAAAGCGGGATACTGGAGGCGAGAAACCTATTTTCCTGAAAAATAATTTTTGCCTTCCCAGGAAGTAAATACAGACTTTTTCTTTATACAGAAACGGCTAATATATACTAGGTGTAACAGTAAAATTATCCAAATTGTCTGACAGCAAAATTGTCTAATTTTTAGATTAATCTCTGAACCGTTGTATCTTGGAAATGATTAAATATATCTTCGAGGTTTTGTAACAATATCGGCTCTGAAGAATAAGAATTTTGGTACCATTACTGAAGGCCTGGATGTTCTGTCAGATGATTTTGTCAATATCTAGATAATATCAACTGTTTTGATTTTCATTATTTTGTTATCATTTTACGATTCATAATTGTTGGTCGTTAGTCGGAGGTGTCGCTTACTAGATAAGTAGAGTAGCAATATATTTTCAATATTACTATTTAAATATAATCTTAGAAAGACTCAACATTAACAGTTTTTTTTATTCTACTGGAAGTTGTTAGAAATTAATTGTTTTATTACATAGACTTAATAATGTGGTACTAAAAAGATGCGCAGAATAACATGGACAGAACATGTGAGCAATGATGAAGTTTCAGAGAAAACGGAAACAAAAAGGATGCTTTTACTTAACAGCATGAAGCGACAGTCAAGGCATAAATACGTGCGGGTTTTTGTCATCAACGTTATTCATCGAAAACGAAATTAAGAGTTTAAAATTTTTGTGTGTGTTTTATTTTCACCGACTATAACAGCATAATTGTCCATCCCACAAAATATCTAATACCTAAAAAAAAAACACTAATTGAGTGTTTTCCAGATTTTTAGATAAAGCGTTTAGTAATGGGGTAATTCATCTACATAGAGAAAAGATTAAAATCGTTTTGTGTCAGCCCCACTGTGTTCCCAAATGAGCAATGCCGAGGGCAAAAAAGATCATTCCCACCTTCAGTAATGCTACCAACATTCATTCTCTGGCTTCTATCTTCAAAGTCCATTCAATAACCATCCAGAAAACGATGAATAAGTTTAAAAAAAGGGAACAGTAGAGAGGAAAACTGGATCCGGAGGTAACAACAGCAAGAGAGATCATTGTTTCAACTCAGAGGTAAAGAGATCAATTAGAACAGATCCAACTCAATCCATAAGATGTTTGGCACGTAAGAGAGAAGTTTCAGCTATGACAGTCCAAAGAGCAGTGAAAAAAGACTTGAAAATGAAATCGTACGTGAAACGTGTACGGTAGCTTGTTACACTGGGATAGAAATTAAGAAGGGTAGTGAGGGCGAAGGTCATCTTTAATAAGTTGAAAAGTGATCTTGGAACAACATATATATATATATATATATATATATATATATATATATATATATATATATAAACTTTATTTCAACCCATCATGAGTTTCCAATCCTTAGCAATGATTAATTAATAATGAACATATTATTTTTGTTTATGATTGATTTCTTCTCGATTCTTTTGTTAAGTTTAAAGAGTAATTATACATTCTTAATGCTCAAAATAGAGTCTAATAGTGTTATAAAAACCTTGGAGAAATCCAGTAAGATAGCTTTAATCATCTCTAAGATACAACGGTTCAAAGCTTAATCTTACAATTGGACAATTTTCCTGTTACACAATTTGGACAATTTTGTTGTTACACTCGGTATCTCATTGCAAATTATATTTACCAAAACTTGAAGATCAGGAGAAAAGGCAAAGCGGTTTTTTTTCTCACGTTAACCCATTAAGTGCTACCGTAAAATCCGGTATTGATTATAAAAATAACATTTTATGCAATTCACTTTTCCCCATTATTTATAATCTCTTGTTGGCACTTCGATAGCTTTTAAGTGAGATTCAGTAGCTTTTGATATGGAAATTTTTTCAACGAACTCTTGAATCTGGTTTTCAAAGATAAAATCTTCTTCAATATATTTTGCAGGAATGGAAAAAGTAATACTCAACTGGTGCAATGTCAAGTGATTATGATGTGTATACAGTCTTGGAGAAGAATAACGTCTTTTTCTATTGGCAAAGGCAAAGCGCTTTTCGAAGAAACATTTACAGATACATTCCAGCGGCTAAATGTATAAATATACGCTTAATATTTCATTGCATTTTAAGAACTTACTCTTGGCAACGCTAGGTAACCTTGACATATTTTGGAATCGTAGAATAATCCAAAACCCATACCGGCCACAAACCTCCTGCATACTTATAGAAAATTGATTAAGTAATTATACAAAATACGGATGTAAAACAAAGATGTGTCTTCGCACGGGACATATTCAACCTATACAGTGTGGCAATTCTGAGAGAATAAGCCCTCCCAGGATTCATTATAGGCGAGCACAATTTAACAACATAAGATATGCAGTTGACAGAGTGTTGATAGAAGACACAGAAAGGAAACTAAAAAATCCTACAGAATGTAGTTTAGAAATGCGAGAAGAAAGGACTAAACATCAAATGCAAGAAATCAGAATGAATGGTTGTTAGCAAAATGAACTGCCCGACTTACAGAATACAAATTGGAGATAACAAAAGCAAACAAGTACATTATGGAGTATTTTAACAAGAGAACGAAAAGTGAGGTACTTAAATCCGAAGGCGCATTAGGATAGAGAAAAGATGCCTTCTAAAAGCTAAGCGAAGTATTAAGAAATAGGAAAATTTCGTGGGAAAACAAAGAAAAGAGTACAGAACTATGATGTAATATCAGTACTACGATATGGCGTATAGGAACACTGGTATTACATAATACTGTGCAATCTCCTCACAGATAAAAAAAAGAAACTTGAAGCAACAGCAAATGTGGTTCTACAGAATGATACTGAGAACACCATGGACCGAAAATGAAGTTTTAGGGAAAACGGAAACAAAAAGGAGAAGAAGCGACAGTTGAAATTTCTAGGACATAATGAGGAAAGAGTGCCTGGAAAATTCGATACGCGCAGGACAGATTGAGGACAAGAGAGATAGAAGAAATCAATGTATAACCTACCTAGTACACTTTAGTAAATGGATGGCGGAACAAGGTTTTGTGGAGAGACATGATCGCCAACGTTCTGAATGGGTACGGTCTACAGAAGAATATGAATAATGTTCAGAGGATCTGACAACAGGAAGATTACTTTTTTGTGATATCAACGAACACTCGTTGCCACTTTCGTAATGCTCGTTGTGGTAGAGATTTTGTAATCGTAAACTATAGTAACGCCGTTGAACAATACTGGTGTCAGACGCCTTCGAATTAGCACTCGCACTAATAGTACTTGCTCGATAATACTCGCTCGAATAGTAATCCGTACAGTGATCACTACAGAGAATACCGAACCGTATAGTAATAGAGGATAGAATAGAAATAACGATCTGAATAGTATAGAGGATAGAATAGAAATAACGATCTGAATAGTATAGAGGGTAGACTAGAAATAGCGATCCGTTAGCCGTCAGCTACTTCCTACGTATATGCGTTTCCTCTATGGTCACGTGGTCTACTTAATTCAATTATGGGATAGCCTGTGTGTGCTCACTGGCGATCTATGTTCAAACTCAGTGACACTTTATTTCTATATAACACTTTTCTTGCATTCCATATTGTTGTATATAACCCTTTTTCTTCACCTGTTATGATATATTTAAACAATAATTATTTCGCATAGTACACTCGTCATTACAATTAGTTCCTATAAACAAAGTTTACGTAAAATACAAGCAAATTATTCTCCTCAATCTAAGAGTCATTTTTAGTGGATACAGATATTTTAGTTGGTACCCTTAGTCCTTATTTTATATTTTCTTATACAATGAACAGACAGAACAAGGTTGGATTGACCTATTTAAGAATTGCATCTTACTACGAACACGTTTCGACAAAATTGGTAAAGGCAGGTTTCAGCTATAGAAGAGGTTCTCCTGATGGAAAAGAAGGCACCGGTCCTGTTCTCGTTGGATAAACAATCTTTATTTAGTATTTCGCAGTATACGCCGGTTCCTAGTAATTTCAGTGTTTAAGAAAAAAAAATACATGGATAGCAAATCAAATACGTTTATCCACAAAAAATAACAAATATGCAATAACAATATATGGTTGAATAAAAATTCCCTTTGTAAAGATCATTGTTCTACGAAACTTGTGGACTGGCGCTACAGAATCACAACAACGAACTGTACCAATTAAGAGAAATCACATGACTTGAGAATTACAACAACAGCAACAACTAAATTGGATAGCGCAGGTAACATTAGTATATATAGTTTGTCTATATTTCTGAGATGGGGTATTATGTACACTATTCGGACTATTGTCCTCATCTTTGTCGCCATATTTATTACAACGTTTCGGACGTTGTACGCTCCGACCTTCTTCAGATAGTTGGAAAGTCGAACTGAACCGTTTATTTAGCTCACTGGGGTAGACTGTTCTAGTTTCACGTGCCATGTTTAATGGATTTCAGTTATCAGTTAATTCCCCTCTCCGAATTTTCCACTACCTGAACCGGGTATTGAACTCACACTCTTTGGGTCTTGTCACTGGATCAAACATGTTAAATTTCTCAAAATACACACACACACACACACACACACACACACACACACACACACACACACACACACATATATATATATATATATATAAAGAAATATAGTCTTAAAGTGTACTACATTTATGGGATAAAGTGCTCAATATCAGAGATAGAGCGTGTGTAAATATAAAAGTGAACATAGAAGTCAACACTTAGAGGCGACAGTTTGTTTCATGCTAGATGCAATCGGCAGGCAAGTGCTGACGATTGCATCTAGCATGAAACAGACTGTCGCCTCTAAGTGTTGACTTCTATGTTCACTTTTATATATATATATATATATATATATATATATATATATATATATATATAGATAGATAGATAGATAGATAGATAGATAGATAGATAGATAAAAAAGACAGCTGGAAAAATATGTCTTAGTCACTGCTGACGCTTTTCGGCAATTCACC
>OZ038503.1:38178510-38186010 GCA_964036315.1 Acanthosepion esculentum | reverse complement strand
ACAAGCAAAATAATTTGACCCAAACAAATAAATAAACAAATAAACGACTTCCAATAAAATATCCGCCATAATAGACTAGCCACAATGCACCACTAACCCGTATATATAAATAGCCGAGAAAAATAACAGCACTCGTGGCCTGATGGTTGAATCTAGCATGAAACAGACTGCCGCCTCTAAGTGTTGACTTCTATGTTTACTTATATATATATATATATATATATATATATATATATATATATATATATATATATATATATATATATATATATATATATATAATTGAGCGTCAACTAAAATATGGCTACCTACTTGAAATAAAATTGGAAGTGAATGGTACAGCACGACAGGCCAAGTGACCGTTTCCGTATAGGAATGCAGGTTCGATTCCTGTCGGAGAATGACTAAATTCTACGAAATTTCTCAAACACTCAGGCAAGCAAATCTAATTAAGACTGCTTAATTAAAAACAGACAATTTACGTAAATACATTGTATTTATAAAAATAACGTATAAACAGAAAGTAAATTAAATAATTGCCGGGCTTAATCCATTTCACCTATACATATATATATATATATATATATATATATATATATATATATATATATATATATATATATGAAGAAATATAGTCTTGAAATGTGCTATATTTATGGGATAAAGTGTTCGATATCAGAGATAGAGCGTGTGTAAATATAAAAGTGAACATAGAAGTCAACATTCTAAGGCGACAGGCTGTTTCATGCTAGACGCAATTGGGCGGCCTGACGATTGCGTCTAGTATGAAACAGTCTGTCGCCTCTGAGTGTTGACTTCAATGTTCACTTTTATATATATATATATATATATTTATATATATATATTGAAATACGGTCTATCTCTGATATTGTTCCCTTTATCCCATAAATATTGCACACCTTAAAACTTTATTTCTGTATATATATATATATATATATATATATACATATATATCTATATATCTATATACATATATATATATATATATACATATGTATACATATATATATATATATATATATATATATATATATATATATATATATACATATATATATATATATATATATATATATATATATATATATATATATATACAGACTTGGATGGCAACTGGTCTAGCAGAAGGACAACTCTGAATTCTAAACCAGTCAAGGGTTCTTTGGGGACTTTGTGGCACGTAGTGCGCCAGGTTTCTGTATTCGGCCATTCAGAAAGTGTGGTTGGTTCTGCAGAAATCCTTCCCCACTACAATCAAATCATATGTGCTGTTGTGTGGGCTGTTGGTTCCTAGGAACTGAGCTGCTTGACCCTCATACGTCGAATACGACGAGAAAATCCACCATATATGTATATATATATATATATATATATATATATATATATATATATATATATATATATATATATATATATATATATATTCAAGCATGTTTCATTGAATATTATAGACATATTGAAATACATTTCTTATTGCAACAAATAAAGGTAAAAATTACTAGGATCAACGGGAATTATGGGTTCTTCGTGATCGAGCGTGTTTTTTTAAAAATTGTCATTACAACAGAATGCAGATTTATCGCAGTTAATACAAGTTTTTCATTGCAATTTAGCCCTGAAGATGACCTTGGAAAAGATCGAAAGTACTTGAGTTAAAAACCAAACAAACTACGGTGCCTTTCTTGAGGGATTAATTCTTAACAAAACTGATAAGAAAACTGGAAAGGATCAAATAAAATTAAGTATACCCAATATATCTATATTATTCAAGGAAACATGATTCAACGAAGATATTCTGTCTGTCTGTATCTATATATATATATATATATATATATATATATATATATATATATATATATATATATATGTTAATAATTGCACATGTACCTACGTACACGTAATAACACATATAAGTAAGTATTGCAAACGCGGGTATATGTGTAATTATTAGTATATGATTTATAGCTCTGTTTAACCACACGGAACACGGCTTTGTTTACGCTAAAAATTAAATAGTTATTTGCTCACCTGTATGTGTACATCATCGCACGCATAGATGGTTGTTCATATCTCTCTATTTAGCTCATTTATGCATATATATAAATACATCTAAACACACACACACACACACACACACACACACACACACACACACACACACATATATATATATATATATATATATATATATATATATATATATATATATATATATATATATAGGAAAAGGATAATCAAATCAACAAGTTCCAAGGTAAACTTAGTACATTATGTTTTGTATGTCTATCATTGGGGGAAGGGGGCTTCGTTTTATCTCGTCTAGCCTGTGATCGCTGTTCGTTTTAGTTCAATCCTCTTCTTCTCTTTGTCGTTGTCGCGAAATGTTCTTTGGTTTCAGAGACTAAACGCACCAACAAAGCTAACTTTTAAATCATCTATTATTTTATTAACCACCTCGACGGGTACATCTTCTACTACGCTCTATTGGGAATCACTTTCAAACACGAAATCTCTCTGGCGTGTAACAACCAACACTCGAAAGACCATTCCCTTCTGGGGGATGGGGTTACACAAACGCAATCTAACACGGCTATTTAGCCCGACGTCCAAACAACATCTCCCGAAAAGCTTTAACCCATTAACTGCCAAATTTTTTAATGCGCATGTTTGGCCCAGACAGATGTCTTAGGAGTTTATTTATTCCTTATGTTTAATTTCGGTAGTTACCATTGTCGTTTTTATAGAAACTAGAACATCAAATATATATGTGTATAAAACATCAAAAAATAATATTGATTAGAAATAATTAAAAAAATACTTTTCAAGATAGGCATTATTTTTCAACTCGTGAAATGTAAAATTACGACAGAAAGTGTCTTCTAATAATAAAAACTTTAATGGCTAAGTGTTGTAAAATATACCTCTGCAAATGCAATGTATTTAAGCAATTTAATGTAAATACAAGGAATAACCTCTAGTGAGATTAATTTTAATAGATCCTCACATAGGGCTCATGGCAGGTAATGGGTTAATCTACAACTTATTCCCACGTTCGGCTCAGCCAATCAAAATCGAATTCCCTATTTTGTCTGCCATCTGACCTTAAAGGTTAGCTTCTGAATGTCTGCGCCAATATACATTGCCACTAAAAGATAATAATCTGAAACTATTATTTAACATTCCCTACCCCAAAATTAAAAAAAATATAATTTATTAATTTTATTTCAACTACATTATATTTAATACTCCTTACCCAACCATGAAAAACGATTCGTGTACAAATTTTATTTAAACTATTTACTCTAAAATACCATCTAAAATGTTTGTATGAAAGGCGTGCTCCTTACAATCTTTTTCATTGGGCCTTGACCACATGAACACCTCAGCATGCACATATACAATTCCTGATAAAGAATGAATGTAAACAACAAGATTCTGGCCAGTTTCTTCTTACGCTTCGCTAACATTTTTTCCTGTTCAACAGAAACAATACCGGGCAATCTTTTGTCCATTTTAGTCACTAGCTTTCGTGACCTAAGGTCAACCACTCAGACGTCAATGTGGATACAAATCACACCAACAGTGAACTTTGACCTTTCCAATATTAGCCTCTTTTCATTTCAGCAGTTACAAAATTTGCAATCCAATATTCCTGGGAGAACAACATTCGTTGCCTCTTCACTAGAGAATACACAAAATGTACATATAATTCATTGAAAAAAAAAATACTGGTCCCAAAAACACACAATACATGCCAAAGGCCCAACTCTACACAGTCAAGCACTCCCACAACTGAGCCATGTCCTTGCCACCTAATTTTTAAGCGTTAAATATGCTCTTTTCTACATTCCTCTCTCGTTCACAGTGACAAAACACAAATGGTTCATTTACACCGTATTTATTCAAACAGCCAATGAATTATTTTTCTGAATATTACCAGTTTCACTTGAACAGAACTTCACAAGTTTTTACTACTATTAATTTCCTATATTTACTGCCATTGTTTATCTGCCTCTGTGTGTCAAAAGTCACTTCACACATTTTCTCCTGATCTTGGCTCCCCACCCCTACACGGGAAAAATGCACTCAGAGCTTCCTAACAAATTCATTGCTGGTTCTACCGTTGTTACAAGGGTTCCCATCTTACCTTAGTCGTTACCTCAAATTGGCATCCCACAAGCCACCTGGCAAATTCTACTAGGTCATCGGGGGCCCCAAAATACTTCATGGCCCAAAGGTCCCCTTTCTACTCCCCATAAATCATTGGGTTCCTAACTACACAGCTAATTGTGACCATTTCCAACCCAGGACACGGACCCAAACACATTCGGAAATCCCAAACCATGAAAGCCGAATCAACTTATTCCCACAACAACTTACTTTTTCGACAAAAAAATTAATTCTCAAAATTCACTAATTAATAACTTAATTAATGATGGCAAAAAGACATGCACGGCTCTTAAAATAAAATAAAAAATCCACTCATCGTTACAAAAATGAAAAACAATTATTTGTCAGTTAAATGCAATTCACAAAATAATTCTAAACTAACATTTCAACTTATTAATGTACATGGAAATCACAGTAAGAATGTCCCATAACAATATGCCGTTAGTCTTTTGTTTTCCAAAACAATTTTCCATTGCGTTCATGTATGCAAATTCAGGCTTGCACGTGAATTTCTTCAAAGCTCAACATTAGGAAATTTTATCTACTGGTCAAATTTATTTCTTCAAGCAAAAAAGAAAAAAAATATATATTTTAACAGCGAAACTTTTTTGGCACTATTTTCTCTTAACAAAATAAAAATTAAAACTGCAGCAGCCACAATATGACATCATTGCAAACATGACCTTAGACAAGACTTTTAAAGAGTGCCGATGAAAAATATCAACAATAAATTTTTTCACACTACTTCGAACTTTTATCAAAAGGAAACCAAACAAAACATCAAAGATCAGACTATTGTTCACACTGTGTCCTTCCTTCCTTTTTTGGTTTCTTTTTTCTTTCTTTCTTTATTCGTCCTTTTTTAAAAAAATAATCCTTCTGTCCATTAAAATCTGTTCGTTTTGCACATTTTTATAGACATTTTTTCCATTATTACTTATTATTCTGGGTTATTGCTTAGATGTCTGTCTGCCTCTGTGTGTGTGTGTGTGCGTTAGCCGTAGAACATACCAATTGAAAGTACTTACAGTTTTTTCTTCCTATCTTGATTAAATTTTTTCCTTATTCTTTGTTGTGTCTTTTCGATTGTCTTCTAACAATGGTTCTCTTGCACTATTCCTTGTCGGAAGAAGCTCGTTACTCCGCCCCAAATAGACCTAATGTTACATAGCCTCCCCACTCACAATGTGGGGGCTCTTGATCACTACGCCAATGGTGCATAGCCCCTTCTTCTGCGGTTGCTCTTGGGGCGACGCTTTTGATTCACTCATAACGTTGCCTTCTTTCTCGGCTTGGTGTCGAATTTTTTAAAAAGATTTTTGAAAAAAAACATCAACAAAAGGGATTTTAAATCTTACTAGTTTACTAACCACGTCGACTCGTACATCTTCTATCAAGTGTGGGTTGCTACCCCCCATATTTTGGAGCCGCTTTCAAAAACGAAATCTCACACATCTATTTCCTTTGACGTGTAACAGGCAAGCCTCGAAAGACCCTTCCCCAGTGGGTGGGATTACACAAACGAAGTCTAACAAGACTAGTTTGTGTGATGTCCAAACAGTAACTGCCGAAAAACCTTAATTTATAACTTTCCCACATTCGGCTTAGCCAATCAAAATGACTATTTTGTGATTTCACTATTTTGTCTACCATCTGTCCTTAAAGGTCTGCCTCAGAAAGTTTGAGCCAAAATACATTGCCACTAAAAAAAATAATAGTCTGAAATTATTACTAAACATCTGTATCAATTGGAAATATGAATACAATAGAAGCCAGATCTAATAGAAAATCTATTATCTGATATAAATCTATCTAATACCAAAGTGGAAACCCTTTAATTTGGTGACCTTGTTATTCAACATTTAAAAGTCCCTGACAAAACTGCATTGAGGTCACCAAAGTCATCGTTCAAGAAATAATAGCTGCCACTCTAGAAACGATCAGCCAAAGAACTTCACACCACAAAGACAAGTAAATGCAAGAAACAGAAAAAATAAGGATATCCTCAGACAAGATAGATGAGATTGTTACTGGGAATGAGAACACAAACAATGATAAAATTAATGTACTACTCAACGATAACGACGCATGAAAAAACCAAGGAACATTAAATAATTACTGAAAAGCAAACATTTAACAGGGTGATTAGAAAACTAGTGAGTAATTAAAACAAATTATAGTCTAAGCTCATAAAATATCACTATAAAATATCCGAACTTTGTGGTCCACTAAAAATCCACAATGCAGGCATTCCAATGCGCCCATTATATCAGGTAAAAGGTAGCGCTCCTCCATCTGTCGAAAGCAAGAAGACAAAAAATAACCACTCTCCTCGGAGCATTCATTTCACCACATATTACAAATTCAGGTAAAATAGCTGAAAAAAAAAAACGAATAAACAAGGGTAGTAAATATAACTGAGAAACTTATAGCTATTCTAGATATTAAATCCATTTACACTAACGTTCGTGTTAATACATGCTTAAATCTTTAAAAACCCGCAACACTAGCTAAAATAATTAAAATTTGCCGTCTAATCACCAATCAATAGTATTCCCATATTTCAAATTTCAAATTAATTATAAAAGAAACAATAATTTGAACCCCTTCCTCGGCGCTGATGTGTATATACAAAAGTCTCTTTCTCAGACATGGACGAATAAACTCGTTCAAAGCATAACGTTCAAAAACCAGCTACAGATATGTTTATGCGTCGATCTTGATTCTTTTTATTCCTTTCTGAGATTGAAACGAGTTCGACTGTCAGCTCTTACGTCTGGTAGAGGTGTTAGCCATCTCACGAGTATTTCAAGGAGTCTCAGTTTCTTAGTTACTATATTAAGAACAAATAAAAAAAAAAGTCCGTTTAAAAATGAAACGTTTTCCCCAAAATAATCGGAAGGGAATGCGTTAAAAATCATGCCAGGTGATGACACGTATTTTCTTTGAATTTCATGAATTTCATCCTCTCCAAAATATCTCACCTAAACAACCAACATACTTCAAATGTATTCACGACGCTCAATTTAATATATGCCCGCGAAAGTAATTTACCTGACCTAATACACAAAGAAACAGAGTCGGATCTATAATAGAATTTACTTATGAAACGGAAACAAGCAATAATTCACCATTTCAAGACATCATATTCCAGCGCAGTAACAATAACCTAAAAACTAAGCGTCCATCGCAAATCAAAAAATAAAAATGATGTCAGAAATTTATATTTCTATAATAAAAAAATAAATTTCGGATTAATTATCGGATTCTATTTAAGTCAATCAGAATCTGTAACCGTCAGTATTTACA
>OZ038503.1:38136010-38176010 GCA_964036315.1 Acanthosepion esculentum | reverse complement strand
TATATATTGGTCTTGTACTGGATAGTGAAATTGATACACTATATTGGTCATGATATATTGTATCAATTTCACGGTCCAGTACAAGACTGTTTTTCTTGTTATAAATCAATTACCTATATCGTATATACTAGTATCTCACTGAGTAGACGCCTCACATGTCACTTATTAGAATAGAGCGACATAAAAATATTGATCAGCCGACAATCTACAAGAATCCTTAAGAAAAATACTGGTCGAAAACACTAGAGTTCTATGTAAATCAGAAAAGATTTCGTTATAAAAAAAAGATCCTGTATATAAAACATCTCTCTACCACCACAAACTTCAGCTTCTTTAACAATAGGAGCGGCGTGCTGATAGTCGTTTAACAAATTAGAAAGTCGCCCACTCTAATTCTAGGCATGCCCATCACACAACGGCTCAGAATTAACACTCCTACTAGAATAAAAATAAAACACAAATAATACATCTCACACAGCGAAAACATGAAATAATCGGCCAACACCAAAGCAAAACCTCCCTGAAAAGAGTATCTAAAAGCACTTGGGGCAATGAACGATATGGAATATTTTGTACTCACACCAAACCGAAAAATATAAGAATGCTGGAAAATAGTAAATAGATATTAATAAAATTTTCCTTGTTCATTATATATATATATATATATATATATATATATATATATATATTATCCTAGGATGAATCATAAATGAATAACAGATGGAAGGTGATTGCGCAAAAGAGTGCATTTCTCTCTCTATCTCTCTCTCTCTCTCTCTCTCTCACACACAAACACACACATTTTCGCACATACATTTCAAAGGTTTTGTTTTCAATATTGCTGAGGAAAACAAGCTTGGAAAATTTGATACTCACAGGACAAATTGAAAGCAAGAGAAAAACAACGCATGACCTACATGGTGAAATTGATTAATTCTATGGCGGAGCGGTGTTTAGTTGGGATAGCAAATAGATAACAATTTATTAAGAGCTACAAAAAACAGGAATTATAGAGAGCCATGATCGCCAACAGCCTGATTGGACACGGTACAAAGAAGAAGAAGAAGAAGAAGAAGAAGAAGAAGAAGAAGAAGAAGAAGAAGAAGAAGAAGAAGAAGAAGCAGGGGGAGGATGGTGTCTAGATATCCATCTCAGCAAAATCTCCTGGTCAGGGGAACCGGCTTAGTCACCACTGTGCTGACCATAGTATTGGGTTGCATTGGCCCTAGTAGCACTCGTAGACTGACCTAAAATGATCGGTTGTTCAGAATAATTTACAAACGGCACTTTATCGATTTGCCTGCAAGTTGTGTAGCGCTCTACACCAGGAAGGCAAAAATGCGTATTAATATTTCGCAGGGACGGAGAGTGAATTAACGAATTTAATGTGACATCTCCAGCGTAACGTCTAGACTTCAAAATAAGTACTTTACATAATGAAACAACCCTCCCACCCCGCAAAAAAAAACCGGAGGAAAATGATTGTCCTGACAGTAAGTAAAAGAATTACGTGTTGGGTGGTGGGAAACAAAACAGCGAACAAACCTAAAGTAGTTCCAAAGTAATTTACGCAAGATAAAAACTTTCCGACGGAGGTCTTCCAAGTTCACGTCACCGAATAAATCTCTTTTCTTGACAGTTGTTCTGTCTTTTGAGACAAGCCCGGTCGAAATTTTGCAATTTTCACCGAGTCTTGTAAGGTACAGTTTGACATAACGAATAACGTGTGTAGACGTTATTTTCAAGCAAGTCGGCGTGCTTGGAATGAAACTGTTGGCGGGAAATTTTGATAATGTTTAAATAATATTTTTTTGTCTGAATTTCTGAGGTGAAGAGTTATTATTTACCCTAATTATATTCGGACTATTGTCCTCCTCTTTCTTGATTCTATCCCAACGTGTCAGCCGTTGTGCCCTCCGGCCTTCATCCGGTGTATATAATCTGGGTAACCTGCAGGGAATTCTGAATCGAACCCTTTATTTTACGGGGATAGACTGTTATCGTTCCCCCGCTCATGTCTAGTGATGTAGTTTAGTTTTATTTAGTACTGTTCAGTTATTGCCCGCTCCTTCCACTGAATGCCAGTAGACACTGCTCGGTGCTGGGATTGAACCCCAGATAACTATGTCACCAAATTAACAAACACTTTTCATCCACGAGACCATTTAAATAATTTTTTTTTTTTTTTAGAATTTTAAGTAATGAATCTAAAATTCACCTAGCCTAATTTAAAGTGATTTACTAAGCATATTTTGTAAGTGACAGAAGGACGGAAGTAGAATCACTCAGTGTGGATCAAACTCACTTTCCTGCTAACTATTACACGATTTACTAAGCGAAACTTAGATGTGACAAAAGGTCAAGAGTAAAGAGCACTCAGTTAGGATTGAAGTGCCCCTCTCAGCGTAAATTGAACCTGGAAGAAAATTTACTTAAAGGGCTAGTTTAGAAGTAAAATGTCCCTGTGGATTTTCTTCCTCGCCAGTAAAAACCTTCCTGGCCCATATGTTTGGTACGTTAGATATGTTTTACAACGAACATCTTTACGACACTATCTTCAAATTATTTAATAATGAAAAGAACTCTTATGAAATAAAATAAAGAATTTATTAAACAACATGTTTCATGTTTCATTTCAATGTCATTTGTTATGTATCTTCATAGTTCCATCGTCCAAGAACATTTAGTCATTCTCAGCAAAGAAATGCACTAAAATTTTCTCAGTTTCCATGAAAATGAAATATTAGGTTAGAAAGAAAGTTCAATTGCATTTGAAGAGAGGAAAGTACCAAACTTTTCTTTGGTCTTTTATTGATATACAGGGTGTCCTTGACTTACGACAGAGTTCCGTCCTTACGATGCTTCGTAATACGTTTTTTTTGTGTCAGTCGGAAAGTACCCGAGATTTTCCGTGTATAAGCACGTACGCCTCTCACCTATGCTAATACAATAGTAAAGTAATAATCTAGAACAAAAAAATAACACTACTTTGACTTACATCAATATAATTAGGACTAACAAAACATGGCGGACATAAATATAATACATATAATGAAATGAAATTGTTTTTATCTACTTGTATATTTATTGCCAGTGATGTTATTTGTTCTCGGTAGATGAGATGACGAAGCGTAAGATCTTGTCTCTCTTCCATTACTCGGAAGCTGCAGCAAATCCGAGGAAGAAAGAAAAATAAACCTGAAATTTGTTTCTCTTTTTATCGTGAATTCACCAACTTATAGTTTAAAACTAAAATGGTCTAATCGCTTATCGAGAAATACAATACGTGTATAACATATGCCCATGTTTTAAACCACGGTCGAACGACTTAAGCCAACCAACCCCCCTGTCGCTGTTTCTCTCTTTTCAGGGCGTTTAACAATGTCTTCCATGAAATAGCCTTCCTTTTCTGCAAAGAACAACCCTCAGAAGTGGTTACACTACGCTTGGGAACCATAATAAAGGGCAAAAAAAAATTACACAAACACAACACAAAAGAAAGAGAGCGAATACACAACGATCCAATCTAGCGTACATCCAAGAACGGACCCAAACCACCTTATGTACGAGGCAAGCGGAATAAGCTAAAACAAGATTAATGAAGATAACGTACGAATCGCCGAGGGTCGGGACTGTCGTAACCAGAAGACTTACTGTATTTAATGAAGTTAAAAGGTTGGAAAGAAAATTCCGCCGCATTTGAAGATAAATGCGTTTTTGGTTTTAATTAGTCATTAGGTTGGAAAGAAAATCCTGTCGCATTTGAAGATGGGACATAGTCAAACACGTCTTTGGTCTTAATTGATATATTTAATCAAGATAATATTTCCTCAGATGATCGATGACATTTTCTTATTGGCCGGAATCTTATAATCATGGTAAATCTCAGATTAGTCGAAAAATTAAGCCTGTATGAATCAAAGCTCGGATTTTTAGTGTAACCAAAGAAAATAACTGGAATTTGCAACTCTCATTTGGGATGTAATTTTTTAATCTGTTTTAATCAGGTAATATGCTTAAATAAGGCTCAAATTACAGTATTGCTAATCGTGTACTTGCTCAGCTCAAATTAATGGATGTTAATACGAAAAAGAAAAACTGTGATCCAATCTATCTGGCAAATTGTTAATTTCTCAGGCGTAATATTTTCGGGTTTCGATATAAAGAATAAATGAATATCTCGCTTATATTCTTCACAAGTGATAAATTGTTTTCCATTCTAAAGATATTGGAACCATAGGAAAAGATTAGAGATGGGTTAATGTAAGGAGAGTAAGGAGAGTGGAATAACGGCTTTTTTTCAGTGGCTCGAGCAATTTGTGCTGTGGTATTATCATATAAGTGCAATATGCTTTTACGATTACTGTTTTTTTTTGCAAATATTTATGCAATGTTTCCAAATGCCGACAATACAATAAGGTATTAAGTGTTTCTTTTAGGTTTTGTTTTGATTTAGTCAGTGATTCTTTTTTTTTTAAGCGTGTTTGCTGTAAAGAATTACCGTGTGTTTTAAAGGGTTCAAGTTTGCCGTAAATTCTGAGTATGGTCTAGCGCAGCTAAAATTAATGGATTATAACACAAAAAAACGAAAGAGTGTGATCCAAACTATTTGGCAAATTCTTAATCTATCGGGCGTGAAATCTTTCAGCTTTCGAGATAAATAATCACTCAATAACAGTTTTAATAATCTTTACAATAAAATAATTTCTGCTTTAAAAATATTGGAACCATAGCAAAATAGATGATCTAAGGTAAGAAGAGTAAGGGAGATGAATTAAAATATTTTCCTGAGTGTCCAGGAAAATAAGATAATGCATTATCCTATAATAGCAATACATCTTTACGATTAAGAAATGATGGGGGCCTTTTCCTCCATACATGATTTCTAGAATTACGTTCAAACAACTCATTTTGGTTTCCTCTGTACATAATACTCTTTGTAGAATAGCCACTATTCAATTCTATAGCAATCAACCTCTTCTTGTAGTTCTCAATTAATGATTTGAAAATTTTAGTTGGTATTTTGTTCCATTCTTCTTCACATACGGTCTTCAGATCCAGGATGTTATCGACTGGATTTGAATTTTCAAATAATGCCAGATTTTCGATTGGGTTTAAATCTGGGAACTGACTTGGCCAATTCAAAATATATACATTATTTTTAGCAAGCCATTTCTTCGTAGCTTTTCCAGATGTCCTTAGGATCATTATTTTGTTGAAAGATCCAACCAGGAGGAAGTTCAAGATTTTCAACCGAAATCATTAAATTTGCTTCAAAAATATTTTGATATGCTTCGGCATTCATTCATCTATTAAATCAGGATATGTTGCCAGTAGCTTTTGCAGAAAAAAAAACATCCCCATACAATGATGCTGCCACCACCAAATGTCATTGTGGCAACAGTGTTCTTTCGTTTGAAGGCATCGCCATCTTTCCTCCATACATAATCTCTAGAATTATGTCCAAACAACTCAATTTTGGTTTTACCTGTCCATAATATTCTTTCCCAATACGATTTTTCCTTACCCTTATGTTCACAAACGAATTTTAACCTAACATCTGTGTCTTTTCAATAGCCGTGGAGTTTTCCGAGGGTAGCGTGACTTTAGATTGTTCCTATGAATTCCATTGATTTTTGTCCATTTAGTGACACAGATTCCCGATGGAATCAAATCATCCTGCAACTCTTGACGTGTTAACCATTGGATTTTTTTAATCTGACACATTAATTTTCTCGCAGATCTTGAAAAAATCTTCAGTGGAGCAGCTGTTCTTCCTTGGTTTTCAACAGTTTTGGTTTTTTTTTACCTTGCAATGAATGGACTAATGGTAGTGAATGAAATATTCAGGTTGTCTGAGATTTTCTCTGTGATTTTTACCATCTTTGCAGGGTTTAACAATCAGTTCTTTTTGAGAATTTCTCAATTCTTTACCTTTTGCCATGACGATAACCTTCTTGCACGAATATCAATTACAGAATGTTCTGTTTGTATTTTCTAGGCTAAAAATACCTACTGATAACATTGGAACATTATAGAATATTCCAATTGAATAATCTAGAGTGTTAAAGCAATTTTAAAGTTTTAAAATCTGAAATTTACATTGTACGAATACTTTTTTCATCCAGTGAAATGGATAAATGGGATTTATTTCTATTAAATCATTTTGTTTTGTATTCTATGTATATTTAGTCATTATGCATTTGTGTACAGTTAATATGAAAAGCGTGTTTATTCATTAGTTGAAAATACAATAAATTAAAAGTCTGTATGTGTACGAGTGTTTGTTTCCCTCCACTGTAGATGGATAGACCTTAAAATCTCGTATAACTATAGTTTGGGGGTGGGGATATACAGCCGGCTATGTTATGCACCAAAATTGTTCGCACACACCTTTCCAGAACAGAAGAAAATCTGTTCTCGCTGCAGATGAATGGATTTGAACATTTTATGATCTTCAATGGTAATGGAGTTTAACGTTTTAAGATCTTTAATGTTTTAAAATCATCTATGTTCCTCTTTCGTTGTAGATTAATTAATATAAAAGTGGGTAAATGTATTGACTGTACGTTTTTAAAATGAGTTTACTATAGAATCATATCAGACACAGTTGATATTTGAATACAAATATGTCTATTCGGCAACAGAAACAGCGTGAAATTTTCGATCTATTGAAACGGAGCTTTTGGGGGTCTGGACCTGCCAACGGCGCTTTCACCAGTCTCGATCAGGATATTCCTCCTCGAAGATTCCCCTCAAAATGGACAGCCAGCGTCTTTCATTATTGAGTTTCTACAGACAGTAGTCGATAAAACTCCGAGGGCAACTGCAAAAGAATTACCCGTCTTTCCCGAAAATAAATCAATATAAGTAACAGTTCAGTCAAAAAAACACCTTCACGAAATCGAAAATGTGCCAAAAATACGTTAATGGATACCTCTGTATATGTCACGTCTCAGCTTAATGAAAGAGTTACACTTGGCTCGTCACTGAACAGTAGACTTTCTACCAAACATATCCTAGATAGTATCATTAGCACTGGCTAAAAGTGGGTTCACTATCTTCTTTTATTTATGTATCGTGTTAGGGAGTGGGGTTTGGTAGTCATACCGATGTGAGTGCAGCCGAGTTGGACCGAGTGTACGAGCTCGGGTTTCCCACATTAAGCCCCATCTTGTCCCAGTAAAGACGCCGAGGTAAATAAATATTTTATGTGCCGTGTCCCTTCCTAACGTAGATGATCATGGCCCTCGACATCTTCCTGTCTCTTGTAGCGCTTAATAAGTTTTGTTTTTCTTACTTCTCTGACTACCATTAATTTAATCAAGATCATCAAGTATGTCACGCGCTGCATTCCCCTGTCCCTCTTCTCTCTCAATCTGTCCTGTGAGTATCAGATTTTCCAAGTCTTCCTTCCTCATTACGTTCCCAAATATGTCAACTGCTTCTTCCTAAATGTTAAGTATAAGTCACCATTTAATTTCCATTTCCTCCAAAATTCATTGCTCTCATGTTTGATCCATGGTACCTGTTGTGCAGACCCTTTTACACAAGATGGACTCGTCTTAAATATACTTATACTGACAGAGAGAATACCTGCGGGTTGAGATACGTTGAGTCAGGGTAAGAGATACGGAGACAGTACACAGGATGTTCACAGAGAGTTATACGAGAGTCCAGCGAGAGAGATAATTACGGCTTCACTTACAGAGACTTGTACATATATTTTCTACTAACCCGCATTTGAACTACTAATCTTCACTTCAAGTCTGTATTCTTACGTTTAATACACTTATTTTTTTTTATCTCAATTACTGGCGTTGTTTATTTATTTGTGAAGGATTCCATTCCCGGAATCCACAACAGTATCCTCCGCATCTTTCTGTAGAACCACATTACTGTTCCTTCTTCATTTTTGCGGTGATTATTTAATATTTGCTATCATGCAGTGGTATAGATATCACGTAACGTTTCAGTACACTTTTTTTAAATTATTTATAACGATATTTTTACGTCTCTTAATACTCTGCTTAGTTTTGGGAATGCATCTTTAGCCAGCCCAATACGTCTTCGGATCTCAGTGTCGCACTTTCCGTCCTCTTTTTGAACACTTCCCAGATATGATTGTATTTGTTTGATTTTAGTATTTGTAATATGCACTTTTGGCTCGTCCTTTTGCTGATAAGCATCTGTTCTGTATTGTAGTTTATACTTAGCACCTTCTTGCTGTCATTCGCTGACTTATGCAGCAGATTTTGTCGTCTACTTTAGTATAGTTAATCTGATATGAAAAACAATATTACTTAATGGATTTTAAAAAGAAACTGTAGCGGTGATTTCGCGCGTTTCACTGTCGCTTGTCACTCGTAGGTCACTTCGGGCAACACGCCGTGGTGTAATAGCTAGCAAGCATGTTTTCACTACAACAATTGCGTCTGTATAGTGAGTTCGATCTTCACTGGGTGCCCCAAAATTTCGGCCTTGTTCCACATCTAAGCTACACATAGAAAATCATTTTTGGGCACCCTGACGTGGTGCAATGGTTAGCAAGCTTGTCTCACTAGAACAATTATGACTGAGTAGTGAGTTCGATCCTCACTAGGTACCTCATACATTCGGACTTGTGCCACATCTAAGCTACGCTGAGAAAACCATTTGGTCACTTCGACGTAGCGTAATGGTTAGCAAGCTCGTCTCGCTAGGTCAGTTACGACTGAATAGTGAGTTAGATTCTCATTGGGTGCCCCATACTTTCGGCCTTGTGTCGCATTAAAGCTACGCTTAGAAAATCATTGGGGGAACCTCGGCGTGGTGTAATGTTTAACAAGCTTGTCTCGCTAGATGAGTTGCTACTGAAAATTGAGTTCAATGCTCACTGGGTGCCCCATACTTTCGGCCTTGTGCCACATTTAAGCTACGGGTGTGTACTTGTCAAACTCTGTGCCTCCGGGCAGAGAGTAACCCAGACGAGCCTCGTCTGGGGTGGTAGAGAGCTACCCGACCCCGTTTTCACGGGGTCTACGGCGAATGTTTGCCCGAGCCTACGGGCTCGGACACCTCACAATAAACTTGGCCTTATGCCACATCCGGCCGCGTGGGGCGGTTAAATTTACGAAAATTTTGAGTTAGCTCTTTTCATATAATTTTTAAGTACTCAGTAGTATTAAAAATGTTGGAAAATATGTCCCCTAATTTAATCTAAGGAATACAGACTTTAATTTTACTATGGTCATTGCTCTCACGTTCTGATTATGTTGTGTATGGTCAATAATACATAAAAATATGGACACGTTACGTAATATTATATATATATATATATATATAAAATTATTTAAAACATCTTGAAGCAAAATACTTTGTATTAAGCTTTTCAATTTTTGATTAGTAAATATAATTTTCATTTAATGACACTATCGCCTAACCGGACTGAAGTAATGCAGAATTTTAAAAGATTTATATAAAATAAATTATTATAATTAAAATAAAAAAAATAAAAAAGAATTGTTGTAAAAATTCGTTATTCACCGAAAAAATAAATTACTTAAGACAATTGTTCCCTTATAAATCTTATTTATAAAATCAATTAATAGCTTCTACTGCAAGTTTCTTTTCTTGGGCACTTCGACGTAGTGTAATGGTTAAACAGCTTGTCTTGCTAGATCAATTACGACTGAGTAGTGAGTTCGACCCTCAATGGGTGTCCCATACTTTCGGCCTTGTGCCAGATCTAAGCTCTGCTTAGAAAATCTAAGCACTTCGGGGCGGTGTAAACTAGTCTCGCTAGTACATTTACTACTGAATAGTGAGTTCGATCCTTACTGTGTGTCCCATAATTTCGGCCCTGTGCCACATCTAAGCTGCGCTTGGAAAATAATGGGGAACATTCGCATAGATTGTTGAACTATCTGCCTTGAGTAGAGAGGAACCCGGACGAGGCTTTGCCGAAGAGCAAAGTTACGTCCGGGGAGGTAGACCGTTCGTGAACCCGTTTATGCGGGTTCTAAGGGAATATTTTGGCCGAGCCTACGGGCTCGGAGAACCCACGGTAAACTCGGCCTTGTGGCACATACATCCCTCGTGGCACGTACATCCCTCGTGGGAGGGCTGTTAAATATTAACTGTTTCCTTTCTTGCACTTCCTGTCTGTGGAACTATCAGATTTATTCTTTCCTTGTTTCCCCCCCTATAGCCAGTCTTTTTTCTCACCTTCACTCTGTGTACCCTCTCTGTACTAGTGGCATTACTGCATTGCTTGGGGTGAATTGATTAAACGTAAATAACAAATCAAAGATGGCTGCCATTCTAACAAATGAAAAACATATTATTGCAGGCAAGTTCAACCTAGTATTGATCTCAGTTAGAATCAAGTTTATGCTTTCTGATCAAAGTGGCATTTTTCATGTTCCATGACAGATGCTATTGCAAACATCAAATATTACTTTGTGTAATGTCCAGAAACCAGCATCATTCATGTGTGATGAGATGACGCCCTCACTAAACAGCAAACATTACTTTGCATAATGTCTAGAACTTCAGTGTACGTTAATGTGGCTGCTAACTAAAAAATCGGAAAGATTTTCACTTGTCAAGGAAAATTGGCTTTTGGCAATCACATGACTGAAAGAAATAGATTTTTTTTATTAAACCCATTTGAATAAAGTGTGCCAGTAATCTACTTTATTTTGCATCTGTCAGTTGGATATTCTTAACTGCTATGTAATATCAATCTCCTATACGGTAGTAAATGCTGGACAATCTCATCACAGATGAAGAAGAGACGAGAGGCAACAGAAATGTGGCTCTACAGATGGATGATGTGAATCCAATGTGAACAATGACAGTTTTGGAGAAATTTTGTTCATTTTTTTTACAAGGCCCAAGAGTCACTTGAGGTAGAGATTCCAGAGTAATAGGCGCAGTTTATGGGGATACGTGAGGAATATGATAGTTAACCATAGACTTGAACAGATAGTTGTAGTGATCATGTAAGAATCCTCTTTGGAATTGATTCCACAAAGCATCAGTTTTTTAGAAGCTGTTCGACTGGAATTTACACCTCACCAATGGAATACAAAGGGAATGGGGGTGGGTGGTTTGTTACAATACGTGTGGCATAGGGAATCTTAGCCGTGGGATAATGTCATAGTTTTATTACATTTTTATTTTACCATTCGGAGCAGATTCTTGAGAAATGGGTGGGATTTGTACAAAAGATAAAACTGATTATTTGTATTCGCCAAGGACTACTGCTTTTAACTAATAAAAGTTTCAGAATGAAATTTAATTTCTCGAAATTTCATGAAATTATGTAAGTATGTCGGTTGTAGGTGGAACATATGTAAAAAGAAATGTGCCAAAATTTTCTAAAAAAATTTCCAAAATAATTTATCTGTGAATAATTCCTGTAAGTTTCGTTAGAATTCGAGTTATTTGATTTTTGCAAGAATTTCGAAATCAATGTTTTTCACCTGAATAAAAGGCGCTAAAAAATGAATCATAACAAACAGTTCGAACATGCTAGAAATTATTTTAAAAAATAATAAAATAATCCCAAAAATACTTTCCAGTTAAGAATAACAAACAATTTGACGATAAACGTTAGTGTTGATTAAGTCTGTAGCTTTTTTTCATCACGCTATGCTGTTTTGTCAGCGACTAAATGAATGGAAGTATCTAACACACACACACACACACACACACACACACACACACACATATATATATATATATATATATATATATATAGGGAGCGAGAGAGAGTGAGAGAGAGATATGAGTAAAAGTTTGTCACTTAGCTGATTGATATTAGCTTCAGCATCCTGACTCCAGAGTTTCGTAGACGGACCTATCTGTCCACTCTGCCTATGAAACTTTGGAGTCCGGATGCTGAAGGAAACGCCAATCAGCCGTGACAAATTCTTATCCATATTATTCCTATTAATGCTCTGTCTCTGGTATAGAGCCCTTTATTACAAAGACTGTTTGCCATAAATGTCTTTTCTCTCAGTATCCTATTAAGTTTCCACATCTTTAGCTTCATACTATGCTTGACATCGATATATATATATATATATATATATATATATATATATATATATATATATATATATATATATATATATATATATATATATATATATAGCGTGTGTAACAGCAAAATTGTCCAAATAGTGCAACACCAAAATTGTTTATTTACAGCCGCGTAAGAAAATGAGACGCCTGGTAAAAAAGTTACTTTTCACTGCTTTTTAAGATAAAAACATAACTGTGGTTTAATCTTGTCCACAATTCATCAAATTAACAGTTTCTGTTTAACAAGACATATATATTTTTATTTTAATTTAAAAAAAAGTTTACTTAATTTTCTTATCGCTTGACGACAGGTGTCAGATAATTGCGTTGATTGAAGATTGGAAAAGTGAAAATTCGCAATTTTGATGTAAAGTTCACGTCAAAATTACAATTTGACGTTAATTTGATGACTTGTGAACATGATTAAGCATAAATTACTTTTTCTCTTCAGAAGCAGTAAAAAAAAACCCAACTTTTTTACGATGTGGTGTCTTATTTTCTTACGTAGCCATTTTCTTTTTTTTTATTATTAATAATGCTTCCATTATTTGTGTTCCTGATCAATCCAAACAGTAAGTGACGAAATATTACGGTAGGTCGTATATGATAAAATATTCGCAACTGTGTGCCCTGGAATCAAGTAAACCATCGCCAATGAACTAGGTCTCATCATTTTACTTTTGGTTTGGTTTGGTTTGGTTTGGTTTGGTTTGGTTTGATTTACGGCATATCAAACTCAATGTGTTATTTATCAAAAATCTATTTCTGGTAATATTTTTTTCTTCAGTATCTATATCTGGTAATAATTTGTCATTAAATATGTATCGGTGGTAATATATTTTATCAAAAATGTATTGTTGTTATTATTCATAACAAAGTATTTCAAGTATTAAAACCTATTTTTATACTTTTATAGTGTTTTGACTCCAGTTTAGGGGGTTAACTATTTGCCCGTAACTGAGACCCTAACAGCTGCTACCACCCCGGGTCAGGGTGGACCTGGGAACACCAGCAATTAAGAGATGGTTCCACGCTCCTCAAAACCTCCTGATCAGAGGTCTTGCTGTTGGATGTAGTTTATCGTCTTACTCAGGACGCGGATGTAGTTTATCGTCACACCCAGGACTCTGATTTAGTTTATCGTCTTACCCAGAACAAGTTTTACTTTTGAACTAGTTCGAAACAACCACCGCTTATACTCTAACAGATTCTTTTCCCGCACTTCCCGCCTGTGGAATTCCATTTTGATTTCTTGCTTCCTGATAACTAAAATCACCCAATATTTTTAATGCAGTCGCCATCTTTTATTTTCCTGATCCATGTTCCTTGGCCTGTTCTTTCCACACTCCTTCCCAATAGTCTTTTAATTCTCTATCAGAACATGTAACCAACTGCTCCCTGGTGATATTATCTCCTTGCTTGGGGTGAAATGATTATAAAAAATTGCAATCAGAAGATCGTTGCAGATTACTAAACTGATTTTACTTAAATGGTCGCAGAATTAGTTTGAATTAAACTTTATTTGATTTTTACAACAGACGGAGGATAATAAAATAAAATTAAAAAAACCCTCATGTATTTTAAAAGAAATACTGATGTTCTACAAAGAAAGACGTGTCTTAGTTGCCTTTGTTATTTTAACTTTAGATTTTGTGTAAAGGACACATTTATCTCAGTCTTCGTGAACAACAATAGTACATTAGAATCAGAGAAAAAAAGCTGTTTTGATTTCTTGAAAGGGTATGGGTACAAGATGGCTGCACGCCAAACTAAATGTAGTTTTTCGAATAGAAAACGAAAAGAGTTGGCTAACATAGAGCAACATATCAAAGGAACTAATCTCTCCTCCAAGTACAAAAGAGTTACAGTAACTTTGCGATGGAAACGCGATATCTTCCGTTATCTGAAATTCTCAATATATATATATATATATATATATATATATATATATATATATATATATATATATATATATATTTAAGTTTTCACCCCAAGCAAGCCTGGAAGCCACAAGCACGCAGGGGGTTACAGAAGATTTGGAGCGAGAGCAGATAGGAGTGTTAGAGGAAAGGATGTGGAGAAGGATAGTGGATAGATCAAGGCAACTGATTGACGTTAAATTATATATATATATATATATATATATATATATATATATATATATATATATATATATATATATGATACTTCATAGTTCAAATAGGACATATTTTTATTTATTTATTCCGCAACATGTATTACGTTATTCGACACATCTTGGACTAAATAGAAAAATGCTGGGCTTTTTTAAAATCATTTCATCCCAAGTAAGGCAATAAAGCCACTAGGGCGCAAGAGGTTATGAAGTTTTAGAGAATATGAGAACTACTACTATTAAGGAGAGAAGATAATAAATTTATAATAATTTAGAAGACGGGGGATAAAGATTGACGCTGACTTAAAAAGTTGTGAAAATCAAAGTTGACTGGGAAACAAGAAGCCGAAAGAGAGTTCCATAATATTGCAGATATTTCTTTGGATTTTATCAAGAACCTCTAAATATATATCAGGAGAAGCAGACCAAATGTGGCAACAATATTCAAAGCAAGAGGGAATGGTAGACTTATAAATATATAAGATCGAATTTGGCGTGAACAAATTATTTAGCTCGACACAGTGAACGAACTTTCTTAGCTGCACTTAGCAATTGATTCGATATAATGTTTTCATTTCATGTCAGGTGAAAATGTTATTCCAAAAGACGCCATTAGTCACTCTACTGGGGGTTAATATCAGCCATGATGATGGAAAGGTAAAATGGATTCTTTCAGATAATTAAAAAGGAATAATTTTGTTTTTGAGGCGTTAAGATTAACAATTGATTCCTTGACCCATTTAACAACAGATTGCAGGCGATTATCTAGATCAGCTGCCAATTTGAATTTATAGAATTCATCAAACAGGAGTAAATATTTTTCAGCATAGATCCCAGTTTGAGAAGTGATGAAATCAGGAAGTTTATTTACAAAAATCAGAAACAGGGTATGTCTAAGTATACAAAACTGGAGAACGGCTGGATTTATGCAAAAACTTAAAATAGAAGCTTCATGTGACATTCTTCTTGGATCAAACAGTAGTTTCCCTAACAAAGGGGAAAGCATTTTCATTACTAGGATTTATTGAATAGAAATACTATAGACATAACATATACTGTTTAATGCATAAAACTGGGGCGTCTCTTTCAAATACGGAATATCCACTATAATACCATTTCAAGTAATGAAAATGTCGTCATAAAAAATAATTCTTTATAAATTGCTTATGTTTCGGTTACGAAAATGAACAGATATGAAGCTTTCAAGAAAATAATCTGAGTAAAGATTTTGTGTTTCCTTAATTAGAGACAATAGAACAACGCTTGTTGCGATATTCTACGTGACAAAGTGATAAAGCATACTGAATTAAACGGCAGTTTTTCTATATATGAGGTAACACAGGTTCAGCCCCTTTCCGCGAATGAAATTCTTTACAAGCATTTATCAAATGCGCAGGCCGATACCCACTGTTTAATAAGTAAAACTGAGACATCTATTTCAAATACAGAGCAACTACTGTAATGACTTTGAATTACTACAAATGTTGGATTAAGAACAAACCCATTAGTTCTAATATATATATATATATATTTGCACGCTCCAACATCATATAACAGTTAACAAATAGCTCATACTTAAAAACATCTTTCGGTCGGATTAACACAAAAATTGTCTCCTAGTTTTGATTCCGATGGATATAATAAAGCCTGATGATGATGCAAGATGCATTGAAAGTATACTAGCTGAAATAAAAAATAAAAATACATCCATTGTATTTATTTATGAGGATCTCATCATTCGGAGGATTATCAGTCGTGGAATGCTTATATTTGTCAATTAGCGAAGTGATTCCGTCAATAATCGCATTCAACTTGCTGATTAATTCAAGGTATGATTGACTCTTTGTAATGTATATATATATATATATATATATATATATATATATATATATATATATATATATATATATATATATATAGGTTATATCAGGTCATCCCATAAGTTCTGTCCGAATTTTGAATTTTGAAACAAGTGACCAATGGTTACATTTAATTACAGATTCAATCAACAATGTATTTTCCCTGATTATCTATGACTTCCTTCCATCTATTAACAAGCTTACTAATTCCATTACTGTAAAATTCTTTTGGCTTTGATTCGAAGAACTCACAAATGTCAGTTTTAACCTCTTCCTGTGTTACAAAAGCTGTTTCTTCCAAATGATTCTGTAAGCTACGAAACAAATGGTAGTCTGAGGGAACAAGGTCGGGAGAATAAGGTGGATGAGGAATTTTCTCCCAACCAAGTTCTTCGATCTTTTGTGACGTGATTCTTGCTGTGTGTGGTCGCGCATTGTCCTGATGAAACATCACCCGTTTTCGATTCACTAGAGCGGGTCTTTTTTTCCTCAAATCTTGGTTCAAACGCTCTAATTTCTGACAGTATATTTTAGCATTAATTGTTGCATTAGGTGGTAAGAATTCAAAGTGGATTATTCCTTTGCAATACCACCAGATTGAAAGAAGAACCTATTGCCTATGAAGTTCCCTTCTCGGCTGTGGCTGGGCTCCTTCCCCTTTACCAAGCCACTGTCTACGACGCTTCGCATTTCGATAAAATATCCATTTTTCGTCGCCAGTCACAAGTCTATCCAAAAAAGGTGAAACAAGTTGGCGAGAATGGAGAGAAGAGAAGATGTCAACTCGGGATTTGAGGTTGTTTTCAGACAAGTCACGAGGCACCCATTTTCCAAGTTTAGGAACTTTTCCAAGTTGTTGAAGATGAACAGTTGTATGGTTTGAACTGAGAACCACTGCCAATTCCTCAACTGATAAAGCAGGATTTTCTTCAAGGAGCTTTTCATCAAACTCAACTGGACGTCCGGTTCGATCTTCATCTTCATGGGTGAAATCTCCACCTCTGAATTTTGCAAACCATCTTCTGCAAGTTCTTTCATACACACATTCCTCTCCATAAACTGAGTGAATGTTTCTAGCCACTTCGGCTGCTGAGTTTCCTTTCTTGAACTCATAAAGCATTATGTGACTCAAATGGTTCTTGGGTACTTCCATGTTAGCAAGGTTTTAATTAAACAAAATTTAATTTTATTGTTCTCTGAAATAAAATTTGATCAGTTTAAATGCATCTAAAACATAAAAATAATGTTCAGCTCCATTAGACATTATAAAATACTCTTTAAATTTCGTTCATTTTAACAAAAAGTTAAAATTCGGACAGAAATTATGGTATGACCTAATATATATATATATATATATATATATATATATATATATATATATATATATATATATATGTAATTGATAGAAATTGTTAGGAGGATTTGAAATAATCATAATTACGTAATTAATCGAGTCTAGAAAGAACCTCAACAGAATGTAGAAAACACTAGACGGTCGCTTCGTCCTACATTTGGGACTACATCAGCAGTGGGCATCCACTACCGAGAATTGGAAACCGGAGAGTTACGTTATCAGGCAAACGTCATACCAATTGTACAAACGGGCCTGGGTTATATAGAGGTAGCGAATTAAACTCGTTATAGCGCTGCTCGATCAAATATTCCGGGGTGGAACTCATCCGAGTTTCTTCTTACCCATAGGACTGTGCCCCCACGAGCCACGACTACTATCACCAAGCCACTCCATCCAGAGTATTTACAATTGATAAAAATGATGAGTCTCAAATATAGGACGAAACGGCCGTCCAGTGCTTTCTGCATACTGTTGAGGTTTCTTCTAAACTCGATGAATTAATTATGATATATATATATATATATATATATATATATATATATATATATATATATATATATATATATATATATATATATATATATATCATAATTAAGTACGACGATAAACTACATCCGCGTCCTGGTTAAGACGATAAACTACGTCCAATAACAAGGCCTCTGATCAGGGGATTTTGAGGAGCGTTGAACGACCTCTTAATTGCTGTTGTTCCCAGGTCCACCCTGACCCGGTGTTGTAGTATCTTTTAGGATCCCAGCTATGAGCCAATAGTTAACCCCCAAATTGCGTTCAAAATAGTAAAATGTAATAATAGGTTTAATACAAGAAATACTAAGTAAAAAAATATTACCAGCAATACATTTTTGAAAAAATATATTACAACTTCAATATATTACACCTCTAAAATGTTTACTTGTTTCTTGATAAACTACATTTTCTAATTAAATGTAAATGTTTCGCAATTATATTTTGATTTAAGTAACAGTATTTTATAATTTTTAACCCTTTTGTATCTGGTCTTAATATTTTTATCAGGGGTTTTCCAGCAATACATTTTTGAAGGAAAAATATTACCAGAAAGAGATTTTTTGAAGAAAAAAATATTACCAGAAATACATTTTTGAAAAAGAAATATTACCATCAATAAAAATTTTGGCAGCATTAAATAACCCATTAAGGTTGATATGTCGTAAAACAAAGCAAACCAAATCCAAACAATTCTATCTTACTTTCTTTCTTACGTTCTTTTTTTCATTTTCTCACCGAAAACAAGTGGCCTCTCTGATCCGTCATTTCTCTCTTTTCACGCCGTCAAAACAGAATAGAGCATTATTTATGAGGTGTTGGCAGAGCGTAACGATCGTGCGAACTAAGAAACTAACTAAGGGAGGGAAGGAACAAGAATAATTATTATATGATTCTGCGAATTTCCTAGATTAAATAGTATTATTATCTTTCCTCGGATACAAGACACAAAGGCCAGTCAATATCGAGGATTACTGAAATGGGCAATTCCGGAGGCGTAGAGAATAAATAGCTGTAGTCCCTGAACTTGAAAAAGGTAAGATCTTCGTGTTCGAGAAAGCGTCCTCATCTGGAGTCATTTCCAAAGTAACACATTTCTGGAGAATGAACTGAGTGGAACTTCCTCCTTACCAGTGAAATATGAAGGGAATACAAAGTCTCAAGAGCCGCTCTAGGTAGAGGGATACTAAATGTGGTTGTTCTAAGGGATTACATGACGGGAGCAAGAGGGGTATATTATGGAGATATGTAGAGTAGATAACGGTTGACCCTAGACTTGAAGAGGTTAAGATTGTAGTAATCTGAGGAGTATCATCTCGGGAGTCTGTTACACAAAGTTGATGTTCTCGGGAAGAAGTGGTCTGGGTGGAACTTGCATCTTACCAGTGGTTACGAAAGGAATACAAGTCCTAAGAGCCGCTCTAGGCAGAGGGCTACTAAATGTGGTTGTTCTAAGGGAGTACACGGAGGGAGCAAGAGATGCATATTATAGAGATATGTAGGGTATATAACGGTTGACGCTAGACTTGAATGGGTTAAGATTGTAGTAATCTGAGAAGTATCATCTCGGGAGTCTGGAAGGTAATAAGAATGAGTTCTTTCTACGTACCTGGCATGGTGCGTCCTTGCTGTGAATGCTGATTTTATTTGACTCTTTTTATTGTTTTATTGCCGGAGTGTCACAGATTAATGTATTAGATTTTATAGTTTTTCTCATTCCTTCTAAGAAACATTATTATTATTATTATTATTATTATTATTATTATTAGGTGAGAAAACACTGCGTCAAAATAGTAATATTGGCGGATAGACGCAAAATGCACAATATAGCCATGATGACATTCAATTTGGTAAGAGTATACAAGGCACATATTGCACAGCCAAATTTACGTGATATTCTCATTATCTTCGACTCGTTGATGCTTCAACGGAGTGATGACAGCGTTTCTCTACGCACAAACGCCCGTCGTACAGGCAGAGGCCCGCTCGCACACAGGACGCTTCCGTCCGCCTGATCCCGGCGAATTTCCCGCGCTCTCTTACTAGCAAGCCAATGACCCGCCCGTGGAGGTTTTCGAATCATAGTCATATCTTAGCTCCCACTCAGAGCTGCTGAGACACACAACACTTTCCTCAGCACATGAGCTGTTCCATGCAGCGCTGCCACCTTCGCACCTTCAATGACGTTATGTAGCCCGAAAGCGTGATTTTTGCGTGTCGTATCCATAAAATATCTATGAATTAATTATACTGTCACTGTGTCGTTTCGATAACAAGTACAATTTATTATAGTGTCAAAAATAATCATAACAGAATAATTATATGCATTATAATTATCATTAATTCACTCATTCTAAATCAAAGATCATCGACTATACTTTTCTCCTCTACACGGACAAACATGTGGTATTTTCACTATCGGTGAGAACGTAAACAGGGACAGGCCGTTAACGCGTGCGTCAACTAAAATTTCGGATCCTTATCTGTTTTTCAGGTTGTAATAGTAACACTTAGAACTCAACAAAATTCGATGTAAGAAAACCCCAGATACTACTTTTTCCAACCAAATTATCTGGACACATCTAGGACGGCTTCAAGTCGTCTGATAATCGCGTGTGCGTGAAACTCGTTTTACGACTAGAGCCATCATTTCATAGGATTTAAAATTATTAAGCGTCTTTGGCTCGGTCTAGGAAGACAATCTACAGTATGCGATGGATAAATTAGTAAGTAATGAAAAAACACTGACATCTAATTTTAACCGGTATATTTACCATAATTAAACAAAATATCTTGAAATACTAAAGAGTAAATTTATTCGAGAAAATCGCCATTGGCTTCAACCACGGCTTCCAGACGACTTTGGAAATCTCCTGCATCCCTTCTAGACGATCTCCTTGTTTCAATTGGTGAATGCTGCCATAATCCTCGCCTTCAGTTCATCTTTGGTGTTACATGGAGTTTTGCTGGTCTCTCGCTCAACTGCGCCCCACACATAATAATCAAAGGTGTTGCAGTGTGGGGATTTAGGTGGCCAGATATAAAGGGTGATGTAGAAATTTGTCTAACAGCCATGACTGGGTACTCCTGCTTGTGTAGCATGGTGCAGAGTCCTGTTGCCAGGAATAGGGTCTTCCAGCAGCCATCCAAAGGAGACAAAGGAGAGCAAAACATCTCAAGACGATGCAGGGCTCCGTGTTGAGACTGAAGCCCCGTGGGCAGATGAATGTATGCATAGCGCCGCTATAATTTGTAATCACTCCAAACAGCTTCATATTCACCATTAGAGTTATCAAACTCTTTTCAGATACTCTGCACTGTCTCAGATTGACACCCACACGCACACATTTACAGACACGCACCTACGTCATTCTATATACATGGACTGTGTGATTGATTGACTGTTATTGGGATGAAAGCGACGCAGTCGATAAAAATGGCACGATCAAATTTTATTTCTTTATTTTGATTGGTCAAAGAATGAATGTGTCTGTTTAGATACGCAGCAGAGGCAGGCTGTTTTATGAACGGACGCTCGAATTTTTCACATCTGTCGCGTCCGTTTGCATTTAAATGTCAGGTGCTATGTGGGATCAATCAATACATCAACCTAGAAGATATGGCACAAGTTGGTGTCTGTCCATTAAACTGAACAGAAAGTTGATCAAAATAACGGAAATCACACTCACCGGAGAATAGATTCTTGGCCAGCCCCTGGGGAGTGGGATGTATGGATCATCACAAAAATAAAAGAAAAAAATAGTCATGACACCCACGACACGCATATGAAAATACATTTTTACATATAACGAAATAGTAAGCAGAATGATATATATATATATATATATATATATATACATATATATATATATATATATATATATATATATATATATATATGTAAGCAAATGTGTGGATGTAGATCCGACGGTATGATGAAAATGTGGAAAAGACAAATATGTGAGTTTACTGTTTTTTTATTATTTTGTTTTTGTTATTCTGTCGACGTCAGACATTTCGGTCAAATAGACCTTCTTCAGGACATGGTTAATGGAGACATATTTCTATTAGATTTAAGTTAGGTGAAGAGACGATATATACAGGACTAGTCAGAAACAGAAAAACTGAAATTCTAAAGTCAGAGTATTCTTTCTTGGAGTCGGATATATATATATATATATATATATATATATATATATATATATATATATATATGTGTGTGTGTGTGTGTGTGTGTGTGTGTGTGTGTGTGTGTGTGTGTATGTGTGTGTGTGATGGAATATATAATGAAAGACTGTGTATAGTCATAATTCTTTTCTTTTATACAAGAGCCCACTTGCATAAATATAAGTTTTTTTCGCATTAGTATGCCAATATTTGTACGTGAGTCACTGCGCCAATGTGTAAGGCTACTTAGTTTAACGCTTACATTTTAAATGTAATGGTAATATCAGCCATTTCCCCATATGAAATAATTCAGGATTCATTAAAAGAACATATGCAGTATAGTTCGAGTTACGCTTGTTCACTCCCTGCTCATTGCAATGGGATCAAAATGTAGTATCTGTTCACATCGTCTGTAATGGTTATATCAGCCGTTTGTCTATGAGAAAACATTCAGTATTCAGTGACGGAGCTGAAAGTGACACTGCCTGTATTGATTTATAAAATCATTGTCTTAAGACGGGGAAATAGTTTTCTCAAGTCCCACAACAATTAATGCACTTTCCACAATTGATATGGAGCTTCCTTCCTACCCTTTTGTTTGAGCTAGTGTGGAACATCAACACCTTGATTATATGTCGTTATTTTCTCTTCGATTTACATGTGATCTTCATTTTAGCTGTTGCTGTTCTTCAATGCCATCAAGTAATAGAGTTTCTTTAATTTGGTACAGTTTTGTTTGTGATCCTGTAACGACTTTGGTTCTGATAGTTCTAGAAAGAAACACTTGAAGCACATTTTTTTTCCTATTATTGGCCCCTGCGTAAAATTTGAAAAATACAATTCTATTAAACAATTTCTTCAGGCAAATTGTTATCTCAAGTCCGCCAGCTGTTATTGCTCTTTCCTGTAGTGATGGACGTTTCCTTCCTGGAACTATTGCCTGATATTGTGCTGAATGTCAACATCTTGATTATGTCATTATTTACCCTTCCAGTTAAATGTGCTATCCATTTTAGTTGTTGCTGCTGTTGGTGGTCCTCAAGTGGTGTAGCTTCTTTTATTTGGTACAGTTCTTTCTTGTAATTAATTCCACAAGCCTACAAGAGGGATGTCCCTCGTTAAGTCCAGCAAGGGAAGCCTGGTCGAAGTCATAATTAACTCTGATCTGAGAAAATGTTTGGATACAGCTCTCTAAAGGATTATAGATGATGTCGCCCAGGAAACAATCGGTTCCTCGCCTCCTTTCTTTGATCGGCTTGGGTATGACGATAAACTTAATCCGCGTCTTGGGTAAGAGGATAAACTAAATCCGACAGCAAGGCCTCTGAGCAGGAGGTTTTGAGGAGCGTGGAAACACCTCTTAAATTCTGGATTTCCCAGGTCCAGTCTGAGCCGGGGTGGTAGCACCTGATAGGTTCCCAGCTATGGGCAAAAAGTTAATCCCCAAACTGGGGGCAAAACACTATGAAAGTGTAAGAATAGGTTTTAACATCGGCAATACATTTTTGTAAAAAAATTGCCAGCAATAAATGTTTGAAGAAAAAATTATTACCAGCAATACGTCAATAATAACGTCAGTTAATGTCATGTGTGGAGAATTTTATCTGTGTTGGCGGATTTAACCATTTTCTTTTGGTTTTACGATATTGTTGTGTATGTTTGTTTGTGAGAGCAGTAATCTTGTTAAGAAAGGTGAAATAGGGAACATTTTCAGTTAACCATATGAAAATAGCGTCCTCTACATTCCAGTTGCTAAGAACACTCTGTCTTTTGTTTTTAATAATTTCCTTGTTTAATTAAATTCATTTCGTTTTTTGTTTTGAGAAAGTCCACATTGGACGAAACGCGTCAGCAATTAATAGTGTTTTCCTATTGTCATTTATATTTTTAAAAGTTGTCTTATCTACAGGTTAACTCTGAGAAATTTTCATATATATATTGTTGAAACTTGACTAATGCATGGAATAATAATGCAAACACAAAATGTAGTTAGAATAAAATGTATTGAAACAAGAAAGTGTACACAATATTTACATATATTCTTTTGTATATTTCTGGGAAGACCGTTCCTGGAGAATGTGTTGGCTAAGTCGCAGTCGGGCAGAGTCTCTAGTTGGATCTCTGTATTCGCCTCCATGTCTTCCGGTACCAACCATATTTATATCGTCGGTACTCCGCTATGCAAATTAGGTGGATCCTACCACAACATATATATATATATATATATATATATATATATATATATATATATATATATATATATATATATATTTATATATATATATATGTATGTATTAAGGTTTATATATATATATATGTGTTTATTTGGGCAGCAATAATTCTCACAAACATATTTTTCGTTATTTTATACAAAGTTTGATGTAATGAATTTATACGCTAGATGGGATGCGCTTATTACTGGAATTGGGTCGATTTTTCTCTTTGTGTGTGCGTGCGCCAGTTTGTGCATTTATGTTCACTCGTGTGTATGTTTGTGTGTGTGTATGTTTGTGTGCGTATTTGTGTATGTTTGTGTGTGTGCTCGCGCGCGTGTGCGTGCGGGTGTAAATAAATTAAGAAAAGTTCACATGACTCACTTGGTTAGCTGACTCAAGCGTTTCGCATCGAAACACATATCAGGAGAAGATGTTCAATAAATCAAATATTGATCAAACACCTGTCCTTGATGTACGCTCGCTACAAAATCCTTGAGTCGGCTAATCAGATAAGTCACTTGAATTTTTCATAATGTGTTGAATTTAGTTCCCTGTTGAGCGTTTTCTGTCAGAAGTTATGCTAGCCTGAAATAACACGGAAAAGTCTTGTAAATATCATGTATTTTCACAGCATTCAAAAGATAGAAAAACGATTGACGTCCGGTCCGAATTTATGGGAATTGTTACGAACAGATTTAGAAAACTATTTGTATAAGGTCAATGCTTTTATTCGAAAGCGACAGTCAGTTAAATGTCATACGAGATACATGACGGGACGATCAAAAATGGGATAGAACTGTAGTATCTGTTCTTATGTGCAATGGCTATATCAGCCATTTCCCTATCTTTTGATACATGACTGACAAGGTAGATTTTTCCCCGCAGTAGGCTGCCAATTCTTTTTGCGGTAGACAAATTGCCAACCAAGCCTAAAGAACCCAGTCTGTTCTGCTGTTCAACCCAGAGTTCGTGGGAGAATAAACTGATTCATCCCTTACCCAGGGGTATTTGTGTGTAAGTGAATCTAACGAACTCAATTGGAATTCGAACACGACTCTCCGAGTTATATCACCGAGCCGATATCCTTTACAAATAAAAGAAATAACTAAAACTACGGCATCTTTCTTACTCAGTTTTGTAACAGAACTAAGAAACTGAACCGTGAATTAGACAGAATTAAAATTAAAATAGACATAATATGTCAAGATAATTCAACCAGACATGCTTGAATGAAGATATGCTGCATAAATATATATATATATATATATATATATATATATATATACATTTATTTATCCAGGTAAGATGAGAAAGAATAGAGTATAAGTGCAAAATTAAGACTGACACTAAAAATATTGCTGATAAATTAAAATCGGCAATAAGGTTAGTAAACTAAAAGAAGCGTAATTTACTATCGCCTGATGAGATACATTAGATACGCATCGAAATGCGACTGCAGTTGTGTAGCGATTTTGAAATGTTTCCGATGTAATATCCTAAGATATATATATATATATATATATATATATATATATATATATATATATATATATATATATATATATGCGCAGTACTTAGTGGAAAGTACTCAATATAGAGTTGTATGGATATTAGTTTGTAGTGATAGATCTAGCACAGTCAGTTGTATGGATAAGTTTGAAAAAATAGATAAAATAATAGTAATACGCCTGAATATATATATATATATATATATATATATATATATATATATATATACATATATACATATATATATATATATATATATATATATATATATATATATATATATATATATATATATAAATGAACATAAAAGTCAATATATATATATATATATATATATATATATATATATATATGTATAAAAGTGAACATAGAAGTCAATACTTAGAGGCGACAGTCTATTTCATGCTAGATGCAATCGTCAGGCGCACGAGTGGTCTGACGATTGCATCTAGCATGAAACACACTGTCGCCTCTAAGTGTTGACTTCTATGTTAACTTGTATATTTACACACGCTATATCTCTGATATTGAGCACTTTTTCCCATAAATATAGCACACTTTAAGAATATATATATATATATATATATATATATATATATATATATATATATATATATATATATATATATATATTAAAAAGAAGAGAGAATCCGCAAACGTTTTGGTTGTAATGTGGATTTAAAAAAAAATATTACGCTTTATTTACCAAAACAATTGTTTTTATTATATATTATACTTTATTATCGTTTATTATGGATAATAAAACATAATATTAAATCCAAAAACATTTTCGGTTTCTCTCTTCTTTTTAATATATACACACATTTCTCTCGTTGGAAGTACTATAACCTCTTCCTTATATATATATATATATATATATATATATATATATATATATATATATATATATATATATATGCTAAGAAGAATTTGGTAATATTAAAATAGAATTTGGTAACATTAAAATATTTTTTACATAAATTGTTAAAGTTATCTCTTCTACTGTCTCTAAGCAAAACTTATTGACAGCTTCTTTCTCGCTACTTCCCCCTCCCTTCTTTGTTTCTCTTTTCTCCCCCTTCCCTCTCAATATATCACTTCCGTTAAGTTAACCGATTAAATAGGTCAATGTCTGCCCCCCTACTTTAATACTAATTATGATAGATAGAAATATTAAAGTAAACCCTCTCTAAATTCGATCATGTCTCTCACACTACACCTCATTACCCCCTCTGTTAAATTACATAAACTTAATACTACTCGTCAAAAGTGTATAGGTTCATTTCAATTTTCATTTATCATTTTTCGTTTCACCGTTTGGAAGTGGAGTCTGATGAGCCAGTGTTCTTTAAAAAAAAAAAGGCTTGGCGAAATAAATTATTACATGGAGCTTTAAAGTGGTCTGTTTTTCCTTTAATATATATATATATATATATATATATATATATATATATATATATATATATATATATATATATATATATACATATCTATCTATCTATCTATCTCTCTCTCTCTATATATATATATATATATATATAGATATATAGATATATATGTATATTTAGTTTTATTGGTGTGATTTCATGACTCTGGGTTTCACGCTATTTGCTATCGTCGATAGCAATTAGCATGAAACCCAGAGTCATGAAATCACACCAATACAACTAAATATCTATCTATCTATCTATCTATCTATATATATATATATATATATATATATATATATATATATATATATATATATATATATATATATATATATTATATATATATATATATATATATATATAGATAGATAGACATACACGTTAGGAAGGTGTTGTTGAACGAGTTCTGATATTAACTTCAATCGTTTGTTTTTTTCTAATAGTCCTCCTGAATTTGAATATCTTCCAGAAACATCAATAATAATTTGTCAAATAATTCAGAGAGAATAATTTGAGACATGTTCTGCCTCATTCGTTTCATGTTTTCCCTGATTTAAAAAAAAATCCTTTCGTGTTTTCTGGTGTATAACTCAATTATTTCATTTCGAAACTATAAACACAAATTCAGAGAGAAGCTTTATACAGATACACACGCACAGTCATTCGGACACATTCGGACAGAAACACACAAACTCACATATAGCCAGCATATGTCATTCACACACACATTATATATATATATATATATATATATATATATATATATATATATATATATATATATATATATATGTATATGTATATATATATATGTATATATAAATAAACATATATATATATATATATATATGTATGTATGTATGTATATAATTATTTATTCGAAAATTATAATATAAATATATTAGAAAATCTATACAAAAACAGCTATTTTTTTCAACACTTCTGATGTCTTATTAAGTAGATCGTGTTGAATGTCTAAACATTCAAACATTCAGCACCATCACTTGATAAGATAACAAAATCGGTATTTTTGTAGCGATTTTATCACATATTTGTGCTGTCATTTTTGAATAAATAATTATTTTCTTTTTACTCTGTATTCAGCACTCTTTTAACAATACCATTTGTTGGTTATTGCAATTTTTTCGTTATCCACCAATCCTATACATCGACATATATATATATATATATATATATATATATATATATATATATATATATATATATATATATATATATATATATATAGATATATATATATAGATATATATATGGTGTCAAGGAGCTCCGATCCGTGTATGTTTTTTCTGGTAGGGCGGCTAGCCACTCCCTGTTGCAGACGTTTGCTCAGACACGTTTTTGTTTGTTCAACACCAACACCAGTGGTTTTTACTAAAACTTTGCTAAGCAGACCGTAGTTACTGATTCTGGACGCGAGCGCATTATCTGGCGCGACCAGCAGTCCAGTATGCTAAAACACTCCGACACGATCACTTATGGCTGCGTGCTAGCACAACCAACGATCGCTCCCAAATAGATTCGTCTACTCAAAGACCCAATCCGTAGTATAGTTTTCAGTCAATTTCCAAAGGTGCCTCACGCTGGGATCACCTCCCCAGTCGAAAGACGTCGTCTTCCTGATAAATCGACGATAAAATATTTCGAACCCGGGCCTCATGACCGGAAAGCAAGCGTTTTAACCATTCAGGTCATACATACTAACTTAATTTCTTACTTTGTTTGTATATATATATATATATATATATATATATATATATATATATATATATATATATATATATATATATATATAAACGCTCAAACACTAATATTCCATGGTTATAATTTTGAATTTGCAGGTAGGATGAATTGAATCGTGATTTCGATTCCAATGTAATAATTTATAACCATGGAATATTAGTGTTTAAGACTTTTATATTATATTCTTACTCTGTACTGCACATTGAGTTCTAACTGGATTCTATCCTCTTGGGAAATTATGTATATATATATATATATATATATATATATATATATATATATGTGTGTGTGTGTGTGTGTGTGTGTGTGTGTGTGTGTGTGCATTGACCACTAATGTTATCAATATATATATATATATATATATATATATATATATATATATATATATATATATGGTGTATAGAAATACTTTTACAAACATCGGGGACGAGTTCCTCACACCAAAATAAGGACAACAGTCCATATAAGCATTTATCCGCAAATATTTCGTAATTAAATCTTTGTGGTCAGGCGAACTATCGGATTTTGATCATCTTCGATTCATAGTTTGTGGATCCTTTTCTGCAAGGCGACGGTAAAGAGCAGCAATGAGTGGACGAATCGGCTGCCTTCGGTCTGGAAACGCAATCTAAAACATCCGTGCAGCCTCGCTTCCCTTAAAAACCCTTCCGTCTATGTAAAAAATCATATCTGAATATCCTGCCACTGATAAACGGAACACCTGTCAGCTAACTCACTAGTACACACGTTAAACACTGAAGAGAGACTAGCCACAAATGTACACGAATGACAAATGTAACCTAGTCTCTATGGCAATACCGCGCCATCTACAGCAAACTTTCTTTAAACTTAACTCAAAAACGAAGGATTTGCGGACATATTTTTCTATGGAATTTTGCCCTTGTTTAGTGTGAGGAACCCAACCCCCAATTTTATAATTTTTCCTTTTTGATACACTATATATATATATATATGTGTGTGTATATATATATATATATATATATATATATATATATATATATATATATATATATATATATATATACACACACACACACACACATATATATATATATATATATATATGTGTAATTTGGCAGCAACTTTTCTTTCCAACATGTAGAAAAAAAATAAAAAGTCTCATTAGAGAATATGAGAAAATTCAAAAGAAAATATGTAAGACTATGTTGTCTTTAACATTCAACACTACATGTTTGAAATATATATATATATATATATATATATATATATATATATATATATATATATATATATATATATACATATATATATACAGGTATCCCTTAAATAATGCACATTTGATTAATGCGTTTTCAATTAGTACGCTAAAAGTTTTATACACCAAAATTCGATTAGTTAATACATAATACCCTATTAATGCGATAAAACATTCCTCTGTTCATCAGACATCTCTTTGTCTCTGCTTGTAATGCTTGCAAGATTGTCCTCAAAGATATGTAGTTGCTGCTTGATGATAGAATGTATCAATATATAGCATCTCGTAAATTCGGTTCTAGAGATTATTGGCAGTTCTGCAAGAGTGTGCTGAACAACTCCAAATCCTCACCCCCCCCTCATGCGATTCAATCAATTTGAAGTCCTGACATCTAAAGCTGATAAGGTTCACTGCTTTGCTCTAGAATTCACTTCCAACTCATTACTCAAGTCATATGGGGTACCCACACCTAATTTCGCTAATAAGGTTCTACTGATTGATATGTGCATGACCCCGTCTCTGGTATCCGACATCATTTCTAAATTAGATTTCCATAAGGGAAGCGGAGGTGACAGAATCCAAGCCATCGTTTTAAAGAAATGTGCATCTGAGCTTTTTTTTTTTTAAGCTTATCACCCCAAGCAAGGCTGGAAGCCACTAGCACGCAAGGGGTTACAGAAGGTTTGGAGGAAGAGCAGATAGGAGTGGTAAAGGAGAGGATGTGGAGAAAGATAGTGGATCGATCAAGGCAAGGGGGTTACAGAAGATTTGGAGCGAGAGCAGATAGGAATGAAAGGTGAAAGGATGTGGAGAAGGGAAGTGGATAAATCAAGGCAACTGGAGATGTCGATTGACGTCACACTTAAATAGTTGGAGATTGTATTTGTCAGGGAAACAGGAATAAGGAAGGGAGTTCCACAGGCGAGATGTGCGAGATATGAAGCTATTGGAGTAGAAGAGACGTCTACATCTAACAGTTTCAACGGTGAAGGGGTGGGAACGGGGTGCCAGCTTCGTAGGACGTTTAAATTCATGAGGCCTAGGAACCAGCGAAAGCAGCTCCTCGGAGCAATTACCGTGAAAGTATTTTTAAAAAAGACAGCAGTTCTGTACAAACTTTACAACTATTGTCTCGCTGCTTCTTGCTTCCAAGTTAGCTGGAAGTCATCTTCTGTAGTTCCGGTATTGAAGAACTCTTGAGAATCTTGTCCCCTAACGCTTTTCCGCAAAGTATTCAAGGCTATAATCAATTCTGATTTGGTTAAGGACCTCAGCACCTAATTTTGTAAATGTATCATGCATTTTCTCACACATTGATATTTAGACACTTTGTCTCAGCATCTAACATTGAATATAAATTATGCAATTTATCAAGCGTCAAGTCTAAACACCGTGTCTCAGTATCTAGCTTAAACAATTTGTCTCACCATGTATCTTTAAATAAGAATTATGCATTTTCCCACACATCAATATTTAAGCAATTTGTCTCAGCATCTAACATTGAATATAAATTGTGCAATTTATCAAGCATCATTCTTCAGACACTTTTAGCACCAGATATGATATCTATATGGTTGAAAGTTTTGATGAAAAGCCAGCAACTGTAGCGAAAAGGACGAAAACACGAATAGTAAGTGTTTGTTCAAGTCTTTTTTTTTCTTTGCAACTGCGGTTTCGTCCTTGAATTTTTGAAGGAAAAAATATTACCAGCAATAAATTTTTGGGAGAAAAAAAAAGATTAGCAACAATACATTTTTTTTAATAAATATTTCTAGCAATAAAAAAACTTGTCGGCTTCAAATAACACATTGAGCTTGATATGCCGTAAAACAAAACAAAACAAACCAAGCAACTGCGGTCAGAATTGGTCTGAGCATCTGATATAAGCGAACCGAATCCCTATTTCGAGCTTTCATTCGCCCTACGGCCGTCATGCAAGCGAGGACACGCAGTGTTAACAATAGAGTTCCAAGATGTTTTGATAAAGCAAAAGCCGACGAAGAAGATCCCCTCTAGTTTGTCAAACCGAAATTCCTTAAACGGGCGCCACGACTCGAAAAACAAACCACTTAACAATGTATGGTGCGAATATATATATATATATATATATATATATATGCATGTATATAAATATATATATATACATATATATATATGATCTAATATTTTGATCATATATATATATATATATATATATGCATGTATATAAATATATATATATACATATATATATATATATGATCTAATATTTCGATCATATATATATATATATATATATATATATATGCATGTATATAAATATATATATATATATACATATATATATATATGGATATATATATATTTATATACATGTATATATATATATATGCATGTATATAAATATATATACATATATATATATATATATACATATATATATATATGGATATATATATTTATATACATGCATATATATATATATGCATGTATATAAATATATATACATATATATATATGTATATATATATATATGCATGTATATAAATATATATATATGTATATATATGTATATATATATATATTTATATACATGCATATATATATATATATGCATGTATATAAATATATATATATACATATATATATATATATATGTATATATATTTATATACATGCATATATATATATATATATATATATATATATATATATATGATCTGAATATTAGAAAGAGCAATACAAATACAGAAAGGTATGTACTTCTTTTTTCTAGATTATCCAAATGCGTTTTATTAAGCACACCACAAAGAACGGTCGTACTTCCTTGGTATGGTTGATTTATTTGGGAAAGATATTGGAACAATACATAATTTATATTGGCAGCAAGCCACATACGGAGACAAAATGAATTGATTCCAGTGAATCCCCCGTATTCGTGGCGGTTAGGGACCAGTACCGGTCGCGAATCGTTAGAATTCGCGAATACTCGTAACTCCCCTAAACAGGCTTCTAAGTACCTATTTCGATTGTTTAAATCACACATGCTTGAAATATTCATCCTGAACACTTTACAAACATTTGAGACACTTTTAAAAGCATTTCTGAAAAAATAGTATCAGTGACCATACACTTAGCGTAAATTTTCTTTCATACATACTGTAATGACAAAAGTACGCCTGTCTAGGTTTTAAGAAAGCTTTATTCAACTCAGAGTACAAGGTTCGCGCATAGTGTCCTTTTATAGTCCCAGTAAACAGAAATAGCTCTCGCAAAGACGAGAGTAAGAAGACAAGGGAAAACCACACTTGATTATTCATAACACGTACAATAATTGTTTTAATTACGCATAGATCGATACAACCATTGAAAATACTGTACAGAATATGTGTAAAAAGACATAAAATATAAAGTCTTAAATATTTTCTAAAAACACAACTGTGAGGATGTTCCCTAGACTTAGCATAAGCCAATTTTAAGACCCCAGCCGCAGCCCCTAACAAAGAACAAAACCCATGCACTACGTCTATGTTTCTTGGTTGTTTTTTTTACAAATGAAGATGTACAATTTTGATAATTTTAACATAAAAATGGAATGTTTTAAGTCACTTGACACTAGGATGGCTAGCTCCTTTGATATATATAAAATGGCCAAGGTGTCGTTTTCGACACTTTATGTTTGTTTTTTAATATTGAAAAATAATCATATATGGTTAATAAAATTACTCATATGTTTGCAATACATAGTTTATTAAAGAATATTACTATTACACAACATTAGACATCATTTTGAAGTAGGCTATAACATTATTTCTACAATCCTGTAGGACCAACTATTTGGCAATATCTTAGATTCCACAATCTGTACATGTTACTAACAGAAATATGATATTATTTCAATGCATTTACCCTATAAATAGCCTAGGTGTCAAAATCGAAACCTCGGACATTCAAGGTAAAACCTCAAATATCAGCTATTCCACTGAATATTTTTTAAAGAATTAACTCTGTTAAGCATCTTTGCTAAAATTCAATAATTGTCCATAAGCCTCAGCATCGAAACAAAACTAGTTATACCATAGTAATTTGTTGAAAATTTGAAGGTGTCGAAAACGACACCTCGGCCATCCTAGTGTTAAATAACAGGAAAATAATACACGAATATTTTAAATCTGTTCTATCGAACATAACGAATAATTTGTACATATGTTCTTCAGCAAAACACGCGAACGTTCGGTGTTTCCGCAAATAACAAATACATATGTTCTAAAGAAAAATCCGCGATTATGTGAATCCGTGAATGCTGAAACGCGTATAGACGGGGTCTCCCTGTAAATATAAAACAAATTGTCCTCACTTAGACCTGAAGGCTTTATCCGCTCGAATACACTTTTGATCATTAATCTGAGACAACGATTGTATACAGCTGACAGCATATATATATATATATATATATATATATATATATATATATATATATATATATATATATATGCAAGTTTCATTAAAAACGACAGACAAGGTACTATGGTTAAGTTTTTTATTTAATTTTTCTTGTGTTCGAACAAGAGCTTTCTTTGCTGGACAAAGGGTGTGTAAGAACTGTCCAAATGTTTTATATTTTCGAGCGCTTTCGGCTATACATTTAGCCATTATCAAGGATGATTTGATTTTTCTGTTTAATTGAGTATGTGCATTATGTGTATGTCTTAGTATGTAGTAGTGGTGTTTTAATTTCCAAATACGGTTAGCACGTTGTGGCTTTGTTCGTAGTTAATATTGTTGAGGGTAGGCTTTTTCTTTTTTATTATTAAAGCCTCCATTATTTTTAACCTTTTTTTACAGGTGGAAGCAATTAATATATTTCTGTTTTCTACTAGTATATTTCTAATGGAGTCTGGTAAATTTTTGTGTGTGTTTAAATGGGTTCTAATGGAGTTGTGATCGGATAGGTGTACCGTAAGACGTCTGGATAAGCATGTGGTTGTGTAACCGATGTAATTATTTATGAGTCCGGTTTCGTTACGAAATATATATATATATATATATATATATATATATATATATATATATATATATATATATATGAACAAGTTTGGCGCTATACATAATATCTCTATGAAAGTTTCGACGAAAACGTAAAAGGTGAGCAACTAGCCACGGTTGAAAACTAAACGAATCAGGAAAATAAAAGGTGATGTTCATTTTGCTGCCATATCCTGTGGTAAGATGTCGTCTGATGTTCTGATATAAGGAAAGCGAACCCCCTATGCCGAGATTCCGATGTCCCTACAATCAGCATACATGCAAAAACGTGCAATTTCAACGACAAAATTCCAAGGCATATTTCAATAATCCAAGAGCCGACAAAGAATATCTCGTCTAGTTTTGTTAGAAAGTTTGCCGAAACTACTCCTATCACAAAGTATCCAATGTTCAATGTTCTTATCTACTCTACCAAATATTTTATAGCAGATCGATACCCCGATGTATTTGAAGTATGCAGTGTTTACTGATTTCTACTCTTTAATTTTTATTATATATTCAATATACGTGCTATCACCGCTTTCAGTTGTAAATAATAGGTTCTGTTTTGGAACGGTTTATCTTGAGTCTTACTTTCAGGAACTCTTGGTTGAATATGTTGACTGATGATTATTTTCCCCAAGAAATATGTCTATATGGCGCGTGCAACTAGAAGGCCGGTGCGTAAACGGCCGAAAAGTTGTGATAAACATGACGGAAAAGATGAGGACAATAGTAAATAGTTTTCCCAAGAGGTTATCACGGATAATAAAGAAAAAATATCTGCGAAGAGCCAGGACTGAATACATTCTGGAGGTGTGCGATTTTTAATAAAATGCTACAATTATATTGTTATAAGATATCATTAAACGTGATCATGGGTAGTTAGTGTGTTTTACCCACACCCTATAAATCTGACCGTACATAGATTTGCTTAACCTACAAAATATAGAAAATTGCGTGTAACAAGTAAAAATAAAAACACCAAAATGAAAAATAAAAACAAAAAAACTATAAATAAAAAGGCTAAATAAATCTAAAAATAAAAAAGAATAAAAATAACAAGTAAAAGTAAAAGCAAAACATGTAAATTTAAAAACATGAAAAGTAAAAATATAAAGAAAAAACTAAAATTAAGAAAAAACATCAATTTAAAAAAAAATAAAAATAAAAAGTAAAAATAAAATAAATATAACCATAAAAACAAAACAAAAACAAAGTAAAAAATGAAAACAAAAATTTAAAAAATGTAAATAAATAAAAATAAAAACAAAAGTAAAAACAAAGAAGTAAAAATAGAAACGAAAAAATAGAAAAAATAAAAATGTAAAAGTGGATAATGAAAACAAAATTAAAAACAAAAAGTAAAAATATAAAACGTGAAAATATGCAGAAAAAATAAAAAATTATGAATAAAACAAAAAAAGCAAAAACATAAAAAATAAAAACAAAAATGTAAAAATAAAAACAAAAATGTAAAAATAAAAACAAAAATGTAAAAATAAAAGCAAAAATGTAAAAATAAAAGCAAAAATATCAAAATTACGATTTTTAGAAGTTTTCGAGAGGTATTCCGCTTTGATGTGACCTCAGGTCACAGCGACAATCCCGATTTTATGTATGATGGACTCAGTCGTCTAACTATAATTTCTACAAGGGTGTAGAATTAATTTCAACTCGGAACTAATTTCAACTGGAAACTAATTTCTATCGTGAAGTTTTCAAACGAAATTAAAATTTAATTTATTGATTTTCTTAAATTTTGATCAATAACGTCTTCTTTTGAACGAGTGTTTACAAAAGAACGCAGCTAATGTAATATTTTTTCTACAAAGAACATTGCATTTTTTTTTTGATCAGATTTAAATGAATAAAAGCAAATAAAACAAGTACCATTCATTTGCAACAAAAAGAATGAAAGTTGCAGAAAAGATGAATTCTGAATTAGCTTATCTACTGAGGATTTTTAATGCTAAATTAAAAAAAACATTAACACCAGCTCATTACATTTTGTTTAGGAATTCACGGAAAACGAGAACTTTGATTTTAAATCAAATTAAAATTAGTTCCAAATTGAAATTAATTCTGAGTTGAAATTAAATCCGAGTTGAAATAACTTGTGAGTTGAAATTAGTTCCGTGGTGAAATTACTTCCAAGTTGGAATTACTTCCGAGTTGAATTACATCCGAGTTGGAACTAGTTCTATCACTCGAAAAAAAGTATGGAAATATTTTTACACGGGAGGATTTCTTTGAGTTTATATAAATATCTTTCTGATATTTTCCTGTTTGCCATGCATCTATTTTTGCCCTTAATCCTATTTTCCCATTTCTTCTGTCATATACATTCCTCGATTCTTTCTCAAAGACCTTACAATGAAGATGTTTTGTTCTGTTTTGACTGATATACTGGAAAATCAAAAGAAGAAAAACTCAAAGAAAAGGCAGATTGATCAGGCATACAAATTCAATTTCTACACAGCGAAAGGGTTGACTGACTCTTAATCGTTATCAGCAAGACGAAACCAACTGGCTAATGTCTATAAAAATTGGACGAAAAAAGGCCTTCAATTTAGAGATTGAATCCACATGAATAGATTTGCCATTGAATGTCACAGACACGGAGAACAGTATAAAACTTTTATTAAGTTTTTTCTCTAGTTCCTACACTTTTCATTTTTGCGAGGTGAGGGCGAAGAAAGTATGAGAAAAAGTTTGTAATGATTCTTGTCTCAAGCATTTCAGTCAATTCATTAGAGGTGGATTCAACGCGATATGAATAATTTCAACTCGGAACTAATTTCACCTCGGAATTAATTCCAACTCGGAACTAATTTCACCTCGGAATTAATTCCAACTCGGAACTAATTTCACCTCGGAATTAATTTCAACTCGGAACTAATTTCACTTCGGAACTAATTTCAACTCGGAACTAATTTCACCTCAGAATTAATTTCAACTCGGAACTAATTTCGCCTCGGAACTAATTTCAACTAGGAATTTCAACGCGATATGATCGTATTATCAATTTGAATGAATTCATGTCCTAATATTTTCATAGAATTTATCTATTTTCTGTTAATATAACATTACAATGAATGGAAACGCGGGACCAAACAGCGACAGTGAAGAGGCATGTGGAGAGCCATGATCGCCCATGTCGTAAAGGCCACAGCGCATAAAAGAAAAAGAAAACATTGCTTAGATTTTACACAAGATCTACAAACATTGCTCATCCAGTGAATATTAAAATCGTTCATATTAATGTTAATAAAACAAAAAAACAAAACAAACAAAAAACAAACAAAAAAAAACGTCATGCTATCCGCACAGCTAGGCTAATGTTTCCGGATGCAACAACTATTTAGTTTTAGACTCGTCTTGTCGACGCTTTCATAGAGATGCCAAACATGACGCCTATCTCGTTTAGAAATATCTAGACTGTCTTCTGTTTGCAACTACATTCTCAGCTGAATGGTTACAAATAATCAATAGCAAATGAATCCTTGAAGTTCTTGATAAGGACCTCTCCTTCTTCGAATCTCAAGGACTTTCGCTACAGAACTGAAAACAATTAACAGCAACAACAACTAAAATAGATAGCTCATGTATCGCGCAGAAAACTAATGGCATCGTGAACATGCTGATATTCCTCATTACTTCAAATAAAAGATTAAAAAGGAAGCCCCCATCAATAAAGAGCGATAACAGCTACTGGAGTTGAGAAAACTATTTTCCCTAAAAAAATTGTTCTAGGAGAAAGGCTTTACAAATTTTAATCGAAAGTGGAAATATGTCAGTGAATGTCGAATGCTTCCTTATAAGGAAACAGCTAATATTACCATTGCTATTAGAGATGAGGAGAACAGATACTACACTTTGAACCCAGTCCGGTGACAAGAGCGTAAACAAAGGCGTATGTGGAGCAGAGCCGGTTGCTCGGCCAATGAAATAAAAATATTTCCTCGTAAGGAAAGGGCTCATATTACATAAATATCAGAAATTTCGAGAATAGATACTTGACATTAACCCCAACCCGATAGTCAGGGAGTAAATAAAAGCGTAACTCGAGTAGCACTGGCTAATCGGTCAAAGAATGCTTCTTTGTAAGGAAAGGTTTAATATTCTCATTACTATTTGAGATAACGACAACAGATACTACACTTTGATCCCCGTCCGGTGGTCATATGGGTGAAGGAAAGCATAACTCGAGTAGCGATGGCTGCTCGATCAATTAATGCGGAATGTTTCTTTATAAGGAACCATTAGAGATTAGGAAACTGATATTACACTTTGATCCCCGCCCGATGATCAAGGAGAGAATAAGGTAAATGTAAATCTAGTAGCAATGAATGCCGAATGTTTCCTTGTAAGGAAACGGCAAATATTACTATAAACATTAGAAATTTGAGAAGAACTACTAAAATTTTAACCCAACCCGATAGCAGGCGAGTGGAGAAAAATCGTAACTCCAGTAGCACTGGCGATGAATGCCAAATGTTTCCTTGTAAGGAAACAACAAATATTACCAATATTTACCAATATCATTAGAAATTGGAGAGGAGATACTAATCTTTGAACTCAGTCCGATAGTTAGGAAGTGAAGAAAATCGAGCAGCATCATAAGGAAACTGCTATTCTCATTACCAATATAGAAAAAAAGCGATAGTACACTTTGATGCCAGCCCGATTGCAAAGTGGTGAAGAAAACCATAAATCGAGATGCATTGGT
>OZ038503.1:38108510-38131010 GCA_964036315.1 Acanthosepion esculentum | reverse complement strand
GTCCCCAGAACATTATACTGAACCGGTGCTTGACAGTACTTACTGCTAAATTCAAAGAGCTTTCAAAGCTTCTTCGGATTTTAGATCGCTTATCCTTTGAATTTAGCTCAACTTTCGTTTCATCAGAGAAGAGAACATTTCGTAAAAAAATCAGGTGAGTCACTTTTATCGAACAGCACTGTATATGTGTGTGTGTCTGTGGTAATATATATATATATATATATATATATATATATATATATATATATATATATATATCTTAAAAAGATAAAATGCTAACCGGAACACTACCGCGGTTTGGACCGCCAAGTTTTCCTCAGGTGGTTTACTCAGTGAATTAGAGACAACACAAGAACTAAAATGTCTTAATGCGGAACCCGAAGTAATGTGTGAAGTTTGGAATTTCTCGTGTTGTCTCTGATTAATTCGTAGAGTAATCCTCCTAACGAGACCCTTGCAGTGAAAACCGCGGTTGTGTTCCGGTCAGCGTTTTATTTTTTCAGATATTAAATCGCTCTATAGGTTTGATTTTTCTTAGTTGAAATTGAACACTTCTTTAAGATGTTTGGTTTTAACAAATATTTCAGTTTTATTTATTTCGGTATACACACACACACATATATATGTATATGTTTCGTAGTAGTTAATCGAGAGGAAGCATTGGACAGTCTATCTGCGACAACGGAGAATCAAACCTGGATCGTTACGGTAAAATTCAAGCGTCTTACCACTGGACCAATGGACATTGCTGATGATGAAGAAACTAACTAGACTCAATATTGCGCAGCTACGTTCTAAATTCCGGTGGTAATACTCATCCAAGTACGCATAACCCAACAGATCGGGCCAAAACAACGTCTTGTTTCACCAAGGTATTGTTCGTCTGATCTGACTCTTATAGATATTGAGCATAGTAGGAGGAGTCCGATACTTTCTGGAACCTTACAAGAAACTGAACAAACTTTCCATCCGTTAGCCATGGTCCGGATATATAAGTTACATTTGAGGCGTGAAGTGAACTTGACTCCCACTACGTGTTCATGGGTAGGAATCTCCTTGGCGGTAGAAGAGTTCTACATGAACAGAGAGAATCCATGGCCTGCTCGGCGATGACGAAACGTTAATAGCTTTGTTTGAGATATTAAATGTTAGAAATAACATTCTAAGCGTATAAAAATATGTTTATAACATTAGGTGTGTGCGAAAGTTCCTTCTTCTTCTGCAAATAGAGGACGTACATACAGCCCTCTTCTATGTGACATATTGCTTGAGGAGCGTGGCGATCATCCCTTCAGGAGCCTGGCGATCATCCCTTCAGGAGCTTAGTGATCGTCCCTTCAGGAGCCTAGCGATCATCCCTTTAGGTGCCTGGTGATCGTCCCTTCAGGAACCTGGCGATCGTCCCTTCGGGAGCTTGGCGATCATCCCTTGAGGTGCCTGGCGATTATATTTCTCCACAATTTCATGTATTATGTATCTCTTAATATTTTTTTTTATATATCTCCTAACTGCTCAAGCTCTCTAGGTAAGTTATGCGTTGTTTTCCACTGATCCTCTTACCTTCAATATGTTCTGTGTGTGTCAAATGTTCCAAGTCTTCGATCGTCTATGCATACTATACCATTTCAAGTCCAATTTGGGACTAATCAAAGTCATTTTGGGACTAAGCAAGTTCTGAATGAAATTGCAAAGTTCGGAATGGGAACGTAGCAAATTCAAAATAAAAATACTGAGTTCAGGATGGGACGTAGCAAATTCAAACTGAAAATAGCAAGTTCAGAATGGGACGTAGCAAATTCAAAATGAAAAAAGCCAAGTTCATAATGGGACGTAGCAAATTTAAAATGAAATAGCCAAGTTCAGAATGGGACGTAGCAAATTCAAAATAAAAATACCACGTTCAGAATAGGACGTAGCAAATTCAAAGTGAAATAGCTAAGTTCAGAATAGGACGTAGCAAATTCAAAATAAAAATACCAAGTTAAGAATAGGACGTAGCAAATTCAAAATGAAATAGGCAAAACTTAATTTGGAACGAAGTAAATTCATAATGAAATAAGTTTGTATTGGGACGAAGCAAATTCATTATGGAAAAATGTTTCGAAATTATCTGCGAGTTTCAATAAGCAAATATTATGGATTCAAAAATCAACTGGGCGGGAAAATCAGATAATTAAATTGGCACTTTCATTCGTAAGACAATCAGGGAGAAGAGAAGAAGAAAGGGATGGATAGAGTGTATATAGTTTCAAAAAAGAGAGAATAAGAGAGAGTTATTCAAAGTGAAATGATTTGGGGAACAACAGGGCAAATCTCAAAAGTCCTGATAAAAAACAGCAAGGAAATTCTGAATGCATATATCAAGGCAGAGTTTGAAAAAAGTTAGGTATAGTGAGAGATTTTAAGCGCTGAAAGTTGCATGCAAAAAACATACAACTTGCATGAATTTTCTTGATTTATTCATTGATCCTAGAAGATAAAACATTTCAGTAAAGTATAGTTGAACATTATTATTTCATCATGTTATAGTGAAAGACACATTGTCTAGATAATAGACTCTCCCATCTATTATAAGTAGGAGTCAGTAGTAGTCGAGGAAAGGAGTAGTAGTCAGCGACCACAACTCGATTACTCTGCGTAACACTTTATTACAAGTTCCTAACGTTTCTGTACGTTTAACCTATTTAGGACGCATTTAGTCCGAATACAGTTTCCACTAAGGAAATAACTCCACAACACATCATGAAAATAATTCATTTTAAAATGTTTTAGAAAAGTAATTGCTCAGTCCCAAATTGAATTTGCCTAATACATTTTGCATTTATACATCTAATACATTTCTTTTTATTTTGAATTTGCTATGTCACAATTTAAATTTGATTATTCCATTTTGAATTTGCTATGTTCCAATTTAAATTTGACTATTCCATTTTTAATTTACTACGTCACAATTTAAATTTGACTATTCTATTTTGAATTTGCTATGTCACATTAAGAATTTGACTATTCCATTTTGAACTTGGCTATTTCATTATGAACTTTAGTCCAAAAATGAATTTGATTAGTCCCAAATTGAACTTGTAAGTGTATAGTTGCTACCTATGATCGGAGAATGGAGATATTTGGTTGATATGCAATATTGCAAGTGAATGAAATTATTAATCCTGACCCTAACGTAGAATCGAACACACACTCTCTTTTCAAATAAATTCCACACATGATAGATGCCTGAGTATTTTTACGGTGAAGGTCGAGTGAGAATCGCTATAGTGGTATTCTTTATTCAATAAAGAATCCGTATTTCTCACCGTTTCGCTCAAAGCTTCCTGAAACTCACAACATATCATTGTAAATCAGAGAAATGTAATATCAATGTTCTGATACTGTTCATGGTCATAACTCAATTTCATTGCTAGAGAAAGATTCTGTTGATAATTAATTTATTAGGCAGTAATTAAAAAATGTTAATTCTTATTTACAGCTCTTGATACGAGAAATCTTTGCGTATAGTATTGTCAGTAACGCTTGTGTTAATAGCTGTCTATAATTATTTGTGGTTTGCAATACATTTCTACATTGAGCTGTCAAGTGTCGTAGGATGTGTAACTGATATTGTGTACAGTGTCGATCGAATTGAAGCAAGCCGACGTGACATCGATTCTACAAGTGGTTGGTAGAATTCTGAAGAGACTTCGAGTTATTCAATCGCGATAGCTGTCAACATATCTTTTATATGTGTAGCTATTTTCTATGCTAATTTGTTGGTCGCTCGTATTGTAACACCCACAGAAAAAAGCTGTGGATTAAACGGTAACTGAAAGGATTGCAGTCTTATTTTTGCAATCGGTATCGCCTCAAGTAAGTTAGTACAGCCTCTAGCACGCAACGGGTAACAAGGTGTGGAGGGATTAGGAACAGAAACATTAGTAATGAAGAGAAAGAGAAAAGAGAATTTAGGAAGATAGTAGATAGCGATTTACATTGCATTTAAATTTTTGCAGTTTAAAGTTAGCTGGAAAGCATGGAGATGAGAGGGAGTTCCACAAGCGAGAAGAGAAAGAGTCAGCACAGGAGTTACGGCTACATCTAGCTAGCCCAACTGTAGAATGATGAGATTTCGCCGCGAATATATTATTGGGCTTAAATTCATTAGTGTTGGTTCATATTGATATAGAGGGCCCCGAGAAACTGATTTTTTTAAAAATTATTTTCGTCGTGTAACATATTAGTTTTGTCAACAAGTATGTTCCTGCATTGTGAAGGTGGATAGAAATGTGTCTTTAAATGTCGTGCGATAGAACTTATATCTGACGTATGGAGTGTAAGACGTCTTGATAATGTTATAGTTGTGAATCAACAGATATACTTTCTTTTTTGTCAGAGTTAAAATCTCCCAAAACATTTAAACTGACATACAGTATTGGTCTTTCCTGAGATACTAGTTGATATATATATATATATATATATATATATATATATATATATATATATATATATATATATATATAAACTCGCTACATATATATATATATATATATATATATATGTCTGAAATTAATACAATTAGACATGACTAAAAGAGATTGTGCTGCTCAAATGCACAAATCTTATATACACACACACACACACATATATATATATATATATATATATATATATATATATATATATATAACGTAAATCATTCAAGCAAAAAACAAATACTGAAGCTAATTATACGGCAAGAATCACTCTCGCAAACAATATTTAATAAAATACAATCAACTTCGAATCCTACGAATTGTAAGATCGAGTCTTACAATATCTCATTGCTAAAAAAAACACTCTTTCGGACTGCACAATCTTTCGATGTCGCATTACTACCTGGAATTTAACAAAAACACACGGAAATGTCTACCAGATGATGGTCGTTCGAAACGACTGAAATCCCGGCTAGTAGAAAAAATAAGACCAGATAAAACCGGAATTTATAAACAAGGATCATACCATTCATTAACGGATTCGAAATTGATTGTATTTTATTATTAAATGTTGTTTGCGAGAGTGATTCTTGCCGTATAATTAGCTTCAGTATTTGTTTTTTGTTTGAATGATTTACGTTACATAAATTGAATACGCACTACATAATTGATATATATATATATATATATATATATATATATATATGTATATATATATATATATTGTAAACTCGCTACATATATATATATATATATATATATATATATATATATAAGATTTGTGCATTTCAGCAGCACATTCTCTTTTAGTCATGTCTAATTGTATTAATTTCAGACATTATGTCCGCTAATTTATAACAAAATCCGTTCATACTCACGAATAACTTTCCGTGTGTTGATTTTAAGGGATGAGAGAAATGTACTATAGCTGCTTAAATTTCTTTTATTTTAATTTCTCAAGTACTTTTGATCTTTTTCCAAGATCATCTTCAGAGGTGCAAGTAATACAAAACTATATGTTGTTCATTAATATAAGTATTTATACAAAGTTGTGTGTTGTTTTCCATTACCTAAATTTTTTCATTATGCTTTTAAATGCAAAACGGTTGACAATGTGCTGAGCGTTCATTAGAACGTGAAAAAAGTATCCATTATGGAATTTATTCTCTCCATGTTATAATGTCATGGTCAATCGCGCATTAAATCTAAAGAATAGACATAATATCTGTCATTTATTCAATCAGACTCACACACACACACACACACACACACACACACACACACACACACACACATATATATATATATATATATATATATATATATATATATATATATTATAAACAGAGCATTTACTTAAATATTTGTATCCAAAAAAAGAATGTTAAACATAAAAATGTCTTTAAATATATATATTTGTGTATTTAGGCAGCAATCATTCTTTCATGCACATTTCATTAATAACGACTGACAAGGTGCTTTTATTTATTTTTTTATATAATTTCTTGTGCGATCTAATAAAGTTTTTCTTTTCAGATGATAAATTATATAAAAACTGTCCGAATGTTCTTTTTATCCGAGCGCTTTCGGCTATACATTTAGCCATTTTCAAGGATTATATTTCAATTGTTAGAATTAGAAACAGTTTGTTATATGTATGTTTTATAAGATGTTTCATTTTTCGAGAAATTATATAAAAAATTAAATAAAAGCACCTTGTCAGTCGTTTTTAATGAAATGTGCATTATATATATATATATATATATATATATATATATATATATATATATATATATATATATATATATATGGGGGGTGCGTGTATGTGTGTATGTGATAGGATAAAGAACAAATATGAAACATTTAAAAAATTAACATTTACCACATTTATTTACACCTCATCATTTATTTATCTGTTGAAGCGTTAATAAAAGCGAAACATGCCAAATTTATAAACGTTTCCTTTTTGTTCGTTATGCAGCCAGTCTTGAACCTAAGAGTTCCACCGATTCCTTTGATAAACTCAAATCCCTGATTAAGTCGCTCAGATCTTGATCAAACATTATCGGTTCAGATAATAATCTCCCAGAATCATTGTCATTGCAATTCTTGCCCATGTCGACGAAGTCTTTCGCAATATCACGGTCCGATTCTTCAATATCACAAGATGTAAAGCCTTTGAAGTCAGGAATCTGGATTTCATTGGAGTGCGGTGCAGGTCTGACAGCTGAGTTGAGAGAAAATATAGTTCACAGATTTTTGTCAATAATGTCAATATGATTCGTCGGAATGCCAAACTTATGCGGAGATCGCGTAACTCTAGTCTACTAGGGTAAGTGCTCCTGACATATTTTTTCAGAGAATATGTAGTACCTAGGATTTGTCTTGATCGCCTCGCTTCACTTCGAAGTTAGCAGGATAGGCTTCTCGGGCAAAATCATTGATCGGTTTTCTGGTATTCGTTGTGGTAAACTCGCTACATATACCGGATGATATTGTCCATATTGCCTAATAAAATAACTGTTCACCCCCAAAATATTTAATATCTTAAAAACCACTAAACTAATTGAGATTTTTTCCCATATTTTCAGATAAGACGTTCAGCCAACTTACTGCCATTTTTCGTAAGAATAACTGAAAAACCATTTGAGATATTCAGCTGGAAAGAGAACAGCTAAAAATCGTTTTGTATCAGACCCATTGTTTTCTCAAATGAGTAATGGCGAGACGAAAAAGATCATTCAGGCCTTCAGTAATGGTACCAGCATTCATGCTATTTTTTCATCTTCAAAGTCCAAGAGAACGATGAATAAGTTTAAAAAAGAGGGAACAGTAGAGAGGAAAACTGGATCAGGGGGGTCACAACAGGAAACGGAGCCTCATTTCAGCGTAGAGCTAAAGCGATCAATTAGAAAAGATCCAACTCAAGTCATAAGACGTTTGTCACTTGAGAGATGAGTTTCAGCTATAACAGTCCAAAGAGCAGTGAAAGAAAAAGACTTGAAAATGAAATCGTACGTGAAACGTGTGAGGCATCTTGTTACGCCAGGGCAGCATATATATATATATATATATATATATATATATATATATATATATATATATATATATATATATATATATATATATAGTTAAAGACCGGAAGCTCATGAAGGTTTGACATAAAGCTTATATATATATATATATATATATATATATATATATATATATATATATATATATATATATAGTTAAAGACCGGAAGCTCATGAAGGTTTGACATAAAGCTTATATATATATATATATATATATGTATATATATATATATATATATATATATATATATATATATATATATGTGTATGTGTGTGTGTGTGTGTGTGTGTGTGTGTGTGTGTGTGTGTGTGTGTGTGTGTGTATGAGCTTCATGTCAATCCTTCATGAGCTTCCGGTCTTTAACTCTGATTAATCAATGATGAACATGTCACTTTCGTTTATGATCGATTACATCATGATTCTTATGTCAAGCTTGGAGAGTAATTATACATTCTTATTACTCAAATTAGAGTTCATTAATGTTATAAAAAAACTCGGAGACCTCCAGTAAGATATCTTTAATCATTTCTAAGATACAACGATTCAGAGCTTGATCAAACAAATGAATAATTTTGCTTTTACACGATTTGGATAATTTTGCTGTTACAGCCGGTATAACAAAATAAATTGGAATTGTATGGGCATACCACTGATGAAATTAGGAATGGTTTGATTATGAATAGTTTTTAATAGTTTTAACACCGATGTGCACTGAGATATCGTTAGAAAATCTATAAGATATCTATATGATTGATTGAATTTTTAGAGGCATATCAACACATCTATTGGCTTTTTAATATCGGAATCTAAATATTTGTACTCTGTTTTATGGCTTCAACTCCAGATAAAATGTATTGTTGCCCATTTTGATATAAAATATATTGTTGATAATTCTACTATAAAAAGTATTGTTGCTAATTTTGATATAAAATATATTGTTGGCAATTCTACTATAAAAATGTATTGTTGCTAATTTTGATGTAAAATATATTGTTGGTAATTCTACTATATAATTCTACTATAAAAATGTATTGTTGCTAATTTTGATATAAAATATATTGTTGGTAATTCTACTATAAAAATGTAATGTTGCTAATTTTGATATAAAATGTATTGTTGATAATTCTACTATAAAAATGGATTGTTGCTAATTTTGATATAAAATATATTGTTGGTAATTCTACTATATAATTCTACTATAAAAATGTATTGTTGCTAATTTTGATATAAAATATATTGTTGGTAATTCTACTATAAAAATGTAATGTTGCTAATTTTGATATAAAATGTATTGTTGATAATTCTACTATAAAATGTATTGTTGCTAATTTTGATATAAAATATATTGTTGGTAATTCTACTATAAAATGTATTACTGATTATTTTGATTGAAAAATGTATTGTTGGTCATTTTGCATTAAAATTGTATTGCTGGTCATTTTACTATAAATATGTATTTTTGGTAGTTTATTTTATATAAAAATGTATTTTTATACCTTCGCAGTGTGTTATTTTTATTTGGATGGACCTGGGAACTAATAGGTGGTTCCATACTCCTCAAACCTCTCCCGATAAGAGGCCTTGCTGCCAGATACAGTCTATCGTCATACCCAGTACTTGTGGTATCTGTACACATTGTTAGTTACTTATGTAAATGGCCATGTTATGGAAAAATTCAATGAATGCATTCCATTTTTATAGAGACATCATTCATGTATAAAGTTTGATTTGATTTTCATTTTATAATCCGAAAACCGTGGATTCACTCGATTAAAAAAATGAGGTAAAATGAATAGTTATTAAAATGCATTGTTTGTAATGCGACATTTGTCCTAAAGGACGCATGACACAGTGGATAAAGGCGTTGGTTAGATTCAGTGACGGGACCCAAAGAGTTGTGAGTTCAATACCTGGTTAAGGCAGGGAAGATCTTGGAGAGGTGAATTAACAGGAAATAACTGATAACTGACATCCATTAGATATGGCACGTGGAACTAAAACAGTCTGCCCTAACGAGCGAAATAATGGGTTAAGTTCCACATTCCATCATCTGAAGAAGACCGGAGCGTACAACGACTGAAACGTTGTGATAAATATGGCAACAAAGATGAGGATAATAGTCCAAAAAATGTAAATAGTGTACATGATACCTCATAGACAGATACAGAAATAATAATCTTCTTGAATTCTGTCCTTTTAATGACCATTCCCCTTAGAAAAATCTTCGTCATTCTCTTCCACTCCCAGTAACCCTTGGGGTCATACCGGCACGAACGCCTTGCTTGTGGGGATTGATTGTAAAATAATAATAATAATTCTATTATAATTGTTAGTTCACACGACCGTTGCGCTTTGCCAATCCATCATAAATAATGGTCTATTCCGTTTTGGTCGCTTCGAAAGGGGGGAAAGGCACTACTTGATTTCAGTGAGATAGTGAAAAAAATAAAGAAAGAAGGGGAAACAGAAATGGAGATAAATAATCAGATTAATTAACATATACTACAGTTTGATCTGGACACTTCGAGTCGGTGTAATGATTAGCAAGCTTGTCTCCGTAGAAAAATTACTACTGAGTAGTGAGTTCGATCCTCACTGGGTACCCTCTACATTCAGCCTTGTGCCACATCTAAGCTACGCTTGGAATATCACTATACTACACTTTAACCTTATCCAAAAGGTCGAGAATTGATGGCGACTGCAACAAAAGCGGTATTTTCAGACGCACATTATCGAACGACGGAGTAAGGCAATCGACCAAAATCCACTTAGCATAAATAAAATAACAACCAGTGCTGAATTATTTAAAAATTATTATTATGGGAAATGTTCGTAAGACGGGGATTTCGCTAGAAGCGTTGGTACAGTTGTTATATGAAATGTGTATGTGCATTTCAATGAGAAATTGAAAAAAGAAAGAAAGAAAGAAAGAAGACTCCTACCTCATAAATAATGGACTATTTCATTTTGGATGCGCGGAAAAAACAAATCAGAAACGCTACTTAGTTTCAGTAAGAAAATGGAAGAAGGGAAGAGTGGAAGATTGGAGTGTTTATCGTTTCTTGCCAATACCTCATAAATAACTGACTATACCGCTTTGATTGCGTGGAAAGCAAAACACGTATCAGAGACGCTACCTGGTTTCAGTGTGAAAAAAAAAGAAAGAATGGATGATAAAAGTGTTTGACGTATCTTTCAGTGAAATGGTAAAGTTTTCAACTTCTGATATTTTCATTTGTACCCACTTCTTAAAATAACGACCAGCAGTCATATTTTTGATCGTCATTGCAATATTTTGTTAAATTTGTTAAGCTGAAATATTTAAAGATGCGATAAAGGAATTTTCACGGATATTTTATTGTCAAAGAACTCGCCATGAGCCTATTCAGTCATTAACTGAAGCATTAAGATTCACCAGGTATTAAAATAGGAAAACCGTTAAATTTTCACCGGACTTTATAATACTAATACTACTGCTACTACTACTACTAATAATAATAGGTGAAAATATTAACGTGGTATTCCACTGAAAACATATAAATATTAAAATTATTATCATACTATTTATTTCCGCTGAAATCTTGCCTTTCTAGTGTTAATGTAAAAGAGGAAATACACTTTCCAGGAAGTGACTTTTGTTGTAAAAAAAATCTATTTATACGATCTTTGTGCATTAACGCTGAGAGACATTCGATCTAATCCGGGCGATTATGTTACAGGCTTCATCTTGCAAATCTCTTCATAAAATGTATTTTGCTCTAATGCAGTAGTCATATTAATGATGTAATCTTTCATTTAATGAAAATTCCTACGATCAGCAAGTGCTCTATATAATAGTTCGTTCAACTTCTGCAGATAAATTCAATCTTATTGAATGCATACATAATGTTCAGAGAAATGTGAAAAGCTTGCACGAACTTAATATGCATGGGTGAGTTAAGCTTCATAGGTGATCGTTATTTCGTAAATGAGTAGCCAGTTTCAAATTAATTATTAACGGGTGTGAAATAAAAAATGACCTGAACGTTACAATATCTCACAATGGGATTTCTTTAAATTTCCTCAGTCTTCTAGTGACAAAAAATACGTGACCTTGTGGTGAGTACGAAATAATAATAATATCTCCCTTTATTCACTCCCTTCAAATTCAGGCGAGCTGAGGGAAAAGACGGAATGAAATTCACGAGCCTGTGTGAAATTATCCTCGGACCAATGAAAAGATTGACTTCACAGAGATTGGATGGAGAGCTAAGAAAAGAAGACGGAAAGAAATTTGCGAGCCAGTGTGAAACTGCTTTTGAACAAAGGAAAACTTTGACTTCACACGAATTAGCCATTGGACGTAGAAAAAGAAACCAAAATGGCGAGCCTATGCGAAAAAGAATTAACAAAAGAAAAGTGTCTGAAGTTATGTGAAAAGTTTTTTTTTTCCAACAATAATCATTTATCGAACAAAGTAACTAATGATAACAAAACAAAAGTCATTGAAACAAAGCAAGTTCAGTCGACCAATGATGACAATTCCAGAACAACGTAACTATAAACAATTTTTTCTATCCTCTGTCAGCCGCTATGATGGAGGAGGCATTACCTCGAACCGTCGCCAGTGAGACACGCTGCAAGAGCCACTCCGTTTCGCGAGGCTCGTTCCTTAATCGAGACGCAATCGCGCCAATCCTCCGAAGGAACGCCATCGAACGAGGGCCAATAACCCCTGAAGTCTCCACTGCAAACAGGAGTGAAAAGTTGCATTTCTGTTCACGCGGCCAGCGTTCAGATTTTCGCCACTTCAAAGAACTTTATTTTAACAATCCAAGAATTCTCAGTGTTTCAAAAGATCTCTCTTCATGTTCTTTTGAACGTATGCAAACATATATTTCTTCTATGAACAACCAACTCTCATTCATTTGTTTTAAACATTTTTAATATTATTTTATGTCAGATGATTTAATCTGTTGAATAAACTTTTTCTCTTCATGACAATTAGTGGAAAGTGCGGACTTTAACAATTTCCGTTTTATTTTCATGAATCGTTCTACTGATATAACTTCAGTCTTGTAAATCTCTGTCTATAAAAGACAGGATGTGTGTGTGTGTGTGTGTGTGTGTGTGTGTGTGTAGAGTATGCACGGCCGCAATTTTCGACGGATTTGCACCAAAATTTACATGTACATGCTCCAAGTTAGAAATAAGACCAATACGGACTTTGCATTTCCCAACTCCCATCGATAGTGGAAATAATTGATTTTTTCATGCTTCTACGGCAGTTTTCATGTAGTTTGCGGCCATTTTCTATTGGTCAGAGTGAGAGCCTATAGCTGGCTGCCACGAATAGGCAGGAAGATTCTATTGACCAGCGTGAGAGTCAACAGCTGACTGACACGAATGTTAACTAGCATGCTAGCATGCTAGCATGCAAAAAAATCGATAGCTGCATTCGTCACAAGTGAGAAAAATTAAAATTTTTCTGGCACTTTACTCCAACTGGCTCATTCGCTTGCTTAAACTCAACATTGATTTTGATTCCGCAGAACTGGGTTGTGTGTGAAAAAATATTTGTTGTTAACATTCTTTTTTCATTCGGTTTTTCCCGTTAAGAGTCCTTTTTTAAAGCTGATCGTTTTGTTTTCATTTTGTTTAGTTCTTTTTTCGTAACAGATTTAATGTTTAGTATAGAGCTTAGAAAAAATTCGAAGTGTGGGATAGGCAAGAAGTAAGGCATGTAGCAACATCAGCACGGCAAATATTTTAAGTCAAGTGATAGCGGTTGCTGCTTGAGTCGTACGATTTTTGAATCAAGCACGGGCATCGCCGGGCCATGCTGCTAGTTCGTAAATAAATTCCTTATCTTGTTTTGTTAAAATCACCCGTATATTTCCTCGTCATTATCTCCCTCCATTATCCTTCTTGGTGTGGATAAAGCGAATGTTCATTTTAACCCCGAAGCCCCACGCCTCTATATATGCTCTATATGAAAATTGTTTTCTGTTTTGACTTTCAGTAGAGATTACTTATGGTGATTTTCTAAGCGTAGCTTAGATTTGGCACAAGACCGAAAGTATGGAGCACCCATCGAAGAGATTACTTATGACCAAAAATATGATATGTTAATAATTCACTAGGTTTATATGACCTGATTGACGGTGTTCTGCGAAACTTTGAAGCCGGTCGAGAGATATGTCGATTAAACCTTTATTAATTTATTGACAATCTTTTTTTTTATATAGGAAGATGTTTCTATAATAAAAATAGATTGTTTACATTAAAACAAATGCAGTCGGCCGATATAATAGGAGGATAATGCATGTAAGTCAATCAATCGTTGTAAATAATCAGTTATGCGACATGCGTGATTCACGCTTAGGCGATCATGTATCTTTCGATGCAGATTTTTCCCGGCAGTAGGTTGCCATTTCTTTCTGCGGTAGACCAGTTGCCATCCAAGGCGATAGAACCCGCTCTGTCCTTCGATTTACCCATAGTTTGAGGGAGAATAGGATGATTCATTCCTTTCCCCACAGGAAAAGTGAACGTAATGAATTTGACTGTAATTCGAACTCGGTTCTCTGATTCCTCAATCCGTACCGCTATCCATTACTCTACCGTGCTTCCAACTTGTAATTAAAGAGCTCAATATTAATTCATCATTTTATGATAATTCATCATTTTTATATGAAAAAAATTCTTACCGTCGAAACAAATTTTCAGGCTTTAAATAACCTGCAATGGGTTGATAAGCATGAATCAATCGACGTATTTTTTTAATATTGGGCTCTTTATTCACAAGAAATACATCGATTGCACCATGCTTATCAACCCATTACATGTTATTTCAAGCCAGAATTTTTTGTTTCTCTCTAAGAATTTTTTCAGATAAAAATGATGAATTAACCACTATAATTCCTACTAATTAACTTAGAGCTGGGGGAGAATATATGGATTTATACCTTTCCCAAGAGTATTAGCGCGTAAGTGAATATAACGAAACCCACTGGAATTGAAACTCAACTCTCCGATTAACAATTCCGAGCCATTGTTCATTACTCAACCCGACATCCAATGCTGACATTACCTTGTATTCCTAAGAGGTCTCCCATCTAGGTAATAATCAGGCTCGATGTTGCTTAATTTGAGTGATCGTACGGTAACTGGTGTTTCGACATGGTGCGAACGTCAGGCTAAGTAATAGAGATTTATAATAAATAAATTTGAACCCATGCCTAGTGAGGTTTCAACACTTCAACGATCTAGAAGATGGCCTATATTGCACTATTCATCTATCTCAGTACGATGTTGGCCATCAGTTGGAATTTAAAACTCTGAGGGTACTGACACTATTAATAAAAATTAAAATGGGTGTATACAGGTTTGTACAGTATTTGTAATGAAAAATAAGAAAACTTAAAATTTCGTACTAGCAAAAAAATGTCTGTGTCAAAATTTTTAAAAGTCAAATGTCAGTTTTTTTTTAATTGTTTCACCCCAAGCAAAGCGACGATGCCACTAAAATGCAGACAGATACAGGTAGTGAAATGAAATGAGAAAACGTTAGTGGGAAGGATTTAGGGATAGACAAAAAAAGGACAGGGTTCAAGAAGATGGCGATTGATGTTGCATTTAAATTTTTGAAGAATGTAGTTATAAGGGAAGCAAGAAATCAGAATGGCGCCCCAAAGGTGGCAAGTGAGGGGGAAAACACCGTTAGAGTAAAATTGGGGTCTGCACCTAGTAAAACGGTAATCCTAGTTGCCAATCCTTACGACGCTTAAATTCATGTAGTCTGGGCACCATGAAAATAAATACATCTGAGCAGTTGCCATAAAAATGTTCGCAGAACAGACCAACGGAAACCAATTCACTTCAGTGGTAAAGTTATAGTGATTTTCCAAGCGTAGCTCAGATGTGGCACAAAGCCGAATGCATAGGGAACCCAGTGAGGATCGAACTCACTACTCATTCGTAATTCTTATAGCGAGACAAGCTTGCTATTACACCGCCTCGGAGCGAACTCAGTGATAAAATTATATGCCTGATCAGGATCGATTGTATTACAGAATCTTGTCTGGATCTTGTCAAGAATCTCGAGATGCACATCAATAGCAACAGACCAGATATGGCAACGGTATTCAATACCGAGGCATGATGGAGTATTGGATCGCGGCTCGGATTGAGGAATCGGAGCGCCGAGTTCGAATTCCAGTCGAATCCATTACATTCAGTTACGTGCTAATACTCTTGGGAAAGGTATGAATCCTCTTTTTCTTCCCCCAGCTACGGGTAAATAGCAGGCTAGACCAGGTTCTATATTGTTGTGGTAGGATCCACCTAATTTGCATAGTGGAGTACCGACGATATAAATATGGTTGGTACCGGGAAGACAGGGAGGCGAATCAAGAGATCCAACTAGAGACTCTGCCCGACTGCGACTTAGTCAACACATTCTCCAGGAACGGTCTTCCCAGAAATATACAAAAGACTATATGTAAATATTGTGTACACTTTCTTGTTTCAATACATTTTATTCTAACTACATTTTGTGTTTGCATTATTATTCCATGCATTAGTCAAGTTTCAACATATATCATGGATGACAACTGGTCTACCGGAGAAAGAAATGGCAAACTACTGCGGGAAAAATCTGTTTCGTCAGTTATGTATAGAAAGATACATGATCGCCCAGGCGTGTATCACGCATGGCACATAATATATTCAATACTGAGACGAATGGTAGATTTATAAATATTCAAGATGGAGTCTCATGAAGGAAATGGTCACAAAACAGTTAACCAGCTTTCATCGAAGTAGACGTAGCAATTGGTTCGATATAATCGGTTCCCTTTATATTAGTGGAAAGCGTGAGGCCAAACTTTTTAGCATCAGCCACCTTGATAGTAAGTAAAAAAAGGTTCTCTGTAGTGATTAAATGAAAGCAGCTTTGTTGGAGACATTGAAATTTGTAAGCCAATTCTTGTCCCAGTTGTCTACGGATTGGGGGCAATGTTTTTAGAGTAGTTGCCAGTTTTACTTTATCGGATCTGTTGTATATGTTAATAAGGCAGGAGTAAATGGTAGTGTCGTTTGCAGAACCTGGAAGGAACCAATAAACTTATTAATAAGACGAGTTGAAGTAAATACATGCAAGATTTCACAGCTCTAGCATCACACCTTCATGGTAACCCTATGAACGTTTCAACTCACGTATTTATAGGGAAGCTGCGTTTCTGTTATGGTCCAGGTTAGGACCAAGGAAGAAGAACACGAACACAAGAGTAGAAATAAAGAAGATATATTACACAGAATAATAATACAAGATGTGGAAGGTGTTAGTATGACTGTCAGTCTGGTTTGGTGTGAACTACTATCGGCTCGACTCGATTCGTCTCTCTTGATGGATAATTAGCTTATTTAAAGTTTAATAAATCTGAACTGAAACAAAGATTATTGGCATCTAGTTTGAAATATCGCCGAAAAGTATCTTTTAACCGGAAAGTAGTAGGTGTTTTTATGAGTTGTTAATAGATTTATGGACAATCTGAATTTAATTAAGGGCTAAATAACTATAAGAAATCCTTGACGAATATAACCTTTTTATATCATTTTTTAACAACCAGGTAATCCTTATCATTTCTGAAAATATTCTAAGTAACCTAATATTTTATGGATATTTTACGTACGTTAGCTTTATAATCTTACTTACGAAGACGATTCTTGAAGAAATGTTAGAATATAATCAATAAATTTTAAATTTACTATAGCCACAGCTCTAAATTTCTGACAATGTCATTTATGGATATCTTTATTTACAAAAATCGACACGTTTATTCACACATAAAATAAATTCATTTGTTTATTAAATATGGATGTCGTTAAAGTGTAGTGAGAGTTTCCCTTCATTACGAGTAAATGCAGGTTTAATTTAATAACAATATCACTTGACTGCTACAAATTTATACAAATTTTGAAAGTTTTTAAATGAATGTAATTAACATTTTAAAAACATTTTAATTATTCACCGAATATTTTTCCACAAAACAATTGTATCCGTAATATGTTCTATTCATGGTGACAACCGTTTCTAATTTCCTGTTGAAAAAAATATAATGACTGATTTAAATTCTCCGAGGACATGTTCTTATAACTAATTTAAAGACTAATTGTTACAACAAAGAATTTCTCGAAATTTCATGAAATTAATTGTGACATATCAAAAGAAATATTTTTCAACGATTTTCTAAAAAGCAAGATTTCAAAAATAATTTGTGCATAAGTCCAGAAAGTTTAATTAAAGTCTGACAATTATCTGATTTTTTTTTTCACGAATTTCTAAAGTAATGTGTTTTTCACAGATCGAGAAGTTTGAGTAGTAATTTATGGCCCAAAATTTTCGCCAAAAAAAGTTGGATTTATCCACATTTTCGAAGGTTCTAAAAAGTGTTAAAAAATAATTGTTACAATAAAAAGCCTTTGTTAATAATAACAAAGATTTTGACGATAAAACTTTGTTTTTATTAAGATTTAGGCATTTTTCTTAAACATGTATGTTCATTTTTTAGCGAATCTTTGGCGGTAGCTACAATACTCCAATCACGGCTTTAGCTAATCTACAAAATCAGGCAGGTTTTTCAACTCCACTTCACTCGATCCTAGATACAAGTTCACATCTTTGCAGTATTATTTTGTTTCTTTACTTAAGCTTGTTTTCTTTTTAGATAAAGTTAACACCACGTGCCTTGTATAATACGCATTTTTCATCGACACTTTTTATCTCTCTGTTTTCGAGTCCTTTCTTCCTTAACGTTAGTCGCGTGCTTTTTTTTTTTGTATTTTTATTTCTTTTTTCAGTCTTTTTTTTTGTTGTTGTTGTTTCTGTTACTTCTTTCTTTCAAATCGACGACTGTTTCTTTTCGCGTTACTTTATCGTATCTAATCTTAATCTTGACTTCAGCGCCTTCCTTCCTGTTTGGAGAGAGTGGCAAAAAAGAAAAACAAAACAACCAAAAAAGAACTATTCTAAGAAAGCAAATGATGTTAGTTGAACCTCATACAAAAAAAAAAAGTTAAAAAAACAAACACAGCAACGATAACTACATAGTGTTAGCTATATTCAGAAGAGAAAAAAAATATGCGTTATATCTTCCTCAGGTTATGAATAGCATTTAAATACACACACACACTTACAAACATCTATTTATACACGCACATATTCATGTGTGTGCGTCTTTATGTGTGAATGTTTGTATTCTATTTTCTCTTGACATTTTTGGTTCAACGAAAGAACTATTCTGTAATAATAATAATAATATTATTAATAATAATAATAATAATAACAATACAGACAAAAAATCAAAGCTAATCGCCCAGACATCATGATGAAAGACCAAAAAAACAGGATGTGCCATTTTATTGATATGGCAGCTCCTGAAGACTGTCATGTATCTTTGAGGATCTTTAAAAATCTTGAAGTGGAAATCTAAAAAATGTGGATCATGAAGTGGAAACTTAAAAAAAAAAAGAAGTGGTATATGTTGATATCAATAATTCCAGTAGTAGTTGGAGCCCTCGGTTTGATTAGAAAAGATTCTGATAGACTTATCGAAAGGATACGTGGTAATCCATGCCTTAAAGAAATACAAAACTTGCTCATAAGTACAGCTCACACTTTACACCTTATGAAATGCTATATCTATGTAAAAACTAGGTGATCTTAGGTTGTTTTATTTTGTTTTAAAAGGCTGAGTGGAAAATATCGTGATGCCATTTCTGACCTAGGGACTCTGGTTGGGACCCCGTAGGAAAAGAATATGTTACAGGATTCAATGGTTGTTGTTGTTGTAGTAGTAGTAGTAGTAGTAGTAGTAGTAGTAATAATAATAATAATAATAATAATAATAATAATAATAATACACAATACACACTGACAGAACAATCAAAGCCAACCGCCCAGACATTGTTATTAAAGACCACAAACAAAATAAGTGCCTCCTTATTGATATGGCAGTCCCTGCAGACTGCAATGTATCTTTGAAGATATTCGAAAAACTGTCAAAATACAAGGACCTTGAAATAGAAATCTCAAAAATGTGGCACATGGGAACATCAACAATTCATGTTGTAGTTGGAGCCCTTGGACTGGTTGGAAAAGATTCCAGTAGGCTGATTGAAGGGATCCCTGGAAGTCCATGCCTCAAAGAGATACAAAAAATTGTTCTGACAAGTACAGCCCACACTTTACGAAGGGCTTTATTTATGTAATTATTTTTTTATTTTATTTTATTTATTTATTTTTATTTTTAATTATTTTTTTTTTCAGTGGAAAGTGTCATGATGCCATTGCTAACCTTAGGTCCCTGGGCGGGACCCGGAAAGAAATGTGTAAACGCCAGATATCAAAGGAAATAATAATAATAATAATAATAATAATAATAATAATAATAATAATAATAATAATCAAATGAGTGTGCCGAACAACAGGACGATGGGTCCCTTTTGTGGTTGGAGTTGCCGGGACTATTTTAAGAAATGTTTAAGCCTCCCAAGAGGCCCCAGAGATACCTGACATTACTGGGAATGTGCAGAGGGCAGCGCTGTATCGAACCGAACATCTGCTGAGGATAATGTTGGGGTAGGGGCGTGCAGCTGAGATATGACAATCATCGACCGGCCGAAATTTCTAAGTCTCAGAGAGGATATCAAATCAGATAATAAACAGAAAAGAAAAGAAATATAACTCTATTTACCGGCCATGTTGTCTGATCTTACCTTTCAAATTAAATGCAAAGTGCATTTTATTCGAAAATAGTTGATAATTTCAGTTTAATCATTTCAATAAAAACGGACAAAACTAGTGTTATACTCTTGTATACCAATACAAGGCACGAGTATCACTCATGGTAGACAGTGAGAAAGTGTTGTAAGTGAGGATTAAGAATTGCACATAATGAGGATGCATACGATAGATATCAGTTGACCCTGGACTTGAAGAGACCAAGGTTGTAGTTGTCAAGGAGGCAGCCTTTAGGGAGTTTGTTCCACAAAGTAACAGTTCTACTGGCTGAATGGAACTCGCTTTTTATCAAAGGAACTTTCGCAGGGAATGGAGATGATTTGCCATCGGGGACACGGAAAGGTTGCTTCTAGCTGTGAAGGTCTGAACTGGTGGAACTAAGAAAGATAACTAGTCTGAACATCTTCGATAGTAATAACGATAGAACAGTAAGAAGCAGTGTTTCGTCTGTGGGATACGGGTTTCAGGTTGGAGAATAATCAGCCAGATTACTTAAAATCGTTTGAAACATTTCGAGACCCGACTGTGTAGACTGGGCAGCAGCATTCCAGACATGGCAGCAATAATATATTGTTGTTCATATCTGATTCTTGTAAAGATAAAACCATTTTCCATTTTTTTAAATTATGTATTCTTGCGAAATGTTTTATGTATTTGCCATCTCACAGTTTATTATCATTGTAACATGGGCAGTTGCTTAACACCAGAAATGCAATATGTCGCAGGTCCCAGATTTTCTTTATATTTTACTTTTATTGCTTTAATATATATATATATATATATATATATATATCAATTTTTAATTGAATATTTCTTTTAATTTTGCTGATTAAAAATCTACCTTACTGATATTGTATATATAGAAATCCAAGATTTCCCATTGCCCACTGAAATTCAAAATCCATCTTTTCATACATCCTCATAATATAAATATTGAAAGAAAGCAATATCCAAATGTATTATCTTAAGCATGGTAATGTTGCCGGCTGCTTGTCAGTGACGGAGAGGGTATAGTGAGTGAGTGAACATACATACTTATTGTCACGCTAAAAAACTCACTGAAGAATTTCGGAGCAAAGAAGACTTTTTTACACTGAAATCACACATTGCTTTTTCTTAATTAGTCAAGTTATGGACCATGAAAAGAACACGGCACTTCATGCTTGTTTTCCCTTGTTCTCACTGAATTTCTGACCGGCAAATGACTCTGTCAATTATTTCAGAAATACGATATATTTCAAACAACCTGTATTGTTGTTTATTAGAAGATTTATCTTCTTCTTAATACTTAATCCTAAATTATTCTAGCCATGAACAAAAAGTGGAGCAGTTAAGTTATTTAAAGGCATTTTCTTTGTTTTCTTCCGAGTAGTTTATCCCTTGTCATATATTTAGGGTGCGTTTCCGCTTCCTTTTATAATCTACTTCAACTCTATACTTCTGATGTCTCTGCTTAAACTCTGAAATTTTATTTACTAAGTATTTTTCCTTTCTCCTCAATAGGAGTAGATAGGTTCGAATATTTCCTGGTTCACACTCCTCTCCGCTCTTTTGAATAGGGGCATAAATTTATCCATTGGTCTCTGTTTAGGATCAGGTTTCCGGTTACTTATAAAATATTTTCATTATCTTTCAGTCTCAGTAACCCCTCCTTGCATCTTAGTGGAATTGTCGCATTGCTTGGGGTGAATTAATTACAAAAAAGATTCCAAAAAGTTGTTCATTATATTTTATTTCAGACATCATGTTATATATTTTCTTTCGGAAATAGGGTTGTATTCATAATCATCCGAGATTATTCAATCGGAAAACGATATAATACAATAAATATAGAAAATTTAAACGATATAATATAATAAAAATAGAAAGTTTAAACGATATAATACAATAAATATACAAAATTTAAAAGATATAATATAATAACTGTACTAAATTTAAACGATATAAAACAATAAATATAGAAAATTTAAAGGATATAATACAATAAATATACAAAATTTAAACGATATAATATAATAAATGTACAAAATCTAAACGATATAATACAATAAATATAGAAAATTTAAACGATATAATTCAATAAATATACAAACTTTAAAGGATATAATATAATAAATGTACAAGATTTAAACGATATAATACAATAAATATAGAAAATTTAAACGATATAATACAAATAAT
>OZ038503.1:38088510-38103510 GCA_964036315.1 Acanthosepion esculentum | reverse complement strand
TTGAGTGATAAGCTAATTCTATAAACAACAGCCACCTGCACTAATGCAAAGCTCTTCAGTAAAATGAATGGAGCACTTTGGCTGATTGGCATTTGTTTACATTCGTTAAAAACAATACGCTAATGCAACTCTACCGAGTAAAGATAGCTCAGTTGTAAAATCTCTGACTGACACCAAATCGTTTGTGTTTCGATCTTGGCTTGATGCATTCGGATGTCAAATTTCACTGAGGAGCTGCGAAACAGTACTATATGCGAATGACATATATATGTATGTATAGAGCGTATTTAGACAGCAAGAAGTTTTAATTATTTTTCAAGCCTCCTTCCGTTTTTTTTCCGTTTGAAACAGTAAGAAAGTTCAAATACAATAATTTTCCATAATGTTCATTGTTCCAAGGACTTTAACGACTTCTGTGGCCATTATCAAAGGGGCATTTTTATGGTGTTGTTACTTCCCCCCCCCCATGTTTTGATAGTTTAAGATGTATTTTATTTTTGTGTTGTTTTGAACACACACATACACACACACACACACACACACACACACACACACACACACACACACACATATATATATATATATATATATATGTATTGTGTATTTAGGCAGCAATCACTCTTTTATACATGTTTCGTTAAAGATGACTGGCGTGGGACTGCGATTAAGGTTTTTGTTTAATTTTTCCTGTGTTCGGACAAGTGGTTTCTTTTGCGGGCACAAAGCGTATAAAAAACTGTCCCGAAGTTCTGCATTTACGATCGGTTTTTGCTATACTTTTAACCATTATCAAGAATGATTTTATATTTTACATTTAACTGGAGGTATGGATTGTGCTATTCATGTATCTAGAGTTACGGGAATGTTTATTTAAACCCTAACTTTGAAATTGTAATCCATAGTTTTCTTCTTTATGTGCCGTGTCCCTTCATGACTTTGGCGATCAAGGCTTTCCACAATTCCCTTCCTTAAGAGTTCTTAATAAATTTTGTCCTTTCTATTATTGCCACGAAAACTTATTCTGTCATCGATTTACTCCAACCCTCTAATTATGTTATGCAGTGTTTTCGTCTGTCCCTTTCGCTTTGAATCTGCTTTGTGAGTCTCAGATTTTCCAAGCTTTCTTTCTTCATTATGCGCCCTATAAGCTTCAACTGTCTCTTCCTGATTTAAAATATAAGTTTACCTTTTGTTTCCATCTTCTCTTGCTTCATGTCTCTTCTTCATCTTTGACAATATTATCTAGAAATTAATTGCCATGTTTTATTTATTGGCGGTACATCGGTATCGTCATCCCCACTCGCTATTCCCTTCCTCCCCACGGGCGGCGCTGGCGGCACTGGGGGCGCTGGCGACGCTGGCGAAGATGGCTGTGATTCGAAGAGGGTTTGACGAGGCCACTTACCTGAATTTGATTTTTGGACCCTCAAAGTCACACACTTGGCCAGAAACCTCACCCACGAAGCTCAAAGAGGATTGCGACAGGCGAGATCTAGCAAACCTGGATGCATCAGGCGGTCGGATGCTTGGGCTCTCAAGGTTCCCTTTTGTTACGTCAGCCCGAATAACGGTGTCCTCTTCTGCCAGTCTGGCCTTTGTGATCGTGAAAATCTTTGCCTATTTAGTTATCGCCTTAGGGAGCACTACAGGAGTTGGAAACCCAGTTGGTTTCGCTCTTCGTATCACTGGGGCAAGTAGGCCCTCTACGATGTCAAGGAATGATCATATATATTTGGATGTCGGAGTGAAGGGTTCGCCATCAAATGCACCACTTTCACTCATTATTAGTTTAAGGACAATAATAGAAACGAATCGATGGATATGAAAATGATAAAACTAATAAGAGTATAAAATTATCATTAAATATATGAGAACATTTTTATTATTTTGTCGCTAAAATATGAAATACGTCCTCGTTCATAAATTCATTTTAGTTATTACAATCAATAAATAAGAAAAGGATAACAGAATAAGATTACTGGCAAATGTTTTAAAATTTTTGATGGATAGGTAAAGAAATCGACGATACTGAACAAATAGTCAAGTACAAATGCATTTCCTAATATGCCGAAATTTACCTCTTTCATAAAAAAGAGAGACGTTACGCTTAAATGTGAATATAGAATTATTCATACCAGTTTATAAGTAATTTAACAAATACAATGCAGTATTTAAATGATCTTAATATATCAATTCTTAGGGCGTAGGCGATCATGGCTCTCCACTTCCTGCTCTCCTTGAAGTTCTCAATAAGTATTTTTGCGACTTCTCCCGAACCCTGTTATGCCATCCACCCGCTTAATCTCGTCAAGTATGTCACGCATTGCCTCTCCTTGTCCCTCTATCAGCCCTCTGAGTATCATAATTTCCTATCCCTCCTTTCTCTTTACGTGTCCCAGAAATTTCAGCTCCCTCTTCCTGATATTAAGTATAAGCTTCCTACTTGTTTGCATCCTTTCCAAAACCTCATCGTTGCTCACATGTTCAGTCCATGTTATTCTTAGCATTCTTCTGTAGAACCATGCATCCGGTGCCTCGAGTCTCTACTTTATCTTTGAGGAAACCATCCGACATTCGTTGCCGTAAAGGAGGATAGATATCACGTAGCAGTTCAGTACTCTTTTCTTTGTTACTAGCGAAATTCTCCTGTCTCGTAATACTCTGCCTAGCTTTTGAAATCCTGTCTTTGGTCATCCCAGTACGTCTTCGGATCCTACATTCTTAATAAACAAAGTAAGAGAAGGACGGGGAATTACATCAAGGCATCTGAAGATTTCGATTGACATTGCTTTTGAATAATTGAAGATCGTAGCTATCAGGGAAGCAAATAAGAGGAAGGGAGTTTCACAGACGGGAAGTGCAAGACATGAAGCTATTGGAGTAGAAGAGACGTCTATATTTAACCGTTTCGACAGTGAAAGAATGGGACTGAGATGCCAACCTAGTAGCACGTTTAAATTCATGCAGTTTGGGAACTAGCAAAAGTAGCACCTGGGAGCATTTACCGTGAAAGTATTTGTAGAAAAGACAGAGGGAAACGACGGCACGTCTGTGAGAAAATGACTGTCGATGAGATAGCTGATCAGGACCAATCAGATTGCATATCTGTCTCTGGATTTTGTCGAGGACCTTGAGACGAACAGCGGGGGCTCTAGACCATATATGGCAGCAGTATTCCATGCAAAGTCGAATGGTTGATTTATAGATTTGAAGAATGGACTCAGACAGGAAACCTAATTTAAAAATAAAAAAAAGAATCTATCTATACATCGACTTAAAAAATTGTATGTATGTTAATAATTAAATATTGTAAATGCATAATAATGTAACAACATTATAATACAATTAGCAAAGAAAAATATAAGCATAAAAAATAGATAATTAAAGACTTCCCTTTTTAAAAAAAATACAACATCGCTTTCTTTGAGCAATGAAAAAAAAACACGTCCGTTCATTCTGACACCAGCATCTTGCAAAAGCCATTGACATGTAGGAGGACAGATACCGCGTAACATGCTCAATACTCTTTTCTTTGTTTCTAACGTAAGTTTTACGTTTCTTACTACTCTGATAAATTCCACTTTTAACAGATGATGTGGTTACAGGAATTTTCACCTGATTTATGACTATTTTACAGTTCATCTATGTGGGTTATTTAAAACCGAAAGCATCTGGAATGGTAAGAATAATTTGTTGACCATGTTCACCATAGTAATCATATTTTTTTATTTTAATTTTTAATCATTTCCCAAGGTGGGAATGGCGAAGTACGCAGGTGGTTACATGAAGTCCAAAAAAAAAAAAGAAGACTGAGAATAGGGATTATTGTGGAAAGAACAAAAGATGAATGGAATTCAAGGAGACAGAATATAGCGATTGACGCTGCATTTACCTTTTTGAAGATTTTAGTTTGTTGTTCATGTTCACCAAAGTCTATGAATATAGAATACAGCGGAGTACGTAATCTGTTCAATGAAACAACGTTAATGATTAACACTCACAGGTCAGACACTCTACTGATTCTGACTATATCGCCAATACCACCAGCAGCTGTTCCGTAATTCTTCAGTCTTCGATATCAAAGGCTGGTAGTGCATATTCGGGAAAATCATGGCCGCCTTTATACACGTCTTATTGAATATTTTGAGCCTTCTGATTGGTTAAACTTTCTATTGGTGAACTATAAAATGAGTCAGCTCATTTTGGCTGGCTCACTAGTATACCGGGTACCCATAAACTCCAACATAATTTATTTGAGCGACTGAATATGGCATTCTTTGGAATTTCAATAGTTTTTACCGTCCTACTATTTAACTGGGGTGAAGTTATGTATTTTATATCTTTTCCAATGGTATTTGAGTATAAATGAATGTAACAAAATCAACTGAATTTCGAACTCCGTTCTCCGACTTTTTCATGACGCTATATAGTAAAACACCAGAACATCAAGAATTTTCATTCGAAACAGTAAATTTGAACTGATAAATGAATAATTAGACAACAATATTTCGTACTTAAAAAAATAGGATTTATAATTTCTATATGAATAATCTTGGATTTTAATCTATATATTGTTGTATGTAAGAAAGAATTGTTTCATTTTATATAATAAAAAAATGTTTTTATGAAGACAGACACGATCCTTACCAGCCAAAAATAAATAAGAAGTTACGGTAAAATTTAAATATTTAATATTATTGATTCTACCTTCCTCTTCAAAAATCTTAGATTTCAATCTAGATAGTTAAATCTTCAGGTGCAAATAATGAAGAGCGCTAATATTTTACTTATGAAAAGTGGGAAGATCCAGAGATTTCATGATCTTTACTAAAAATGACTGCAATAGTCAATTTTGCTTTTGCATTTGTTACATATTTAGCACGATAAATCATTTTTTAATCTATAAGATTCTTTTAATAAATGTGAGGAAATGTCTGTTAAATGTTTGAAACCACAACAGAAACGTAGTTCTTCAGATAGATTCTGAGCATACCAGGACCTTACACGTGAGCAAAGACTTTCTAGGTAAGATAAGAAACAAAAAAAAAGAAACTCATACTTAACAACAAGAAGAGACAGTTGAAAATTCGAGGTCACGTAATGAAGAAAGAGAGCTTGTTTGGTTGGTTGATTTTGATTAGGGACATACCAAGAACTCTATAAGTCGTTTAATGCCGAAATCTAAGTTGATGACTTCATCTAAATATATTCTGAACGCAATTGTTTGTCTTCAGCTACATATAAAATGTATTGGTGGTCATTTTGCTTTGAACATGTATTCTTGGTAATTCTACTATAAATACGTATTGCTGGCTGATTGATTTTGATTTTCGTACTTTAAAAAAATAGGATTTATAATTTCTATATGAATAATCTTGGATTTTAATCTATATATTGTTGTATGTAAGAAAGAAATGTTTCATTTTATATAATAACAAATGTTTTTATGAAAAAAAAATCTTAGATTTCAATCTAGATAGTTAAATCTTCTGGTGCAAATAATGAAGAGCGCTAATTGTGGGACTCTCTTTTGTTTGTCTTGAACTACATATAAAATGTATTGGTGGTCACTTTGCTTTAAACATGTATTCTTGGTCATTCTACTATAAATACGTATTTCTGGCTGATGGATTTTGATTAGAGGCCTAACAAGACTTCTATAAGTTATTTAATACCGAAATCTAAATATTTTAAGCACTAATTTAATAGCTTCAACTAAATATATTTTGAACGCAATTCTATGCCTTTAACTAAATATATTTTGAACGTATTTGTATGCCTTCAATGAAAAATAAAATGTATTGTTCATTTTGCGATACAATGTATTGTTGGTTATTTTAATATATGTAGTGTTAGTAAATTTTTTTATAAAAGAATTGCTGATAAGTTTACTATAAAAATGTTTATATTTTCATAGTGGTTTGTTTTTCTTTGGGGGTTCACTGTTTGCCGATAGCTGAGACCCTAACAGGTTCGGAAAGAAGGCTTGGAAAATCCGATACCCATAAGACAAATTTAAGGCAAATTAGGACAAAGGAAAGCTGCATAGCCTACTTGGTGAGCATGAGTAAATGTATGGCGGTACAAGTTTCAGGGTAGATAACAAGAAATACAAAAAAAAATATTTAGAACTACAAAGGAGAGGGAAATTGTGGAGAGCCATGATCGCTTACATCCCGAAGTGACACGGCACATAGGAAGAAGAGGAAAATAGGAGATTTTGCAAATCAGTTAAAATGTTAAACATATCCAAAGAAAACTAAAAGAACAGGAATCAAATAAGAAAGGTCTTTACAGTCGGATCAGTTCACCATGTTAATGACATATTACACGTTTATATTGTCAACACTTTCGTTTATTTGCGTCCAGCTATGCATCCTGTTACCCTGAAAACGGAATATCTTATCTCACATAGGGTAGATAGCAATGCATCAACGAAAATTATATTAACTCGTATAACGTTATATAAATGTTATAAAGTTATAGAAGTGTACAATTCGTCCCTATATTCAATATTGCTGTCTTTTTAGGTACACCTCTACATTCTTGATAAAATATAAATATAACCTGCAATGTTATATGTCCCGACCTGGCATCTCCGCATCAGTCATTTTCCCCTCGCCGTAATGTAGATTCGCTTTGCCTTTTCTATAAATATTTCCGTGGTAATTTATCTTATGACATTTCCTCTTTTTAATGTAGACATTAGGAATTCAAATGTACTACTAGATTGACGGCAAGGTCTCATCATCTTACAGATCAAATGGCTAGATATAACGGCAAGTTCTATGATAATGGTTTCTTCTGTCGCATTTCTAGCTTGTGGGACTCTCTTTTAGTTTCTTGCTTTCCAGACATCTTTTATCTTCAAACATTTAAATGTAATGTCAATCGTTAACGTCTGTTTTTTTTTAAATCCTGTTCTGTTATTTTTCTCTCTCTTTAATAACGTTTTATTTTCTCACACACAATAATCCTTTCTTTCTTAGTGGCTTTATCGCCTTGCTTGGAGTGAGATGATTGTTAAAACGCTTTCTTTTTAACATTTAAGCCCATGACGACAAAATAATATTAGCGGTATGGCAATAAACATTGATCCGTTCCACCATTAACAAATAATTTTCTTTTGCGTTGTTACATATAACAGTTTATTGACAATCTGGTAAATGTTGGCCCTACGCCCCTGTCAACCTCAGAGTATTCTTTGTTATCAAAATATTCATTGTTATCGGAAATGTATCTATAATGGTGTTGACTATGTGGGAAAATAATGCATTCTATACAACGGCGGTATTTTTTTTTTCTATATTTTATCTTTACAAATGTCATTTATCTTTACAAGAGACAGATTAGACAAGAATTATATTGTTGCCCTATCTAATATGTAGCTGCTAAAATCCTCACTTTCCAGCCTTCATAAAACTGATTTACGCGAACTTGTGAAGGATGATTTATTTTCTAACCGTGATCTATTTCAAACAGACACAAAAACACAAGCCTATCTCTGTCGCTGATTCCATGTCGAATGCGCAGAGGAGCTCCATTGTTTAGTTCAACACACTTCAGAGCTTTACAGCTAGGTTTTGCTTTTCAACCGTATTCTAATTGCAAGGTGAAAGTAGTGAAATCGGAAAAATCTACTTGGGAGTCTCTTCCACCGATTAGTGATTCAAGGGAAGATATCTGTTTGAGTGGAACTTCTCGACGATGGAATACAGACGGAATGTGGGTGGTTTGTTGCTATGTAAGTGGTGTGACGCGTCCTAACAGTGATGGTTGCTCTCATGCTGGTGCTTTGTGTAAGAGTCTCCCGCGATGATGCTTCCTTGAACGCTACAATCCTAATCACATCACAAACATCAGTAAGTAACCTTCTACATTGAGCAGCTTTTGACCTTTCTATCGAGAGAACTTGACTTTGTTATCGTCGCCTAAGCTCAAATAAAGAAATTGAGAAATGGATGAATCCACCCCTTCGTTTCCTCAATCATTCCCTTCGTTTCCCCAAACCACGTCTCTGTTATCTCAGAGACGTGGTTGGCAACTATAAAGACACTTCATATAACTTTGTAGTTTCCGTAAAATTAAATACTTATGCTTCTTCTTATCCTCGTTACTGACGGTCATGGAGCATGGACAATTAATACGGTTTTGAATGCACACTTGTACTTCTCCAAGACAGGTTGCCAACCACGTCTCTGGGATCTCAGAGCCGTGGTTTGAGGAAATGAAGGGATGGGTTGAGGAAACGAAGGGGTGGATTCATCCATTTCCCAAGTATATTTGAGCTTAGGCGACGCTAACAAAGTCAACTGGCATTCGAACTCGGCTCTCCTAGGTCTCATTACAGAGAGCTATCCGTACCACTACCCGCTCATTCATTTCTGGTCAATGATTCTTACCGGCTCAAAAAAAGTTACCACGGAAGCTGATTACTGAACAGCAGCTAATCCACCTTCAAGATGAAACCGTTTGTCATCATTAGGGTTGTTATCATGATGACTAGTTTCCTTCTACCCCGTTTTTGTAGACAGTCTACCCGTATTCCAAGGAGTATTGAACCATGCAAGACATATGAAATACCCGCATACCCGGATAAACAGGAGGCATTATTTGAGAGCTTCCGTTTCATTTTGGAATAACCTCTTTCTGATTTACAATCAAGAGATTATTTCAACATTGACACGGGTATCTATTTTATCACATAAATATCATTTATAGCGGATACCCATATTTGAGTAGATGCCCCGTCATTATTTAAAACTATATTTATTAACGTCTACTGGCCTGAATATTCGAGAAATCTTATTAAAGAAGAGGTTTCGCACTCCGGCAGGCTACGAACGAACCTGTGTATCATCTTGACAGGAGGAAACCGTTTCAACCATGAAAAGCATTTTCTGAATAGTGCATTTAAGGAAATTTCTTAGATTCTGGAAATTTCATATCTTCTCAGTTTCGTAGCCCAAACAATATATATATATATATATATATATATATATATATATATATATATGTTTATTTCTTTATTATGCAATTTTACATTAGAACGTACACATACCCACTACAAAACTGTACATCTTGTTTCAACGTTATTTTTTAACGTTTCATCAGGTGGGAAATCACGATGTGTGTATCATCGTGATTTCCCACCTGATGAAACATTTAAAAAAATTTTAAACATTTTAAAATTACTCTTCGTTCTTTTACATTTGTATATATATATATATATATATATATACATATATATATATATATATATATATATATATATATATATATATATATATGTATATATATATATATATATACATATATATATATATATATGTATATATATATATGTATATATATATATGTATATATATAATTATCAGTGTATATTTATTTACACATTTCTTGTCCCATTTGTAGTGTGGAGGGAGGTAAATGAAATTAAGCTGATAATGAGTGATTACTTACCATATTTGTTTTAATGATCTATACAAATGAAAATATTAATCTGCATTTAGACAAAATTATTCCCGAACAAAATGAAACGATTTATTAATCGATTCCTTTATTCCAACCTTTCTTAGATTACAGTCTTATTTGTTCAAGACTTTCATGTGAGGCACTCAGATACCTTTATGAATTAAGTGATCATCTTGCTTCTATTTAGTAGTATATCTATATCTATATCTATATATATATATCTATATATATATATATATATATATATATATATATATATATGTATTTGGGTTTTGTTCTATGGCGGCAGTCTCTACAATTTTCCTTCTGAGTGAGTTATTTTCTTTTTTATAAGTATAGAATTTTTAAAAACAAAATTATGGTTGAATTTCATCCTATGTATTACTAAGGCAATATTTAAGTTGTTTATTCTAAGGTCTCTTTTGTGTTCATAGATACGTTTTTTATGTTTCTGCTTGTTTCTCAAATATATTGGGAGGAACAGTTTTGGCAATTTAATATATATATATATATATATATATATATATATATATATATATATATATATATATATATATATATATATATATATATCACAGAGCACAGCGATACTACATACTGTAAATCTCTGGAGTTTTATTCCGAGGCAGCGGGCAGAGATATTCTGAGTCGAGGAAAAGCGTCATTCCATTTATAAATAAGTCTAACTTTTTTGTCTGCTTCTACGACTTTGAAAATGACCAGCAAGTTTTCCAGTCAATATAACCGGGTAATTTGCAGTGTAACACCCGCACTCAGTTCGCATTAAAAATTTCCAGAATACTTACATTTATGTGTAATTGTACATGCACCACAAACTACTCACCACAAACATACGACAATCTGACTCTAACATTGGGCGATTGCGACCCCACAGGAATGTCACATGCAATCATATATATCTTACAATGCTTACACATGTTAAATAAAATAAGAATTATCATAAAAGTAAATTAGAATAATACTATTCTACATTTAAAACCATTTTTTGTGAAAACCTACATACAGATCCGGCAAATTCCACATTTTATCGAACAAAAACAGGTTAATGAGTCTGCGCAGTAGGCATAATATAGTTATTTCCGTTTTCTTTTTAGAATCGTGATGATCGGAAATTCTGATCAATATCTTCAATTACACCCTGAATAAGAGTAGGAACCGCTGGCCCTAACGAAACTGGAGAGGTGCAATTTATAGTGTTTGATTACCAAACAAGGCGTGCGTATTATGCGGGAGTAGAAGCACGTTCAACACAATTTTAGGGTGGCGTATTATAGATGAAAGCGTATTATAGATGGGGAATTACGCTATATAGGTGACCGGTTTGAAATAGCAGGTGCCATAAAAAAAAAGTGTTACATCTAAAACTATTTTCTGGCTTTAAATAACCAGCAAAAGACCGTAAAACACATATCAATCAATAACTTCGACAGTTAAATGAAGGCAAGTTTCAAAGATACGTCAACATAGCAAGGATGTTCTTGTGGAGGTATCAAAACAATGGCAATTTAATTCGAGCGACAGAAAACTCTTGACAGTATCCATAATATGAATTTATGGTCATTTCCTAAACAGGAAAAAATATTGAAATTTCTTTTGTCTAACAGATAAAGAGAAAATTAATGAGTATGCGAGAAATGATGTCGCTAGACACTGTTTAAAGATACTTAGATTAATCGAGGCGAAGGGAGAAAGTAAATGGAATATGATAAACATGATTAGATTTTATCAATTCGCGCCAGGCTAAATGCTATACGTGGATTTTTCAATGTTGCCACGTCGCTACCGAACGTGACACAAGGTCTGTGTAAAATGGCTTTCACGGCAATACTGTGGTAAAATTGCTCATCTCAGTCGGCACTTACCCTTTTGTGGATATCTCAGGCGCCACGTAATGACCCAGCTCCTTCCCGAAGTAGCCGATGGATACGAGTTTAATATTATTTTGAATCTGTCCGGGAGAAAGTTCTATGAACACTTAAAATTAATATGAGAAATCCTTTCATGTGCCGCGAACATCTAGCGTAAATGCAAGAACATTGTGTGTGTATATATATATATATATATATATATATATATATATATATATATATATATATATATATATATATATATATATATATAATTTGCATACCGTTTTATAAAGCATATTTTAATAAATATTTCATAGGTGTTTAATAATGTTTATTTCATTTTTTAAATGTCAAATATAAGCAATGTTTCTGCACATAGTTTCCATTATAATTTATTGGTATAGAATATATTTATATCTTTTTTTCAAAATTCAATTGTAATATACGACACATAGAGTGTTCGTACAGGGTGGCCCCCCCAAAAACGGGAACTTTTTAACAATCCAATAAAACCAAGAGTGATGGGAGAAAAATATTTAATTCACAGTAATTGAAACCTTAAAACATGCCATTTAAGAAACAATGATGGAATTTTCATTTTTTTAAAATTACGTGCTGTAGATGGCGTCCTCCTGTACGAATGCATTCTTGAAATCTGCTGTTGAGATTCCTCATTGACTACTGCAACATCTCAGCTGGGATACTGTGAACTTCATTCTCGTTACTAAAATGGCGAAATGTTTTCTTGCTGAAGGTCACTGTCTCGCAGTGTTGTCACTTGCTCATGTCTGGCAATACGCACTTCAAAAATTCCCGTTTTATTTTAGGAGGGTCACCCTGTAGTAAGCATTGTTGCCGTCTGATATTTAACAATTCCAAAATTTGTCAAACTCAGCGAAAAAATGAATGCAATTATCTCAATGATGTGGTGAATTAGATTTGATATATCTGTACCGGATTATGTAAACAAGTTAAAATAGTAAGTTTGATGAATTAAAAATTATTATTAATATGTAATTATATAAAAGGGATTACCTGTTATAAATATTTTGAGTTTTCCCACTTTACATTATTCTCCTGTCGCTAACGAAATCCAATGAGTTTTTATATATATTTTACTAACAAATGACGTTTACAACATAAGTGGTAATATCATGTTGGTATAACATTTTAAAGGCATATTTTAATGTCATATTTATATTTCATTCAAATTTCAAAAATTGTCATATAAAGCAATGATTCTGTACATAATGTTTAATTCATTGTATTTCTATAGAAAGTATTTATACCTGCTTTTTCAAAATCCAACATTTTGAAAATCTACAGCCTTCATAATAAGCATTGTTGTCGTCTGATATTTCACATTACCAGAAATTAGTCGAATTGCGCCAGACAAGATTTTGAATCAATTATCTAAACTAGTTTTAACCCCTGAAAATTTTACGGTTTTCCCATTTTAATATTCTGATGAATCTTAATTCTTAACTTGATGATTGGGTATGATCATGGCGAGTTCTACAACGATAAACGTTCCACAGATATTCCCCTATTGCAGCTTTAAAACATTTAAGCATAACCTATTACAATAAAAATCATAAATATGAATGCTGGTCGTTATTTTAAGAAGTGGGTACAAATGAAAAGATTTGAAATTGGCAACTTTTCCATTTCACTGAAACAGACGTTAAACACTTCTATCTTCCTATCTTTTTTCTTTCTCTCTTAATTTCTTTCTTTCTTTCTTCCTTTCTTTCTTCCTTTCTTTCTTACTTTTTTTCTTTCATTTTCTCACTGAAACCAAGTAGTGTCTTTTCCAATCTTTCCAAGCTATCAAATGAGAATAGCCCATTATTTATGAGGTATTGGCAGGAGGCGTTAAACACTTCTATTTTCTCTTTCTTTTTTCTTCATTTTCTCACTGAAACAAAATAATGGCTTTCCCCCTTTTCTTCGAGATCTAAAGGGAATAGTCCATTCTTCATGAGGCATATCCAAAGATGTGATGGTCGTGCGAAGTAACGCAAGGAGGTAAAAGGCAAAATGGTTTCTTCAATTAAATTTAATTAAATCTTTATCGGGTTATTTAAACAGGTTAAAATAGTCTGGTGAATTAATTATCATTATTAGTATTAATATATAATTATATAGACTCGATTATCTTTTATAAATATTTATTTGTACATCCATCTTAATCAGTAGCACAAATCAGCCTTCCTTGTGCCGTTGACTTGAATTCTTAAAGACTGGGACTACAGAAAAGTATTTTCAACAGGCCGGAAAGCAAGAAGCACGAAAAGATTTATTGTAGATTTTAGAGAAAACTTTAAAAAAATACATTCTTTATGATAATAGACGCATGTGTTACTCCAGTCGTCTCTTCTCAATAAAGGTTGTGTACGGGCTCGATACTCGTCTTCTGTGATGGTATACTAGCAGGGTAGATTTTTTATATCTATGTTGCTTGTCGTTGTTTATTAGTAACGTGATTGTCAGAGTGAATTGTGTTTCAGGTAATAATTTGACCCGTAGAATTAAATAATAAAAAAATGCCTCACAGAAAAGAGGAAACTTACAAGCACAAAAGAACTTCGGTGAAAGAGAAATGAAAATGGAAGTACTTGAGTGAGTGTATTTTTCTTCAGGTTGACATTAAATTATTTTCTTAAAATCCAGAACAGAATTATAATTTCGTTGAGGGCTATTCTACGGTGGAGTAATTGATAGCAGCTCGGATTGAGGAATCGGTGAGCCGAGTTCGAATTCCAGTCAAATCCATTGCATTCATTTACGTGCTAATAACTTTGGGAAATGTATGAATCCTCTTCTTCTCCCTCTTTTCCCTCTGTAAATAGCAGGACAGACCGGGGACTAAGTGACGTGCTAATAACCCTGGGAAAGGTATGAATCCTCTTCTTCTGCACCATCAGCTATGGGTAAATCGCACGACAAACCGAGTTCTATAGCCTTGGATGGCAACTGGTCTACCACAGAAAGAAATGACAACCTACTGCTGGAAAAATCTGCCACGTCAGTCATGTATCGAAATATACATGATCGCCTAAGCGTGTATCACGTATGGTACATGATTGACTGACAGACGTGCTAATAACCCTGGGAAAGGTATGAATCTTTTTCTTCTGCACCATCAGCTATGGGTAAATAGCAAGACAGACCGGGTTCTATAACCTTGCATGGCAGCTGGTCTACCACAGAAAGAAATGGCGACGTATTGCGGGAAAAATCTTCCTAGTTAGTCCTGTATCGAAAGATACATGATCGCCTAAGCCTGTATTATGCATGGCGCATAACTGATTGAATGATCAATCGAAAGGCGCGTGTGTCCTGTTTTTTTGTTTTCACCAAATCTTTCCGAAAAAAGATATTTTGAGGCTGTTAATATTAAGTAAGAAGAGATAGAGTAAGGAAAATGTCAACCCAGATTTACTCTATTTTGGACATCACACAATTATTCGAGCCTGTCTTTGACTTTTCAATACATCTGTAAAAAATTATACTTCGTGATTACCATTATCTGCCATTCCGCAGTCCGCATAATTATTAAACACGTCTACCCTCTGACATCTCATCTTTTTTTTAAAACGCTGAACTTAGCTTTAGGGAGAAAGAAATTCCTAGGAATCAGATATGGTCTGTA
>OZ038503.1:38058510-38086010 GCA_964036315.1 Acanthosepion esculentum | reverse complement strand
AGAGAGAGATAGAGAGCGAGAGAGAGAGAGAGATAGAGAGCGAGAGAAAGAGAGCGAGAGAGAGGGAGGGAGAAAGTGACCATTAATGGATACCACACCCGAAATGAGACAGTAGATGTTAAAGAAATAAGGGAAATTAATGAGATCGTATGTTCCCATAATTGGGACACCGGATGTCAAGCGTAAATGTCATCCATTATAGAATCTGGTAGAGGGTTGCGTTTTAACTTTTTTTCAGATAGTAAAATATTCGAATCCTCATGGTGAGTGCATAACCGGTCGTTGTGACAAGCAAACAAAGAAATAATATAGGCGAATAAAATAAACCAAGCAAAGGAGGATTTGAGGAAACATTTTCAGCCCTTCACGGGTAGACGAGTTTACAAGACGAAGTTGCTACTTTCCCATACATCTAAATTCCGAAGATTGGCAATATGCTTTTTTATTTTTAAGTTCAAAACATCGATTAAAAATATTTATTCGCAAAGATCGTTTAAGAAGAGCGCGAAACTTCGTTAAGGTAAGTGCACAGTTTCCTATGTAAAATGCAACGGAAAGAGATGTTTAATGTCTGACTTAATTACATTTTTTAGTCCGAATTCTGAAATGCAATCGAGAAATAAGTAGTAATTCTAGATATGCAACCGGTACCAGCTTCGTACATTATAATAGGTTAAATTGGCATTGCTCCTTCCGAAATTCTCTCTTGAGGCTTTTACTATATGCTGGTATATAATTAAATGTTAGGGATTTGTTGCGAGATATAAGGTTTCCGTAGATCAGGTTTCCTGAAGAATATGCTGTATTTTGGTAAATGGCGAGACTGGAATTAATTTACGGTTTCTTCTGGTCGAAGGAATAACATTCGCGTATCGGATTACGATAGAAACAGATAGAGAGAAAGAAAGCAATAGAAGGAAAGTAGGGATAGTAGACAAAGAAAGAAAACTCAACATCAACAACAACGATGAATTAAAAAGTGAGGTTAAATTGGTTTATCTATTATTACCTGCGATTCGTATGAATTCAGTTCGAAGAGATGAAGAAGGACGTCATCAAAACGTACTATTTAGAAACATGATTTGAAAATAGGATTGTATATATATATATATATATATATATATATATATATATATATATATAAGAAATGTATTATTATGGTGTGCTATATTTATGGAATAAAGTGCTCAATATCAGAGATAGAGCATGTGTAAATATATAAGTGAACATTTAAGTCAACATTTAGAGGCAACAGCATGTTCCTTGCTTGACGCAATCTGACGATTGCTTCTAGCATGAAACAGCCTGTCGCCTCTAAGTGTTGACTTCAATGTTTGTATATATATATATATATATATATATATATATATATATATATATATATATATATATATATATATATATATGTATAAAATCACATATATATATGAAAATCACAATCAAATCCTCTTTGTTGCTCAACTACTTTCTCAAAAGCCTGTACTCAATGAGCTTGGTGCGGTCGATCCGAACCCTTTCAGCAGAAGGGAGTAGACAAGACTCTAAAATTCTCTTCTACTGCACTCTCCTGAGGGTCCCTTCAATAGGGTTTAAGAAACCAGTTCCATGAAAAGAAAAGCAACTCCAGAACATTTTACTGAACGGATGCTTGACAGTACTTACTGCTAAATTCAAAGAGCTTTCAAAGCTTCTTTTTAGGATTTTTGATCGCTATAATTTGAATTTAGCTCAACTTTCGTTTCATCGGAGAACATTTAGTAAAAAAAATCAGGTGAGTCACTTTTATCGAACAGCGCTGCCTGTATGTATGTATGTATGTATGTATATATATATATATATATATATATATATATATATATATATATATATATATATATATATATATATATATATATATATAAATATATATATATATATTGTTGTAACCGAGAAAGGTTTAGTGAAAGTAATAACCAGAACGGACATTGGAAATGAAATGATAATCTTTATAACATCAACAAAATATAATACTCGCCAGCCTCGTGTAGTAGGTAAAAAAGAAGTTGTATCAAATTGTGAGAAATAAAATACATATTTATATTATTATTAGTATATATATATATATATATATATATATATATATATATATATATATATATATATATATATATATGGGAGTCGTGTTTGTGCCTATGTGTGTAAATGTGTGCGTGTATATGTCATAAACAAAAGGGTTCAAGCTTTAGAAAAAGAGAAAATATGATGGAATAATATACAGACAATGGGAGAAAGAGAGAAATAAGAAGGAAAAATAAGAGAGGCTGTCAAAGGGAAAGATAGAAAGGAAGAAGAGAAAGATAGAGGAAATGAGAAGGTGATGAATAGAGAAGGCAAAGAAAAGAGAAAGGGAGGGAGAAAATAAAGTTAGTATGAAGGGAAAAGAATGAGAGTGACGGGTGAGGAGAGAGAGAGAGAAACGGAAATTGTGTGATATAAAGACATGGAAGATGAAGAGAAGAGAAAGGCAAATGGAGACGAGTGAAAGTGCGTGAAAGAAATAGAGAGAGAGAGGGCAAGAAGTAAAAATGAGAGAGAGAGGTGGGGGAAAAGAAGAGAAAGAAAAAGTGGGTGAACTGAAAGAAATAGTGAAGAGGAAGTAGAGAAAAAAAGAAAGAGAATGAAAAGAAATGGAGATAGAGATGGCGAGAGAGTAAAGCGTGAAAATGGAACGAAGTTGGAAATGAAGGCGGAAAACATGAGAGAAAGAAATGGGAGGAGCGGAAAAGGAACACAGAAAGAAAAGAAGAGGAGAGAAAAAGAGTAAGAAGCCAAGAAAAAGGGAGGGTTTGGGGGAGAGAAATAAACAAAGGTAAAAAAAGAGTCCTTTATTTGTACTTGAAACAATTTAGCTCGACTAAATATGGAAATAAGGCGATATTTATCAAGCTCATCTTGGAAAGTCGTCCGTTAATGAAATGCTTTTGATCTTCATAGTGTATCCAAAAATGTAATTCTTGTGCCAGACTAAACCAGCAGCAGCAGTATTCGAAATCCATGCCTCTTAAGCCAGATTTATAAATCAGAATCGGCCATAGGCACGTTTTAATATTGAAACACGAAAATCAGAAAGAATGGGGAATTTATTACCACAAATTAATTCCTGATCGAGTGTGGTGATTTCGCTTGCGACAGACTTATTTAATAGCAAGGATAATATAAGAAACCCTAAGAAATGTCAGGTTCAATAAGCTATATTATTTCATAAAGAAAGTGGCTTGATATTTATAATCAGTAAAACAAAAAATATAGGTGTATCGGACGGTACACGATTTCTCATTCAAATTATTTAACCTTGTTTAGATATATAGAAATGTTGATTTTATAATCTCCACCCTCCATATATATATATATATATATATATATATATTTGTCATCCACAGACAGACTGTTTCGCTGTTTCACAGCTGAGTCGGAACTTCTACCACTAAGCCGTCGGCGCACGGCAGGGATGAAGGTGAATTTTAGCGTGTTTTTATTTTTAGATTTACATAAACACACAGTGACTGACAGTGTCTCAATTCTGCCGAAGAGTCATGCTATATTAGCTTTAATAGTCACTGTCTACAAATGCACCCCTCACACCCACAGAGCTTAGCCGAAATTAATTTTTTCGGGAGCCAATAGTTTTGTCATCCACAGACAGACTATTTCGCTGTTTCACAGCTCATCAGTGTGGCTAGACATCCGGTTGCCTCTAGCTAGGATCTAGCTATATATATATATATATATATATATATATATATATATATATATATATATATATATATATATATATATATATATATGTCCATGTGCATTCCCATACCTGAAAACCATTAACAGCTTTGCTCTTACATATAGATACTTTTCACAAAATAAAATCTTTACACGTGCCTTGGTAAACTTCCTCAGAGGACGATTCCCTACGGCTTTATTCCGTTTGTCGTTATTGACATTGTACTTTTACAGATATACTTTGTCTGAAATTTTTACACACGCACAAAATATCCATTTACGAAGTTCACTTAAAGGGTTCGTTAATTATTGTTGTGGATTCCGGGAATGGAATCCTGCACAAATAAATAAACAACGCCAGTAATTGAGATAGAAAAAGTGTATTAAATGTAAGAAAGAATTGAAGTGAAGATTAGTAGTCCAGGAATGAGAGTTAGTAGAAAGCATATGTACAAGTCTCTGTAAGTGAAGCCGTAATTAACTCTCTCTGTCGCTGGAGTCTCGTATAACTCTCTGTGAACAACCTGTGTACTGTCTCCGTATCTCTCATCCTGACTCAACGTATCTAAACCTTGAATCAAGGTATCTCAACCTGCAGGTATGATCTCTGTCAGTATAAGTATACTTTGGACGAGTAAATCTTGTGAACAAGGGTCTGCCCCACAACAATTACTATCCCACTGTTATATGTCCATTTACTCAGATTTATTTACCCGACAAATAGCGACGGTTGTTTGATACTGATTGTGGAGAGGACTTACTGTAAGTCCGTCTTAGTGTCTTTACCTGTATAAGGTTATGACATAATTTGTGTCCGAAATATTATATATGTAATTTCAATCAAAATTGACAGTATTATAAAATGTTAAATGATACCGATTGCTAATCATATGAATTCAGAAACCTTTTACTTAATATTATTTCTTTTTACAGAATAGTTTGACTGAATTAATAAACTTAACCCCTAAAGATATGGAGGGATCGAAGGAGCATTTAACGCACATAGTGTTTCATGAGTTTAAAAAGGGAACTCTGCAACTGAAGCGACACGAAATTTTCACTCAGCTTATGGAGACTGCCTGAATGAAAGAACTTGCAGAAGATTGTTTGCCAAATTCAAAAGTGGAAATTTCAGCCTTGAAGATGAAGAGAGAACAAGACGTCCAGTTCACTTTGATGATGAGCTCCTTGTAGCATCACTTGAAGAAAATCCTGCAGTAGCAGTTAAAGAATTGGCCGTGAAGATTCGTTCAAACCATACTACTGTTCATCGTCAACTTCAACAACTTGGAAAGGTTCTTAAGCTTGGAAAATGGGTGCCTCATGAACTGGCTTAAGTCATCTGCAAATACCGAGCTAACATCTGCTCTTCTGTTCATTCTTGTAAACTTATCTCGCCCTTTTTGGATAAACTTGTGACTGGTGATGAAAAATGGATGTTTTATCAAAACGTTAAACGTAGTAGACAGTGGTTTGATGAAGGAGAAAAGGCCCAAAGACAACCGAGAAGGGATCTTCATACGCAGAAGGTTCTTCTCTAAATTCAGTGGGATGGCAAAGAAGAGAAAGATAGAGGAAATGAGAAGGCGATAAATAGAGAAGGAGAAGAAGAAGAGACAAGAAGGGAGAAAATAAAGAGAGTGAGAAGGAAAAAGAATGGGATTGAGAGACGAGAAGAAAGACAGAGTAGAAAGACAGAGAGAGACGGAAATTGTGAGATATAAAGACAGGGAAGATGAAGAAAAGGGGAAAAGAAAGAAGTGAGAAGAAGAAAAAGGCAAACGGAGACGAGAGAAAGAGCGTGAAAGAAATATATATATATATAGAGAGAGAGAGAGCAAGAAGTAAAAGAATAAGAGAGTGAGGGAAACAAAGAGAAAGAAAAGAGGGCGAACTGAAAGAAACAAAGTAGGGGATTTAGACAAAGAAAAGAAAAAGAAAGGAAAGAAAGGAAGATACAGATGGCGAGAACATAAAGCGTGAAAATGGAACGAAGGGGGAGAAGAAAGAGGAAAATATGAAAGTTGTTACGAACTTATGCAACAATTAATGTTCAATCTATTTGCAGTAATTAGAAGGTTTTAACGAGGCTTTGAAGAAAAAAAAACTGTTTTAGTGAATCGAAAATGAGTGATGTTTCATCACGACAATACACGACCCCACACTACAAAAATCACATCCCAGAAGATTAAAGAACTTGGTTGGGAAAGCATTCTGCCATCTTATTCTCCCGTCCTTGCTCCTTCAGACCACCATTTGTTCCGGAATTTAGAGAAACATTTCGATGGACTATCTCTCAATAACCATGAGGATGTTCGAAACTGACTTTTCAGAGTTCTTCCCTTTGAAACCGTAAGAGTTCTTTATTAGTGGGATTAAAAAAAGCTTATAAGTAGATGAAAGGAAGTCATAGATAATCATAAAAACTATATTAATGAATACATTTCAAGAGAATGTAATATTTGATCAGTCGTCCATTATTATTCAAAATCCGGACAGACCTTATGGGAGGACCTGAGAGTTTCCTTTCTGCGTCTGCTATCAAGATGGCGACCGTCGATAATGAATCCTGGTAGATTTCTCTCTGAATCGCCTCACGTTATAGGTTCAATAAGTCAAGCGAGAAGACACATCCTTATCTAACGCCCTTTTCTCTAGGAAGGCAAATTAACATTCCCTCCCTTATCTAAAGATGCGTCTATTCTGTAAGAAAGATTGTATTCATATTTATTTTAATCCCTGACGATTCTTCATTTTCATTTTGATAAATAAATGTATAATGAATATCGACTCGGGGTGCGAACCCGGAGAGCCGAGTTCGAATTCCAGTCGAGTTCGTTAGATTCACTTACACACAAATACTCTTGGGAAAGGTTTGAATCGATCTCTTCTCTTGAATAGCTGGTCAGGATGGCAACCAGTATACTGCAGATCTACTGCGAGTAGAAATCTGCCACGTCAGTCATGTGTCGAAAGATACATGATCGCTCAAGCGTGTATCACATATGGCACATAACTGACTGACTGACGCTTTTCTAATAAAAACGTTGACCTAGTTTTATAAATCTGTTCGTAAAAATTTCCCTAGTTTTCTAAATCTGCTCGTAACAATTTCCATAAACTCCTACAGCGGTCAATAACTTTTCTGTTTTCAATGCTCAGTACATAAACTGATTCTAGAAATCTAATGGATAAAATTCAAGGTAAAACAAATTCACACATTTTGCTTAAATATATATTTTCCTCTGTTGTTTATCATCGTAAAAAGAAATTAAAACGGTAAGAGAGAGGAGGGAATAATTAAAATCCAGCCTATGAATAACGTTCTTCCTCCTTCTTCCTCTTCTTTTTCTTCGTCGTCGTCCTCGTCCTCCTTCTTCTTCCTCTTTCTCCTCCTCCTCCTTATTCCTTCTTATTCTTATTCTTTCTCCTCATCCCCTTTCTTCTTCTTCTTCTTCTTCTTCCTTTTCTTCCTCCTCCTCCTCCTATTCTTCTTCTTCTTCTTTGTACTGTGACCCTTCAGGACGTGGATGATCATGCAAACCCTACCCCGTATAGGCCCTAGCAACGTTTTTCTTTTTCCCAAGCCTCGCAACTCCATTCCTCTTATCCATTGACGCAAGCTTATCAGGTGGATGCCATGCTGCTTTTTCGTATCACTTTCCCTATCGATATATCCTATGAGTGTCAAATTCTCTAAGCCCTTTATTCTTATTATATGTCCAAGAAATTCCAGCTACCTCTTTCTAATTCTGAGTCTACATCCTTTTTTGTTCTCATGTTGTTTTTTTTTAAATAGCTTCTTCGTTGCTCATACCCACCGTCAAAATAACCATATGCGTTGAGTTGGGCATGTTGTGCGGATGTCGGGCAGGCGCTTCCCAAACATTTTATTCATCGAAGAGCTCGAGACCAAAAGAAACGGTTTCGGGAATACCTTGCAGTGGACAGGGTCGGCTGGCAGTCTCTCTGCGCCACCGGAGTGACGCACTTCGATGATGTGAGAAGGCAACGCCAGCGTCATCTGCGGCCTGCCGATTCCGCACCGGGCACGTTTCACGGCTACCTGTGCCCGAGAGCTTGTCGTTCGCGGATCGGGCTGCTGTCTCATTTGGCATCCCGCAGAAGACTGACTGAGATGGATAGTCAGCAATGACGGACAACCTAAGAGAGAGATAGAGAGAGAGAGAGAGAGAGAGAGAGATAGAGAGAGAGAGTATCCTCAGCATCCTTATCTAGAAACACATTTCTGCTGTCACCAGTTGTCTCTTCATCTGTGAGGAGAGTATCCTGGTTGTTGAATTAATAATCAAGATGTTATCAATTCGTAATTTAATATCGTCTTTTTTTCCACATATATTACTTTAGTTTGTTCTCCAAATAATTTCTCACGGCTAGGAAATATATTTCGCAACATATGTGTCATAGTAGACAGATGAGGAAATCGAAACAAATAGTGTTTTCAATCACGTTCTTCATAACTCATGTATTTTTCGAAATATATAAGTGCTTTAAATTTCTTTTGAAACTTGTTTATCAAATCATTTCCGTTTGCTAGAAAAAATTAATAGGAAGACATCCACAGAAATACATAAATATTTAATGTTACTGTAATGTTTTCTTCCAGAAAATATCTTTCTTAACTCATGCAATTTTGTTAGATATTGAAGAAATAGATGAGTATTGTATATTTCTTAATGAGATTTTTATCGAAATATATCTTTCGAGCTATACACATAGGTAAATATCAAAGGAATGTACAATGGTGTAAAAAATTCAATCTTAGACGCTAACAGGACATATAGAAGGAATACGAAACAGGGAAAGACAGTGGGGTAGCTACCTAAGCCGACAGAACGAAGAGTGAGACTTTAGAACAAGGAACAAACGTTGCTAAAAGCTACAAGAGCTGTGGAAAGCCATGATCGCCAACTACTTGTAGGGACACAGAACATAGAAGAGGAAGAATAGTCCTACAGACCTTACACAAGCGTGAACATCTCCATTTCGAAAATAATATCTATTTCAACTATTTAAATATATTTTTTGTTTTTAATCATCTCACCCCAAGAAAGGCAATGAAGTCCCTAAGTGTGAAAGAATCTGAAAAAAAAGAAAACTTGTTAAGGGGAGAGAACAATAAAGGAACAGAAATTAGGAAGAGAGAAGATAACAACTGGCATCGCATTGAAATGTTTGACTAGAACGTAAGAAGCCGGAAGATATTTGAAGAAGAAACAGTTAACATAGAACTTGCGGTGAAATCTATCCATTTCAAATATAAAATGATGAGATCTAGCTTATAGATGATTATAGTCGGGTTAATAAAGAGTAAAACTCATCAGAACAATTACTACAAAAATATTTATAGAAAAAGCACAGGAAATGATTGTGTTGTGCCTGCATTTCCTTTTTACTTGTGAAGTGAAAAATGCCTAGGTTATGTGCTGTACAATTTTAAAATTTCTGATGTAAACATAAGACATACGTCAAGGGAGGTAAATATGTTATTTAAGTATCTAAATGTATAAAAAAACGATTAGTTAAAACCTAGATATTTTAAACTATTTACTGTAAACATTTTAAAATATTTGTACAGTCTTCATAATTAATTTTGTTAAGGGTTGATTTCAATTTTGTTTTTGAAAAATGATTACGACAACAATTTTTGTCTTAGAAAAAATGCATGACCCCGATGATGACATTGTGCTAATGTCAAAAGTACTCTGAATAAAATGAATATGCACCAACAAGCTAATTTTCTTTCTTCCTTTAATAATGCTACTAAGAAAGTTGTTCGTAATTACGAGAGGATCCTATTAAAATTAAGTAGACAAAACTCGTCTAAATTATTTAATAAGACATGTCTTAAGATATATATATATATATATATATATATATATATATATATATATATATATATATATGTGTGTGTGTGTGTGTGTGTGTGTGTGTGTGTGTGTGTGTGTGTGTGTGTGTGTGTGTGTGTGAAACAATCTGATGTTTAGCCACATTGACGAGCTGTGATACAGCGAAATAGTCTGTCTATGGATGACAATATATACGCCCCCGGAATATTTAATTCCGGTCGAGCACTCTTGTGGGAAAACGCAATTTTTTAAACAATGACTACTACTGCTAATACTGCAAAACCCTTCATTGAATTGAGTACTGTCGGTCATTAAGCTCAGGGGTAAAATCAGTCGGATTTCCATCCCGGCTTGATATAGCGAAACAGTCTGTCTGTAGATGACAATATATATATATATATATATATATATATATATATATATATATATCTAAAGAGGCATAACCGATCCTGAAGGACGTGTATCGAAACCGTTACTACTTTTTTATTATACAAAATAGGTATACTGTAATGAAAACCAAAACATGCACACAAAATCAATTATATTGATTATACAAACATATCAATACCTCAAATATTAAAGTGTTTGTCAGCGTTATTCACACACTCGACTTTAGTTGAAAAACATTTATTATTACTAGTTATTAAGAAATGATTATTATAATAAATGTTATTAACAAAAATTATGAAAATATAAATATTAAAAATGATATGAATTCTAGAAGCATTATTAGAATACTGGTAACTCTGGTATAATACTGACTGCATATCTACTTTTGCAGCCCTTCCCTCCTATATATCGCCTGAAGATCGCGAGAGCGTGAAACTCGAGTAACAGCTAGGACTGTCCTTTGTTAAGTTCTGGCGTTATAGAGCGTTTTTTGCTGAGCTAATTTTATTTGTCTAAACTTTTGGTCATCTGGCAACTTACCTGTTGGCCATATTAATTTTCTTTAGTATATATATATATATATATATATATATATATGATATTTATTAAGAATTAAGGTAATTAATTTAAAAATATTATTTATTAAGAATTAAGGTTATTGTAAATAAATTATTATAAATTATTTTCATTATTATTAAGCTCTACTCTCTATTGAGTACTTTTAAAAAATATAATGTCTGAACATTTGTACTAACCTACCTTAAACCTATATGTATATATATATATATATATATGTGTGTGTGTGTGTGTGTGTGTGTGTATATATATATATATATATATATAATATATATATATATATATATATATATATATATATATGATTATATATATATATAATCATCCACAGACAGACTGTTTCGCTGTATCACAGATCTTCAGTGAAGCTAGACTTGCTTCAATCCACGATCGAAACTTGACCGATTTGGAATCAGTCAGAGGTTCTACCCCTAAGCCGTCAGCGCACGGCAGGGAGAAAGGAAAATTTTCGCGTTTTTTTGTATACGAAATACGCCTGTGGCTAAGAGAACTTAGTTCATACATGAAGAGTTATGCAATCATATCAGCAGCAGCCACTGTTTTTATTAAATTTATCCTTTTCTCTAGAGTGCTCTATCGAAGTGTCTCCAAGAGTATATAAATATACTGGAGTATCGTAGACGATCCTTGTTTAATTGTTCCTTCACTTGTCAGGAGGTATCAGCAAATGTCTATCAATTTTATCGCTTTTATCATTTCATTTCAAACCTCGGTTTTGGTTATTCCAAATTCAGTAACCCTTTCTCGGTTACAACACATACCATCTTACTTACTTCGCTATTAAAGCATTCCCGTCTTTCATAGATTAAAGTTTTAGATTCGTATTGTGGACAGTAAAATTGTTGGTTCCTTTCAAATTGACGATGGTGCCAAGTTAAACACAGGATAGTTCTGGGACAAGACGTTTTTGAGTTACACAAGTTACAACCAAGAACCTCTCTTTTGAAATGTGTATTTATTCAACACAATGCTTTTAATATTCTACTTAGCTGACTTCTGTCTACATTGCTAAAATGGTTTTCTATTTATCTGTCTGATCTTTTTTCAATCCATTTATCCCCACCGAGTGTTCGTACTATCTACTTTTTTGGCCAGTGATCTCGGCAATGTCCATCTACTTGACCCGTATAAGAAGCCTGTTCTTATTGTTGACCTAAAAAGTAGAAGTTTTTTTTCTCATTTTTAATTTCCAGATGGGATTTATTTTTATAGTGCTTTCCCTGACATTGCAATTCTAACATCTGGTTCTGAAACTTCATGAATTTAAGCGTTCTACCAGGCTGGCATCTCGCTCACACCCTTTCACTGTTGAAACTGTTAAATGTAACCGTCTCTTCTACTCCAATAGATTCATATCTCGCACCTCTCGCATGTAGAACTCCCTCCTCTCTTCCAGTTTCCCTGATAGCTATAATCTGCAACTATTCAAATGTAATGTCAATCGACGTCTCCAGATGCCCTAATGTATCTCCGATCCTTCTCTTCATCCTTTCCTCTATCACTCCTCTTTGCTCTAGATCCAACTCTCTGTAACCCCTTGCGTGCTAGTGGCTTCCCGCCTTGCTTGGGGTGAAACGCTTAAAAAAAAATCTGGTCAGGGAAATGTAGGAACATCGTTTGGAAAAGCCCTTTCTAGGTTACAACAAGCTCTGAATCTCAAAAGATGATGCCACAATGTTATATCCGGTGTCAGAGACAACTTATATTAAGCTGAATTTTACTGAATATTCTGGGGGGTCTCTAAAGTTTAAAAAAATTTTTTTTAAATATAAGTGTATTCGGTTATTTATTATTTTATTTATTTCCTGTTTAAATAATTCTATTTTTAAGTAATGATCAAGTGGCCAAAGGAAATATTTGTTTATAAGTTTTCGCTTGAACATTATTTCGTTTTTCTTTATTAGTAGTTAATGGTTTGTTTTTACCTGTATTTTTGTTACCTTTGTAGGGTGTTAATTAGTAAAGGTTAGGTTCATAACTATATTTTATTTACTGTTGTTTGAACACACACACACACACACACATATATATATATATATATATATATATATATATATATATATATATATATATTACATGAATCATTCATACAAAAAGCAGATAGTGAAGTTAATGATATAAATGGCAAGAATCATTCTCGCAAACACTTTTTATAATAAAATACATTAACCTCGAACCCGTTGATGAATGTTATGATCCCTGTTTATAAATTCCAGTTTTATAAGGTCTTTTTTTTTAGTACGACCTTTCGATTGTTCCTACAATCATCGTCAGGTATAGAATAGATATGTTTAATACACAATAAAATCCAAATTAACTTCATATGTGGAATAAGCTTATTTTAACAGACAAAATTCGTCTATCATATTCAACCCCGGTATGGACTGAGTTCGTGTCGGAATTACAAATTTAATTGTGAAAGCTACGTCGGCTGAAATAAGCTACGTCGGCTGAAATAAGCCACGTTGGCTGAAATAAGTTTATTCTCCAGATGAGATATTTTTGAATTTTTTTGTGTATTAATGTATTTGCCCTGTAATAATAAATACATTGAGCCCGATTTGTGGATATGCTTGAATATTCTATATTACTAAGATCCTCTAGAATTATATACCAACAACTGATTTTTTACCTGTTATGGGAACCTACCCATAATAATAATGGACTAGTCCGTACCCCATAAATACTGCGCCGCAAGAGGAAGCAGAAACAGTCAGACAAGGAGACACAATGTGAGTCAGAGTTCTGAGTCAGAGACAGAGTCGCGTCAGACGATTACTGTAAGACATTGGAATAGTGATACTGGTCGAGACAACATAGTTCTCTCTAACCTAACCTGATTGTTACTACTAACACTTCTACTCTTTTGTACATATATTCTATTTGTAATATATATCTGTGTTATTACATACCTGTGTTCGTGTTATTCTTCATTGGTTCTACCTTGAACCATCACCGTGGTACAAGGACCTGGACCATAATATTACCATATATATATATATATATATATATATATATATATATATATATATATATATATATATATATATTCAAACATATGTTGTTAAATATAAGAGACAACGTATGTCTATTATGTTTGATCATGAGCCTTTCTAAGCTTCGTATATATATATATATACATATATACATACATATATTCATACATACATACCCATGCACACACAAACATACTTATGCACATGTTCATATATATTAATATATATATATATATATTAATGTTTAAATGTATAAATGTGTATAATTAATGTTTATATATATACTAGTCAAGGTATCCGGCGTTACCCGGGTGTACACAGCTCCAATTGTATAACCACACCCACCTGTATACTTCCATCTCCTGTCTAGAAATGTCTGCCTGCGTCCCTTCTTGCATCCATCATCGGCTGGATACTAAGCTACTCCCCAACACCTAATCTTTTTTTATGGTACGTCCTTTGTAAATATTTGATTTTTCTTAAAGGAATTTCATCGGTAAAAATTACTGTGTGGTCGTTGCTCGGGGTTAAATTGTCCCAATGTTTTAGATATTCAGTAAATTTCCTATGGCCGTAAAAACTTTCAAATAATATGACATTGTTCACCAATGTAATAATCGAACAAAAACAGGGATAAAGCGTCAACTACAACTGCAAACACAGGAACCTATCCCCTCCTTCTCCTCACGTTAACCGTAAAGCTGGGGTCAATAAGTGGTTCTTCGGGGAATTATCCCCTTTTAACGCTTCAATAATCGTTCTCAAAGAATCTTTACATTAACGATTGTTCGAATGCCAATTCAGAATGTAATCATATGAAGAAACTATTGGTTAAATAGCAAAAGCCGATTTTGGACCTAGTTTGTCGTGGATTTCGTCCACTTCACTGAAATAATCTGAACCAAACACTCATGCAATATAGTCTATACGTCACATGTAATTTACATGGAAAATTTGGAAAACATCGGATGAAAATCAGGAAGTGATAGCTGAAAAGCGGGCCTTTTGAACAGATTTTCGTGGATTTTTGTTATACGCAAAAAAAGCGAGTTGAAATAAAACCACGCTATCATTTTGCTTGCAAGATGGTAAATTTTTAGCGACATGCTTGAAGGACATTGGACAAAAATGAGGAAGTTATTCAAATTTTTATTTTAAGTAGTATGAAAAACCAGATTTTTTCCGTGTTTTTTTTTGCCAATTTTTTTGCATGGAACCAACGTCGCAGGAATATTATCAGGCACTCGACATAAACCTCGTAACACGCGCTATGTTTTGCATTAAGTGCAAAGAACATCGGCTTATCCAGCAAGAACTTTGCGTGTAACATTGCCTTGGTTTTTGCAAAATGTCGTACCCACTTTCATATTGTTTATACATTTGTATCTTGCTTATACATATTATATACTGTTTATACATGCTATGTTTCCTGTCAAAACCCGAGAAGCCTGGAGAGGAAAATTTGGTCCTGACCTAAGGTACTAAAATTGCAACATGTTTGTATAATTTCATCGATATTGGTCGAGAAATGTGGACGTGAATAAATAGCACAGACAGACATACACAGACATCTGTGTATGTGTGTGTTTGTGTATGTGTGCGTTTGTGTATGTGTGTGTTTGTGTGTGTGTGTTTTATGACAATGTGTAAAATGATCGATTTCCTGTCTCATAATTCGATGAAACGTTGCACAAAAACAATGAAGATTTGTTTAATTCAGTTTTTTTAAAAAATCCCACCCAGCACACAATTTCTAAAATTCTATATAAGTATAGTATTACGATGTCTTTCTGGAGCATTCGAGAACTTTAGGGAACAAGTTAGAACTTGTTTTTGTTTATTTGTAAGTTTGTATATTATGCTATAGCTAAAAAAAAAAATTAAATACGTTAAAATACTTAAGTACTATCCAATTACATCATTAGCAAATTGAATAATATAGCTTCTGAAATACTTTGTTTACCCCAATTAAGTATATGGAAAATCAAATTTTCGATTTGGGGGTGAGTTTTTTCAAGAACTAAAACAAAATAATTTCTTTCATTACTTTTGAACAAAAGTTCATCTATTTATGACAAACGATCATAAGGTTGCAAAAGAGTCATAACCATAATATATATATATATATATATATATATATATATATATATATATATATATATATATATATATATATATATATAAAGAACAGTAAGATATAAAATCCAGTGTTCTTATAGATATTTTTATTTTTACACAATAGAACTCAATGTAAATTTACAGAGCATTAATATTATAAATTAATTGATTTAAAATATGTTTTTCGCTACACATTGATAACCATGTTTCAAAAATGGAAGCTGAAGCCTTTGAATTTAATTTTGTTATTAAATTAAAGACATTAGTTCCATTTCCTCGTCAAGCGAATTTTGGAGTATTTTATTTTTTTAAATTTACAGTTTTAAAGGCACGGCAAAAATTCATAATTGAGGGTTTCCAAGGACACCGAGAAATCCATTCATCTAGACAAGGGATGGTAGTGTGTTCAATTTTTTAATTTTCGTTGTATCAGTTAATAGTTAGATCCTTAATTTAATAACAAAATTAAATTCAAAGGCTTTAGCTTCCATTTATTGAAACATGGTTATGACTGTGTAGCGAAAAAACATATTTTAGATCAATTCATTTATAATATATATATATATATATATATATATAAATATACATATATACATATATATATATATCTATATGAATAAAATATATAAATAGAATTATATATATATATATATATATATATATATATAAATATAAAAGTGGACATGGAAGTCAGCACTTAGAGGCGACAGTCTGTTTCATGCTAGTGCAATCGTCAGGCGACTAGTGCTGTTATTTTTCTCGGCTGTTTATATAAGGGTCAGTGGTGCATTATGGGTAGTATATTTTGGCGGGTACTTTTACCGGAAGTCGCTTATTTGTTTATTTATTTATGTCAAATTATTTTGCTTGTTTTTTTGTTTGTTTTTTTATTTTTTATCTTATATATTTATTTATTTATTCTTTTGTTTTGATCGGTGTTTTTGGTTAACGTAGTAAAAAATTTATTGTTGGTAGTCTATAATGGCCGCCATTTACCGGAAATCGCTTGTTCGCTTATTTATTTGGGTCAAATTGTTTTGCTTATTATTTTTATTTGTATAACAGTTATAACTTTCGTCCGTTCTTTTGTTTTGATTTTATTTCGCATATTCTAACAGGTGTGGTTTTGTGATTTGTTTGGAGTAGTTTATTTTGCTTATTTTATTGTTGTTTGTTTATATATTTATTTATTTTTCTATTTTAAGTTACGTAGTAAAAATTTGTTTTCATGTCTACATTTTGAGATTAGCTCGGATCTTTTATTTAATAATTTATTTTGATCTGGGAAGGTAATGATAGCTATTTTTTCCTCCAAGCAAAGTTTGCAAGTTTTTGATAGGTTGTTGTAGGCTGATGATTTTTTCCTTATTTTCCAAGATATTTTTGGTGTGGTGTGTGTTTTGTTTTTTATTTCCCAGATATACTTAGAAAGCATTGTGCTGTTCGCATATTTACTATTTGTGAAAGACATTTTGTGTACATAATTTCTTTGTTTCCATGGTCCTTCAGTTACTCCTATGTATACTTTTTCTTCATTATCTGCTGATTTTGTCGTGGCTTGGTAGATTACGTTGTTTTGTAAACAATTACCGTTTAAGGGACATTCGTTTTTTATTCTGCAGTTGCACGTGGGTTTAATTTGTTCGTGTGGTTTGTTAATAATTTTTCTGTTGTGCTTTTTTATTATTTGTGCCATGTTCTCGGTGCAACTGTAGCTGATTTTTACTGTGTTTTTGTTGAATATTTTGTGTAGTGTGCTTGATTCCGGGAAGTGTTTGTGTAAAAGCTTGAAGAATATTTTTCCTATGTTTGTTTTTACGTTTTTGCTGTACGGTGGGTTTACAAAACAACGTAATCTACCAAGCCTACAACAACCTATCAAAAACTTGCAAACTTTGCTTGGAGGAAAAAATAGCTATCATTACCTTCCCAGATCAAAATAAATTATTAAATAAAAGATCCGAGCTAATCTCAAAATGTAGACATGAAAACAAATTTTTACTACGTAACTTAAAATAGAAAAATAAATAAATATATAAACAAACAACAATAAAATAAGCAAAATAAACTACTCCAAACAAATCACAAAACCACACCTGTTAGAATATGCGAAATAAAATCAAAACAAAAGAACGGACGAAAGTTATAACTGTTATACAAATAAAAATAATAAGCAAAACAATTTGACCCAAATAAATAAGCGAACAAGCGATTTCCGGTAAATGGCGGTATATAAACAAATTTTTTACTACGTTAACCAAAAACACCGATCAAAACAAAAGAATAAATAAATAAATATATAAGATAAAAAATAAAAAACAAACAAAAAAACAAGCAAAATAATTTGACATAAATAAATAAACAAATAAGCGACTTCCGGTAAAAGTACCCGCCAAAATATACTACCCATAATGCACCACTGACCCTTATATAAACAGCCGAGAAAAATAACAGCACTAGTCGCCTGACGATTGCACTAGCATGAAACAGACTGTCGCCTCTAAGTGCTGACTTCCATGTCCACTTTTATATTTACACACGCTCTATCTCTGATATTGAGCACTTTACCCCATAAATATAGCACACTTTAAGACTATATTTCTGCATATATATATATATATATATATATATATATATATATATATATATATATATATATATATATATATATATATATAAATGGTGGTACTCGCTTGGAAAAACTTTGAATATTTAAACTTGTTGTAGAACAAACCAGTACCAAAGGAAAAACGAGGAAGAAAAAAAGAAAGAATCAAGAACATGAAACAAAGTCGAAAACAATCGTCCAGAGTTCAAACCCAAAGTCCAAAGAAAAATCCTCCAACGCGAGTAAAGGCAAATACGTAAAGTTCTCAATATACGAAGTAGAGCAAACCTACGAATCCTTATATAAGAATTATATATATATATATATATATATATATATATATATATATATAAATGGTGGTACTCGCTTGGAAAAACTTTGAATATTTAAACTTGTTGTAGAACAAACCAGTACCAAAGGAAAAACGAGGAAGAAAAAAAGAAAGAATCAAGAACATGAAACAAAGTCGAAAACAATCGTCCAGAGTTCAAACCCAAAGTCCAAAGAAAAATCCTCCAACGCGAGTAAAGGCAAATACGTAAAGTTCTCAATATACGAAGTAGAGCAAACCTACGAATCCTTATATAAGAATTATATATATATATATATATATATATATATATATATATATATATATATATATATATATATATATATATATATATATATATATAAATTTAAAATTTTCCTTTTAGAATAGTTACAAACCAAAGACAAAATAGCCCAATTTGCCTATTTAAATCATCGCTACATGGATTCATGATTTTCCAAGGGTATTTGCTATTACACTACAGACAAAAACACGCACATATATTTATACTCACACATAATATATATATATATATATATATATATATATATATATATATATATATATATATATATATATATATATATATATATAATAACCATACCAGTTCCTTTAACAAATATACAAGGATTTATATACTTTAGACTTATGTGAACTCTCCCATCAATTCTTGATGTATGAGATCTCTAACAATTCAGTTCTTTGAACCAAAATGAGACTACCTACACATATGATTTGATGAAACTGGTGAAGGCTTGTTAGAAACAGTCACACACTTTTCAAAACGACTGATAACAGAAATAGTGCACAGTGTGCTGTTAAGCCTCTCAAGAGCCTTTTCACGTTTGAATTTAAAGTAGTCCTTTTAGAATGGTTGCTAACCAAAGGCAAGATAAGCCAAACTTACCTTGCTATTTAAACCATCGCTAGGAGGAATAGATAGATTCATGCCTTTTCCAAGGGTATTTGCTATCGAGGGTATTACACTACCGACACAATCACACACAACAATATATATATATATATATATATATATATATATATATATATATATATATATATATATATATATATATATATGATGGACTTTCCCGTCGGTTTCAACGTATAAGGTTCCGACAACTGTGCTTATTCAACCCTGTGTGTAAGTCGCAAGTGACATTTCAGTTCTGCTAGTGATTTGCAAAGAAGTCTACAGATTGTGCAAGAGTGTGGATTGTTGGAGTGTATGGCCGGTACAGCAGCAGATATTTTAGTCCATTTCCTAGTGTGACGAAGCTTGGTGATGTTTGATGCTGCATTGTTCTTGATGCCATTGTAGCAAGTAGTCCTCCACTGATTGCGATCAATTGCTATGTCATCAAACGTAGCATGGTCCATATTCGCAGCTGAGAGGTTACTTTTCAGTTTGTCCCTGTATCTAAGCAATGGTGGCCCACGCTTCGATGACCACTGTCAAGTTGACTATACATGAGCATTTTTGGTATTCTGTTGTCTTGCATACGTAGCACATGACCAGCCCAGCGTAATTGTGACTTCATGAGAAAGAAATCAATACCATCAATATTACACATGGTGAAAAGTTCAGTATTGGCCATCCATTGGCTTGGGTTTATTCCACAAATTTCTCGAAGACAGCCCTTGGGAAATACATGCAACTGCTGAATTTGTCTTCTGTACAGTGTCCAGGCCTCTGAACCATACAAAAGTGTTGTAAGGACTTTTCACTTGACTTTTTCTAAAACAATTGATTTCCTGTCTCATAATTCGATGAAACTTGGTACAAAAATAATGAAGACTGGTTTAACTCAGATGATTTTTTTAAAATGGTATAGTACTACTATGTCATTCTGGAGTCTTCTAAAACCTTCTGGAAGCTTCTACAACTTGTTTATTTTATTTGTAAGTTTGTGTTATGCGATAACTATAAAATATTAAATGCTGTAAGAATACATAAGTACTACCCTATTACATTATTAGGAAGTTGAACAGCAAAACTTCTGAGATATTTTATTTCTTACGCGTATTGGGTTTATGGTCAAACCAAATTTTCCGTTTGTGGGTGACCGTTTATACGAACTCAATCAAATGAATGACATTTTCATGACTTTGAGGAAAATTTAATCGATTTATGATCAGGAACATAATGTTATAAAAATAACATGTCCCTAATAAATATATATATATATATATATATATATATATATATATATATATATATATATATATATATACATACACACACACACACACACACACATATATATATATATATATATATATATATATATATATGACCAAATGAAGAAAAAGGGAAAACAGATTTAGAATCCACAGCTATCAGGCATTTAGTTTTTAAAAAGCTATTCTTTTAAAAGCCATTCAATATATATATATATATATATATATATATGTGTGTGTGTGTGTGTGTGTGTGTGTGTGTGTGTGTGTGTGTGTGTGTGTGTGTGTGTGTGTGTGTGTGTAAAGAATGCCTGCCAGTTTAATCTGTTCAACTGTTGGCAATATCTCAGAACGTATATTTTCATGTGTTGTCTAGTATTAGTCCTACTCCTCTTTCATTTTGCTCTCATCTATCATCATGTGCCGATGCGTATTCTATTACGCCGTTTATACAGAGAATCAAGCCGTATTTCACTTTACAAATCTGCAAATTATTTTCGACTGAAATTTGTTCTTCAGATATTTCCAAGTATCCTTCTTTCACTTTCTTTCCTCAGCCGCGCTTACAAATTCTAACCCACATTTTATACTCGTGGGAAAAATGAATTCGACTAATCATTCAAGAAAGCACAGTCGTTGCTTCCAATGATAGAAAAGACAATTGCATGGATTAGCAAATACAAGCATGGCGTCATAATTAAGCTCTATTTTATTACAGATGAATTTGTTAACCGCATTTTTCCCGTCTTGCATACAAGGAAAAGATAGACTCGATGGAAATGTTGCGTTTGCATTCGTCAAAATATAATTACACAATGTAATTATTCATTTGTTAGATTGCTACTCTTGCTATCCAGCCTCAGTTCGGTTGTATCTGATGAATTAGGAAGCGCATATCTGCACATAGAGGATAGTTATGTAATATCTTTGTACTGCTGCTGATAGCATATAACGCAATACATGGCTCTTTAATCATTTCCCCCCAGCAAGGCAAGAATGCCACTCGTGCGCAAGGGTTTACAGGACAGGAAAGTGAACGAGAAAACTAAGAATAGGAAGGATTAAAGAAAGGACAAAGGATGAACGGAGATTCAAGACAGAATATTGCGATTGATGTATTTATATGTCATGCTCATATATCTGCACACCTTTTGTGGAATAATCCCAATTTTGACTATCTGCATCTGTTCCCAGTATAATTGTGCAATGTTCTATATTCTGTTCCGTGCATTGACATTGCTTTCTATCACCGATTCTCCATGACGTTCTTTATTTACAGAATGTAGTTTTGTTATTTTGGCAGACATTTTACGACAGTAGAGGGAAATGTTCCCAGCAGGAAACACTTAAAAACGTCTGACCGAATGAGTAAACATCAACATTTTCATTTTTTTTAAAATCACTTCCTAGTCGGACGAGGAACTTTTCATTGCATTTTCATATGGTGTGAATAAAAGCTAACACTAATATCATAGTGTAATGTGTGCGTGGTATAACATTTTTCTCCCTTGAAATTCTAATCGTGGAGCCGAGTTCAAATTCCCGCTTAGACTGCATTGTTCACTTTCGTGTATATTTCTTCATTCCGTACAAACGATTATACATCAGTGTATAGTAGACTCTCTAGACATGCGAAACAGACAGTCTTTGTGAATTGCTCGGAATCTAAACCAAGGTGAAACAAAAGACAGGAGTCTGTTTGTTCAACACCCATAGAAATCGCCAGTGCTTTATACAGCAACTATGGCCACCGGATGTTCCTTGCTGTTGATTTTTTCGCCTTTTTTTAATCATTTCACCCTACGCAAGGCGGGAATGCTACTAGTATGAAGTTGGTCACAGGGAATGAAGTTTAAAGAGAAGACTGAAAATAGAGAGGATTGAAGAAAAGGCAAAAGATGAATGAGGTTCAAAAAGACAGAAGATAGCGATTTGATGTTTGATTTAGTTTTTTGAAGATTGTATTTATCCGGCAAGCAAGTAAAGGGTTAAACATCGAGAAGAACCTCGAGACATAGGAAACAGACAGTCCCGGTGGAGTACTCGGAATCGAAAGCCAAGGAGAAACTAAAAACACTGTGTGCTCAACGCCTATAGAAATCTGCTGTGATTTATACTTCAATGATGCTGAGCTGATCCAAGCAATGCGAAAATGCGACTAGTAAGCAGCAGGTGGCAGGGAGTGAAATTGATAGAGAAGACTGAGAAGAGAACAAAAGGTGAACGGGTGCCAAGAAGACAGAAGATGCCGATTGATGTTTCATTTAATTCTTTAAAGATTGTCGTTATCAGGGAAACAAGTAAAAAGTTCGACATTTGGGAATTGCATGAAAATAACTTGCTGGAGCAGAAGTGGCGTTTGCATTTAGATAGTTCAACAATACGAAAATGTAATGAAGGAAAGCACAAGAGATTAAATGGATTCGAGAAGAATTTAGAAGGATGCGCTAACGTTCTCTGTTATAGTTAGTTTAAAGTTTTGATCTTATCCGTTGTAGTTATAGATTTCTTTTTTACAAAACAAGCGTTTCAATACAAGGGAGCTGATCGGTAATTACAATATGTTTTTCTTTGTAATTTACCCCTGAAGATGATCTTAGAAAAGGTCGAAACTACTTGGGGTTAAAAAAAATATGACTCCTTCCTCGATGAATTTCGTCTTAACATGAAGACTCTAAACAGGATTAGTATAAAAATAAGTAGACACATTATATCTATATTATTCAATGAAACATATTTAAATGAAGATATGCTGCCTAAATGTACATATTTTAAATATATATGTATATATAGTAATATATATGTGTGTGAGTGTTTGTGTAATTTACGTATTAATTTGATAAATCTGGCTTACGTACAAGTGGCATAATATCTGGGTTCAGCGATTTTAAATATTGTCCACACCTTTTATACGTTTTGTTTTCGACCCTATATACTGTCATGATCAATAGTAGAGAAAAACTTTCGCTTTTATAATTTTTTCTACCATTTAAATAATTTTTGATTCAGCATTATATATTGTACGTAAAGGAGAAAAGTAAAACTTTAAAAAATTCCGTTTCTACTGCCTGAAACCAGACATACATGAAACGTTTTGTAATTCTGACATATAAAGTGAATGTTTCGTCAAATGTTGCGTACGTGAAAAAAAAAAAAAGGTCAGCATGAAGTCAAAACAATTTCTTTAGACAGTCAGGAAAATGATGATCATTTGATGTAACTTTCTGCTATAAAACATACAAGAACAGGAGACGTTTTATATGCCGAGTAAGTAAAATGTTTGAACATGAACATGCTGTCAGTACAAAGAACCACGATGTATTTTCATATACCGGGTGTAACTGCAAAATTTTACAAATCGTGTAAAAGCAAAACTGTCCAAATCGTGTAAAAGCAAAATTATCCAAATCGTGTAACAGCAAAATTGTCCAAATTGCGTAACAGAAATGATATTTAAATCGTGTAACAGGAAAATAATCCAAATCGTGTAACGGCAAAATTGTCCAAATCGCGTAACAGAAATAATATTGAAATCGTGTAACAGCAAGATTGTCCAAATCGTGTAAAAGCAAAATTATCCAAATCGTGTAACATGAAAATTGTCCAAATCGTCTAAAAGCAAAATTATCCAAATCGTGTAACATGAAAATTGTCCAAATCGTGTAAAAGCAAAATTATCCAAAACGTGTAACATGAAAATTTACCAAATCGTGTAAAAGCAAAATTATCCAAATCGTGTAACATGAAAATTGTACAAATCGTGTAAAAGCAAAATTATTCAAATCGTGTAACATGAAAATTGTCCAAATCGTGTAAAAGCAAAATTATCCAAAACGTGTAACATGAAAATTGTCCAAATCGTGTAAAAGCAAAATTATCCAAATCGTGTAACATGAAAATTGTCCAAATCGTGTAAAAGCAAAATTATCCAAATCGTGTAACATGAAAATTGTCCAAATCGTGTAAAAGCAAAATTATCCAAAACGTGTAACATGAAAATTTACCAAATCGTGTAAAAGCAAAATTATCCAAATCGTGTAACATGAAAATTGTACAAATCGTGTAAAAGCAAAATTATCCAAATCGTGTAACATGAAAATTGTCCAAATCGTGTAACAGCAAAGTTGCCCAATTGTTAGATTAAGCTCAGAACCATTGTATTTTAGAAATGATTAAAGACATCTCACTGGAACTCACCGAAGTTTTTATAACACTATTGAGCAATAAGAAAGTATATTTACTCTCCAAGCTTAAATAGAAGAATCGTGATGAAATCGATCATAAACGAAAATGACATGTTCATCATTAATTAATCATGGCTAATGCTCGCGAGCTCATGAAGCATTGAAATAAAGTTCAAATATATATATATATATATATATATATATATATATATATATATATATATATATATATATATATTGTTCCATGATCATTTTACAACTTATTCAATATGATCTTCGCCCTCTCAACCGTTCTAACTTTCTGTTCTGGGGTAACGAGGTACCTCACATGTTTTACCTACAATTTCATTTTCAAGTCGTTTTTCGTTGTTCTTTGGTCTTTAATAGCTGAAACTCCTCTCTCTCTCTTTTCAAACGTCTTATGAATATAGTTGGATCTTTTCTAATTGATGTCTTTAGCCCTAAGTTAAAATGATGATCCCTATTTTTGTTCTGACTTCCTGACCCATGTTTCACTCTACTGTACCTTAAAAAAAAACAAAACTTATTTACCGTTCTCTTAATGGTTCTTGAATGGACTTTGAAGATAGAAGCCAGAGTATGAATGTTGGTACACTTACAGAAGGTCTGAATGATTTTATCTTTACACGATTGCTCAGTTGTGAGGACAGTGGGTTTGGCACAAAACGATTTTAACCTGTTCTCTTTCTAGCTGAATAACTTAAAGGGTTTTTCAGTGATTCCTACGAAAAATGCTGTCAAGAGGGCTAAACATCTTATCTGAAAACCTGGCAAAAAGAAACACAATTAGTTTAGTGTCTTTTTATATATTAAACATTTTAGGGGGTATATAATTATGCTGTTACATGATTTGGACAATGTTGTTGTTACACCAGTTGTATGGGAGTGAATACTTCTGTAAATAAATATTTCTTGTAATTTTAGAACATCGTTTTAATCTTCATAGTGTAATTTTATATCCAAAAATGCAAATAATTTGTTGCTTCAATGCTATTTAGCAGTTTTGATGTAAGCTCTTTTCCTTATATAGATATCTGAATCTTATAGAGATGAAAAATATCTGTTGTCCAGTAACCAGCTGGGGTCATTCTGCTTGAATCAAACTGAAGAGAAGAAGGCTATCTTCTTCATTATTGCTGCATGTCAATTCACTTAGCACTAAAAAATACTACATGACTATAGAATAAATAACCATGATGCCGCTCTCCAACCAAAGGCCCCAAATAAGTGTCGCATAATTGTTTACCAGCTATCACTGAATTTAGCACAAGCCCACAATAACGAGGTTCCATTTAAATATTGATTTCACTTGATAAGCTGTCAAAAATTTTATTGGATCTTGGCTAGTTGGCAGAGGGTTGTTCTTAGTTTAATGTACTCTCAACTCCAGGGTGGCCCACAAAAAAAGCAGGACATTTTGTATATATATATTGAAAAAAATTAACTAACATATAAAATTAACTGTATATAAAAGTAACTATATATTATACTATATGAATGCACTAAAAAAATAACTAACATTTTTTTTAAACCCTTTGTTGTTCCAGGATGCCGTACTTATCAAATTGTCAACGCGAGGTGATTGTTCTCTTTTAGAAAGAACGTCCAACTTGGCGACTGAAAAAATGGTAAGGAATTTTGACAAATTTCTTTAGTTTTAACACCACATCTAACATCTGTGTTTCTGTTCTGAGCGATCATGGCTTTTCCCTTGTTCCGAGGATGTGTATACACACACACACACACACACACACACACACACACACATATATATATATATATATATATATATATATATATATATATATATATATTGTTACGAGGTTGTATTCCTATAAAAAGAAAGTCTCAATAAGGTTAAAAAATATAGTAAGGGATTCTACTGAGTCCTACCTGTTAATACAAAAAAGTTTTCTTTCATGAAGTCCAACTTGGCGACTGAAAAAATGGTAAGGAATTCTGACAGATTTCTTTAGTTTTAACACCACATCTAACATCTGTGTTTCTGTTCTGAGCGATCATGGCTTTTCACTTGTTACGAGGATGTGTGTGTGTGTATATATATATATATATATATATATATATATATATATATTTATTGTTACGAGGTTGTATTTCTCTAAAAAGAAAGTCTCAATAAGGTTAAAATTTATAGTTAGGGATTCTACTGAGTCCTACCTGTTAATACCAAAAAGTTTTCTGTCATGAAGTCGTGGTAAAATAGAGAAATTTGAAATCGAACTTTTGGAAGATTCTAGATCCTTCCAGTATATTCTAGAAGAATCTAGATGATTCGAGAATCATCTAGAAATATGCAAATTAGGTGTTAGCCCCTATAAAATAGGTTTTTGGGTAAAGGGTTGTCAGTTGATAAAGGAATTGCTGCCAGTCTCAACTCCGGCTTATAATTCGAGGATTATTATATCCAGCCGAAAGAATCACTATGAAAAATTACCGATCAACAAAAACCCA
>OZ038503.1:38003510-38053510 GCA_964036315.1 Acanthosepion esculentum | reverse complement strand
TAAAGAAATCACTTTACAGCTTTTCTTTGCGTATCCAAATCACGCCAATATCTGTACCCTTTTGGAAGAACTGCTATGATTATTATTGAACACAAATAGAACCAACACAATAAATAGAAAAATAAAGATTATTCACCGACATTAATGCAGACGATATGAAACTGTCCGCAAAGAAAGTAATTATAAATAAGAGTCGTCCGTTGACAAGGAAAATTTGACAGGGGAAAACAAAGTGAAGATCTAAGCCAAAAACGAATTTATTGGAAAAATAGAAAAGTGGCATACAAGTTAATAATAATCAAAATACAATTCACACAAAGAAGACACTCTCGGCATCTCCTACGGCCTCAACCCGACTCCGGAATCTAGCACATGCCGCCGTCATTGCGTCGCTAGAAAGAGCGTCAAACGCCTCCTTAATTCTGTCGATCAGGTGGACAGGCAGTGCGGTTTGTGTCTTTCTTGACCGCACCCCACACATAAAAATCCATGGGATTACAATCAGAGGAGTTAGGGGAACTAGTTTTTTGACTGGTGAAGTCGTAAAAATTGTCTGACAACCATTTCTGACACTTCCTGGAAGGGTGACATGGTCCTGGGTGCTGCTGCTACATGCATGATCTACCAGCAGCCACCCTCCGCAGCCAAGGCTTGACCACGGCCTTCAGCAAATCCACATATCCATCCGAATAAAGACTGAGACCCAAAGATGAACATCACCCTCACTTTGAGGCACACCTAAAAGCCATCACGGTTTGGGAACTCTTATTCTTCATGACACGAGGGACGTCATATGGATTGTAGGCAAGCCATCTGTTCTTCTGGGTGTTTTATAACCTGATCCCGTCTAAAATTATTTTCATCAGAATTTCCCTGGTTAGATAGGATGTTTCACATCATTCAGGAGTTCTTTGCCTTTGTCAGACCGATTTCTCGAGCCTTTTCTGTAAGATTCTGATCATTACACGTCTTGTTTGAATGGTAGTACAGGTCCTCATTGCAACACCCATTTCCCGCTTCATCAATTTCTCCTGCAGTTGTTAGATGAATTCTGATGCATGGAGGAAATCAGAATGTCTGCTGTGATCTTTCCACAATCCACGGCCTCGTAGTCTAGTTGCAGCTCTCCATATCACGTCTTATTGTTTTCCCGGTGTTCAAAGGACATTGAGCAGCTGTCAGGATTGCGGCATTTTGATGCCTGGCAAGAATTATGATGCATGTTCCACTCTTCCAAGTCAATAAACGTTAACACTGAAACTGTCGTGACGAGGTTTCGCAATGCTGTTCCCTGTTTATACAAATTTTACAGATATTCCAAATCAATTTGAAAAAATAAATATATTATACTCTTTCAAATTTATCTATCTATCTATCTATCTATCTATCTATCTATCTATCTATCTATATCTATATATATGTATATGTAAGCAAATGTGTGGATGTAGATCCGACGGTATGATGAAAATGTGGAAAAGACAAAGCAAAATCCGAATATATGAGTTTACTGTTTTTATTATGTTTTTGTTTTTGTTATTCTGTCGACGTCAGACGTTTCGGTCAAATAGACCTTCTTCGGGACATGGTTAATGGAGACATAATTATATTGGATTTAAGTTTGATGGAGAGACGATATATACAGGACTGGTCAGAAACAGAAAAACTGAAATTCTAAAGTCAAGTATTCTTTCTTAGAGTCGGATATGCTGGCGTCGCGTGGGCGGCAACTACGAAGACCTGCGCACAGGGAAGAAGATTGTGTCCTAAGTGGAGTCCCCCTCACCCTCCACTTAGGACACAATCTTCTTCCCTGTGCGCAGGTCTTCGTAGTTGCCGCCCACGCGACGCCAGCATATCCGACTCTAAGAAAGAATACTTGACTTTAGAATTTCAGTTTTTCTGTTTCTGACCAGTCCTGTATATATCGTCTCTCCATCAAACTTAAATCCAATATAATTATGTCTCCATTAACCATGTCCCGAAGAAGGTCTATTTGACCGAAACGTCTGACGTCGACAGAATAACAAAAACAAAAACATAATAAAAACAGTAAACTCATATATTCGGATTTTGCTTTGTCTTTTCCACATTTTCATCATATATGTATATATAATATTATTATTATTAGTAATCTTATAAGTATAAGTAACTACACGCGTTTTCTTAAAACCTTCGCTTTCTTGATTTGCAAATGATCAAAACAATATCGAAGGAAAAAAGGTATAAAAAAGAGATAGAGCCGAGAACATGAACGCTTGTCAAATCAATCGTTCATCATACAGGTTCAAAGCCCAAAGAAAAAACCCTGATACGAGTACGCATCTAACTAAATTAAGTGCTCAATACAGTAAGTAGAGCAGACCTAGTTAAACCTAGACAGCCAGACAAACCTACCAAGGTTTCACCTAAGCGGATCGTCAGGAAAGGCTGGCTAAAGAAGTAAAAAAAAAAGAACGGTATACCGTTATTTTTTTTTACCTCTTGGTAGGTTTTTCTGGCTCTCTAGGTTTAACTATATATATATATATATATATATCTTTATATATATATATATATATATATATATATATATATATATATATATATATATATGCAAAAGGTATATTTCACAGAAAGTATTCATCCAAACAAGATTGATTACGAATAAGGACCTACACTAAATTTTAGATACATAATGTTTAAAATGATTTTTTTTTAAATGAAAAGGCATTCTTAAAGCTTTACATTTTAGTTATTATTAAAAGTTAAAGGATTAAATTTATTATTTCCAGTAAGCAAAATACTTTGGTATATTTCAAATAGTAATTATATTAATTTGAATTTCAACTTTTTGGTCGCTTTCAGAAATCGTTTAAAATCAGCCATTTCTGACATATTTATAAACAAAAGTTAATTCTCGGTTTTAAAAATCTTATAAATTTTTCTCAAACTTTATTTGAGGAATATTAGCTGATGTAAAGTATAATTAATCTGATTTGAAAAATATTACTTATTTAAATTTAAAATAACAGTGACATGGATTTCTAAAGCAAACAGTAATGGTGATTACGAGCTTGTCCACGTCGCTTGTAACTCGTAGATCACTTAAAATGCATCGATAAGGTGTTGGTAGATTTATTTGTAGTTCTATGCAGACTTTATCTGATAAAACATAATTTAAGAAAATGAAGCGCCTTTTATATATAATTTTTAAGTGCTCAGTAATCTTCAAAATGTTGGTAAATATTCTTCGTAATATAATTTTAGGAATATTGAACTTAAATTTATAGTCATGTGATTATGTCGTATATGGTCGACCATAATTTCAAACAGGGACACGTTACGTAATACTTTGTATACATAAAAAATAAAAATTATTTTAAATATCTTGAAACAAAATACTTAGTATTAAGCTTTTGGATTTTTGAATAGTAAATATAGTTTTCACTTAACAATAAATGCAGAATTTTAACACAACCAGATAATGCAGAATTTTAAAAGATTTATATATTATAAATTATTATAATTAAGATTTGAAAAAAATAAAAACAATTCTTGTAAAATTCATTATTCCTCGATTTTTTTCTTAAGAAAATATTGTCCTTAATATATCTTATTTATAAAAGCTTTTCTAATTAAATAATGTCAGAGTTTTATTGAAATTTTTATTTTACGATTCGGAGCATATTTTCGGGAAATGAGACATTCTCCAAGGAGTCTTGCTTTTAACTAATAAAACAAATTTTGAGATTGAAATGTAATTTCTCTAAATTTCATGAAATTAAATAAGTGTGTGTATGTGGGGGGGTAACATATGCAAACAATATTTTTTACCAAAAAAGATTAAAAAATAATTTCATGCACTTGTGAATAAGTCGTGAAAGTCAAATTAAAATCCAACAATTATTATTTTTTTGCAACAATTTCCAAATGAAAGTGTTTCTCAGCTGAAAAAGCGCCCAAACACTAAGCATAATTATTGCCTCAACCGCTGTCATTAAAAAAACAAAAACAAAAAAAACAAGATTTTTAAGTAAAATTTCGAACGTACGAGAAAGAATTTAAAAAAATTATAAAAAATTATTTTGGCTTTACTGTTAATAATAACATAAACATTTTGACGATAAAAATTTTTTTTTTTTTATTAATGTTGGTGCCTTTTTTCATCATGCGCTGCTGGTTTTTCATAGACAAGTGTAGGTACCTAATTAAAAAGAACCAATTTGTTTAATTTTTTATTGTATTTTTCAAATTTTAAATTGAGGTTTTGAGTATTGTGCTGTTTATCCATAGGTTATTCCAAACTTGAAAATAATGGTTCTTTACTGGATATGTTCCTTACTTCCTCTTCTTGCAGTTTCAGAGCATCGCAACACTGTCCTCTTAGTAACTCGCATCATGCAGTAGTTTCTGCTGAAATTTTTAATTTTCCGCCGTCTATTAGTAAGGAACATCTTATTTGCAAGACTTCTTTCTGCTACCAGAAATCTTTCATTTTTATTCATTTTGAGACTTTCTTCGAAATGCCTCTTGGACTGAGATTCTCAACCTCCGCATTGAGAATATTACCGCATCGGTGCTTTTGGTCCTTCTCGCAAAGTACCAGGAAGAACTAATCATAACCATGGTTCCCAGCAGCCTTTTTGCCGCGCTATGGTGCACCGGAATCCATTCTTCCTTGCGACCCAGCGTGATAGTTCTGATCACAAGAGACGCCTTTTCTGTCTGCTAGTGACAATGGTGAACATGTCCTCAAAGCAGTTAATCTTTGCGGAGAGAATGTGACATCTTATAGCTTCTAACATGTTTGGATCTCGTGATTACGAGCGGCTTTGTAACAGTGACTTAAATAAGAGTATGACTTCGATCTTTCCTCTACACATTCCATTTGAGGTGTGAACTCCTTCTATTTATGAGGCAGAATATTTACTCGTAAGATATCCTCAAAGTCTACTTTTATCTCAACTGATTTTGTCTGTCTTATCGAATCGCGAAGTGAAACTGGTCCTGGGCGGATAACTCTTTCAAGATTTTTTTGCATTAATGCATGCAACCAGCAGGGTTCTAACATTGGATCCATCTTCGTCCTAATTTTCATCAACGACCGTCCAAGAGGAATCGGCTCTCAAGACGGTATCTGATACTGGTGACACAACCATTTATCGCTGTCTAGGTAATAAATCTAATCGGTTCAATAAAGTCAGATTTGCAGCAGGTCTAACAATGATCTACTTTCTGCTGTTAATTAGGTTCAAGGAATGTCTTGTTAATTTTAACGTCTTCAAAACGAATCTCCTCTCTTTTAATCTTCTAAGAGAACCTTTTTCACCATCAAATCGGCATGGCAGATGCTAACCTCTAGGAAAGGGATTCATTGTACCTTGTCGGACGAATGTTTTCTCCTCACGTAAAATGAAAGTTTATATTGTGTCAACTGCAAGTTCTGCTGCTAGGAAAGTTGGTTAACTGGGTCGTGCTAGATAACCTTTCTCGCCAGAATCTATCTTACAAATTTATAAGTCTACTATTCGTTCTTGCTTTGGATATTGCTGTCACATCAGGTCTGGAGCCCTTGCTATATATTTAGAGATCCTAGCTAAAATCCAAAGAAGTGTCTGCAATCTTATTGGTCCTGACCTTGCATCTCACTGTCAGTCCGTTTCTCACTGTCAGAGCTACCCTGCAATTCATGGTAATAGTTTTGATGAAATTTCCTCTTTGATATCAAAACTTTATGAATTTAAGCGCAGTACTAGGTTGGCCAGATGGTCTCATAATGTTACAGTTGGAATAACTAGATCTAACCGTAAGTTCTATGCTAAAACTTTCTGCTATCGCACTTCTCGCTAGTGGAAATCTTTTCCGGCTTCTTACTTCCCTGTCAACTTTGATATTCAAAACTTTAAATACAGTGCCAATCCTCATTTACTGTCTTCTTAATTCGTCAGTCAGTTATGTGCTATGAGCGATACACGCATAGGCGATCATGTATCTTTCGATACATGGCTGACGAGGCAGATTTTCCCACAGTAGGTAGACCAGTTTCCATCCAAGGCTATAGAATCCTTACCCATATTGGCGGGGAGAAGAAGAGGATTCATACCTTTCCCAAGGGTATTAGCTCGTAAGTGAATGAAATGAATTCGAACTCGGCTCTCCGATTTTCTAAATCCGATCCGATATCCATTACTCCACCGTACCTACTCTAATTACTGTTCCTTTAATTGTCCTATCTTCTTAATATCGTCTGTTTCTTCTCATATTCTCTAACACAAAGAAACACCTTAGTTGATTTATTGCGTTGCTTGGGGTGAAATGATAACAAATAAACAGACGGTATCAGTTTTATTTGATCAAACCTATTTGGATATGTATTCATACATACATACATACATACATATATATATATATATATATATATATATATATATATATATATATATATATATATATATATATATATTCAAACAAGTTTGGTTAAGTGTTTTAGACATACCAAGTCTGTTTATTTTTTATTTAATTAATTTCTTGGCATCTGTAGAACATTGGTTAAGCCAACTACCAAAATGTTCTTTCAAATAATTTTTATTTGTCCAAGTACTCTCAGTTTCATCGGAGACCATCTTCAGGGACTTAAATTGTCTGTGTATGTGTAAACATATTTCTATAAATTCAAAACATTTTTACTGACTGCATTTTTTATCGTTCTATATCAATTCCAAATTCACTTGTTTTTTCCCCATGAAAGGGTAGCAACTTTTACATATATATATATATATATATATATAGAATCATTCATACAAAAATCAGATAATGAAGTTAATGTTATAAATAGCAAGAATCACTCTCGCAAACAATTTTTAATAACATACATTAACCTCGAACCTGTAAATATATATATGTAGAAACTAACACAGTGAATGTGAACATAAGTCTTCCTTTAAATGCTGTAAGATTGAACTATATTCATCCAATTGAAATGATCCCTTGTCCTTCTCTATATTCCTTCCTCAAACAAACTCCTGCTTTTTACTCTCTGTAACCGCTTGCGTGATAGTGGCAATCCCACATTGCTTGGGTTGAAATGCTTAAAAATACAAAGAAAATGGAATGATATAATTATGTCAGATTTTATCATGTTATAGTGGTGAGAATAGAAGTTGATAAGGTCATTTTTTAGGTAATGACATATTGATATATTTAAATGTACCATAATACTGGAAAAATGATTATAGCTATTTTCTCCTGTAGTCAAAATTTACAGTTTTTGATTTCAGTGTTGTTGCTTGATGCTGTTTTCCGTATTTTTCACGTTTCTTTTGGTGCATTTTGTTTTTAAGTTTCATTATATTCAGTTGTGAAGCTAGCTTATTTACTATTGGTAAATTACATTTTTGTGTGTATGTTCTTTGCTAGCAGGTTCATTCATTTACTCCTATGTATATTTTCCTTCTTTATCTTCTGTTTTACAGGGCCTTTCTATATTATAATGCTTGATATATGATATCTGAAATTATGACATTTGTTTAGCAACGTCCGCCAGAAAAGACATTTATTTCACTAAGAGTTTGATCTACGCCATCAAAGATAAACGTCCTTACATTCCAGATTAATACTCAAAATTATTTTAAGCACTTCCGAAATTCCATTTTATATAAAAGTTTATATATATTTGAAAATGAATGGGAATTTCATTAAAAAAATGTATTGAAGGAATTTGGATTATGGCTTAACAAAATGGGTAGTAAATGGAAGTAATCTTTTTTAACAGAATTGTGGCTGCAATGTCCGTGCAAAACTAAAACCCTGATAATAATTTCAAGATCCCTTATACGGATGTAAATATAAAGGTGGCATTTACAATCAGCAGAAATGACAAAATCGCTCGACCAATAAAGCATAATAAACTTACAATCAACCCATTGCTAGGAGAATGAAAACAAATGTCCTGAGAAAGAGAAGATGAATTAATGCTAGCTCAACTTTACATATGACACAGATACCCCAACTATTAATACTTTTTGCAGAATAAAGATCAACGAATATATAGAATATGCCGATTTACACGCATGACGAAAAACATTTTAACTGAATGTACAAACTTAGCCCGTGAAAGACACAAAAACAAAAGGGAAAACAACACGAGAAAACAATTTGAATATACTGAAATCATCATAATGCATTACTTTAAAGAAAGAGGTATATTCCAATATAAGGACCTACAATCGGTTGTGAACTGGGGCAAGAATTGGTTGGTTAACTTTTCTAAAACAAAACTGCTCTCTATTAACCACCACAAGGATCCATCCCTGCATCCAATTAGAATGTCTGAAGCCCAACTTCTCGAGAGCTCCTCTCTGCGGCTGCTCGGTCACACGCTGTCCTCTGACCTGAGATGGAACAAATACATCGAGTCAATTGCTTCATCCACCGCAAGGAAAGTTGGCTCCCTGTGCCGGGCCAGGAAATTTTTCTACCCGGAATCGATCCTCCAAATCTATAAATCAACCATTCACCCTTGCATGGATTATTGCTGCCATATATGGTCTGGAGCCCCTGCTCACTGTTGAAACTGTTAGATGTAGACGTCTCTTCTACTCCAATAGCTTCATGTCTCGCACCTCTCGCCTGTGGAACTCCCTTCCTTATTCCTGTTTCCCTGACAAATATAATCTCCAACTATTTAAGTGTAACGTCAATCGACATCTCCAGTTGCCTTGATCTATCCACTTCCCTTCTCCACATCCTTTCCCCTTTCATTCATATCTGCTCTCGCTCTAAATCTTCTGTAACCCCTTTGCCTTGATCGATCCACTATCTTTCTCCACATCCTTTCCTCTACCACTCCTATCTGCTCTTCCTCCAAACCTTCTGTAACCCCTTGCGTGCTAGTGGCTTCCAGTCTTGCTTGGGGTGAGAAAAAATATATAACACCTACATTAGTTTATGTACAAACTGTAAATCTATAAAGCGTACGTTTACCATGAAAGTATAAAGTATTTGTAGTTGAAGGCAAAGTTACGATGAAAATAGAGTTTAACATTCAATAACCCTAGAGGTTGATATGCCGCTAATAAAAACAAGCAAACAAAATCAAACACAGCAGTAAATGAAAAAAAAATTAAAACACATATTGGAACAGATGAGAATAACTTTTGTTTAACAGAAATGGAAGAAAATGGAACAGTTCTTGTCTAATGCATTTAAAACTTTTCTTGTTAATAGGTAACAAATGAAAGTAATATTTCTTCAATCTAAATGAAAGCAACTTTTGTTGTTAGTTAGTACGTTACCACGTCTTTTGATATTTAGCCTCCCTGTCAGCGATATGATTTTGAATTTCATCTCACCTTGGATGCAATTTATATATTCCGCTTTCACGCAACGGTCGAAGAGCGGATCGGCCTTGAACGTTGTGAAAGTTATTTTGGAGAAGAAAAAAAATGTAAATGAAAAAAGAATTAAGCTGAGAAATACATAACGAAAGCACTTATTAACGGAATATTATGAACAAGATAAAAAAGATTTAATTTGGGGCAAGACAAATGAATGAAGAAAGCGCTGAAGAAGAAAGGCCGCTGTCGGGTCTGCTTGTCTACGACACGCTTACATGTGAAGGAATGCCTCTCAAAACTTTAAGCCAGGTATTGACACGCAATCAAAGCAGGTGCTCAGCAGCACCAAGTCAGTAGCCCAGTAAAGATGAGACGTCGAGATCAGACCTGGTCATGATGATGATGATGATGATGACGATTACGATGATGATGATGATGATACTATTTACATTATTCGGACGATTGTCCTCATCTTTGTCGCCATATTTATTACAACGTTTCGGTCGTTGTAGCGCTCCGTCCTTCTTCAGGTGGTTGGAATGTCGAACTGAACTTTTTATTTCGCTCAATGGGGTAGACTGTTCCAGTTCCACGCGCCATGTTTGATGGATGTCAGTTATCAGTTATCTCCTGTTAATTCTTCTCTCCAAGTTCTCCACTGCATTAACCGGGTATTGAACTCACACCTCTTTGGGTCCTGTCACGGGATCTAACCAAAGCCTTTATCCACTGTGCCATGTGTCCTTGAGGACACATGGTACTGTAAAAAAAAAACAAAAAAAACATGACACGTGGAATTAAAACAGTCTACCCCTGTGAGCGAAATAAAGAGTTCAGTTCGATATTCCAACCACCTGGAGAAGGCCGGAGCGCTACAACGGCCGAAACGTTGTAATAAATATGGCGACAAAGATGAGGACAATAGCTCGAATAATGTAAATAGTGTCCATATTACCTCATCGCAGAAATATAGACAGATATTGATGAAGATGATGAGAACCTGATTCTAGTCGACTTTCAAAAGAAACCACAAATATGTGGGTCTTTAAAGCAATCAAAGCCGAGATGGAAGGACTTGGCGAAGGCCATCGTTATCAGTGAACTGTCTGATTGGGGGTTACGGTGATGTTATAAATGTAAATATAATGAGATCTAATTTAGAAACGGCCTTGAAAAACGTCCAGTCAGTCGGCTCAGTTGTATTCGCCTCATTGCTCTAATGACCCGCTTCTTATTCGATTTGAACCGAACAATTACATCCTGTGTCAGACTTCGAATTATAACTGCCAAATGTATTTAACCGTTTCTCGTTGGGAAATAATTCATTTGCGACCTGTAACCGGTTTTCTTTCTTCATTCTAGAACAAATCATTCTCAATCAAAAAATAAATTATTTCCCTATAAATAAAGGAGAGGCATTTAGAAAGCGTTATATTGTGCGGGAAATCCAACTGGTATTATTAATTCGATATCTGAACTCAGATTTTCATTTAGAAAAAAGTTGAAATAAAGCCAATGACATGACAGCCAAATATCGGTGTATTCTGTTGTCACTTTCACATTTCACCCCTCTTTGCAGAAAAAGCTACTGAGACGTTACTGAATGCGAGAGAATATGAGAAGGAAAAAAGCATTATTAAGCAGAATGAGCAATAAAAGAACAGGAATTAAGAAGGCGGGAGATAAAGACATCGCTACTAAATCTTTGAAAATCAAAGTTAACTGGAAAACAAGAAACCGGAAGTAACTACCACTACAAGAAGTGCGAGAAAAGAATCTGTTACCAGAAAAACGTACGGTTTCGTCTAGCCAATCCAATTGTAAATTGATGAAATCTTGTTGCTAATCTCGTACTGCGCTTAAATTCATAATGCCTCTTAGCATAGAAGTAACCTTTGCATCGACCCAATTCGACTGTAAATTGAGGAGACCTTGTTGCTAATCTCTTACTCCGCTTAAATTCATAAAGTCTATTTGCATGGAAGTGACGGTTGCATCTCACCAATTTGACAGTAAATTGATGTGACCTTGTTGCTAATCTAGTACTGCGTTTAAATTCATAAAGTCTCTTAGCATAGAAATAACGGTTGTATCTCACCAATTCGACTGTAAATTGTTGAGACCTTGTTGCTAATCTCTTACTCCGCTTAAATTGATAACATCTTGGTACATTGAGGAAATTTCATCATAACAATGACCATGGAAGTATTTATAGAAATGGCACAGAGAACTTAAATTAAGAAGGTGGGAAATTAACTGAAGCCGAGATGTACAATCGGGACCATTAACATTGCAGATTCTTTGTTGGATTTTTGGAATCTCTAAATATATATCAAATGTACCAGATAATTTCTTTAATATAACTTTACCATAAAATTAAAAAAAAATGTTTTTCCTTCGATGATGCGTATCAACACAACAGTCGACAAAATCAGTAAGTTCTTCATACATCAACAATAAACATTGAAAGGAAAATGACGTTGCAATACCCGGAAGAAAGATACTAATTTTGACCTGAGTACACTGTCATTACGCTTTTCATTTGTATATATTCTGATAAAGATTCATATCGATTTTTGTATGAGGAAAAATCGGTCAAATTATAAACTTGTTCCTTTTTTTTTTATTTTTGCTGTAACAAAAAAGTAATAATCAGTTTGTATCATGATGGTCTCTTGGAGAAAATTTTCTTTAACCCCGTCCCCGCCAATTATTTTTGGGAAAAAGTTTTTCAATTTCCGACGATTTTTTATTTGTTTTTAATATAGTAATTAATAAACTGGTGCACCTTGAAGTTCCGGAGATTGTAGCTGACACATCTACCAGACGTTTAAATTGCCAACTGCACTCGTTTCAAGCCTAGATTGCTATAAAAAAAGAATCAAGAACGACGTATAAACACGTCTTTAACTGGTTTTTAAACATTATTTTTTATTCGTCCGTGTCTGAAAAAGACATGTTCGGTAAAAACGTATATACATGTCTACGACGGGGAAGATGTTAATTCTTTTTCAACCTGTAAGCAGGATTCTGTCTTCATTCCAGAACAAATCGATCTCATTCAGAAATAAATCGGTCCCATCGGGATAACTGAGGAGAAATTAGAAAGTGTTCTATCACGCAATACATTCAACTTGAATAATTTATTCGAAATCTGATTCGGTTTCTCCTTTAGAAGAAGCCGTAATCAAAAATAACGACGCGACTGTGAAATATTTAAATTTTCTGATGATTCTTTTATCTAAATATGGCATACGATTCAAAGGATTATTGTTTTCTTCGGTCTAACGTTGAAAGACAACTGTCAACAAAATAGAAAAAAGAACATTACAGTACCCTGAATGCAAGGTTCGATCGGGATGATGTCTATTATCAATCTTTTGTTTTTTTTACAGTGAGGTTCGCCCTCTACAAAGCGCAGCTGCCAGTTGGGGTAAAGGGTTTTATTAAGAGGCAGTTTATGCCAATAGGAAAAGAACATAACGGATAACTCTAGAAATGATGATTGTAGGGATAGAGAAAAGCATCCTCTTGGGAGACTGTTCCACAGAGCAGTGGTTCGCGGGAAGAAGCCGTGGGACGTACCTCTCACCAATGGAATTACGGAGGGAATGAGGGTGGTTTGCTTCTATGTAAGCGGATCCCAGCCGTGAAGGTTACGACGGGTGGAACCAAGGATTGTAATAGCGATTTTCAAAGCGTAGCTAAATGTCGCACATGGTCGAAATTAGGGGTCACCCAGTGAGGATCGAACTCACTATTCAGTCGTAACTGTTCTAGCGAGACAAGCTTGCTAGACATTACACCGCCTCGAGGTTCCCCACCAAGGAACGTAGTGTGTCCGAGCACTATCCATGTAGGTAGTGATAGAGCAGTGAGAGGCTTGTTATATCCCACCTAAGAGAAATGGGTTGGACCGTGGAAAATAATGTCACCCTCAAGGACTCGCAAACAGTGAAGTTTGCCCTGTACAAGGCCCGGGTGTCACTCGAGGACGTTAAGGGGGTAGTTTATATAGATAGGAGGGAAAGATAACGGTTAACCCCCTAGTCTTGGACAAATTAATATTGTAGTGATCGTGGAAGTCGATTCAATAGAGCAGTGGTTCACAGAAAGAAGCTGTTCGAGTGAAATTTACTTCTTGCCCCCGATGGGATACGCAGGTAATGTAGATAGTTTGCTACAAGTGGCATGGGGGGTCCAAGCCCTGAAGCTTATGATTGGCGGAACCAATGACTGTAAGACTTCCCGTGGAAGTAGCGACAGAGCGGCGAGACGCTTGCCACATCCTACCTGTAAAAGAAAGGTTCGAGGGTGGAAAATGATTTGTCACTCACAAACACTCGGTGGCGCTGTTGAACTATATCGAGACTGGAAAATTGAGGACCGGGTAGCTCTCGCCCAAATATAACAACAGTTCTCCATCCTAGGCCTGATCTGGATCTTGTAAAGATAGAGGATACCATAGGAAGTCAGGTACTTACTAGAGCGTTACAGGGAACCGAATATATTCGTATAGAAACTACACAAACAAGACGTTTACCCTGTACAAGAGCCTGGAGCCCCTCGAGTTAGGGTTTTACAAAGTATGAGGTAAAATATATGGGGATATGTGAGGATGATAACGGTTAGCCCTAGACCTGAATATGTTAAGACGGTAGCGATCGGGGAATCATCTTCTTCTGAGTCGATTCCACAAGGCATCGGTTTCTGGAAAGAAGACGCTTCAGTGGAACTTACATCTCAGCAGGGGGATATGATAGAAATGAGGGTGGTTCGCTACAATGTGCGTGGTATGACGGGTCTTAACCGTTAAGCTTATTACTTATGGAAATATGGATTATAGTGTGTCTGAACATTCACCATAGAAATAGCGATTGATACAGTGAGAGACTTTGTCGTCTGTGAGAATGGCGTTTGAGAGAGGAAAATAATTCGTCGCTTACAAGGACGCATGGGCGTTTGTAGGCTCTATCGAGAGTGGAAAGTGAAGACTGGACGTCTCCCGCCCAAATATGGCAGCAGTACTTCATTTTCGGCCTTAGCTAGCTCTTGTAATGTAAAAAAGGATAGCAGGAGGAGAAAGGTACTTACTGGAACGGTACAAGGTATATCGACCATTTCCCCAACATCTTTAGTGATGGATCGTATCTACGGGTAGACACATGAGGTCTGGATTGCGGTAAAGTGCAAACAGGCGCTCAAGACACGGTGCCTTGCTTGAAGAAACATACGTTCATCACGATTGGTAAAAAGTTCTCTGTCCGGTCGGTAATGGTGGAAGGTCATTTGTTTGCTCTTTGAGACATTGAATGTGACCAGCCAGTTTTAGAGTTAAGAAGGGCCAACTGCCAAGCTCTGGTCATCGACTGTTTTGGAGGTGCACTCAAAAACCCTCCTCTGATAAGGACGAATATTCTAGTCGTTACGTGACATTTATTCCAATATATTGTTACAACTGTTCTCTATTATTATTTGTATTTCTTCGTAGTTTCTCATTGTGCCTAATAAAATCTACAGAAAGTGCGAAACGTATACATTCTACCTGACATTTTTTACACTATATTGTCATAATTTTTCTATCATATTAGGCTTGCGGTCATATCACGTTGAAACCCCAGTTATCGTACCATTACCGAAATTAACCGCTTCGGAATTCCAGGTGCTATAAACCAGGATGTGCGGGTGGTGTAATGGATAACAGCTCATAATTGGAAACAGGAAAGCTATGTTCCAATTCACGTCGTCTTGGTTATATTCATTTACGCGTAAATACCCTTAAGAAAGGTATAAATCCACCCCTTTTCTCCCCCATTAGTATGGGTTAATTAACACAGCTCGTATCAGTAAATCATTATTAACTTTAAAATTTCTTATAACCTAAAAATATTTGCTGGATTTACATAACCTTCGAAAGGTAGATAATCCGTAAAAAAACTAACAGATTTATTGCAGTATATTTCTATAATTGTTCTATTTTATACGTTATTTTTGTTAATCTCTTATTGCGCCTAATTAGATCTACAGTAAGAACGAAGTTTCTGTCCATCACATAACTTTTATGTCAGTATATTGCTATAATTGTTCTATTTTATTATTAATAATTGTTAATCCCTTATTGCGCCTAAAATGATAATCTATTCATAACATCACTTTGATTATCTTCTATTTTTAGGTTCATTCTATTTTATTAATATTTCTGCTAATCCTGTAATGTTCCGAATATGCGATAATTAAGAATGTTATATCCTTCATATATCTTATTCCAGTATATTCTTATATTTAATCGATTTTGCAAGTTGTACCACATCTGTGTCTGAGCACCGAGCACTGAGATCGCTACGAAAAATTAAGTGTTGAGAAAGAATTGAAAATACGCTAGTGAAAAGAATTTTCGTACATTTATTTTATTGGTGCCACTTGAAAAGTTGGTCGGATTGTTGGCTTTTGTTGGGCTGTATGGTCAGTTCGGAACATTGCTGCATATATTGAATAAAACGCATACGGGAGACAACTTTGTCGACAACACTGATTCAATAAACATCGCAAACAACATAGACTAGCTTCTGGACGGCAACATACTGCAGAGGCCCGCCAAAATGTTTATCTTGTAAGGGAAGCAATGTTAGAACTCATCGACTAGAAGAAAAATGTGACGCCAGTTTTATAAAAAATTACAATTGAGAATCGTCTGCATGCAGCATTACTGCGAACAGGCGTGCCAAACTTAAGGTAAACCAACAAAACTATCGGACACATCTATATTGGTGTTGTGAGAGGGTCACCTGTGGTATCGAATTTTGCCATTTTGTATTGTTTGGTTTTTCGTGCAGTTTTGAATATAGAAAGAGGACCTCACTCAGCTTTCTCCTAGATTGAGAAGGATGAAACATCCTAAAGAATTATTAATGAACCGACACAAAAAATTAACATATATTTCGCTTTCAGGAAGACATGAGCATTGCCATGCCCGCTACAATGTGACTCATGAAATTAAAAAAAAAACAACCTATGGCTCCTTTCTCATAGACGAAATATTGAAAGCATCACGCTACTCTATACTAGGTACCTCCGAAAATTCGGTATACCTAAGGTTTAAATGTATTTTTCATAAATGAGAAATCCTTTTCGAAGCTTTCCAACCGCTTCAATTGAAAGCTAAAGGATGAAATTTTCTAATTCAGGAAAAAAAATACTGTGGAGTATTTCAAATAGAAATTTGAATGATTTTTAGTCGATTCTTCCGAAAAACCAATCGAAACGGCCATTTTTAACTTTTGTTAGTGAAATGTAAACGAACTTATTTTTTAGTTTTAAAAATCCCGCTAAAATAAGATATATATTTCTGAAACGTTACTTTCGTAAAATTAGCAAATTTAAAGTTAAATTAATCTGTTCTGAAATAAAAATCACTTACTTATAGCATAACATTTTCTAGACAAACATTTCTTGACATCGGGGTTTTGTTATTTTCACGTCGCTATCGACAATTTGATGGCTGAATGTGTTGACAGGTTTAGTACGGTGCATCAAAAGTGACATAACGGTTTTTTTTGTTTCTTTTAATAATTTAAAATACTATAAACATTTCTTACATTATTGAATTACCTCTATGTCATTCATTATTTAATAGCTAAGATAATGATAACTAATTTTATTAATTATTAATATTACATTAAGTTATTACATTTTTAATTTAATAACTGAGATAATAACTAATAAAATTATTATTATAATAATAATTAAAATATCTCACTGAGTTATTAATTTTTTAAATTGATAAAAGAAATAATTTTATTATCTCAATTTAATTTTTAATTTAATAACTGAGAGTGAGATAAGACCTTTACAAAGCAAGGGGCTTTCCCCAAGCTTTGACACACGTGACTTTTTAACCATAATGTCACTTATGAGATATCATACTAAAGAAAATATAACATTTTGACGCACAAGAAAGTTTTTAATTATGGTAAAAAGTTTTGGTAGCATTATTTGTACTAAGCTTTTAATTTTCGCTTAGTAAATATAGTCTTCACTTAAAAACTTAATAAACGACCCAACAGTCTGCATGAAAGAATTTTAAAACATTTTTTGAAATTAAAGAAAATTGAAAAAAAAAAACAGGAAAAAAATTAAAAGAAAAATGCAAACAATTCTTGTAGAAATTCTTTGTTCATCGAAAAAAAATTTTCTTCAGATAATAATCTCCTTAATGTATCTTATTTATAAAAGCAAATAAAAGCCTATCTAACTTGATAATTAGATAGTTTATTTCAGTTTTTATTTTACGATTTGGAGTAGAGTTTTAGAAAGTTGGTCGTATTTGTGATAAAATATGATTATTTAATTACTCCAATAAGTCCTTCTTATAAGTAATATAAAACAATTTTCAAACTCTTTGAAATTCTAGATAATTTCATAAAATTAATTTATGGAGGAGTAACAGATGTAAAAAATATTTTTACCAAGATTTTCTAAAAATAAAAATGTCAAAAATAAATTAATCCATGTTTGAATAAGTCCTGAAAGTTCCATTTAGATTAGACAATTATTTGATTATTGCAAGAATTTTCAAAATAATGGGTTTCTCCCGGAACAGCTACACTAAAAAAAGTTAACAAAAAACAAACAAAAAAAAAAACAGATTTTTTATCCAAATTTAGAATGTGTTAGAAAGAAGGAAAAAATTTAAAAACATATTTTTAAAAATACTTTGTTCTTTCCTCTTAATAATTACATAAACATTTTAATGATGAAAATTTGTTTTTATTAAGTTGTGGACCTTTTATCATTATTCTATACTGATTTTGTAGCGAATTATTGGAGGTGCCTACTCTATACCTATTTGTATGACGAGCTACATTGATTTGTTTCACCAATTCAAGCTTTCACAGGTATTACCAGTCATACTACGTACACTGTGGTGAAGAAACTACACCCGCTTTGTGTTACCCTGCAAGGGCTAAGTTCCAATCCAACAAGTTCTTCCTGAGACGTGTTCCGAGTGGATACTTCCCCGATCATAACGAACTTTACCTTTTCGAGTTTTGGGACAACCGTTACCTATCGTAAAGTATACTTATAATAGACACTTCTTACGTCTAGGTTCTCTGTGGTAGTCTTGGATGTTCGTAAGCAATGAGGGTCATATTATGGCATCACTTTTTCCTGCAGGGCATCAGGTTCAACGTTACCGCCTATTTCAAGGTGTGAGATAAGGTGTTCAAGCTCTTGATCAAAAGTAGGGACGTACGTACAACTGAACGACCACGCCAGCTCAGACATGGACATGATACATTAGTTAAACACCAAATGTGGTATCGCAGATGTCATTTTGATTCCCTGGGATATGATGTGTAGGGCATTGTGAAGAGCGAAACAAACTCGCGGCTACACAGTCCAAAAGTCTCTTTGAAGGCTATTAGCAATTATGGCAAATATTAACAAGAAACAACTGATCTGGATATGCAGGGGATTTTAATGTATTTCAATGCTTTTCTATCCCTTTCAATGTCTTTCAATGACTTTCAATGCCTTTCAATGTCTTTCAATCTTTCATTGCCTTTCAATGTCTCCAATGCCTTTCAATGCCATTCAATGCATTTCAATGCCTTTCAATGTCTTTCAATGCCTTTCATTGCCTTTCAATGTCTCCAATGCCTTTAAATGCCATTGAATGCCTTTCAATCTTTCATTGCCTTTCAATCTTTCATTGCCTTTCAATGCCTTTCAATGCATTTCAATGCCTTTCAATGTCTTTCAATGCCTTTCATTGCCTTTCAATGTCTCCAATGCCTTTCAATGCCATTCAATGCCTTTCAATCTTTTATTGCCTTTCAATGCCTTTCAATGCATTTCAATGCCTTTCAATGTCTTTCAATGCCTTTCATTGCCTTTCAATGTCTCCAATGCCTTTAAATGCCATTGAATGCCTTTCAATCTTTCATTGCCTTTCAATGCCTTTCAATGCATTTCAATGCCTTTCAATGTCTTTCAATCTTTCATTGCATTTCAATGTCTCCAATGCCTTTCAATTCCATTCAATGTATTTCAATGCCTTTCAATGCATTTCAATGCCTTTCATTGCCTTTCAATGTCTCCAATGCCTTTAAATGCCATTCAATGCCTTTCAATCTTTCATTGCCTTTCAATGCCATTCAATGCATTTCAATGCCTTTCAATGCATTTCAATGCCTTTCATTGCCTTTCAATGTCTCCAATGCCTTTCAATGCCATTCAATGCCTTTCAATCTTTCATTGCCTTTCAATGCCTTTCAATGTATTTCAATGCCTTTCAATGTCTTTCAATGCCTTTCATTGCCTTTCAATGTCTCCAATGCCTTTCAATGCCATTCAATGCCTTTCAATCTTTCATTGCCTTTCAATGCCTTTCAATGTATTTCAATGCCTTTCAATTTTTTTCAGTGCCTTTCATTGCCTTTCAATGTCTCCAATGCCTTTAAATGCCATTCAATGCCTTTCAATCTTTCATTGCCTTTCAATGCCTTTCAATGCATTTCAATGCCTTTCAATGTCTTTCAATGCCTTTCATTGTCTTTCAATGTCTCCAATGCCTTTAAATGCCATTCAATGCCTTTCAATCTTTCATTGCCTTTCAATGCCTTTCAATGCATTTCAAGGCATTTCAATGCCTTTCAATATCTTTCAATGCCTTTCAATGTCTCCAATGCCTTTCAATGCCATTCAATGCCTTTCAATCTTTCATTGCCTTTCAATGCCATTCAATGCATTTCAATGCCTTTCAATGCATTTCAATGCCTTTCATTGCCTTTCAATGTCTCCAATGCCTTTAAATGCCATTCAATGCCTTTCAATCTTTCATTGCCTTTCAATGCCTTTCAATGCATTTCAATGCCTTTCAATGTCTTTCAATGCCTTTCATTGCCTTTCAATGTCTCCAATACCTTTCAATGCCATTCAATGCCTTTCAATCTTTCATTGCCTTTCAATGCCTTTCAATGCCTTTCATTGCCTTTCAATGTCTCCAATGCCTTTCAATGCCATTCAATGCCTTTCAATCTTTCATTGCCTTTCAATGCCTTTCAATGTATTTCAATGCCTTTCAATGTCTTTCAATGCCTTTCATTGCCTTTCAATGTCTCCAATGCCTTTAAATGCCATTCAATGTCTTTCAATCTTTCATTGCCTTTCAATGTCTCCAATGCCTTTCAATGCCATTCAATGCCTTTCAATCTTTCATTGCCTTTCAATGCCATTCAATGCATTTCAATGCCTTTCAATGTCTTTCAATGCCTTTCATTGCCATTCAATGTCTCCAATGCCTTTCAATGCCATTCAATGCCTTTCAATCTTTCATTGCCTTTCAATGCCTTTCAATGTATTTCAATGCCTTTCAATGTCTTTCAATGCCTTTCATTGCCTTTCAATGTCTCCAATGCCTTTAAATGCCATTCAATGCCTTTCAATCTTTCATTGCCTTTCAATGTCTTTCAATGCCTTTCATTGCCTTTCAATGTCTCCAATGCCTTTCAATGCCATTCAATGCCTTTCAATCTTTCATTGTCTTTCAATGCCTTTCAATGCCTTTCAAAGTCTTTCAATGCCTTTCACTGCCCTTCAAAGTCTTTCAGTGCCTTTCTATGCCTTTCACTTCCCTATCGAAACCGTTCTCTAGGATTAAACAAATATTAATTTATTATTTGAAGTTTTCATTTTAAGTTAAACATTCTTTAGAAAATAAATTTTCTTCTTATTTACGTTATGCACATTATTTACACTATTTACATTCGGACTATTGTCCTCATCTTGTTTTTTTTTATCAAAAATTTCGGTCATTGTGCCCTCCAGCCTTCATCAGTTGTATATCGATCCTGGAAACCTACAGGGAATTCTGAACTGAACCCTTTATTGAATCTACGTGTGTAAACCGTTCTCGTTTCACTGCACATGTAGAGGGATATCGTCTCGTTATTTTTATTTATTTACTACTATTCTGTTATTGTTCGCTCGTTTCTATTGAATGAAAGTACGCATTTACCGGCCCAAGCATTGAACACTATGTAAAAACTAAATGCTTATATTTCACATCAGAAGCTTTTACTTGTTTGGCGGATAGGTAAATATTGGTGGTATTTATTTGAGATTATAAGTATTTATTTAGTTCGGGCTTACTTAAATATTGGTATTTACAGTAGTTATATTCGGACTTGTTGACCATGTTTACCATAGTCTATGAATATAGAATCCAGCGCAGTACGTAATCTGTTCAATGAAACAACGTTAAAGATTAGCACTCACGAGTCAGATACTCTGCTGAATCTGACTATATCGCCAATACCACTAGCAGCAGCTGTTCCGTAATTCTTCAGTCTTCGATATCAGAGGTTGGCAGTGAATATTCGGAAAAAACATGGCCGCCTTTATACACGTCCAATTAAATATTTTGAGCCTTCTGTTTGGTTAACTCTTCTATTGATGAACTATAAAATGAGTCACCTCATTTTGGTTGGTTCACTAGTACACAAAAACTCCAACAGGACTATTGTCTTTACCTTTGTTGTCGTTATCTACATGGATTTCTGAACTGAACTAAACACTTTATTTAATCTACAGGGGTAGACAGTTTCGTTCCCTTTCCGATATCGTCCAGTTCTTATTTTTAGTACTGCTCACTTGCTGTCGCGCTGTTTCCACTGAGTCCAAATATACACTATTCGGCCTAGGGATTGAACTCACGGTTGCTATACCACCACATTCAGGAACCATCGCTTTAATCCAACTCCAATTTTTAGGTAGGATAATCCCCTTCATATATCTTGTTTTTCTTCGCTTGAAGATCTTTCCTTTTCTTTATATTAAAATTAGTTATCCCTTTACCTGGCACATCCGATATAAAGACACTAGTGCAAACAAATGTATACCTTTTGACTCAGGTATAAAATGGTCAACGTTTATTTTTTACTCAAGTATAAACGAGACAAATATGTACCTTTTTATAAGCAAATATCACTGAAACCAATGTTTCTTGGGTTGGGACAAAATTTCGTTGCGTAGGTTTTGAAAACCTCATTTTGGTTTCACATATTACTGAAATTTATGTCATATTATATATAAAGATGTAAGCAAGTGGCCATTTTGTAAAATGTATTATTTATATAGGAATAAAGTGTCGCTGCCGACACTTGAGTTTGAACATAGATCGCCAGTGAGCAAACACAGGCGATCCCATTATTGAATTAAGTAGACCACGTGACCATAGAGGAAACGCATATATAGGAAGTCGCGTGACGTCTAGATGGATATGCATTCCTCCTCTATTACTATACGGACCGTTATTCTCTACTATAGTCACTATATTATTTCTCTATTCGGATCACTATACGGATTGCTATTCTAGCGAGTATTATCGAGCAATTACTATTAGTGCGAGTGCTATTCGAAGGCGTCTGACACCAGCATTGTTCAACGGCGTTACTCTAGTTGTATCTGCGATTACAAAGTCTCTACTACAACGAGCGATACGAAAGTGACCACGAGTATTCGTTGACATCAGAAAAGTGTCAAACGAGTGTTCTTTGACATCACAAAAGTATTTTCCCCAAAGGTGACATTTCACCGCCTTTTGCGATACTATTCGTGTCAAGATTGGGAATTTTAATTGCTTTTAGGTAAACTGTAAATAGAGAAAATTAGCTGCATTTTCCTCATTCGACTTTTTTTTTTAATTTAGAAGATGAAAAAAAAAATTTACAAACAAAAATAATATATGCTCCGTTTATGGATATGGTGCCATAGCTATTCCTATGTTCAAGAAATGGAGAATTTGATGATGGCCAAACCGAAACGTTGAGTAACGAAAGAGATAGGAGATTAGATATTACATGGCAGTACACCACGCTTTTCTTAGTTTCTAAGGACATTTTTGTATCTCTTAATACTTTGCTTAGTTTATGAAAGGCATGATGAGATTGGCCAGAATTCATTGCCATATATGAGATAAGATATTACAAAGCAGTTCAGCAGACTTTTTTTGTTTCTAACGAAACCTTTCTATCTCTTAATGCTGCGCTTAGTCTCTGAAAGAGTTATGGTCCAATATCCTCGCACCACTGTTATGGTCCAAGGTTAGAACCAAGGAGGAAGAACACGAACACAAGGGTAGGAATAACAAAGATATATTAAACAGAATAATAATAATACAAGAAGTTGAAAGGTGTTAGTATGACTGAAAGTCTGGTTTAGAGTGAACTACTATTGTCTCGACTCATTCCGTCTCGACTCGTTCCACTCCATTCTATCGTCTCTCGTGAGAGACGTAGTCTTTATAGTGCCAGGAAGAGTTCATTGGCGTTTTGCGATACTATTCGTGTCAGGATTGGGAATTTTAATTGCTTTTAGGTAAACTGTAAATAGAGAAAATTAGCTGCATTTTCCTCATTCGACATTTTTTTTTTAATTTAGAAGACGAAAAAAAAATGTACATCCGCGCACCACTGTTATGGTCCAAGGTTAGGGCCAAGGAAGAAGAACACGAACACAAGGGTAGGAATAACAAAGATATATTAAACAGAATAATAATAACGCAAGAAGTTGAAAGGTGTTAGTATGACTGTCAGTCTGGTTTAGAGTGAACTACTATTGTCTCGACTCGTTCCGTCTCGACTTCATTCTATCGTCTCTCTTGAGAGACGCAGTCTTTATAGTGTCAGGAAGAGTCCATTGTCGTTACAGGTAAGATCCCATAACAGAAAGGCTAGTTCCGAGATTTCTATGTAACTTTGGTTTTCACTGTTATATTTTCTGGCATCTGTTACTATAATACGCAAATCATTGAATTTCTGGAAACAATTTCCCAATAAGTAACTCATAGCTTTATGGGTTTCTTTCACTGACAGTCATTCCTTGTTATCTCTTTCTTACTGTTAATGGTTAACGTTTTATTCTTGTATTTCGCGTAGAACTTGTCTTTTAATTCATTCGTTGGAAAATATTTGAGCAAATAAGGCATTCGTTTTCGTTTTATACACTATAATAATATATGAATTTGTATTCGGTTCTAAACACGTGATTCTGCAACTTGAATGTGCCTGTGGTAGTGAAGACAATATCTGTACATCTTGGAAATTGGACAATTTACTGGAAAAGTAACTAAACAGTTTTGATCTACAATCTAAAAAGATTTCTATTGAGATTTTTGGCAAAATGAACTTTCCTCTCTCCTTCTCTCTTTCACATACATATATTCTCTCTCTCTCTCTCTCTCTCTCTCTCTCTCTCTATATATATATATATATATATATATAGTCACAGCTGAGACCGTCTTCAGGGGTTAAACTATCTGTGTATGTGTATACATATTTCTAGCATCTAAAAAGATTTCTATTGAAATTTTTGGCAAAATGAACTTTCCTCTCTCCTTCTCTCTCACATACATATTCTCTCTCTCTCTCTCTCTCTCTCTCTCTCTATATATATATATATATATATATATATATATATATATATATATATATATAGTCACAGCTGAGACCGTCTTCAGGGGTTAAATTATGTGTCTATGTGTATACATATTTCTGTAAATTCAAAGCATATTTACTCTTCTCTTCATTTTACTGTGTGTCTTTATCATTCTATATCAGATTTCAGTTTACGTCTACACATACTCAAACAATTTAAGACTCTGAAGATGGTCTCAGATGAGATTGAGAGTACTTGGGAAAATAAAAATACTTGTGTGTGTATATGTGCATGCATCCATACACACACACACACACACATATATATATAATGTGTGTGTGTGTGTGCGTACTGTTATGGTCCAATATCTTCGCACCACGGTTATGGTTCAAGGTTAGGACCAAGGAAGAACAACACGAACACAAGAGTAGTAATAACAAAGATATATTAAACAGAATAATAATACAAGAAGTTGAAGATGTTACTGTGACTGTCAGTCTGGTTTAGAGTGAACTACTATTGACTCGACTCGTTCCGTCTCGACTCGTTCCACTTCGCTCTAACCGTCTCTCTTGAGAGGCGCAGTCTTTATAGTATCAGGAAGAGCTCATTATGTCGTTACAGGTAAGATCCCATAACAATTACCCATCTAAAAATAGTTACAAATTACATTCATGAATTAGATTCAAACTGATAAAGATGTTACCTTAACAGTCATTTAGGGCACCTCGAGGCGGTGTAATGGTTAGCAAGCTTGTCTCGCTAGAACAATTACGACTGAATAGTGAGTTCGATTCTCACTGGGTGCCCCATACTTTCGGCCTTGTGCCACATCTAAGCTACGCTTGGAAAATCACTATGGGCACTCCGGCGTGGCGTAATGTTTAGCAAGCTTGTCTCGCTAGAACAATTACGGCTGAGTAGTGAGTTCGACCCTCATGGGGTGCCCCATACATTCGGCCTTGTGCCACATCTAAGCTGCGCTTAGAAAATCAATACCTTAACAGTCATTTACAATATTAAAAGATTACTATCAGTAAACTGTTATATTTCAAATAATTTTTTTAATGTATTATCTATGAATGTGTTTTTAAATATAGTGTTTAACTCATATTAAACCCTTAAATTATTTGTAATAGAGTTAAATATTTAATTTGCTAACAAGCATCAAATTAATTTCTTCGTGGATTTTTTTCAACATTAAATTACTATCAAACATTAAAATCCGTTTTTACATAAACTCATAAACCTATACCACTCCTCTTCTTCCGCCGTAAAACGTAATTACTCATTTCTCTTTATTTCCCCCTTCTTTCTTTTTTTCATTTTCTTTTCCTCTCTTCTCTCCTTCCCTTTCAATATATCACTTCCGTTAATTTCACCGATTAAATACGTCAATGTCTGGTCCCTCCTTCCTCAATACTAAGTATGACAGAAAGAAATATTAAAATAAACCCTCTCTAAACTCGACCATGTCTCTTACACCATTCCTCGCTACCCTCTCTATTAAATTGCATAAACTTAATACTACCCGTCAAAAGTTTATAGGTTCATTTCAATTTTCATTTATCATTTTTCGTTTCACCGTTTGGAAGTGGAGTCTGATGAGCCAGTGTTCTTTAATAAAGGGCTTGGCGAAATAAATTATTACATGGAGCCTTAAAGTGATCTGGTTTTCCTTTAATATATATATATATATATATATATATATATATATCAGATTATCTGACGATCGCAATAGCGTGAAACCCAGAGTCATAAAATCACACCAATACAACAAAATATATATATATATATATATATATATATATATATATATATATATATATATATATATAGAGAGAGAGAGAGAGAGAGAGAGAGAGAGAGATAGATAGATAGATAGATAGATAGACTTACACGTTAGGAAGGTGTTGTTGAACGAAATTTTCATTTCATTTTTCGTTTCACCTTTTGGAAGTGATGTCTGATGATCCAGCGTCCTTTAAAAGGGCTCTGGTGAAATAAATTATTACAATGGAGCCTTAAAGTAGTCTGTTTTTCTTTAAATTATACACAAACACACACATACACACACACACACACACACATATATATATATATATATATATATATATATATATATATATATATATATATATATATATATATATATATATATATACGGAAAAGTGTAAATAGTCCTAAATTCACGAAGTCACAAATAAATAGAATATGTCCTCACGTTTGTTATGGAATTTGTTCTCTTTTGTGTTTAGAATTCCTGGTTTTTGTGCTACTTGGCATTGTCTATAATGAACCATACTGATACATTCTCCTCTCGAATGCGCACATTCTACCCCCCCCACCCAAAAAAAAACAGCCACAATAGAAGAAAGGTGTAACTGCCCGTCTCTTTGTTGTGACAACTCCCTTTCCTGAAATTTTTGTCCCACAAAACCTTGTCACACATTGCGTATTTTCCAATCCTAAGAAAAAGTATTGAAACTCGCACAGGTGTAACTACGTCAAATGATGGCGGAAATCATGGATGATTTTCTCGGAATATCGACTATTCTTCAGCCAATAGATTCTATAGCAAGATCAAAACTGATATTATAATGTCATCTTTACTTCAAGATATATTGAATGTGACAGACCTAGATTGATTTCTTTAAATGCACACTCAAGGGATATATATTTTTACTTGTTTTTGTGGGAAGGAATTTAGAATAATCCAGCAAACAGCCAGCATACGGATTGTAAATATTTTCATTAAATACACAAAAATAAAAAAAAGAGTTGCAAGACAAGCATGCGTTATCTCGCCAGACCTTTTCAAGCTATACATCGAGTCGATCCAGAGAGAACTATAAGTCCTATCAGGACGCATTATTGGCGGTTACAATCTTAACAATATAAGGTATGGAGATAACACAGTCGTGATTAGCAGAAACGGAAACGATACTTCAAGAACTCCTACATAATGTAGAGAAGGAAAGCGTGGAGAAAGGATTAATCATCAATTCCATGAAGTTTCAATGGATCATTGTCAGCAAAAGGAAGACTTCAACATAGAAATTACAGATTGGAGATACCAAAATCAAAGATGTGCTAGAGTTTATATATCTGTGAAGCTTACTTAACAAAGGACGGAATGTGTAAAGATAAAATCCAAAGGAGCATTATGGATGGCGAAAGATGCCTTGCAAATGCTGTGCAATGTATTAAGAAACAGAAAAATATCATTGAATTTACCGTCCTGGGTATGACGATAAACTACGTCCGCGTCCTGGGTAAGACAATAAATTACGACCAACAGCAAGACCTCTAATCAGGAGGTTTTGAGGAGCGTGGAACCACCTCTTAATTGCTGATGTTCCAGGTCCACCCTGACCCGGGGTGGTAGCACCTGTTAGGGTCCCAGCTATGGGCAAATAGTTAACCCCGTAACTGAGGTAAAAAGCATTATGAAAGTGTAAAAATAGGTTTTAATGCCAGAAATACCTTATAAAAAATATTATTACCAGAAATAAATTTTTCAAGGAAAAAAAAACAACTATTACCAGAAATATATTTTTGAAAAAAAAAAACTATTACCAGCAATAAATTTAAAAAAATAATATTACTAGCTATACATATTTGACGAAAAAATATTACCAGAAATATATTTTTGACAAAACAAAATATTACCAGGAAAAAAAAGTTGTCAGCATTAAATAACCCATTGGTGTTGATATGTCGTAAAACAAAACAAACCTAACAAAATCATTGGAATCAAAGAAACGAATATTGATGCTGTTATGTAATATCAGTCTACCAATATGGCTGAGAATTCTGGACGATCTTCACACAGAAGAAGTTACTTGAAGCAACAGAAATGTGGTCCTCAAGAATGATGCTGAGAATGCTTCTGATCGAATATGTGATCAACGACAAAGTTCTAGAAAAAATGGTAACAAAATTGACACTTATAGTTGACATCAGAAAGAGACAGTTGAAATCTCTGGCGTACATAATGAGGAAAAAGGGAGTGGAAAATTTGATACTCACAGGATAGATTGCTGGTAAGAGACACAGAAGAATGAAACGCATAACTGGACAGGCCAACTTGAGTAAATTGATGATGAAGCAGGGTTTAGAAGAGATGGGAAAAAAGATTAAATTTATTAAACGCTATAAACGACAGAAAACTTTTGGGAGCCATGAACGCCAACGTCTTGACGGGACACGTCACATTGAAGAAGAAAATTGTAGAGTTAGATTAAAACGGCCACAATTATTGTATTTTAACGCGATAAATCTCGAGTTAGATTAAAATGTCCCCACATGATTTAAATATTGGACAGTCGTTCAATTGGCTTTGTTTCCGGTTCTTCTAAAAGCTAAATTCAGTTTTCGAATGAATTATTCCAGTTGGATGAATTGCGTGATAGAGCGCATTCGAATGTCCACTTATTTATTCTGATGGGAACGATTTATATTTGAATCGGATTGATTTGTTCTGGAACAAAGAACGAAAGCTTAGTAGATGGAAGTGAATAAAAGAGTATTTTCGCCATAAGATGTTAACGTGTCCTGGATGAAGGCAGTATGTTTTTCTTTTAGAGTTCTCATAATAAAACGTTTTTTTTTCATCATAAATGAGCACTTTGAATCAAATTTTTCCTTTTTTTTATTCTATGAGAGACAAGGACAAAAATACGTGTTTAAGTTTTAATAGATTTTTCTTTCATATAAAACCATGTGATAGTTACATTCTGAACATCTGAATTCTAACTTAGGCTCGGAAATATAGTCAAACAATCGAATGACTGTATAAGTAATAAACGACGGCAATATTTTAAGACGTGACTAAGATTTTCGCACAAAAATAAACAATTTTGTCAAGAATAAAAAAGACAAAACACCAGGATTTTCAAAGCTAACGTGCAACATGAGATTAGTTAACTGTGAAACGTGTAAATTTAGGGAAGGGTAAATGGAGTTCGTAAAACAGAAGAGTAATTTACAAAGCAGAAGTAACAGATATAAATGGCCATAGCAAAATTTACACGGGTTGTGCTGAAGCAGCTTCAAAAAGAAATGGTATAATCACAAGTCCTCATTCAAGTTAGGAATTGTAGCACACTAACCAGCCATGAGCGGGAATTTAAAATCACTAGCCAGCCATGAGTGGAAATTTAAAATCACTAGCCAGCCATGAGTGGGAATTTAAAATCACTAGCCAGCCATGAGTGGGAATTTAAAATCACTAGCCAGCGATGAGTGGGAATTTAAAATCACTAGCCAGCCATGAGTGGGAATTTAAAATCACTAGCCAGCGATGAGTGGGAATTTAAAATCACTAGCCAGCCATGAGTGGGAATTTAAAATCACTAGCCAGCCATGAGAGGGAATTAAAAGAAAAAAATAAAGCTTCTAATGTAAACTGGAGAATATTAAGACGAGCCAAACTTTACAGCAATCGTAGTGATGTCTGCAAACTGTGCCAGTGTATCTAAAATAGCATTTCCAGACAAAAACAAAATCTACTAAATGAAAGGTCTGAAGTAATGTCGGGATGCATGTACAGTAAAAAGTATTTTTGTGTTTGTACAAACCTGGATGAATGTATGTACAATTTATTTACTCCCCGCTTCAATGCAGTTTCAATAATCTTGTCTTACTTTCCCACTTCTATTACACGTCATGTTGCGTGTTTATATATGAATAATAAAGCATGAGGAAATCTTTTGGCCTTTAACGCCTGAAAATACCTAAAGGTTGGAACAATGGTAGCATTATTGGCTGATCTCCTCATTTTTTAAACATATATATATATATATGTATGTATATATATCCTCAACCGTAAATATTTATATAAAAAACGCACATCACGTCTCGCTTAGGTCCCGGCACTCTTTGTTTATGTCACAGCATTAATTAGTTCTACAAACCTCAACAACTGTCTCTATCTAGCCTGATGATGACTTATTTTTCCTTCCGAGACAATTATCGGACAATTTCTGACGCAATTTATTCCTTATCAGACAAGGATAATCTGTAACTTTGAAAGTCGATCATTAAAATTGACACAAAATGTCTGTTTTTTTTGTACAGTTTACTTAAAAAAAAATTAGCTGCCTATATAGACACCATCTGTCGGAGTGGTTCTGGAGTCGGGATGCTGAATATAACCCCAATCAATTAAATAACACACAGTACATTTGTAATATATATATATATATATATATTTATATATATATGTGTGTGTGTGTGTGTGTGTGTGTGTGTGTGTGTGCGTGTGTGTGTGTGTGTGTGTGTGTGTTTGTGTGTGTGTGTGTATTCGTAACTTGTAAAGATACAATCACAAAATACTTATTAGCTTAGTTTGTAGTGCCACGGATCCAGTCTCAGCGACGCGACGTTAAATAGCAGCAAATGTTGGATGTCTCGGCTGCCTTCGGAGTGGAAGAGCAATTTGATACAGCCGTGCAGCCTCGCGTTCATTACCATTCCGGCAGCTATATGTAAAATATCCTGTTGTTAAACGGAACACTTCCCAGTTAACTCACTACTAAACACGTTAAACGTTGAAGAGAGACTAGCCACAAAGGTACACGAATAACAAATGCAACCTAATCTAGTAAGCAACACAGCGCCATCCACCATTATATTTCTTTAAACTTAATAACTCTAAAACGAAGTATTTGCGGACATATTTGTCCAGGTTTTGGGTGTGAGGAACTGAACCCAAAATATCGTAAATGTATTTTTGATGGACATTGTATAAACAGCTTGTCCATAACTTATTTGTATAATTTTTAAAATTCATGATTTTTTTTTTTAAAGAAACTAACTCTGTAGGATTTATTGGAAAATATATATAAACAAATAATGTTTTATTTAAGCAGATCAGAAAATTTGAACATGGGTTCCATTGGTTTCACGCAGAACATCTAGACGATACTTAATTTATGTTTTATGCAAGACGCATTTTCTATTTACATAAAATGATTGTACCAGTCACGTAATGCTAAGATGAATTTCTGTTTTTCTTCGGCAGTTTATTGTTATTCGGTTGGGACAGAGATTCGGAATTGGTTTCAATGAACAAAGACACACTTTTCGCTTTCTGTTGTCGTGTTTTCAGATTCATTAAAAGGCAGATATCAATAATCAGCACCTTTAAAATTTACCTAAAAAGACAATAGAAAGTAAATTAATTCTCTATAAATAAACTAAAATGAACTTTAATAGCATATGCCTATGATGCAAAGAAGTGTATTGATGGATATTAACGCTAATGGATGTAATAAACTGTGGAATTATTACAGTTAATTTATGTACCCCCCTCTCTATCTCTGTATATATATATATATATATATATATATATATATATATATATATATTAAACATGTAGTATTGGATGTTAAAGACAACATAGTCTTGCATATTTTCTTTTGAATTTTCTCATATTCTCTAATGAGACTTTTTATTTGAAAATAGTTTCGAAATATGTATTGTCCATACGATGACCTAGCGCTTTCGAACATCATTGTTCATCTTCAGGGTCAATATTTTTAGTCAAAATTTTTTTTTTAAACAAACATTTGCCAATTATCTTGTAGCGTAATCATGTTGCTACTTTTTTACAAACTAAAAACGTTAAAAATTCAATACTACATGTTTAAAAGAAAAGTTGCTGCCAAATTACACACACACACACACACACACACACACACACACACACACACACATACGCATATATATATATATATATATATATATATATATATATATATAAAGATATTTTCGTTGGTACAAAATTTTATAACTGAAATGAAGGTGTTAAGCTTAATATTACTAGACATATTAAAATACTAAAGTAAAGAATAAAAAGGGAAGCAACCGGTTTCGCTGCGCTCTTCAGGCTTCTACGGGAGATGTTAATGTAATTAAAAAAAACAGAATATGCAATGAAAAAGGAAATGAGTGCATATTCTGTTTTTTAATTACATTAAAATCTCCCGTAGAAGCCTGAAGAGCTTCTTATAAGTTATGAGTTATGAGTTATAAAAAGTATATTTATGAGCTATCAAAGTAAAGCAAAAAACAGCGTCCATTCCAAAGAAAACTAATGACACTTTATCACAACTTCTTTCTCTCTCTTTCTCTTTATGCCTTTTTGACCTATCCCCCTCCCATATCAATATATAACTACCGTTAACAGATTTAATGTGTGAATGTTTGGATTTCCTCTAAAAATAAAAATTTAAATTTGAAAGAATAGAAATGTTACATCTAACTCATCATGTCTTTCTACCCACCTTCACACCCCCTCACTCCTTCACTTAGTTAATTTACATATTACTGCCTGTCATAAATGTGTAAATTTCTTTTCATTTTTCGTTTCAACCTTTGGAAATAAAATCTGATGATCCGCTGTCCTTTAAAATGGCTGTGGTGAAATAATTTATTATATGGGACCTTAAAGTGGTCTGTTTTTATTTAAATTATTAGCTCTGATTTACATTGAGCTCTCTGGATTTTATCCGCCTTGGGTCTACCCATACGGATTACCTAGTTTTTCGTAAACTAAAAATATATCTATATCTATCTATCTATCTATCTATCTATCTATCTATCTATATATATATATATATATATATATATATATATATATATATAATTTAAATATATAACAATATATATATATATATATATATATATATATATATATGTATTCACGATCTTCATCCACACATTAATATTAATAAGAAAAAGTCAACATTAGCGCCACCAGTAGTTTCCCCAAAACTGGTAGAAGACAAATGGAACGTTAGTTTGAAGGGTCGAACGGTTCCCCTGCGTTCTTAAAAACAGGAATAGCCGATGAGGATATACAAGAAGCAGGACAGCAAGAGGCAGCCAGGCATTTATTATACTGTTTAGAGAGAGCAGGAACCAGTTCATAAGGACTATTACAGTGATACCATCAGGTTCGCATGCTTTGTGGGGATTCAGATTAGACATGATAGCAGAAATCATAGACTGAGTTATATGCATATCTGTCAACAGAGACTCAGTTCGGAGTGGGAATGTTAGGCCAGGATACTCCAGATGAGTCAAGAATTGAGTTTAAGGAGTATTTACGAGCGAAGCATTTGGCTTTATCAGCAGATTTTCTCATCTCAAAGTCCCTGAAGAAAAGAGGAATAGAAAACAGAACCGCCAGTAATCACGTGTGCCGATATTGTTAGCTGCTTTACGGTGCCTCTTTTACTCAGCGAGCGGAGACTTTGCTGCTTCGAGGATACGTGCAGCCACGAATAAGCGCTTGGTGAGATGGGAACTTTCACGCTGATAAATTCGGAAGTCGGGTTTCCTCTGAACAGAACATGCTGGTGTGAACCAAGGAGAATATTTAAGTTTCACCTGCTATTTCAAAGAAGCTATGGAAGCGTCTACGGTGGCTTTGACCCAAAAGAAAACATTAGTGGAGCAATTGTCAATATAATGATTAAAAATGTCAGTCAAAGGGGCGTCTCGAAAATCTCAATCAGCATGTTAAATCTTTTCGTAATTAAAAAAAACAGCATTTAATTAAAATAACGTATAAACAGAAAATATATTAAATAATTGTCGGACATAATCCATTTCATAATATGCATAAGTATCTTTTATTTATGAGAACTTGCAATTTGTAACTGCTACTATTCAAGCGATAAAGAGAAATATATATGGGAAATTATTTTACTATCCAACAATATAATTGTGACCAAGTAATTGGTTAAGTAATAAGAAAACAAGAGGTTGCAGATAAATAGTGTATTGAACAGTAAATACAACGGAAGTGTGTTACATGACTTGGGAGTGACTGTCAGTTGACCAGCGTTCAGTCTAGCACTGTTAATATTTAACAGACCCCCACGAGGGATGTATGTGGCACAAGGCCGAGTTTACCGTGGGTTCGCCGAGCCCTCGGGTTCTCTGAGCCTTTGGGTTCACCGAGCTTGTGGGTTCTCCGAGCCCGTAGGCTCGGCCAGAGATATTCCCTTAGAACCCGCGTAAACGAGTTCAGGGCCTGTCTACCTCCCCGGACAAAACTTTGCCCTTCGGCAAGGCTTCGTCCGGGTTCCTCTCTGCCAAAGGCAGAGGGTTCGACAGTTGAACAGGCTAGAGACATTGTTAATATTTAACAGCCCCACCCACGAGGGATGTATGTGGCACAAGGCCGAGTTTACCATGGGTTTTCCCAGCCCGTAGGCTCGGCCGAAATAATTCCGTAGAACCCGCATAAACGGGTCCGGGTCTGTGTACCTCCCCGGACGAAACTTAGCCCTTCAGCAAAGCCTCGTCCGGGTTCCTCTCTGCTCAAGGCAGAGAGTTTGATAATTGAACAGGCTAGAGCACTGTTAATATTTAACAGTCCCCCCTACACACACACGAGGGTGTATGTGACACAAGGCCAGTTTAGCGTGGGTTTTCCGAGCCCGTAGGCTCGGCCAAAAATATTCCCTTTAGAATTCGTATAAACGGGTTCAGGGCCTGCCTACCTCCCCGGACGAAACTTTTCCCTGCGGCAAAGCCTCGTCCGAGTTCTTCTCCACCGAGGCGGAGTGTTTGACAGTTGAACTGGCTAGAGCTTACTTTTCCTACTAAATTTATAGTAAGTGGAAGAGTCCGCAATAGCCCCATTAGAGAGAGGACGCCACAACAATAATTAATTATTTTATATCTAATGAACTAGCGAAACAAGGATTCCAAAATGCCCAGCGTGGTGCTGAGGAACAGGAAATCTTCGGAAACGAGATATCTGAAGAAGACCGTAGCGAAAAACAGTGGAAAAGTTTTGAGAATAGAAATAAAGATGAGGATAATAGTTTACATGTGAATAATTAAAATAGAGTGTCATTAACAAAATATAATAAAAAAGGCAGAATTGGTCCAAAATAATCAACTTCCTTTGAATGTCGACTGAAATTGGTTGTTAATTTCATTTATCTCTCGAGATATGACACAAATCCGAATATCTACCTTGGCTAAGCGAGAAAATAAAGGGTGATATATTAAAAAAAAATCACTTTTTTATTTTATTCGTATTTGTGATGTCGCTTCTACAAAGACACGTAACTAGTTTCTGACTATTGACTGTAGCCAAAGAGACGCTACAAAAAACAAAACAAAATGTCGACAAGAAATAATATCACAGCGTGACGTTATCGAAGCATTTAAGATTGTCTGGTGACCAAGGCAACACCCGATTGTCTGGAATTCATCTTAACGCTAATTTTATATATATATATATATATATATATATATATATATATATATATATATATATATATATATATATATATATATATATATATATATATATATATATATATATTGTTCCATTCACTACTTTTGGTATATTTTAAAACCAGTTATTGAAAATAATTGTTCTTTTCAACCTCTTAGTTTTACTTGCCGATTATATTATTTTTTTCTGAAGATGTGTCGACCGAAAGGTACCTTGAATTTTAATCGCTGTGATACTTTTGTATCCTCCATATATATATATATATATATATATATATGGTATTTTCGAATTTGAATTCGGCTCTCTAATTAAAAAATTAGGAGCCATTATTTCTTACACCATCCGCACATCCAACTTTGCAGCATCTGGTATTCTGAAACAGTCACCCATCTAGGTACTGGTCAGGCTCGACGTTGCTTATCTTCGCTGATAGTACAGCATAAGACTAAAGCGATAATTATTATTCCAGAGAATGTAAACAAACGTAAATGATATGCTTGTGTAGATAATCAGTTAACGATCGTACAATATTAGACTAGAGCGATAATTATTATTGAAATAGAAATAAGAACCTTTAATAATAATCGAGGGTCAATTCAGTTTCCTTTTTTTAATTTTGAAGCACTCCTACGTACCATTGACACGCCTGATTGCATCGGTCACAGAACCGTGTACGCTATCTTTCAAATTTAAATTCTACGATTACAACTGTCAATGTCACGGGTTTCTCACAACAATTGAAAAGCCAAATAATTATCTTGCGTTTACATCAGCATAAGGCGAAATTTATTCTGAGACGCCATACTTTCGTTTCTTTGTCTGGAGAGAATTACATCTGCCTGAAAATTGTGTTAACAACATTGTCGTAATTACAGCAATTCGATAATTTTAAGAATTTTATTTTATATGCAACACTTGGGAGATCTGATAAAATGGGAAACACGATATCAACATTAATTACACTCCTTTATATATAAATTAATTAATATTGTTTAGTACAAACCTGTGCTCTAAATTATGAGGTAGTTACCATTTCAGTGAAGACGATATCAATTGACTAAGACATTTCTTTATCAACAACAAAAAAATGTCGCTTGTTTACAAAGACAACAAGAAGCCAGGCAGGAAATAAAAAAAAATATTTTTTTTTTTATTTACATTGAATATAGCTCGAATAACGACTTCATAATTGTTATTATTATCACGACGTTTCAGTCGTTATACCGTCTGGACATCTTCAGGTGTCCTTCGTTCTGGGTAACGTTTTTAGAAATTCACCTTGTATTTAATCCAACGCGAGTAGATTATTCGGGGCTATTATAGTATGATATGTACGGAGGCATTTTGCGACCTACCGGAAATGACGACGCATTCATTATTTCTGGAAAATGCTAAGGAAAAACGATGACCTGTTTACTGTTTTTTTTTAAAATGACATCAAATCAGTTAATAAACATTAAAATCACTCTTTGATGATTTTTATATTTTAGTATAAAAAAATTGTTAATGGTTTTAAATACATAGCCGGATCCCTGTTCACTGTCATCAATCCAACACTTAAACATTAAACCTAACATAATTACTGTTGTGGTAGGATCCACCTAATCTGCATAGGTGATTACCGACACTATAAATATGGTTGGTACCGGAAGACAAGAGGAGGGAATCACGAGATCCAACTAGAGACTCTGCCCGACTGCGACTTAGTCAACACATTCTCCAGGAACGGTCTTCCCAGAAATATACAGAAATACTATATGTAAATATTGTGTACACTTTCTTGTTATAATACATTCTTGTTCTAAGTACATTTTGTGTTGCATTATTATTCCATGCATTAGTCGAGATTCAACAATGAGTCAAGACTCAACAATTACTACTTCCAACAGACAGTAAATATCATAGTCTGGTAGTAATAAAGTAGATATCAAACTATAGCAGAAAATAGAGGGTAGTTATCATACTATAGTTGCAACGATTATTCGCCTACAGTTGTCCTTATCTAAACATCAATTTGTTATTTTTAAAATTACATTTAAACTGATTATGCGAGATAATTATCCCCAATTTACAATAATCGATATACACCTGATGAAGACAGCTGAAACGTTTATCCTAAGCCTGAAACAATCTTCCAGCAATAATCGATAATACATCAGTAGTTGACCTAGAGAAGTAAAAGCCATATTGATTATCTGAAAGTATACGCTGTGGGGAGAGATGCTTAACAAATTCAGAGTTGATTATAGCCTCTAGTACTTTGCCAAAGACTGGAACTATAGAGTACGTTTTCTAACAAACAGGTAAGTAAGAAACATCAGGGCATTTATTGTAGAGTTGAAAGAGAAAACGAGCCCGTTCAGACGCAGCTTTATCAAAGACTATATCAGGGATGCAATCATGTCTTTATCGTCTGGAATTAAAAAAAATGAAAACAGACCGAAAGCGCATGGATTTAGGTTAACAGTAGAAATACCTGTTGGACATTAAAAAATAAATAAATAAGATGAAATAAAAATGAAAATGAAAATAATTTGTGTAGTACGTACGTCCTGTTGTGGGCAGCATTAAAAGCCGGCTGTAAACAGATCTTGCGCATTGAAGAACGATACGGGAACCTAACAAGATTTAAGTTCATAATATGTGAAAACTGATTACTCTTTAGAAGTCATTGCAGAAGAAGTAAAAAGGGAGTTATGAATTAGTTTAAAAAATGCGAGATTTCAGATTTAAATTAAGGAAAAATGTCAAGGAGGAAACCAGTAAGATTCACCATCGATCTTCTCACAGATGACACTGGGATCAGAAACGAAATGCAGGGTAGAGATATTAATGACAGAAGTGCTTGGAAAATAGTGATTAGAAAGTTAATTTTTTTTTCTTAACCCTTTGAGCCTTACGTACCTGAAGAATTTTAACCTTTCTACCTGAGTTCCTGAGTCAGAATTCGCAAATAATTGGTATGTAATGCTTCACAGTAGATAGTTACAAGTATTTATCCACCGTTCAACCGGTGGCTGGGCATTGCGTCATTTTTCTCTACCACCAGTAAAGCGGTGGTCAGAGCTCAAAGGGTTAACGATGTTCAATCAGATATATGGAATAATGGTTGAGCACCTAAGAACTTGGAATAGATTCTAGAGTAGCAATGGTATTGACAGCACTATAGGTAATGAATAGTATCTTTTAGTAACCCGAAGGCGCATTTGGATAGTGAAAAAAGCTTTCCAAAAGCTAAGCAAAGTATTAAGAAACAGAAAAAATCCTTAGAAACAAAGGAATAATTATTGCATTCTTATGTAATATCAGTCTTTCTATATGGCAATAAATGCTGGGCAAATTCCTAACAGTAGAAGGGGAGACTTTCAGCAGCATAAATAGGATTATAGAGGATGTTGGTGAGAATAACATGGAGTGAACATGTGAGCAGCAGCGAAGTTTTAGAGAAAATATAATTCAGCGTACCATAGCTTTTTCGGATATCCACATGGCCCAGTGGATAAAATCGTTGTTTGAAGTAATTCAAAAAAGTTGTGAGTTAAATATCTGAGCATGGAGGGAACAAAAACTTGGACAGTTGAGTTACTAAATGGAATTAACTGAAACGGTAATATTCAAAAAAGGCATGGCACGTGGATATAGAACAACCTACTCCCGTGGACTAAATGAAGGGTCCGGTTCGCAATTCCAACTAATATAACCTGAAGAAGGGCGCAACTTTCAACGGCCGAAACATTGTGAATATGGCAGAAAGGATGAGGCCAACAATCCGAATGAAGGCATGGCACGTGGAATTAGAAAAATCTACTCCTGTGGACTAAATCAAGGGTTTGGTTCACATTTCCAACTTACATCAGCTGTTGAAGGCTTGAGCTTTCAACGACGATAACATCGTGAATATGGCAAAAAGGATGAGGGCAATAGGGCCAAGTGATGTAAATTGTGTAAATAATTCTTATTCTGTTTAATTACAATTCCTTCTTCATTAAGATTTGACATAACCGTATAAGCTCATCAAACGTAATTTAGTTTGAAAAAAGTCCTTCTTTAATGACGTGAACACAAAGCACGAAGTGCCGTGGGCGGAACCAAAAAATAAACCTATAAAACCTATAATAATAAACCTATTGTGCGCGTAGATTTCGTTGCATGGGGCATGCAACGAAATCTACGCGCACACACACACACACGCGCGTATATATATATATATATATATATATATATATATATATATATATATATACGATGGTCATTCAATAAATAACGTGAATTTTTCGGTATAAAGACTTCTAATACAGATAGAAGCTTACTTATTTTCTTTTTTTTTTTTACTTCTTTTTCACATGGATTTAATTTGTTTTCCAGATTAAAAAAAGACTTTCAGAGTTTTGGCGATTAACAAAGATGGCCGACCAAGAAGCATGCTCCAGGATTGAATAGCGGTCAGTTATCAAGGTTTTGGTTGCTGAAGGGTGCAAACCAGTTGAAATTCATAGGAGAATGTCAACTGTATATGGTGCCACATGTTTCAGCCAACAAAATGTCTACAAGTGGGCTAAATTGTTTAAAGAAGGACGGAGAAGTGTTGAGGATGAAGACAGGCCTGGGAGGCCTACAGAAGGGAGGTCTCCAGAGGTGATCGAATCAGTCAATGACTTCATTCACTCTGACAGAAGGGTGACAGTGGATGACATTGCAAGGACTTTCAGCTTATCTGTTGGGACAGCACACAAGGTCAGCTGCTGGTGGGTGCCAAAGATGCTTACTGCAGAGCACAAACAGCACAGCGACCCAAACGGTGCAGACCATCACGAGCTGGGCTGGGAACTGCTCCCTCATCCCCTTACAGCCCAGACCTTTCCCCTTCAGAGTTTCACGTGTTTGGTCCCTTGAAAGCCTTCTATCTGTATTAGAAGTCCTTATACCGAGAAATTCACCTTATTTATTGAATGACCCTCGTATATATATGGTGAGGTGTAAAGTTTTCTGTACGTTACAATCAATTTCATTACAAGTATTCATTTAAACTGATAAATTTTCAAATTATGAAATAATTATATTTTATTGAGGCTTCGAATAAATAAAATCGTTATGGATTTCATATACTATTTTCTTATTAGAACCTGTGACCTTATAAATAAAACCGGAACAAAATAGCGAAGAAAATATCTATGTACTTCAGCTATGTATCCAGTTTTATATCCATTAGGACCAAAGACTAAACTGAATAAAGAAAACGTTTTGTTGTAGTCTGCGACTAATCTACCGAGTGATCCGAAAGTCTTGTCAACCCTACACAATATAACCACGTTCTGTGAGGTATTATCAAAGAGAGATTTTCAAATGTACGATCACAGAATACCCATCAGTTGAAGGACGCCATTAAGAGGGCGTTTGAAAGAAAGCACAGCTTCGTAAAATATCACACAGGACGTAGAGCCGCGTAATTTTGTGCCACGAAAATGATAGTGTTCATATAGACCTTCTCGATGTGTGACAGCTTCAATGCAAGTGAATAAACTGAATTCAGGACATGTGTTTTGTATTACTTGTTATTCTATTGTTCTCATTACTTTTTTATAAGGGTGGTGAGAAGACTTTCAGGCCACCCTATACATCTAAAATTAATTGTCTTTTCACACCTATATCATATAATTTTCTATTTCCATGCTCTGTGGAGGTATTGCCAAGGAGAGAGTTTCACCTGAACGATACTAGAATACCCACCAGCTAAAGGACGTCGTTCGGAGAGCCTTTGTAGCAATCAACAAAGCACAGCTTCGTAAAATATCACACAGGACATGGCGCCGCTTCATTTTGTGCCACGAAAATGATGGTGTTCATCCAGACCTTCTCGATGTGTGACAGCGTCAATGAAAGTAAAGTGTTAATAAAGTAATAAAATAAAGTGATCAGGAGGTTTTGAGGAGCGTGGAACCGCCTCTTAATTGCTGGTGTTCCCACGTCTATCCTGACCCGGGGTGGTAGCACCTGTTAGGGTCCCAGATATGGGCAAATAGTTAACCCCTAAACTGGGAGGTTAACTAGGGACGTGTAAAAATAGGTTTTAATACAAGAAATACATTTTAAAAAAATTAGTATCAGCAATAAATATTTGACAAAAAGAAAATATTACCAGAAATAAAAAACCAAACCAATCTAAACCAAAGAATGCATATTCTATTCATACGAATCTATCCTAAAAATGTTGTCAGCATTAAATAACCCATTGAGGTTAATATGCCATAAAACAAAACAAAGAAAAGACAAAATTCAGATGACTGTCACGAGCTCCTATATTTTGGAAGAAAGGCTGCTTTCACGTGTATGAACGATACCAGAATACCCATCAGTTTTGAAGGACGCCTTTCGGAGAGCCTTTGCAACAATCAACAAAGCCCAACTTGGTAAAATATCACACAGGACATGGCGCCGTATCATTGTGCACCACGAAAAGGATGTCGTTCACACAGACCTTCACGATGTATGACAGCGTCAATGAAATTGAATAAACTGAATCCATCACATCTACTTTGTATTACCGTATTACTTTTTCTATTGTTCTCATTACTTTTTGGTAGGGAGTGGTGAGAAGACTTTTGGGCCACTGTGTACAACAAATTAATTCCGTACGTTATTTGCATTATTCGGACTATTGTCCTAATCTTTGTCGCCAAAGCTGCGGAAAGAAATATAAAGGAGAGACAGGCCGCCCACTCAGGGTAAGGCTTCAAGAACACCAGAAAGCTGTAACACGATGGGAAGTGGAAAAATCAGGTGTGGCTGATCACATATGGAGAGAGAAGGGAAATCACCGCCCTCTGTGGGATCATAGACAAGGAACACTATTGGAAAATTCGTACACTTGAGGAATCAGCACATATGCTAGGCCACAAAAATCTCCTGAGCCGACCAAGCATATAAATAAATATTATATGGGAACCAGTAATAAGGAGTGCCAGAGAACAGTGATAAAGTTGCAATATGAGCTCTGGTAAAAATATGTTTGATAACAGCAAAAATTGCAATATGAGCACTGGTGAAAATGTTTGCTGAATACATTAGGATTATAATACCCATAAATCCATACACAGATGTCCTCAAGGACACATAGCACAGTGGATAAAGGCGTTGATTAGATCCAGTGACAGGACCCAAAAAGTGTGAGTTCAATACCCGGTTAAGGCAGTAGGTAAATAGCAGGACAGACCGGGTTCTATAGCCGTGGATGTCAACTGCTCTACCGCAGAAAGAAATGGCAACCTACTGCGGGAAAATAATCTGCCTCGTCAGTCAGTATCGAAAGATACATGATCGCCTAAGCGTGTATCATGCATGGCACATAATTCACTGATTGCATCTTATATCCACTCTTCGCACCGTCTGAGTTGTTAACATGTATCTTTTATAAAGCAGAGTTTGATCATTAATACCCTTCCATCTCTATTACCGGCACATCTGGAGTGCGTTTGCCTGGAGTTCTAATTAAGAGCAAGTCTCTACTTTGTGATATGCATATATTTCCGATCATAGTTTCTTCTATGACCTCCAGCCTGGACCCCTACAAAGCTTTTGAACTTGATTGTGTACTAGCACAGGTCAAGTTCTGTTGATCATTCCGTAGCTCGTCTGTGCGGGTTACCTTTTCTTCAGGATTTTGAACACGCATGTAATTTAGCGGTAGTTTTAAAAGACCTAAAACCACGCATGCGGTTTTCCTAAATTGCAAATGGCGGCTCCAACAGATCAGGTGAGACACCCTAGCCTCTTAACCACAGGCAGGTTGGAATTCCTTGGTTCCATTTCACCACACTCTCCATTGATCTCGTGATCACATAAAGTGCAACCGGGGGCAGGTCGTACTTAGGTTTTTGACCAGGAAAGCGACAGTTCAGAAAGCACTAGAACCACTCATGCGCTTTAAATTGCAAATGGTCGCTCCGACTAAAACGAAATCAATTTATTTTAACCTTCTCAAAGAACCTTTTTTTGCTTTCCGTCAACATGGTGATGCTAACCTTTGAGGGATTGACGCATCTCACCTTCTCAGGCTAAAGTTCCCGCTGACATGAATTTCAAAGATTATATTAAATCTGTTGCTCGGTCTGCTGTTAAGAAATCTATCTTTCCTATTTACACGCCGACCATTCGTCCCTGCTTTGTATATTGCTAACGCATCTGGTCTGGTGTTTTTGTTATGTATTCAGAGATTTTATATAAAATACAAAGAAGCATCTGCAAGGTTATTGGTTCTCACTGGCATCTCGGCTTCAGTGAATTTCTCTAACGTGGCTTTCGTCTTTGGTTCCTCGACTTTATAAAGTTATGCGCCGTACAAGATTAACAGATAGATTTTACATTTGAAATAACTAAATGTAACCGTAAGTTCTATGTTAACAGTTTCTTCTTTCGCACTTCTTGATTGTGAAATTCTATTCCGGCTTTCTGCTTTCATACCAACAAGAATAAAAAAATAAATTCTATATCATTCGTCATTAGTTCTTTTATTGTACTTTATCATTAATAATATTATTTTGTTAATTTTCTTCTATTCTTTCTTAGTGAGTACCCCCCCATCTTCGAAGCTTTATTGCATTGTTTCGAGGGTATATTGAAACAATATATATATATATATATATATATATATATATATATATATATATATATATATATATATATATATATATAAAGAAATATAGTCTTAAGATGTGCTATATTTATGGGATAAAGTGCTCAATATCAGAGATAGAGTGTGTGTAAATATAAAAGTGAACATAGAAGTCAACACTTAGAGGCGATAGCCTGTTTCATGCTAGATGCAATCTTCAGCCCATATATATATATATGTATATATATATATATATATATATATATATATATATATATATATATATATATATCATTGAATATGATAGACAAGGTGCTGTTATTTATTTTTTTATATAATTTCTCATGCAATCTAATAATTATTTTTCTTTTCGGATGATGAATTATATAAAAACTGGCCGAATGCTCTTTTAATCTAAGCGCTTTCGGCTATACACTTAGCCATTTGCAAGGATTTAATATTATAACTGTTAAATAAGAAATAGTTAGTTGTATGTATGTTTTATAAAATGTTTTCATTTTTCAAAACACGGTCAATATATTATGTCCATGTTAATATTATTAAGTGTTGTTTTTTTCGTTTTTATTAATAAGGCTTCCATTATTTTTAGCCTTTTCTTTTGCATGTTGATGATGCTATTATATTAGTGTTGTCAACAAGTATGTTACGAATAGTGTCCGGTAGGTCCCCATGAATCTTTAAATGAGATGTAATTGAGCTATGGTCAGAAAGTTTTTATATAATTTATCATCCGAAAAATAAAAAAAATATTAGATCGCATGAGAAATTGTATTAAAAAACTAAATAAAAGCAACTTGTCTGTGGTATTCAATGAAATGTGCATGAAAGAAGGATTGCTGCCTAAATATACAAATTACATGACGTTCCGTTCTTTATGACGTTAATGTTTACGTTGATGCAACTTGCGTTCGAACAAGAGACGATTGGAAAATCTTAAATTTCAAACCGACATTTCTTTGTGTATTTTACGTACATGATCTATCTAATTTCCTTTAGATTCATTTTATTTTTGATTCCATCTTCTTTGGGTTTTTTTTTTTAATATCCCACATTGTGATAACAGATCTGCCAAGAATGGTGAAACGTTGTAATAACTTATGCGCCAAATTACTGTGGATGAACTAGCAATTAAAGCACTTTCTAAACATTTTCGTCTTAGTGAATTGCTTTCTATTGTCAAAATGGTGGTCAGTCTCGTTACGGTGAGTAACTAATCTGTCCAGCCAAGTAACTTGTTTGGACGTATTAAACACTAATGGATTAAAAATTCCCAGTTTATAATCGGACAGATGTGACTGGTATAAAAAACGAGTAAAAACATTAGCAGTACTGTTTATTTTGAAATCGATTATATATATACTACAAAAATGTTTCCAAAATAATTCTGTCCTCAAATTCACGTATGAACTCAATACTAATAATAAAATTCCTTTCCTTGACATATTGATAAACACAAATAATAACAAATTTACTATTTCGCCATATAAAAAACCTACTAGCATAAATTCATGTACACTTAACTACAAGAGCGAATGCCCATATTACTACAAAATAGCAATTATAAAAAATCTAATACACCGTGCAGAAACTAATTCATCCACAAAACAGATTTTTTACAGTGAACTAAAGAATATAAAACAAACACTTGTTAATAATAGTTTTCCAAACTATATAATTGATGAACAAATAAGATGCTTTCTTAGAAATCTCAATACTAAGCAAATAGTACATAATACTGCTTCTACTAATCTCAAACATATTAATTTCCTATATCGTAATCAAATGCATACTAATTATAAACAAGATGAAAATATACTAAAAAAATTAGTAAATACTAACATATCCACAACAGATCCTTGTAAAAGAATTAAGTTAATTATATACTACACTAAATCTAAAATATCCAACTCAATTATTCGAAATGATTCTTCTCCCCCGGTTAGCGATTTGAAAAAAAACCAACATAGTTTACAAATTCAGGTGCCCTTTGGGAGATTGTATCTCCAACGAACTAAATAATATCTATGTTGGTCACACCACAAACTCGCTTTCACGACGCTTGACACTACATTTGAATGATAACTCTAACATTTTTAGACATTTAAAACAACATGCCTGGCCGCATACACAATTCCGGAAAATCCTCGTCGAAAACACAACTATACTTAAACATGAAAACAATAAACAAAAACTAAAAATTCTTGAAGCTATATACATAAAACAGTTGAAACCTAACCTGAACAAAATAAACTATGAAATCTCCAAAAATATCCTTAAATGCCTATAATTAGTAACAGAAGTCATTGGTTCATACCAACGGCTTTCCATACTCAATACTCATCGGATTCACTCTCGCGTGGTCATGTGTGACGTCATGAGCTGTCGTGCGATTTTCGCTTTCAGCGTTTTATATGCACGTGTTTAACGTTGCTTGGAAATCATCCATGTAAACAAATAATACTATCATCAATTTCTTGTTCGTGTATTGCATAAATATATTGTGTAATTGTCATCTTTGATAATGGCTTATGTAAGCCGAAAGCTCAGATTGGATTAAATAAAAAAAAGTATGTATCAATATTGTGATTTTCTTTCATTATTTAATGATAATGTTATTAAGATTATCAGACTATATGAAAAAAACTTACATAAAATATATAGACAACGCTTATCTATATTATTTAATGAGACATGTATTAATATATATATATATATATATATATGTTAAACACGTTGTATTAAACGCCAAAGACAACTTAGTCCTGCAGATTTTCTTTTGTATTTTCTCATATTTTCGAATGAGACTTTTTATTTCAAAATTATGTTGATATATATATTTTCCAAAAGACAACCGAGTACTTTCGAACCTTATCGTTCATCATCAGGGTCAAAAGTCTCATTCGAAAATATGAGAAAATACAAAAGAAAATCAACAGGACTAAGTTGTCTTTGGCGTTTAATACAACGTGTTTAAAAGAACGGATGCTGCCTAAGTACACACACACACACACATATACATATATATATATATATATATATATATATATATATATATATATATATATATATATATATATATATATATATATTATCCCTCACCGATGAGGGATAATTTGTATATTAATTAATTTATAATTAACAGCTTTGTTATATCGACCACTATTTTATCAACACCAGCACTCTGTGTGCAGTATCTCTCTCTCTCTCTCTCTCTCTCTCTCTCTCTCTCTTATACACACACTCACACACACAAATATGTGTGTTTGTGTGTGTGCTGGCGCGCGTGTGTGTTTGTGTATCTTTGATACGAAACTTCTCATTCAGGAAACAATATGACAGTGCAAACTGAAAGAAAATACATATACATATATGTATATATATATGTATATATATATATATATATATATATATATATATATATATATATATATATATATATATGTGTGTGTGTGTGTGTGTGCTTGTGTATTTATGTATGTATGCATATGTTTGTATGTATATATAATGTCTCTGTGTGTCTCTGTGTGTCTCTGTGTGTAGTATTGATTCAAATTTCTCATTCAGGAAACAATATGACACAGTACAAATTGAAAGAAAATGAATGTAAAAAAACAACAACAACAACAACAAAAAAACATTGTCCGACGACTTACAGCCTTCCATACAATCGATAAGCTAAACGTTGGTTTTTAGACATGTAATTAATCACAAATTTTCTAATGGCTCATGGATATTTCAAACAAAAGTTAAATAGTGAAAAGCATGAGGGAGGAAGCGAGACAGTGTTGAGGAAGACGAGCTTATAGCTGAAAAAGCGTTTCAGGCTGTTCTGTTCACTATTCTGCATGGGTTTTATCTGATTAACATTGTAATATTCCCGCGAGCGAATAACGAATCTTGTAGATTTTCACGAAGGTCTTACGGAAATTCACGAAAATAGCCGGAAGCGAAAGCACGATTTAGCCGGGCTTTGTGAAACTTCAATATTCTTTTGTTTAAATGCTTTCTTTATTCATTCTAATCAGCTTTGTCTTGTATGATCCGCCGAAAAAGAATTTGAAAAAAAAATATCACATGATATAATCTGTGTCAGTTTTTTTTTTTAAATATTTACCTTTACAAAATTTCAGTTGATTACGGCACAACTGCGATTTCGTTTTCTTTCAGTATCGGGAGGTACATGAATGAGGAAAGAAGGCTTGGAGCATTCAACTCTCACAGGGCATAGCGTAAAAACAGACGAGCAGAGGAAATTAGAGATTAATATAGCTGGCAATTGGATATAAGAGCAAGGATTACAAACATAAATCTGGACGTAAAGGAGTAACTGCTTTTAAAAACTAGTATTCACTTAATACAATGTCTACGGTGGAGTAATGGATAACGGCTCGGATTGAGGAATCGGAGAGTCGAGTTCGAATCCAGTTGATTCCATTACATTCACTGACTTTGGAAACGTATGAATCCTCTTCTTCTCCCCCCAGCTATGGGTAAATAGCAGGACAAACCGGCTCCCGAAGCCTTGGATGGCAATTGGCCTACCGCAGAAAGAAATGGCAACCAACTGCGAGAAAAAATCTGCCTCGTCAGTCATGGATCGAAAGATACATGATCGCCTAAGCGTTTATCACGCATGGCACATAACTGACTGACTGACGTGCTAATACCCTTGGAAAAGGTATGAATCCTCTTCTTCTCCCCCCAGCTATGGGTAAATAGCAGGGCAGAGTGGCCTACAGCCTTGGATAGCAACTGGCCTACCGCAGAAAGAAATGGCAACCTACTGCGAAAGAAAATGTGCCTCGTCAGTCATGTATCGAAAGATACATGATCGCCTACGCGTGTATCAGGCATGGCAGATAACTGACTGACTGACGTGCTAATATCCTTGGGAAAGGTATGAATGCTCTTCTTCTCCCTCTAGCTCTGGGTAAATAGCAGGATAGACCGGATTCTATTGTCTTGGATGGCAACTGGTCTTCTGCAGAAAGAAATGGCAACCGACTGCGGGAAAAAAATCTGCCTTCGAATATCGAAAGATACATGATCTCCTAAGCGTGTATCACGCATGACACATAACCAGTTGACTGATGAGCCACTCTATGTAGTGCATTACTGAGTGGTGCTGTATGAACGTCAGCAACAAGTAAAAGGCATTGCGTTCGGAAAGAATTGATAACCTTAGATTTGAATAGATGAAGATTGTAGTGATTAGTAAAACATCCTGCCGGGGACTTCTTCCGAAAAATAACAATTCTTGGGAAGTATCTAATCTACTAGAAATTTCTCCTTACTAATAAAATACGGAGGGAATTGGGATGATTCACACTTGTGTATGTGGCATGGCGCG
>OZ038503.1:37966010-37996010 GCA_964036315.1 Acanthosepion esculentum | reverse complement strand
TTAATATAGTAAAATGACCAATAATATATTTTTATGGTAAAATGACCAACAATACAGTTTATAAAAAAATGAAAATCAACGCAGCACTAAAATGTATAAAAATACATTTTTATAGTAAAATTATCATCAATACATTTCGTAGCAAAATGACAAGCAACAGAATCTATAGCAAAATGACCAAGAATATATTTTATAGTAAAATGACCAACAATAGATTTTCATAGTAAAATTCTCATCAATACATTTTATAGCATAAGGACCAGCAACAGAATCTATAGCAAAATGAACAAGAATATATTTTATAGTAAAATGACCAACAATAAATTTTCATAGTAAAATTCTCATCAATACATTTTATAGCATAAGGACCAGCAACAGAATCTATAGCAAAATGACCAAGAATATATTTTATAGTAAAATGACCAACAATAAATTTTCATAGTAAAATTCTCATCAATACATTTTATAGCATAAGGACCAGCAACAGAATCTATAGCAAAATGACCAAGAATATATTTTATAGTAAAATGACCAACAATAAATTTTCATAGTAAAATTCTCATCAATACATTTTATAGCATAAGGACCAGCAACAGAATCTATAGCAAAATGACCAAGAATATATTTTATAGTAAAATGACCAACAATAAATTTTCATAGTGAAATTCTCATCAATACATTTTATAGCAAAATGACCAACAACAAAATCTATAGCAAAATGACCAATAATATATAGTTAATAGTAAAATGACAAACTATACATTTTTATAGTGAAATTCTCATCAATACATTTTATAGCAAAATGACCAACAACAAAATCTATAGCAAAATGACCAATAATATATAGTTAATGGTAAAATGACAAACTATACATTTTTATAGTGAAATTCTCATCAATACATTTTATAGCAAAATGACCAACAACAAAATCTATAGCAAAATGACCAATAATATATAGTTAATGGTAAAATGACAAACTATACATTTTTATAGTGAAATTCTCATCAATACATTTTATAGCAAAATGACCAACAACAAAATCTATAGCAAAATGACCAATAATATATAGTTAATGGTAAAATGACAAACTATACATTTTTATAGTGAAATTCTCATCAATACATTTTATAGCAAAATGACCAACAACAAAATCTATAGCAAAATGACCAATAATATATAGTTAATGGTAAAATGACAAACTATACATTTTTATAGTGAAATTCTCATCAATACATTTTATAGCAAAATGACCAACAACAAAATCTATAGCAAAATGACCAATAATATATAGTTAATGGTAAAATGACAAACTATACATTTTTATAGTGAAATTCTCATCAATACATTTTATAGCAAAATGACCAACAACAAAATCTATAGCAAAATGACCAATAATATATAGTTAATGGTAAAATGACAAACTATACATTTTTATAGTGAAATTCTCATCAATACATTTTATAGCAAAATGACCAACAACAAAATCTATAGCAAAATGACCAATAATATATAGTTAATAGTAAAATGACAAACTATACATTTTCATAGTAAAATTCTCATCAATACATTTTATAGCAAAATGACCAGCAACAGATCTGTCTATATTTCTGAGATGAGGTATTATGTTTTTTGCTGGATACGCCCCTGTTCCGCCGAACGCGTCACACACACACACACACACACACACACACACACACACACACACACACACACACATATATATATATATATATATATTTGTTTATATTTCTGAGATGAGGTATTATGTACACTATTTATATTAATTTATATTATTCTGACTATTGTCATCATCTTTGTCGCCATATTTATTACAACGTTTCGGCCGGTGTACGCTCTGGCCTTCTTCAGGTGGTTGGAATGTCGAACTGATCCCTTTATTTCGCTCACTGGGGTAGACTGTTCTGGTTCCACGTGCTCAAGGACACATGGCACAGTGGATAAAGGCGTTGGTTAGATCCACTGACAGGACCCAAAAAGTGTGAGTTCAATACCCGGTTAAGGCAGTGGAGAACTTGGAGAGGGGAATTAACAGGAGATAACTAATAACTGACATCCATTAGACATGGCTCGAAGAACTAGAAGAGTCTACCCCAGTGAGCGAAATAAAGGTTTCAGTTCGACATTCCAACCACCTGAAGAAGTCCAGAGCGTAGAACGGCCGAAACGTTGTAATAAATATGGCGACAAAGATGAGGACAATTGTCCGAATAATGTCAATAATCAACAGATCTATGTGTGATTTAATGCCGAAATCTAAATATTTTAGAGGTTAATTTATTTATTTTTTTTAGAAAATAATGGTTTTAGTGATACAGTTCTTACTAATTAACCCATAGCTGGGGACAGTGTATTTGAGCGTAAGGGAATATAACGAACGCAGCTGGAACTTGAACTCATCTCTTCTATTAACAATTACAAGACATAATTCATTACACCACCCGCAATTCCAATCTTACGACACTTGAGATCCCCAATCACTTACCCAGACACTTAAGATCCGCAATCGTTTGTCCAGACTCGAAGTTGCTTAACTTCGGGGATCATACGGAAAGCGGCGTTTCAGCATACGGCCGTAAGCCGAAGGACATACAGACGGCATGTGTGAGAGCAGTAAACATCGAGTAAGCTACCTGAAATGTTTATATAAATTGTAGGGGGAACAATCACTGAAAGGGGTAGTGGAGGGTGATATTGCTTAAAGCTGCGAAGGATAGACGGTTATGGAGAACAGTTCTTGTCCTAAAGCAATATGGCACATTAATGAAATTGATGTTACGTAATGGCAAACTAATCGTGGAGTGAGTTTGAAACACGACAGGGGCTTCAACCAGCACTAAGAAGAAACAATTAGATTTGCCAAAATAAACAAACAATATATCGGGTGTAATAGCAAAATTCTCCAAATATTGTAACAGCATAAGTGTCTATCCTACAAACTTTTTAATATCTAACAAAAAGAGAAAAAAAAAAACGAAAAAAAAAACGAAACTAATTGTGTTTTTTTCCAGGCATTTAGATATGTCTTTCAGCCATATTGTCAAAAGAATCATGGAAAAAGCGTTTGAGTTATTCAGCTAGACAGAGAGAAGGTTAAAGTCGTTTTTTTATCAGAATCACTGTCTTCCCAGCTGAACAATAGCGAGAAGAAAAATCATTCAGGCCTTCAGTAATGGTACCAACATTCATAACCTGGCTTCCATCTTCAACGTCCATTCAAGAACCATCAAGAGAACGGGGAATAAGTTTTAAAAAAGAGGGGAACAGTAGAGAGGAAAACTGGATCAGGGGGTCACAGCAGGAAAAGAGGGATCATCATTTTAACTTGAAACTAAAAAGATCAGACTCATTCCATAAGACATTTGACACTTGATATGTGGAATTTCAGCTATGACTGTCCAAAGAGTAGTGAATAAGACTTGAAAATGAAATCGTACGTGAAACACGTGAGGTACCTTGTTACTCCAGGAGAGAAAGTTGTAAGTTAGAGAAGGCGAAGATCATCTTGAACGAGTTTGAAAATGATCATGGGATAATATATATATATATATATATATATATATATATATATATATATATATATATTGTCATCCACAGACAGACTGTTTCGCTGTTTCACAGCTCATCAGAGTGGCTAGACGTCCGGTTGCCTCTAGCTAGGATCGAAACTCGAGTGAATTGGCGTCAGTCGGAACTTCTACCACTAAGCCGTCGGCGCACGGCAAGGAATGAAGGTGAATTTTAGTGTGTTTATTTTATATATATATATTTCATATACATCTACAATGGGAATCGAACCTGTTCTGTTACAATATATATATATATATATATATATATATATATATATATATGTGTGTGTGTGTGTGTGTGTGTGTATAATTTTCGTATATACTTTTATATACAATTTATTTATTATAATTTTATCATATAGACAAAACCATTTTACTCACTACAAAGATGCAACTTCGTTTCAGTACATTCCAACTGCACTTGGACGAGTGAGAATCGAAAATGGTTATGAACAATCCTGCTCATATATATATATATATATATAATATTATAAATTAATAGATTTAAAATATGGTTTTACCGCTACACAGTGATGACCATGTTTCAGAAATGGAAGCTAAAGCCCCTGAATTTAATTTTGTTATTAAACCAAAGACATTAGTTCCATTTCCTCATCAAGCGAATTTTGGAGTAAGTTACTCCAAAATTCGCTTGATGAGGAAATGGAACTAATGTCTTTGGTTTAATAACAAAATTAAATTCAGGGGCTTTAGCTTCCATTTCTGAAACATGGTCATCACTGTGTAGCGGTAAAACCATATTTTAAATCTATTAATTTATAATATTAATGCTCTGTAAATTTAAATTTACATAGAGCACTATTGTGTAAAAATAAAAATATCTATAAGAACACCGTATTTTATATCTTACTGTTCTTTCCTTTTTATTTATATATACATATATATATATATATATATATATATATATATATATATATATATATATATATATATATATATATGTGTGTGTGTGTGTGTGTGTGTGTGTGTGTATTTGAATTTATTTCAATAATTCATGAGCTTCCTATACTTATCTATGATTAATTTATTACGAACATGTCATTTTCGTTTATGATCAATTTCATCACGATTTTTTTGTTAAGCTTGGAGAGTAATTATACGTTATTATTGCTCAAAGTAAAGATCAACCGTGTAATGAAAATCTCGGAGAATTCCTGTAAGATATCTTTAATCATTTCTAAAATACAACGGTTCACAGGTTAATCTAACATTTGAAATATTTTGCTGTTACATGATTTGGACAATTTTGCTTTTACACTCAGTATTTCTGTAAGTATTTTTTCTTTTTTATCTCTCTTTCTGCTTTTAGATTTGATGAAAGAAAAGTGCAAGTCATAAGCTATTTCAATAGCAAAATTATTGTAAATATCGAAATTAGGTATTTAGATCGAGATCCTCATTTTGGCCATTGTCAAGTTTATTAACTATTATACTACAGTGAGAGTGCCCTGTATTTAATAATTTAAGTCGCTTACTCAGCATGTAGTACATTGTCTAATTCATATGACATAAGAATAATAGGCCTAAGAGTGGTCAATCATCTGGGGATGTGTGGGGAGCTCGGATGGGTGTTTGCCTCGAGTGTCCATCACTAAAAGAACTGATTGATAACTACGGACGAAGAGCTACTATTTGCCAATTAGGACAACCGCCGATGGCGGTTTAATCTGATCAATTTCATAAACAAAACTTGAATCAGCCCATGATATGATCTTCGGTCACTTCCCACCAATGGTGACATTGTGAAGAAACTAATTTCGCGACCATGATGAGATTCGAAACCAAGATATCGTGTTTAAAGAGCTTACACACTAACCATTTGACTAAGTGTTTACCTTCGGTATAACAATGCGTAGAAAAATACCAATTTGGATTTGAATTCGGTACAAATATATGGATTCAACAGCCGAGTAAATTTAACTCTCCGGCCTTGGCAGGCCGTCTAAAAAGACTACATTGATTTCAGAACCATTTTTATTCATTTAATTTGAAAGAAATCTCCGAATAGTCATTGTTTAAAGGTTTGGTTGTCGAATGCTACCAAGTGATTATGCAAAAGAGACTAATTAGGTTTGATTAGTTTGTTTTGTTTTACGGCATATCAAACTCAATGGGTCATTTAATGCCGACAACTTTTTTTTTTCCAGGTAATATTTTTGTTTTGTCAAAAATCTATTTCTGGTAACATTTTTCCTCAAAAATGTATAGCTGGTAATATTATTTTTTCAAAAAAGTATAGCTGATAATATTATGTTTTCAAAAACGTATAGCTAGTATAATTATTTTTTCAAAAACGTATAGCTGGTAATATAATTTTGTCAAAAACTTATAGCTGGCAACACTATTCTTTAAAAAAAAAACAAAACAAAAAAAACAAAAACAAAAAAACGTATAGCTGGTAATTTTATTTTTTCAAAAACGTATTATCAGAGGCTGGCTGTTGGACGTAGTTTATCGTCTTACCCAGGACGCGGATGTAGTTTATCGTCATACCCAGGACGCGGAGACTTATTATTTATTATGTATGTTAGCTAGTGATTAATTCAAAAGATAAATATAAAAACTGGTAAATTAAAACTGGTGTACTATGCGATTCCCGTTTAGAAATGCTAAAGGATAAAATTTAATGTCCATCAGAAAAATTTCCTATAAAAGGAGTTGATCTGTGGTGTTCATATACGTAAGAGATACTAACATCACCGTTCTACTCGGTGTCACTGTAGAATGTCAAAAGAATGTGCCAGAGAATATTATCTAGAAATTTTTCTCCATAGCGACCAGGTGCAGAATCGGACCTCTAAGTATGTTGGGGTGGAGGGGTGTTGGCAGAACATAACCAGGAAGGACCATAGAACATGCACGAGATGTTATAAAAAAATTTTGCGTTACCGTCCACTTTAACATGGAAAAATATTCCACCGCCTACTTGTATAGTAAATATTAAAAACCATACCAAAATAATTTGGTAAAAGTTTGTTACTGGCTCGTAAACTGAGTTTATGATGAAGTAAATAATATCAAAGGGGGGTAACAAATAACGATGACTTATGTGGTGGCCGATACTGCTACTACCGTATTAAAGAACAGACGAAAACATAACCATTTACAACTATATAGAAAATACCAAAATATTCCTTGTTTGCGAGGATATGTACGAGGGTCATTCAATAAATAAGGTGAAATTTTCGGTATAAGGAATTCTAATACAGATAGAAGCTTACTCTTTTTTATTTTATTTTTTTGTTTTACTTCTTTTTCACATGGATTTAATTTCTTTTGCAGATTAAAAAAACTTTGAGAGTTTTGGCTATTAACAAAGATGGCCGACCAAGAAGCATGCTCCAGGATTGAACAGCGGTCAGTTATCAAGTTTTGGGTTGCTGAAGGGAGCAAACCAGTTGAAATTCATAGGAGAATGTCAACTGTGTATGGTGCCACATGTTTCAGCCAAAAAATGTCTACAAGTGGGCTAAATTGTTTAAAGAATGACGGAGCAGTGTTGAGGATGAAGACAGGCCTGGGAGGCCTACAGAAGTGAGATTTCCTGAGGAGATCGAATCAGTCAATGACCTCATTCAGTCTGACAGAAGGGTGACAGTGGATGACATTGCAAGGACGTTGAGATAATCTGTTGGGACAAACGCAGGGGTCATCAGTCAGAAGGAGTCATCTTGCATCATGACAACGCAAGGCCTCACACAGTAGCCCAAACGGTGCAGACCATCAACGAGCTGGGCTGGGAACTGCTCCCTCATCCCACTTACAGCCCAGACCTTGCCCCTTCAGACTTTCACCTGTTTGGTCCCTTGAAAGAGTTCACGAGAGGCACGAAGTTTAAAAGTGACGATGAAGTCAAAACTGTTGTGAGCGACTGGCTGAGACATCAGTCCAAAGAGGGAATACGGAAGCTTGTGTACAGATGGGAAAAGTGTGTGACAGTGCTGGGAGACTACGTTGAAAAATTTAAAAATAAGTAAGCTTCTATCTGTATTAGAAGTCCTTATACCGGAAAATTCAACTTAGTTATTGAATGACCTTCGTATATCTTATCTAGGAAAGTTATTCTCATTTAGGTTCCTACTTTATTTATACAGTTTATTTGCACATCTGCTTTAAACATTATTATAGGTAACATATTTTATAATACCTTTTTAAAACTCAAAATCCTATATCGCCCACCAAAATTTCGAACCATCCATCATTTTCTCTTCATTTGCTCGTCGCCACCCAGCAGTTCAAATCGCCCACCCAGCAGTTCAAATCGCCCACCGTTGGGCGATATCGCTCAGGTTGAGTAACACTAAGATACACACTCAACTGAATGAGAGAAAGTTATATAAAAGACAGGCCAGCTAAAGTAAGGGCAGTATCTCCTCACATATTCCCAAAATATTGGCAGAAAGTCCTCAAAAGCACATACCAATACGGCCAAGCCTAATTCGACGGTATCCAGAAGTAAATAAAATCTAATTTTTCCCATGAAAAATTAAGATTCCTATTCTTATCACACGTTACTAACATAATTTTAAATTAGATTCAAACCGCAGACCATAATGATGTGCGTATAGATTATGGATTGTAGGTACGGCGAAAGTGCAAGTTTATTCGGTGACACTCTCACCTACAGGGCCTGGGGCCAGCACATCATTAATTTGATCATAGAGTTGATAACCTCTGCCACAAATTTCAACAGAGACACACCTACAGCTGCGATAATATTACTCTGAGTAGCAAACAACAGGGTTGAAACGGTAGAGGTTAATTACGTTAAAACCCGACTTCCAAGGCGCCAACAAATCCTGGTTCAAAGACACATACGTCCTTTGGGACATTTACCGGTGTACAGGACGCCAGTTACACCCCTGAGAATTATCAATGAATCAACATACAACAGTAATATCGCAATATTACTAAGCTTACATATATATTGTTTTCTTTATATATATATATATATATATATATATATATATATATATATATATATATATATATATATATATATATATATATATATATGTATATATATGTATATATAAATAAAAAGGAAAGAACAGTAAGATATAAAATCCGGTGTTCTTATAGATATTTTTATTTTTACACAATAGTGCTCTATGCAAATTTAAATTTACAGAGCATTAATATTATAAATTAATAGATTTAAAATATGGTTTTACCGCTACACAGTGATAACCATGTTTCAGAAATGGAAGCTAAAGCTCCTTAATTTAATTTTGTTATTAAACCAAAGACATTAGTTCCATTTCCTCATCAAGCGAATTTTGGAGTAACTTACTTTTTAAAATTTACGGTTGTTAACGGCACAGGAAAGATTCATAGTTTGAGGGTTTCCAAGGTTACCGATAAATCCATTCATCTAGACAAGGGGTGGTAGAGGGTTACCGATAAATCCATTCATCTAGACAAGGGGTGGTAGAGGGTTCAATTTTTAATTTTCGTTATCAGTTCTGATACAACGAAAATTAAAAATTGAACACTCTACCACCCCTTGTCTAGATGAATGGATTTATCGGTAACCTTGGAAACCCTCAAACTATGAATCTTTCCTGTGCCGTTAACAACCGTAAATTTTAAAAAGTAAGTTACTCCAAAATTCGCTCTTTTTTGAGTATTAGTCATTTTTCTGACTTTGGAGACCTTTTACCTTTGCTTTTCAGACTGCTGTATTTAGCTAAGTTTTATTTGACCGTTTTTCTAACCTACCTTTGTTTGACTATTTTTTGAATTTTTTAGCGTTTGAATATTTCTTAAATTGTTGATTTTTTTCCTTTTTAATTCCAAATCCTCCCCATTTTTATTTTGACTTCTTTATTAACCTTTTGATTTTCTTTTACGTTTTATTTTTGTAAATTTACCTTCTTCCCGTGCCCACTTAACAAAAAAAAAAAAAAAAAAAAAAAAGTTCTTCCGTTTATTTTTTCATACGTTCGACCTTTTTATTTTCCTTTGTTTATTACGTGTTATTTTAGTTCTGTGTAAAGTTCTGCGTTTTATCTGTTAATTTCGTGTGTTAAATAATTGTTTGTAAATTTTGTGTTTGTAAATTTTCTGTTTATTTTTAATTTCTGTCCATCTTTTTCGTTCCTTGTTTACCTTTTTGTTTTCGGTTGACCGTTTTTAACGGCGGCCATCTTGTAACTTGTCATATTTAGTGTTTCGTTTTTGTATCGCGTTTTTCTTTCTTTTCCGTTCGTTTTTTAATTTATTGTTTTCTTGTCTATTGTACCTTTAATTTTTGTTTTTGTGATTGTTTTAATTTGTAGTTTCGCCTTTTGGCGAAACTTGTTTACTTGTCTTTGTACGTGCATTTGTTTTGCTATTTGTTTTGCCTTGTTGCTTTGTTCGTTTCTTTTGAATTGTTGTACCACCCACATTTCTCCCCATTTTTTATTACCCCCTGATTTATTACCATCCTCCCGACCTTGCTTACCCCCCCATATTTTCACCCCCCTCTTTTTTTTTTTTTTTTTTTTTTTTTTTTTTTCTCTCTCCCACCCTCCCCTTCTCTCTCTCTCTTATGCCTTATAACGTCTTCCCACCAACCCTCCCGTTTCGCATTTAAAAAATGGAGAAAAAAGTTAAAGCCCCGTCTTTCCTTATAAAAAGGAAAAAACCTATTTTACCCGAATTTAAAAGGACGGTGAGAAAACATCTCTTTCCTATTAAGAAAAAACCACCCGACAAAGAGGATACAAATGAATTTCCATTTCTAATTCCCACGAATGAGGAAATGTTAGACACTTTAAAAAAAGCAGCAGAGGCGAGAAGAAGCCAAACTGTAGAGTCTGAAAAAGACGACCAAAACAAAGCCGAGACTTCTAAGAATGAAGAGGCCGGGGAATCGCCCTCTTGTTGGACGTCCCCTCCGAGTTGCGTAATCAATGTAGCGGAATTTTTGGAGCGAGCCAAGAGTTACGCTCACCTTGTCGTAGAAGGTGGACTCTTGGAAGACACCCAAGAATTAAGAAAAATTGAAAAACGAATTGTATCGGTCTTCGTCGTGGACAAGCGTACGCGCAAAATTTGTCGCTCGACGAAAGACACAGTGATAAAATCACTGGAGTCCTTGGGGTTCAAGCCCCTAAGAGTTGTTAAGGGTGCCGGCTTTTTCATGTGGGACGTATTGCTACCCACGCCGGAAGACTGTGTTGCAGCATCAAGTCGCGACTTGATTACGAAAGACATCATCCTGCGCACAGAATACGAAGGGCGTAGAAGGACCACGGTAGCAATATATGAGGTTCCTCCTCAGGTTATCGGGGAACACCTTGCTGCGTTCCTATCGCAGTACGGCGAGATATTGAGTGCGACCTGCGATAGCCTGAAAGGGGGGTGGAGTTTCCAAATAATGTTAAGTGTTGATGCCTTCCGCTCCATCCCCAACTGTCTGGAAGTAGGGCGCCTGAAGTTGCCGGTCATTGTGACCGGTCGCAAGCCCGTATGCTGGAAGTGCGGAAAGCCTGGTCACCTTTCCTCTTCCTGCCCAGAGAAGAAGGCCTCTGGAAGTCAGGCGCCCGTCGTCGACCAAAATCCCCCTCTGACCGAGTCTTTAACTACCGCCACGCCTGTAATGGGCATGTCAGCATCTGGGACCGGTGCGGAAAATCCCCCGGTTGGCAAAACATCGGAAGCCACATTCCCCAAAGAGCCTTCGCCCGCTGCTAGTGCAGTCGTGGAGAAGGGGGAGGGGGAATGGCTGGTTGCTGGCAAGGTCAGAGGGAAGCGCCAGACAGCGGGGCCTCGTCCCAATGAAGCCCCAAGGGCAACAGATACAGACAGTCCCACTCCCAATAGCAACGCTAAGGGCGACGACCCGGCCTCAGAAACAAAACTCAATGAACAAAGACTAAAATATGATCCCGGATTTGAGAAAACGGAAAAAATCAAGCTACTAAAGAAAAAATTAGACAAGGAGAGGGACATACAAAAAGCCACTCCCTCAACATCGTCTTCCTTGTCCCCAACAGTGACACTTAAAAATAAGTCTCCCCCAAAAAAAAATGCGACCCCTCCCTCAACACCTGTTCCCCTCAGTAGAGATCCCAGCCCTTACAAAGAAAAATCCACTGCCACCCCTCTTCCCAGCCCTTACAAAGAAAAATCCTCAGCCTCCCCTCTTCCCAGCCCTTACAAAGAAAAATCCTCCATCACCCCTCTTTCCAGACCTTACAAAGAAAAAGCCTCTGCCACCCCTCTTCCCAGCCCTAACAAAGAAAAATCTTCTGCTACCCCTCTTCCCAGCCCTTCTCCCACTCGAAACCCTGAAATGCCCCCTCCCGCTCCTAAAAGGCAAAGAAGCCCAACACATGATTCGAAAGAGAAAAAAAAGAAAAAATTTATTTACAACTCAGGGGAGGACCTTTGCAAAATTTCCCCGGCCCAGGCTGAAAGGGCCAGAGATTATGGGAATAGAATAAAGGAGCTAAGATACTTATTGTCTATTAGACAGTACGCAAACAAGGATGTTGAAGAGCCCGAAAATTTCCCTAATGCCCAGAGGGTACTCACAGTGATTAGAACTGGTGCTGGGGCTCGGCAGGCATGGGCCATGTTCGACGAGGCCATTTTTTCATATGACATGTCACCACCAATCGCCATTGCACAGAGCAAGGAGCTCAAACATTTAAAGCAATTTTGTGCAGGGAGGGTCCCTGTTTTAGTTCACCCCTCCCTGTATAGGGCGTTAAAATTAACATTTCCTTGGGATATTGGCGGTCTCTCGCAGGACGGCACCATCAATAATGAGATGGGCCATGGCTCTATGGGAGAGGCTGTCGGTATCCTGACTCCGACCATGTTTAAACCAGTGTCCCAACCCTAATTAGGTCTGATAATGGCGCTCTGGTTAGCAAGCTTAAATGTCCGGGGCCTGAGGTCGGAGTCTCGAAGGGTGAGGCTCGATCGCGATCTTCAGCGCCTCGGGGTGGATGTATGTTGCGTGCAGGAAACCCGTTTCTTATCTCGCGATTATGAGGACATTCTGTCTAAGAGGTTCGTCCTCTTTTCAGCATGTTTTGATGGACGCTCGAGGGGTGTTTCCTGGCTGGTTAGCAAGTCTCTAGACGCGGTTTGTGCTCTTGTCTTCGCGGATCCGGCGGGCAGGCTTTGCGTGCTGGATATTACCATAAAGGATAAGGCTCTTCGTCTCATTGGGGTTTATGCGCCCAATGACAATGCGCAGCGGCCTGGTTTGTTTCGGCAGATCGAGCCGTTTTTGACGACTTCTCGTTCGGTAGTTCTAGCGGGTGATTGGAATGCCGTCCTTGATCCCTCGATAAATCGTGTAGGGCAAAAAGCGGGTACTAACAATCCGGATGTGAAACCATTTCGGGACTTCATCGACGGGTTCGATCTCGTCGATAAGTATCGAAATGAACACCCCCGGGAGGTAGCATGGACTTGGACTAGGGCCGGCAGCTCGGTGGGTAGCGCAAGCTACATCGACCGAGTTCTAGTTAAGAGAGTCGAAGTAGGGCTCTTAGAATGTCCAAGTTTCCATTTTATAGTTTACTCGGATCATAGGCTTGTCCGGGTTCGGGTAAACTTAGATAAGCCTAGGGTTAAGATGGCTGGTTATTGGAAATTGAACTCATCATTATTTGGTGAGCAAGATTTCCGTGATCAGCTTTTACTAATGCTACAGCGGGAATTGTCGGGAGCTGTGGTTGGGAATAGGTGGTGGGACACTTTAAAATCGAAACTTAGGTCTTTTGCTGCTGATTATAGTCGACGACTCAATAGAGCAGGGTTAGCAGCGCAAAAGTCTCTAGAGGACAAAGTTGATCGGGCAGTGAAATCCCGTGTTAGTGGGGACATAGCCGTAGCTCAGGCGGAGCTGGCCTCCTTGCTTATCAAGAAGGATCAAGCTCTAGTAGTTAGGGCTAGGATAAAAAGAATGTCTTGCGAGGCGACGAATATGGCCGCCTCATTGCGTTCAGAGGAAGTTCGTAGGGCATCTAGTCGGCATATTGCGAGCATCACATTGCCGGATAAGCGGACTGTGACTACAGACGCGGGTATTTGCGAGGCTTTTCGGGACTACTTTCAGGATCTTTTTACCAGGGAGCCCGGTCTGAGCACTGCTCAGTTCGACGCCTATTTAGCCGACTTTCCCCGCCTCGAGGCGGCTGAAGCGGCTGGGTGCGAGGGTCCCATAACAGAGTCTGAGATCTGGGATGTGCTGAAGCAGGTTGGCCTGGACAAGACTCCGGGATTGGATGGTCTTCCCTACGAAATGTACTTGAGGCAGTCGCCCGTCTTTGTCCCCTTGCTGGCACTGATTTTCAACAACTGGTTGAAGCAGGGGTCTATTCCTCAACGCTTCACCAGGGGTGTAATCAAGTTGCTTCGCAAGAAGAAAGACGGTGGGGATGGGGTAGATAATTATCGGCCTTTGACGATGTTAAATACAGAGTTGAAGATTTTAGCCAAGGTCTTAGCTGACCGTTTGCAGCTTGTCCTGTCTAGTCTGATTGGTCCCGAGCAGTCTTGTGCTGTGAAGGGCAGGACTATTCAGGACAACCTGCATTTGGTTCGCTTGATCATCGAGAAAGTCGACAGTGATGCCGCGCTGATCAATTTGGATCAGTCCAAGGCTTTCGATAGGGTTGACCATCGGTTTCTGGAGGCTGTTCTTTCGGCCGCCGGTTTCGGGCCGCACTTTCGCACTTGGATCCGACTGCTGTATGCGACTCCCGGTGCGCTGGTAGAAGTGAACGGGGTAAGATCGAAGCCTTTCATTTTGTCTCGCTCCATTCGTCAAGGTTGTCCGCTGTCTCCATTGCTGTACGTTCTTGCGCTGGAACCTTTCCTGCGTAAGTTGAAGACGAATCCGGTCCTTCGCGGAATTTCCCTACCTGGTGCTACCACCTCGGCCAGGTACTCCGCCTACGCTGACGACGTTTCGGTTCTGGTGTCGAGTAGGGCCGAAATTAACGAAGTCAGCCGAGAAATCAACGGTTATGAGATGGTGACAGGGGCCAAGATCAACCGCGATAAGTCTGTTGGCTTGCGGTTGGGTTCGTGGAGGGGAGTTTCTCTTCCCGGGCCTTTCCACTGGACGGACGGGCCGGTCAAGATACTCGGCGTCTGGTTCGGTCCCGACCTCCTGCTGGAAATGAATTGGTCGGAGGTGCAAGAGAAGGCCGAGCTCGCAGTACGTCTGTGGACTCGGAGGAATCTTTCCTTGAAGGGGAGGGCGGAAGTATGTGCTTCGCACATCTACCCGATTCTCCTTTACCGACTCTCCGTGCTTCCACTCCCGTCTAGCACTTTACTGGCGTTTGTAAGGCTCTTGTTCTCTTTCTTGTGGAGAGGCAAGGCTGCCATGGTTAGTCGCGAGATCTGTTACCTCCATCCGTCTGATGGCGGTCTGGGGATGCCTTGCGTTGAGACTCGTCAACATACGCTTCGCATTTCATACCTAGACCGGATGTGTATGCAACTGGATGAGAACGGCGAATTCTGGAAGGAAGACGTCCATAAACATTTTCCATCCTTGAGAAATGTGCGCTCGTGTGAGGAGGAGGCCGCTCGTACTCCTCGTGGCGAGGGCTCTTTCTATCGTGAATGTCGGATTGCCCTCAAACGACTCTTACGGGCGAAGGATGGCCTCTCTGACGTCCAGCCGTTGTCCCGTAAGGCATTATATCAGGTGTTAGTTAGGGGGAACGTTCAAGATAGTTTGATAGGCGAGCTCGGTCTGACGAAGCGCGAGGCTCGCTGCATATGGCCTTGGGCGCCCGGGTTGAAATGTCTCACTAACCCTGAGGCATCACTCACCTGGCTGGTGATTCGAAGGGCCGTCTGGGTCGCCAAAAGACTTCGCGCAGCGGGATTGGCTAAGTCGCCAAACTGCGTTCGCTGCAGTGGGGAGGTGGAGACCCTAGGTCACGCCTTCTTTCATTGTAGTGTCGTAGTTCCGCTGTGCAAGTTGGTTGAAGGCATCATGGTTCGCATGCTGCGCGGAAAGTTTTTTGTCCTCGAGGCCAGTTCCGTTTGTAGCAATATAGTACCGCCGATGACTAAGGATGAGCACTATGTGTTCTTTTGCTTACTGGGGCTTATGCGAGTCGTGATATGGACGACGCGACAGAAGGAATTTCATGGGGACGAGAAGTTTTCCTCTTCCCAACTGATCTTGTACTTTAAGCATCTGCTTAAAGTCAAGATCAGGACGGAAAGGAGGCGACTCCATCCATTGGAATTTGGCGAAAGGTGGGTGATTCTTGCGCGTCTCTGCAGAGTGAAAGGTGCTGACTTGGAGTGGCATTTTGATGCCGGTTAGGCATTAAGGATTTTGGGATTGCTGGGTTGAACATTGGCAACCCTTCCACTGTATAGGTTAGCTTAGGTCAGTTTTGCTTCAGTTAATTGTTTTTTTTTTTATCTTTTTTCAGATTAACTTAGCTAGGGGGTGTATGTTCATTGGCCCCTTTTATTTCTGGCCCTATTTTTATTTTCTTTTTGTTTAATTCCCCATCCCTCCCATCGTTAGGTGGTTAGTGATGTCAGTTCTCTGGTGGGTGCGGGGCGCCTTTCGTTTCGAGAGTGTCTTTCGTATTTGTTGTTGTGTTTGAATGTGTGCGTGTTTGTAGTGAATGGTTGGATTGCACGAATGTTTTATATTTTTTTTCAGCCCCGCATTGATTTCGGCCAGTTAACTCGCATTTCTGCCATATTTAGAGCTGTGGGGGGTTTTCTACTAACAAAATCTTTTGTTTAGTTTCTTGTATATAGTTATACTCATTGTAAATATTCATTGGGGATTTTAGATTGTTATTTTTACCCCTCCCCCCACAGACAATGTATTGTAAATATGGGGACTAGTTAGGACTTCATAGAGTCTCTGAGGTATTATGGTGGATGTAGTAAGAATGGTATGTAATGGATGTGTTGTTTTGGTGAAAGGAATATTGTTTGTATGTTCGGGTCAGTGTTTGCGCCTAGCTAAGTTAAAAGTTAAGACAGAAGATGACCGTCCTTTCCCAACCCCCTTTTCGGCCTTGTGCCACATTTGTACTTTGGTACAATAAATACCACTCCAAAATTCGCTCTTTTTTGAGTATTAGTCATTTTTCTGACTTTGGAGACCTTTTACCTTTGCTTTTCAGACTGCTGTATTTAGCTAAGTTTTATTTGACCGTTTTTCTAACCTACCTTTGTTTGACTATTTTTTGAATTTTTTAGCGTTTGAATATTTCTTAAATTGTTGATTTTTTTCCTTTTTAATTCCAAATCCTCCCCATTTTTATTTTGACTTCTTTATTAACCTTTTGATTTTCTTTTACGTTTTATTTTTGTAAATTTACCTTCTTCCCGTGCCCACTTAACAAAAAAAAAAAAAAAAAAAAAAAAGTTCTTCCGTTTATTTTTTCATACGTTCGACCTTTTTATTTTCCTTTGTTTATTACGTGTTATTTTAGTTCTGTGTAAAGTTCTGCGTTTTATCTGTTAATTTCGTGTGTTAAATAATTGTTTGTAAATTTTGTGTTTGTAAATTTTCTGTTTATTTTTAATTTCTGTCCATCTTTTTCGTTCCTTGTTTACCTTTTTGTTTTCGGTTGACCGTTTTTAACGGCGGCCATCTTGTAACTTGTCATATTTAGTGTTTCGTTTTTGTATCGCGTTTTTCTTTCTTTTCCGTTCGTTTTTTAATTTATTGTTTTCTTGTCTATTGTACCTTTAATTTTTGTTTTTGTGATTGTTTTAATTTGTAGTTTCGCCTTTTGGCGAAACTTGTTTACTTGTCTTTGTACGTGCATTTGTTTTGCTATTTGTTTTGCCTTGTTGCTTTGTTCGTTTCTTTTGAATTGTTGTACCACCCACATTTCTCCCCATTTTTTATTACCCCCTGATTTATTACCATCCTCCCGACCTTGCTTACCCCCCCATATTTTCACCCCCCTCTTTTTTTTTTTTTTTTTTTTTTTTTTTTTTCTCTCTCCCACCCTCCCCTTCTCTCTCTCTCTTATGCCTTATAACGTCTTCCCACCAACCCTCCCGTTTCGCATTTAAAAAATGGAGAAAAAAGTTAAAGCCCCGTCTTTCCTTATAAAAAGGAAAAAACCTATTTTACCCGAATTTAAAAGGACGGTGAGAAAACATCTCTTTCCTATTAAGAAAAAACCACCCGACAAAGAGGATACAAATGAATTTCCATTTCTAATTCCCACGAATGAGGAAATGTTAGACACTTTAAAAAAAGCAGCAGAGGCGAGAAGAAGCCAAACTGTAGAGTCTGAAAAAGACGACCAAAACAAAGCCGAGACTTCTAAGAATGAAGAGGCCGGGGAATCGCCCTCTTGTTGGACGTCCCCTCCGAGTTGCGTAATCAATGTAGCGGAATTTTTGGAGCGAGCCAAGAGTTACGCTCACCTTGTCGTAGAAGGTGGACTCTTGGAAGACACCCAAGAATTAAGAAAAATTGAAAAACGAATTGTATCGGTCTTCGTCGTGGACAAGCGTACGCGCAAAATTTGTCGCTCGACGAAAGACACAGTGATAAAATCACTGGAGTCCTTGGGGTTCAAGCCCCTAAGAGTTGTTAAGGGTGCCGGCTTTTTCATGTGGGACGTATTGCTACCCACGCCGGAAGACTGTGTTGCAGCATCAAGTCGCGACTTGATTACGAAAGACATCATCCTGCGCACAGAATACGAAGGGCGTAGAAGGACCACGGTAGCAATATATGAGGTTCCTCCTCAGGTTATCGGGGAACACCTTGCTGCGTTCCTATCGCAGTACGGCGAGATATTGAGTGCGACCTGCGATAGCCTGAAAGGGGGGTGGAGTTTCCAAATAATGTTAAGTGTTGATGCCTTCCGCTCCATCCCCAACTGTCTGGAAGTAGGGCGCCTGAAGTTGCCGGTCATTGTGACCGGTCGCAAGCCCGTATGCTGGAAGTGCGGAAAGCCTGGTCACCTTTCCTCTTCCTGCCCAGAGAAGAAGGCCTCTGGAAGTCAGGCGCCCGTCGTCGACCAAAATCCCCCTCTGACCGAGTCTTTAACTACCGCCACGCCTGTAATGGGCATGTCAGCATCTGGGACCGGTGCGGAAAATCCCCCGGTTGGCAAAACATCGGAAGCCACATTCCCCAAAGAGCCTTCGCCCGCTGCTAGTGCAGTCGTGGAGAAGGGGGAGGGGGAATGGCTGGTTGCTGGCAAGGTCAGAGGGAAGCGCCAGACAGCGGGGCCTCGTCCCAATGAAGCCCCAAGGGCAACAGATACAGACAGTCCCACTCCCAATAGCAACGCTAAGGGCGACGACCCGGCCTCAGAAACAAAACTCAATGAACAAAGACTAAAATATGATCCCGGATTTGAGAAAACGGAAAAAATCAAGCTACTAAAGAAAAAATTAGACAAGGAGAGGGACATACAAAAAGCCACTCCCTCAACATCGTCTTCCTTGTCCCCAACAGTGACACTTAAAAATAAGTCTCCCCCAAAAAAAAATGCGACCCCTCCCTCAACACCTGTTCCCCTCAGTAGAGATCCCAGCCCTTACAAAGAAAAATCCACTGCCACCCCTCTTCCCAGCCCTTACAAAGAAAAATCCTCAGCCTCCCCTCTTCCCAGCCCTTACAAAGAAAAATCCTCCATCACCCCTCTTTCCAGACCTTACAAAGAAAAAGCCTCTGCCACCCCTCTTCCCAGCCCTAACAAAGAAAAATCTTCTGCTACCCCTCTTCCCAGCCCTTCTCCCACTCGAAACCCTGAAATGCCCCCTCCCGCTCCTAAAAGGCAAAGAAGCCCAACACATGATTCGAAAGAGAAAAAAAAGAAAAAATTTATTTACAACTCAGGGGAGGACCTTTGCAAAATTTCCCCGGCCCAGGCTGAAAGGGCCAGAGATTATGGGAATAGAATAAAGGAGCTAAGATACTTATTGTCTATTAGACAGTACGCAAACAAGGATGTTGAAGAGCCCGAAAATTTCCCTAATGCCCAGAGGGTACTCACAGTGATTAGAACTGGTGCTGGGGCTCGGCAGGCATGGGCCATGTTCGACGAGGCCATTTTTTCATATGACATGTCACCACCAATCGCCATTGCACAGAGCAAGGAGCTCAAACATTTAAAGCAATTTTGTGCAGGGAGGGTCCCTGTTTTAGTTCACCCCTCCCTGTATAGGGCGTTAAAATTAACATTTCCTTGGGATATTGGCGGTCTCTCGCAGGACGGCACCATCAATAATGAGATGGGCCATGGCTCTATGGGAGAGGCTGTCGGTATCCTGACTCCGACCATGTTTAAACCAGTGTCCCAACCCTAATTAGGTCTGATAATGGCGCTCTGGTTAGCAAGCTTAAATGTCCGGGGCCTGAGGTCGGAGTCTCGAAGGGTGAGGCTCGATCGCGATCTTCAGCGCCTCGGGGTGGATGTATGTTGCGTGCAGGAAACCCGTTTCTTATCTCGCGATTATGAGGACATTCTGTCTAAGAGGTTCGTCCTCTTTTCAGCATGTTTTGATGGACGCTCGAGGGGTGTTTCCTGGCTGGTTAGCAAGTCTCTAGACGCGGTTTGTGCTCTTGTCTTCGCGGATCCGGCGGGCAGGCTTTGCGTGCTGGATATTACCATAAAGGATAAGGCTCTTCGTCTCATTGGGGTTTATGCGCCCAATGACAATGCGCAGCGGCCTGGTTTGTTTCGGCAGATCGAGCCGTTTTTGACGACTTCTCGTTCGGTAGTTCTAGCGGGTGATTGGAATGCCGTCCTTGATCCCTCGATAAATCGTGTAGGGCAAAAAGCGGGTACTAACAATCCGGATGTGAAACCATTTCGGGACTTCATCGACGGGTTCGATCTCGTCGATAAGTATCGAAATGAACACCCCCGGGAGGTAGCATGGACTTGGACTAGGGCCGGCAGCTCGGTGGGTAGCGCAAGCTACATCGACCGAGTTCTAGTTAAGAGAGTCGAAGTAGGGCTCTTAGAATGTCCAAGTTTCCATTTTATAGTTTACTCGGATCATAGGCTTGTCCGGGTTCGGGTAAACTTAGATAAGCCTAGGGTTAAGATGGCTGGTTATTGGAAATTGAACTCATCATTATTTGGTGAGCAAGATTTCCGTGATCAGCTTTTACTAATGCTACAGCGGGAATTGTCGGGAGCTGTGGTTGGGAATAGGTGGTGGGACACTTTAAAATCGAAACTTAGGTCTTTTGCTGCTGATTATAGTCGACGACTCAATAGAGCAGGGTTAGCAGCGCAAAAGTCTCTAGAGGACAAAGTTGATCGGGCAGTGAAATCCCGTGTTAGTGGGGACATAGCCGTAGCTCAGGCGGAGCTGGCCTCCTTGCTTATCAAGAAGGATCAAGCTCTAGTAGTTAGGGCTAGGATAAAAAGAATGTCTTGCGAGGCGACGAATATGGCCGCCTCATTGCGTTCAGAGGAAGTTCGTAGGGCATCTAGTCGGCATATTGCGAGCATCACATTGCCGGATAAGCGGACTGTGACTACAGACGCGGGTATTTGCGAGGCTTTTCGGGACTACTTTCAGGATCTTTTTACCAGGGAGCCCGGTCTGAGCACTGCTCAGTTCGACGCCTATTTAGCCGACTTTCCCCGCCTCGAGGCGGCTGAAGCGGCTGGGTGCGAGGGTCCCATAACAGAGTCTGAGATCTGGGATGTGCTGAAGCAGGTTGGCCTGGACAAGACTCCGGGATTGGATGGTCTTCCCTACGAAATGTACTTGAGGCAGTCGCCCGTCTTTGTCCCCTTGCTGGCACTGATTTTCAACAACTGGTTGAAGCAGGGGTCTATTCCTCAACGCTTCACCAGGGGTGTAATCAAGTTGCTTCGCAAGAAGAAAGACGGTGGGGATGGGGTAGATAATTATCGGCCTTTGACGATGTTAAATACAGAGTTGAAGATTTTAGCCAAGGTCTTAGCTGACCGTTTGCAGCTGTTGTCTTCTAGTCTGATTGGTCCCGAGCAGTCTTGTGCTGTGAAGGGCAGGACTATTCAGGACAACCTGCATTTGGTTCGCTTGATCATCGAGAAAGTCGACAGTGATGCCGCGCTGATCAATTTGGATCAGTCCAAGGCTTTCGATAGGGTTGACCATCGGTTTCTGGAGGCTGTTCTTTCGGCCGCCGGTTTCGGGCCGCACTTTCGCACTTGGATCCGACTGCTGTATGCGACTCCCGGTGCGCTGGTAGAAGTGAACGGGGTAAGATCGAAGCCTTTCATTTTGTCTCGCTCCATTCGTCAAGGTTGTCCGCTGTCTCCATTGCTGTACGTTCTTGCGCTGGAACCTTTCCTGCGTAAGTTGAAGACGAATCCGGTCCTTCGCGGAATTTCCCTACCTGGTGCTACCACCTCGGCCAGGTACTCCGCCTACGCTGACGACGTTTCGGTTCTGGTGTCGAGTAGGGCCGAAATTAACGAAGTCAGCCGAGAAATCAACGGTTATGAGATGGTGACAGGGGCCAAGATCAACCGCGATAAGTCTGTTGGCTTGCGGTTGGGTTCGTGGAGGGGAGTTTCTCTTCCCGGGCCTTTCCACTGGACGGACGGGCCGGTCAAGATACTCGGCGTCTGGTTCGGTCCCGACCTCCTGCTGGAAATGAATTGGTCGGAGGTGCAAGAGAAGGCCGAGCTCGCAGTACGTCTGTGGACTCGGAGGAATCTTTCCTTGAAGGGGAGGGCGGAAGTATGTGCTTCGCACATCTACCCGATTCTCCTTTACCGACTCTCCGTGCTTCCACTCCCGTCTAGCACTTTACTGGCGTTTGTAAGGCTCTTGTTCTCTTTCTTGTGGAGAGGCAAGGCTGCCATGGTTAGTCGCGAGATCTGTTACCTCCATCCGTCTGATGGCGGTCTGGGGATGCCTTGCGTTGAGACTCGTCAACATACGCTTCGCATTTCATACCTAGACCGGATGTGTATGCAACTGGATGAGAACGGCGAATTCTGGAAGGAAGACGTCCATAAACATTTTCCATCCTTGAGAAATGTGCGCTCGTGTGAGGAGGAGGCCGCTCGTACTCCTCGTGGCGAGGGCTCTTTCTATCGTGAATGTCGGATTGCCCTCAAACGACTCTTACGGGCGAAGGATGGCCTCTCTGACGTCCAGCCGTTGTCCCGTAAGGCATTATATCAGGTGTTAGTTAGGGGGAACGTTCAAGATAGTTTGATAGGCGAGCTCGGTCTGACGAAGCGCGAGGCTCGCTGCATATGGCCTTGGGCGCCCGGGTTGAAATGTCTCACTAACCCTGAGGCATCACTCACCTGGCTGGTGATTCGAAGGGCCCTCTGGGTCGCCAAAAGACTTCGCGCAGCGGGATTGGCTAAGTCGCCAAACTGCGTTCGCTGCAGTGGGGAGGTGGAGACCCTAGGTCACGCCTTCTTTCATTGTAGTGTCGTAGTTCCGCTGTGCAAGTTGGTTGAAGGCATCATGGTTCGCATGCTGCGCGGAAAGTTTTTTGTCCTCGAGGCCAGTTCCGTTTGTAGCAATATAGTACCGCCGATGACTAAGGATGAGCACTATGTGTTCTTTTGCTTACTGGGGCTTATGCGAGTCGTGATATGGACGACGCGACAGAAGGAATTTCATGGGGACGAGAAGTTTTCCTCTTCCCAACTGATCTTGTACTTTAAGCATCTGCTTAAAGTCAAGATCAGGACGGAAAGGAGGCGACTCCATCCATTGGAATTTGGCGAAAGGTGGGTGATTCTTGCGCGTCTCTGCAGAGTGAAAGGTGCTGACTTGGAGTGGCATTTTGATGCCGGTTAGGCATTAAGGATATTGGGATTGCTGGGTTGAACATTGGCAACCCTTCCACTGTATAGGTTAGCTTAGGTCAGTTTTGCTTCAGTTAATTGTTTTTTTATCTTTTTTCAGATTATCTTAGCTAGGGTGTGTATGTTCATTGGCCCCTTTTATTTCTGGCCCTATTTTTATTTTCTTTTGTTTAATTCCCCATCCCTCCCATCGTTAGGTGGTTAGTGATGTCAGTTCTCTGGTGGGTGCGGGGCGCCTTTCGTTTCGAGAGTGTCTTTCGTATTTGTTGTTGTGTTTGAATGTGTGCGTGTTTGTAGTGAATGTTTGGATTGTACGAATGTTTTATATTTTTTTTTCAGCCCCGCATTGATTTCGTCCAGTTAACTGACATTTCTGCCATATTTAGAGCTGTGGGGGGGTTTTCTACTAACAAAATCTTTTGTTTAGTTTCTTGTATATAGTTATACTCATTGTAAATATTCATTGGGGATTTTAGATTGTTATATTTTACCCCTCCCCCCACAGACAATGTATTGTAAATATGGGGACTAGTTAGGACTTCATAGAGTCTCTGCGGTATTATGGTGGATGTAGTAAGAATGGTATGTAATGGATGTGTTGTTTTGGTGAAAGGAATATTGTTTGTATGTTCGGGTCAGTGTTTGCGCCTAGCTAAGTTAAAAGTTAAGACAGAAGATGACCGTCCTTTCCCAATCCCCCTTTTCGGCCTTGTGCCACATTTGTACTATTCGTACAATAAATACTACTCCAAAATTCGCTCTTTTTTGAGTATTAGTCATTTTTCTGACTTTGGAGACCTTTTACCTTTGCTTTTCAGACTGCTGTATTTAGCTAAGTTTTATTTGACCGTTTTTCTAACCTACCTTTGTTTGACTATTTTTTGAATTTTTTAGCGTTTGAATATTTCTTAAATTGTTGATTTTTTCCTTTTAATTCCAAATCCTCCCCATTTTTATTTTGACTTCTTTATTAACCTTTTGATTTTCTTTTACGTTTTATTTTTGTAAATTTACCTTCTTCCCGTGCCCACTTAACAAAAAAAAAAAAAAAAAAAAAAAAAAGTTCTTCCGTTTATTTTTTCATACGTTCGACCTTTTTATTTTCCTTTGTTTACTACGTGTTATTTTAGTTCTGTGTAAAGTTCTGCGTTTTATCTGTTCATTTCGTGTGTAAAATATTTGTTAAATATTTGTTTGTAAATTTAGTGTTTTGTAAATTTTCTGTTTATTTTGTAATTTCTGTCCATCTTTTTCGTTCCTTGTTTACCTTTTTGTTTTTGGTTGACCGTTTTTAACGGCGGCCATCTTGTAACTTGTCATATTTAGTGTTTCGTTTTTGTATCGCGTTTTTCTTTCTTTTCTGTTCGTTTTTTAATTTATTTCTTGTCTATTGTACCTTTAATTTTTTGTTTTTGTGATTGTTTTAATTTGTAGTTTCGCCAAAAGGCGAAACTTGTTTACTTGTCTTCGTACGTGCATTTGTTTTGCTATTTGTTTTGCTTTGTTCGTTTCTTTTGAATTGTTGTACCACCCACATTTCTCCCTATTTTTTATTACCCCCTGATTTATTACCACCCTCCCGACCTTGCTGACCCCCCCATATTTTCACCCCCCTCTTTTTTTTTTTTTTTTCTCTCTCCCTCCTTCTCTCTTATGCCTTATAACCTCTTCCTACCAACCCTCCCGTGTCGCATTTAAAAATGGAAAAAAAAGTAAAAGCTCCGTCTTTCCTTATAAAAAAGAAAAAACCCGGTTTCTCTGACTTTAAACGGTCAGTAAAAAAACATTTATTCCCAATTAAAAAAAAACCGCCCGACAAAGATGATGAAAGCGAATTTCCTTTTCTAATTCCGACGAATGAGGAAATGCTTGATACTTTGAAGAAAGCAGCGGAGGCGAGAAGAAGCCAACCTGCAGAACCTGAAAAAGTTAACAAACCTGAGACTACTAAGAATCCAGAGGCCGGGGAATCGCCCTCTTGTTGGACGTCCCCACCGAGTTGCGTGATCAATGTTGCGGAATTTTTGGAGCGAGCCAAGAGTTACGCTCACCTTGTCGTAGAAGGTGGACTCTTGGAAGACGTCCAAGAACTAAGAAAGATTGATAAAAGAATCGTATCGGTCTTCGTCGTGGACAAGCGCACGCGCAAAATTTGTCGCTCGACGAAAGACACAGTGATAAAATCACTGGAGTCCTTGGGGTTTAAGCCCCTCCGAGTTGTTAAAGGTGCCGGCTTTTTTATGTGGGACGTATTGCTACCCACGCCGGAAGACTGTGTCGCAGCATCAAGTCGTGACTTGATAACAAAAGACATCATCCTGCGCACAGAATACGAAGGGCGTAGAAGGACCACGGTAGCGATATATGAGGTCCCTCCTCAGGTTATCGGGGAACACCTTGCTGCGTTCCTATCGCAGTACGGCGAGATCTTGAGTGCGACCTGCGATAGCCTGAAAGGGGGGTGGAGCTTTCAAATAATGTTGAGTGTTGATGCCTTCCGCTCCATCCCCAACTGTCTGGAAGTAGGGCGCCTGAAGTTGCCGGTCATTGTGACCGGTCGCAAGCCCGTATGCTGGAAGTGCGGAAAGCCTGGTCACCTTTCCTCTTCCTGCCCAGAGAAGAAGGCCTCTGGAAGTCAGGCGCCCGTCGTCGACCAAAATCCCCCTCTGACCGAGTCTTTAACTACCGCCACGCCTGTAATGGGCATGTCAGCATCTGGGACCGGTGCGGAAAATCCCCCGGTTGGCAAAACATCCGAAGCCACATTCCCCAAAGAGCCTTCGCCCGCTGCTAGTGCAGTCGTGGAGAAGGGGGAGGGGGAATGGCTGGTTGCTGGCAAGGTCAGAGGGAAGCGCCAGACAGCGGGGCCTCGTCCCAATGAAGCCCCAAGGGCAACAGATACAGACAGTCCCACTCCCAATAGCAACGCTAAGGGCGACGACCCGGCCTCCGAAGAAAAACTAAAAGAACAGCGACGAAAGTATGACCCGGGTTATGAGAAATTGGAGAAAATCATAGTACTAAAACAAAAATTGGACAAGGAGAGGAAAACACAAAAAGCCGCTCCTTCTGCATCATCTTCCTTGTCTCCACCAGCGACACCCAAAAATAAGTCTCCCAAAAAAAAGAATGCGACCCCTCCCTCAACACCTGTTCCCCTCAGTAGAGAGCCCAGCCCTTACAAAGAAAAATCCTCTGCCACACCTCTTCCCAGCCCTTACAAGGAAAAAGCCTCTGCCACCCCTCTTCCCAGCCCTTACAAAGAAAAGCCCTCTTCCACCCCTCTTCCCAGCCCTTCTCCCAGTCAAAAATCTGAAATGCCCCCTCCCGCTCCTAAAAGGCAAAGAAGCCCCACCCATGAATCAAAAGAAAAAAAAAAGAAAAAACTTATTTATAATACAGGGGAGGACCTGTGTAAAATTTCCCCGGCCCAAGCTGAAAGGGCCAAAGATTATGGGAACAGAATAAAAGAACTGAAGTATTTATTGTCTATCAGACAGTACGCTAACAAAGACGTAGAAGAGCCCCAAAACTTTCCAAATGCCCAGAGGGTACTCACCGTAATAAGGACTGGTGCTGGTGCTCGGCAGGCATGGGCCATGTTTGACGAGGCCATATACGCTTATAATATGACTCCCCCAATCGGCATTGCACAGAGCAAGGAGCTCAAGCATTTGAAACAGTTTTGTGCAGGGAGGGTCCCTGTTTTAGTTCACCCCTCCCTGTATAGGGCTTTAAAATTAACATTTCCTTGGGATATTGGCGGTCTCTCGCAGGACGGCACCATCAATAATGAGATGGGCCATGGGTCTATGGGAGAGGCTGTCGGTATCCTGACTCCGACCATGTTTAAACCAGTGTCCCAACCCTAATTAGGTCTGATAATGGCTCTCTGGTTAGCAAGCTTAAATGTCCGGGGCCTGAGGTCGGAGTCTCGAAGGGTGAGGCTCGATCGCGATCTTCAGCGCCTCGGGGTGGATGTATGTTGCGTGCAGGAAACCCGTTTCTTAGCTCGCGATTATGAGGACATTCTGTCTAAGAGGTTCGTCCTCTTTTCAGCATGTTTTGATGGACGCTCGAGGGGTGTTTCCTGGCTGGTTAGCAAGTCTCTAGACGCGGTTTGTGCTCTTGTCTTCGCGGATCCGGCGGGCAGGCTTTGCGTGCTGGATATTACCATAAAGGATAAGGCTCTTCGTCTCATTGGGGTTTATGCGCCCAATGACAATGCGCAGCGGCCTGGTTTGTTTCGGCAGATCGAGCCGTTTTTGACGACTTCTCGTTCGGTAGTTCTAGCGGGTGATTGGAATGCCGTCCTTGATCCCTCGATAGATCGTGTAGGGCAAAAAGCGGGTACTAACAATCCGGATGTGAAACCATTTCGGGACTTCATCGACGGGTTCGATCTCGTCGATAAGTATCGAAATGAACACCCCCGGGAGGTAGCATGGACTTGGACTAGGGCCGGCAGCTCGGTGGGTAGCGCAAGCTACATCGACCGAGTTCTAGTTAAGAGAGTCGAAGTAGGGCTCTTAGAATGTCCAAGTTTCCATTTTATAGTTTACTCGGATCATAGGCTTGTCCGGGTTCGGGTAAACTTAGATAAGCCTAGGGTTAAGATGGCTGGTTATTGGAAATTGAACTCATCATTATTTGGTGAGCAAGATTTCCGTGATCAGCTTTTACTAATGCTACAGCGGGAATTGTCGGGAGCTGTGGTTGGGAATAGGTGGTGGGACACTTTAAAATCGAAACTTAGGTCTTTTGCTGCTGATTATAGTCGACGACTCAATAGAGCAGGGTTAGCAGCGCAAAAGTCTCTAGAGGACAAAGTTGATCGGGCAGTGAAATCCCGTGTTAGTGGGGACATAGCCGTAGCTCAGGCGGAGCTGGCCTCCTTGCTTATCAAGAAGGATCAAGCTCTAGTAGTTAGGGCTAGGATAAAAAGAATGTCTTGCGAGGCGACGAATATGGCCGCCTCATTGCGTTCAGAGGAAGTTCGTAGGGCATCTAGTCGGCATATTGCGAGCATCACATTGCCGGATAAGCGGACTGTGACTACAGACGCGGGTATTTGCGAGGCTTTTCGGGACTACTTTCAGGATCTTTTTACCAGGGAGCCCGGTCTGAGCACTGCTCAGTTCGACGCCTATTTAGCCGACTTTCCCCGCCTCGAGGCGGCTGAAGCGGCTGGGTGCGAGGGTCCCATAACAGAGTCTGAGATCTGGGATGTGCTGAAGCAGGTTGGCCTGGACAAGACTCCGGGATTGGATGGTCTTCCCTACGAAATGTACTTGAGGCAGTCGCCCGTCTTTGTCCCCTTGCTGGCACTGATTTTCAACAACTGGTTGAAGCAGGGGTCTATTCCTCAACGCTTCACCAGGGGTGTAATCAAGTTGCTTCGCAAGAAGAAAGACGGTGGGGATGGGGTAGATAATTATCGGCCTTTGACGATGTTAAATACAGAGTTGAAGATTTTAGCCAAGGTCTTAGCTGACCGTTTGCAGCTTGTCCTGTCTAGTCTGATTGGTCCCGAGCAGTCTTGTGCTGTGAAGGGCAGGACTATTCAGGACAACCTGCATTTGGTTCGCTTGATCATCGAGAAAGTCGACAGTGATGCCGCGCTGATCAATTTGGATCAGTCCAAGGCTTTCGATAGGGTTGACCATCGGTTTCTGGAGGCTGTTCTTTCGGCCGCCGGTTTCGGGCCGCACTTTCGCACTTGGATCCGACTGCTGTATGCGACTCCCGGTGCGCTGGTAGAAGTGAACGGGGTACGATCGAAGCCTTTCATTTTGTCTCGCTCCATTCGTCAAGGTTGTCCGCTGTCTCCATTGCTGTACGTTCTTGCGCTGGAACCTTTCCTGCGTAAGTTGAAGACGAATCCGGTCCTTCGCGGAATTTCCCTACCTGGTGCTACCACCTCGGCCAGGTACTCCGCCTACGCTGACGACGTTTCGGTTCTGGTGTCGAGTAGGGCCGAAATTAACGAAGTCAGCCGAGAAATCAACGGTTATGAGATGGTGACAGGGGCCAAGATCAACCGCGATAAGTCTGTTGGCTTGCGGTTGGGTTCGTGGAGGGGAGTTTCTCTTCCCGGGCCTTTCCACTGGACGGACGGGCCGGTCAAGATACTCGGCGTCTGGTTCGGTCCCGACCTCCTGCTGGAAATGAATTGGTCGGAGGTGCAAGAGAAGGCCGAGCTCGCAGTACGTCTGTGGACTCGGAGGAATCTTTCCTTGAAGGGGAGGGCGGAAGTAAGTGCTTCGCACATCTACCCGATTCTCCTTTACCGACTCTCCGTGCTTCCACTCCCGTCTAGCACTTTACTGGCGTTTGTAAGGCTCTTGTTCTCTTTCTTGTGGAGAGGCAAGGCTGCCATGGTTAGTCGCGAGATCTGTTACCTCCATCCGTCTGATGGCGGTCTGGGGATGCCTTGCGTTGAGACTCGTCAACATACGCTTCGCATTTCATACCTAGACCGGATGTGTATGCAACTGGATGAGAACGGCGAATTCTGGAAGGAAGACGTCCATAAACATTTTCCATCCTTGAGAAATGTGCGCTCGTGTGAGGAGGAGGCCGCTCGTACTCCTCGTGGCGAGGGCTCTTTCTATCGTGAATGTCGG
>OZ038503.1:37951010-37963510 GCA_964036315.1 Acanthosepion esculentum | reverse complement strand
TGATTCAGGAAAAAAATAAAAAATAGTGAAAGTGATGAAGCAAGTTTAGAACTAAATAAATAAATATAATTTCGATTTTATTGGGTTAATTAGAGAATACGAATTTCTTTTGTTTACCCGTCGAACATCTATGTGACGTTTTCGTACTGGGCGACGATTATCATGGTCGTCTTTAGCTTCCTGTCCATTTTTACCTGTTAACAATATTTCTCTTTTTACTATCCCCCGCATTCCTGGTCCTTCCATCCATTTAAAAAAAACTCGATCCGTAGCCCTCTTTCCTACGATATGTTCCCTGAGTGTCAAATTTTCCAAGCTTGCTTTCCTCGTTAGTTGTTCCGGAATTTTGAAATTCTTTCTTTCTTAGTCTAAGTATAATTGTCCTTTTTGTTTCAGTTTTCATGAAAAAGTCCGAGTTGCTTACTCTCTCCATCCATTACATTCTCATCACCCTTCATTAAAATATCATCACTGCTGTCTAAAGTCATCATACAAACTGTGAGGAAATTGTCCAACATTCCCAACCATATAGAAGTATTTAAATTATATAGCATTGTAGAATTCTTTGTTTTTAAAGACATTTCTATTTCTTAACAATGGCAATGTTTCTTGGCATCTTTTGCTATCCGAATGCATCTTCAAATTTCGGTGTCATATTTTAACATTTCTCACATAATTAAAATTCTGTACTGGTAGAATTTTGACATCTCCATTTCATAGGCCATAATTTAGGCGTTTTTTTTTTCTGGAAACCATTGATTGAGTCGTTTTTACGATTTACGGTTAGTCATTTCTTGCTTTCCTTTAGTGCCTTCACTGGAAAGAAGGAAAAGAATGAAAGAAATCTTGGTAAAGTACAATATGGCAGAAAGAAAGAAAAGATGCAATAAATAAAGTGGAAAAAGCATGATTAAGGGAAAAAATTAAACAATGTGAATAAACGCAATTAAATAGAGAATGAATAAATATATGTGAAAAATATTATGAAAAATAAATAAATAAATAATGAAAACAATTATTATGAGAAAGAAAGAAAAATAATTAAAGAAATAAAAATAATTATTTGATCCAGAACTATAGCATTTCTAAACGTGAATCTCAGTAAACCAGTTTTAATTTACCAGTTTTCTTATTTATCTCTTGCATAAATCACTAGCTAACATAGATAATAACTAATAAGTCTCTGCGTCCTAGGTATGACGATCAACTACATCCGAGTCCTTGATAAGACAATAAATTACGACCGCGTCATGGATAAGACGATAAATTACGTCCAACAGCAAGGCCTCGGATAATACGTTTTTGAAAAAATAATGTTGTCAGCTGTACTTTTTTTTTTTTTTTTTTGAAAGAATAGTGTTACCGGCTACAAGTTTTTGAAAAAAAAAATATTACCAGCTATACGTTTTTGAAAAATAATATTACCAGCTATAAGTTTTTGAAAAGCTAATATTACCAGCTATACGTTTTTGAAAAAATACTATTACCAGCAATACGTTTTTGAAAAAATAATGTTGTCAGCTGTATGTTATTGAAAAAATAAAATTGTCAGCCATACTTTTTTTTTTTTTTTTGAAAGAATAGTGTTACCGGCTACAAGTTTTTGAAAAAAGTAATATTACCAGCTATACGTTTTTGAAAAAAAAATATTACCAGCTATACGTTTTTGAAAAATAATATTACCAGCTATAAGTTTTTGAAAAAATAATATTATCAGCTATACGTTTTTGAAAAAATATATTATCAGCTATACGTTTTTGAAAAAATAATATTACCAGCTATACGTTTTCGAAAACAAAGAAATGAAGAAACAATTCAAATTAATTACTGAGAAAGAAAAAAAGTTCTTCAAATAACAATTAGAGGAAAAACAGGAAGAAAGTGGGAAAAAACGAAATCAAATAAACAAAGAATAAATAAATAAATATGAAAATTGTAAAAAATAAAGAAAAATGAAAACAATTATTTTGGGGAAGAAAGAAAAATAAACGAAAGGAATAAATAAAATGGAAGTAAAAACGAACATTTAAAAATTAAAATATTTATGAAGAACAGAAAGAAAAAAAAATTCTTGAAAAGAATTAATATCAGAAAGAAAGAAAGAAAGAAAGAAAGAAAGGTTGAGGAAAACAAAATTGAAAAAAGAAAAAGAAAGAAAAACAAACAATTTAAAAAATAATATGAGAAATAAATAAATAAATAAAAGTTGGGAAAAAGACAATTGAAAAGAGGAAAAAGAAAGAAAAACAAATAAAAAATTTAAAAAATAATAGATATTTACTTGACCCTTCACTGAGCCAGGTTGTGAAACAAGGTCAATTTTTAACGTGGAACCCGAGTGTTTTCACTCGGGCCGCTGGTCTAAGCTGGTTTTAGCTGGTCATAGCTTGTCCAAGCTGGTCAGAGCTGGTCTAAGCTAGTCAAAGCTGGTTCAATCTGGTCAGTGCCGGTCCTATTCGTAGCCATGATACCACCAGCACACAGAAAGCCCTGTGCCTGGTATGATTTTAAAAATAATATGAAAAAGAAAGAAAGAAAGAAAGAAAGGTGCGGAAAAAACAATTGAAAATAAAGAAGAAAAAACAGAAGAATATTAACGACAAAAAATAACCTGGAACGGATAAAAAAATAAATTACGTAAGCAAGGGAAAAAGTAAGTTTTAGTGGAAACAAAAAAAAAAGGAACGAAAAGAAAGTGACTAGAAATGAAAAGCAAAAGAGGATGGTTAATCTTCGACGGAAAGTAAGAAAGAAATGAATAACAGTGGAAAAAAATACATACCGAATGAAGAATAAACCTCAGTAAAAAAATGAGTGGAAGGAAGAAAAAAAATTCATAATGAAAGAAATAAAACGATATAAATACAAAAAAAAGGAATGAAAAGAAAAGAAGAGAGAAAAATTTATAATCGATAGAAATTGCGGATTCGAAATAAAGAACGCTATTGGGACCCCAACAACTGAAAAATCAATTGGAATTGAAGATCGATTTATGCCAAGCAATAGAATCATCACTGAAGGATCATTGACAACGATTAGAATCAAGTTCAAAAGCGTTAGGATTCAGGACATTATTGACAACAAAGTTATGTTTTCTTTAGGATTATTTCCTTCATGGAGACATTGGTATCTTTCTGAGTGGGGCAGTGTTATTAATGCCAGGCTCTTTTTCCAGCCTAATATGAATTGCCTTCAAGTCAATACGGTAATTCAATTTATGGTTCATTACAGTTATGCAATTCACTCAAATTATTATTTGAGTCTCGGGAAAAACAAGAAGAAAAAAGAACAAACTTCCACGAAGCAAGGATTAACCAGAAAAGTCTTGTAAAATCATAACGGTATTACGAGGTTTCCTATATTTATTGTCCATTAGGGTAGGACGATTTTGGAACCGTGTTATTGCAATCAGTTTGAAAGTTCGGGTTAGACATGATAATGATTGACAATATTTTTCCAAATCGTTATCGTTTTTTGAAGAAAAGACATTAAAGATTTTAAATGTAGGTTCAGAATTGAAGAATTGCAATATAATTCCGGTGATCACAGCCTATTAAAATTTATAACAGAAATATATAAAGTTAGTTGGTTTTAAATTAAAGTGGATAACAAATTACATGACAAACAACTGTTGTTACTTAAACAGGAGTCAGAGACTAAACCAGCAGTCGATTAAAATATAGAATGTTGCATTAAAAGTTCTACAGTGAAATGTTTTCGCCTTGCTTCCAGAATATATTCTTTTTTCAATGTTGAAGTCAGGTGAATTTGAGGTGAGGGAGGTTACTATAAAAAAATCTGTCCATATAAATCCAAAATTTAAAAATTAATCAGTTTGTCTGACGATCGTAAAAGCGTGAAACCCAGGGTCACAAATTCACAGCAATCCAACTAAATATGTTAGCTCTATGATTGATATTCAGCGCTTCTTAATAAGTACAGCGCATAAATAATATATATAATAAATTGCACACACACACATATATATATATATATATATGTGTGTGGGTGTGTGTGTACACATTTCACATTGGTACGGCTTACGAGTATTTCACGTTGAAACACCGATTCCCGTACGATCAACGAAATTAAGCAAAATCAAGCCAGGTCAGTACCGAGATGGGTGACCGCTTGGGAATACCAAGTGCTGTAAGCATGGATTTGCAGGTGGTACGGCTTACGAGTATTTCACGTTCAAACACCGATTCCCGTACGATCATCGAAATTAAGCAACATTAAATCTGATCAATAACTAGATTGGTGACCGTTTAAGAAGGCCAGGTGTGATATGCTTCGATGTGTGGGGTGGTCTCTTAGATGATGGCTCGGTATTGTTAAACGGAGAGCCGAGTTCCCAATTCCTGTTAGTTTCTTTATATTAACTGATGCGAAAATTTCCTTCGGATAGGTATGAATACACATCTTCTTCCCAAGTAAGTGTTAACTAGTAAGTATTGTATCACTAAGTCATTGTTATCGAAATAAAAGGATTCTTATAATCTAAAATAACTTTCTGGCTTTAAATAACCTTAAAGGGTTGCTAAGCCATAGAAAACTAATCAATCTATGAATAAGTTTTGTCACAGTAACAATACAGAATATAAGGAAAAATCGTTATCTCTATTCGTCTATATCTTGTAAATCTTACAAATTCTATTGCTTAAATCCAAAACAATGACTTCAGTTAAACCTGTCAGCTTTTTTCACTGGAGATGTGTGTTCAGTTGCTTGGCAACAAAGTGAAGTCGCTCCCGTTTCGCACGATACAAGAGGCCCTGTATCTTATCTCTATTTTTCGAAAACTCGACGTCAGCCTAATCATTATTTGTATAAGTATTCCTGAAGAGAGATTACTGTTATTAATCCAGTCCACTGATACAAAAATGACCGACTATACACCATGTAGAATGGGAGGTTGGGAGACCAGTCGAACTGTCAATATGCAAATAATATAGATGAGGACAGTTTATATCCTTTCTTCTTTCATGTTGATCTATTTATTTCTGTTTTCTCGCTCAGCGAAGCACTTTTTCCAACAATTTAACCCCCACCCTCTTCTCTGGTATATTTTCATATTCGAATGAACCAAATGTTAGGAACACGACCCTGGATTTATTTTTCAGCGGCCTTTATAGTTTATGGAAATAATCCTTATTATTTTTATATAATATATTCGTCTGGGTGTGTAGTCATGGATAAATTTATATATTAGGTTGTCACACATGAAATGACACACTTTATAGGAAAGGAATAAAACGTTTCTGAAATATTAAATAGCTAATTTATTCAGTTGAAATAGGCGCCATGTTGTTTAATGACTGTTCTCCAATGTATTTCTAAATTTTTGATCCCATCTTTAAAAAATACTTGTTCTTTGATGTGACAATCAATTCAAATGCTTCGATTACCGCTTCCTTATTGGAGAATGTTTTATTGCGTATAAAAAGCTCAAAATGCTTAAGTAAGTGATAATCAGTAGAAGATATATTGGAAACATGAAGGATGAGGCAAAATTTTATAATTCAGTCTTTGATTCACTTGATTGAGAAGCGTGCGGCCGTAGGTTGCCGTGCAGCAAAATTGGGCCTTCCTCATTCACAAGTCGAGGATGTTTCTTTTTCAGTGTTTAGTGTATTTCACACAATTCCTCCGCAATACGAGGAAACTGTTATTATTTTCCCTTTGGGAAAGTATGAATAATGCATAACCCCTTTGAAAAACCACCATACAGTTACCATTAACTTTTTAGGGTGCGGTATAGGTTTTGGGTATTGTTTTGGGTGATTCACTTGCGTCTAACCACTGGCCTGCTCTCTTACGGTTGTTAAAGAGTCTTCATTTCTCATCGCATGTAATGATTCGATGCAAAATTGTTCTTTTCCCCAGTTTGTACACATACAAGAAGATTACTCGACATTGTTTCATTGTAATAATTTTCACTGGGCTTACGAGTAACAATATATTGAAGGAAAATTATCTGGAAAGAAAACACCTCAGGAATAAGTCAAGATATACTAAAGCAATTACTTGGTTAGACGACCGTCATTTCATGTCTAACAAACCTAATAGTATATGGAAAATAATTCTTGTTTTTTTCTTCTTTCGTTTTATCTAATATACACTATATGCAAATGGCAGTGGAAATATTAGCCTTTCCTTATAAGGAAACAATCAACAATTTTTGACCGAGTACTATTATCGGTTGAAATTTATAAAAATCTTTCGTTTCAAACAATTTTTTTCAGAGAAGTAAGTTTATTAAGTCCAGTAGCTGTTATCGCTCTTCCAATATTGATGGAGGGGAGGGGTTCCATTTTAATATGATATTTGAAGTTATGTTGAGAATCAATACCTTGATTAACCTTTATTTTCTCTTCGAATAGCATTTTATATCGATTTAGATCTTGCTGCTGTTGAATGTCTTCAAGTGATTTGTTTTCTGTAGGTTACAGTTCCTTTTTGGCGATCCAGTTCCACAACATTCGAAGAGGTGTGATCGTCACCAAGATCCATAAGTTTTGCACACTCAAAGCCGTTTTTAACCATTGATCTTTGTAAAAAAATTGATGTGGTAGCTCAAGTTCAAAACGAAACGACCAAATCGACTTGAAAACTTGAATATTCAGTAGTGGGGGAGCAGAAAGAAATGTCGAAATCACGAATCGTAGGAACGATGTCAATAATCCCAAGATACGTAAACGGTTAGAAATTCATTGCACTATCCAACAATCACATTTTTTTAAGCATATCACCCCAAGCAAGGCTGGAAGCCACTAGCACGCAAGGGGTTACAGAAGGTTTGGAGGAAGAGCAGATAGGAGTGGTAAAGGAGAGGATGTGGAGAAAGACAGTGGATCGATCAAGGCAGGGGTGTTACAGAAGATTTGGAGCGAGAGCAGATAGGAGTGAAAGGTGAAAGAATGTGGAGAAGGGAAGTGGATATATCAAGGCAACTGGAGATGTCGATTGATGTTACACTTAAATAGTTGGAGATTATATTTGTCAGGGAAACAGGAATAAGGAAGGGAGTTCCACAGGCGAGATGTGCGAGACATGAAGCTATTGGAGTAGAAGATACGTCTACATCTAACAGTTTCAACGGGGAAGGGATGGGAACGGCATGCCGACCTCGTAGGGCGTTTAAATTCATGAGGCCTAGGAACCAGCGAAAGCAGCTCGTCGGAGCAATTAACGTGAAAGTATTTGTAAAAAGACAGAACGAGGCAACGTCGCGTCTGTGAGAGAGCGACTGCAGACGAGATGACAGGTCAGGGCCAATTACATTGCATATCCGTCTCTGGATCTTATCAAGAACCCTGAGGCAAACAGCAGGGACTCCAGACCATATATGGCAGCAATACTCCATGCAAGGGCGAATGGTTGATTTATAATGCCAAAAAATAACACACACCCCAAAAGAAAGTTGCTCACGAAGCATATGCTCGCCTTTTTTTTTTCAGAATGCCAACAGTTTTTGTTGACGGAATAATTTCTTTTCATTGGTTGACGGTTGCATAAACAAGATTGACGTGTGCGTTTTCTTTCTTTTCCGATGTAGGACATATGCGACACCCAGTCGTATTGTCTGAAGAGATAAACCGCTTTTTCTTCGCTGCAATCTTAAAAATCGCTTGTATAGAGAAGACCGTTTAGATATTTCTGGACGGGTTGGCGCCATGCATGAGATCCGTATGGAAACCTCAAATTGACGAGGTCTTTTAAGAACAGAACTCGAGGTTAAAGTTTTGGTTAGCAATCTGTGGTGTAGGGCGAAACAGCCATTGTCGCAGCCTATATCATATCAAACAGCCAGCCTCTGAGTTTTCTTAATCTAATTCTTAGTTAATTACCTTGATCTCATCTAGGATGAATGGGAGACTTGAAGCAACAGAAATGTGGTTCTTCGTCTTCAAACAATTCAAGTTAAAAATTACTACTAATATTGCGAGTGTAAATAACTCAATAAAATTTAAGATGAGAAAATACTATTCGAAAATAGCTACCGATGCTCCTAGAAAAATTCCACTTAAAATTCAATCTAACATTGGTGCTAATAAAAACTAATGCAAATGTAACAGCTACATTTAAGCTGAATTAAAGTTTTATCAGTTTTATTGACAACGCTTTGTCCCCCTAAAAATCAATTTAACTTTGCTACTAATAAAAACTAATTCAACCGAAGCAGTTACATCTAAGATTAAATAAATTCTTATAAGTAGTAGTGACGACGCTTTGTCCCCTTAAAAATCAATCTAATATTTCTACTAATAAAACTAGTGTAAATGAAGCAGCTAAAATGAATTTTAATAAATGGCTGACAGAGATTCTGCTTTTTAAAATGGGAAATATTATGATTATAACTAGTTTCGTGCATGCAAAAAATAAAATATAAATATAAATAAAATAAAATAAATATAAATAAAATGTAAATATAAAATAAAATATTAATATAAATAAAATAAAATACATAAAAATAAAATATAAATATAAAATACAATATAAATATAAATAAAATAAAATGAATAAAAATAAAATATAAATATAAAATAAAATATAAATAAAATAAATAAAAATAAAATATAAATATAAAATAAAATATAAATAAAATAAATAAAAATAAAATATAAATATAAAATAAAATATAAATAAAATAAATAAAAATAAAATATAAATATAAAATAAAATATAAATAAAATAAATAAAAATAAAATATAAATATAAAATAAAATATAAATAAACATAAATTCAAATTATGCTCTTGTGAGTGAACGCAGGAAATAAATCATGAGTTTATATCGTTGGATTTCAGAGCCTGGTACTGGGGATTATCGGAGTTAGAGTTCAGACGACAGAACGCTTTTCAAGAAAAGAGGATTAGTTGTTCTGGTTCGCCGAGAGATTATTCATTACTCTTGATCCGTACATTTTATTACTGGTTGTGGATTGCTGGTTTCAGTAGTTGCGATGGAAAGCAAACGAAATTGTGTTAAAAGAGATATAAGTTAAAAACTAATAATGGAGTCTGTTTCTATTGTATTTTGATTGGTTGTTGGCCAAAGAAGCTGACGTTGTTAGGTTTGGTTTATTCCTTTTTACGACATATCGCTCTCAATGGGTTATTTAATGCCGACACTAGTCTTCTTCAGATGATTGGAATTTTGAACTGAACCCTTTATTTCGTCCATCGAGGTAGATTTGTTCCGGTGTCACGTTCCACGTGGTATGCCCATTCCAGATGTCTCAGTTATCTCTCTTTGGCTCAACTCTCCAAGTTTTTGTTCAACACTGTAGCGCCCAGGTAATGAACAGATAACTCTTTGGGTCAAGTCACTGGATTCAACCAATGCGTTTATCTACTAGACAATGTGGCAATAAAGATGAGTTCAACAGTCCGGACAATGAAAATAAAGTAAATAATTACATTACCTCATCTCAGAAAAAATAGACAGAATAAGTATCATTTGTAAGAAATCAGTTTGTGGGAATTTAGGTTTCATTGACGTATTTTTATAAAGAGCTTTCGTACAGATTCTGGTTTTATTATTGGTTTGTTTTTTTTTACGACATATCAGCATCAATGGGGTATTTAATGCCGGTAAGTTTTTTACGGTAGATTCGTGAATAGAAATCAGTTTGTCGATCAGCTATATTTTCAAAAATATATTGCTGGTAATATTTTTTTCAAAAATGTATTGCTGGTATCTATAATATAAAAATGTATTTTTATACTTTAAAAATGTTTTGACCCAGTTTGAGGGCTAACTATTTCCCCATAGCTGGGACCCTAACAGTTGCTACCACTCTGAATCAATGTGGGCCTGGGAACAACAACAATTAAGAGGTGGTTCGAATCTACTCGAAACCTCCCGATCAGACGCCTTGCTCCCGGATGTAGTTTATCGTCAAGTTCACTGTGTAATAGACGTGCTAGTTATATGCGAGTGATGCATAACTTTAAAGTCGAACATAGGTAGCTACGATAGAAGAATGCAATAAAAATGTTTAAGGGCTGGAACCTTTGGATTTGATTGATGAAGCGACTGAAAACACTGGGAGAAAGAAGGGTATCAAAAGAAATAAATAAAAATAAAAATAAATGTTGTTTTAAAAAAAAGAAAGAATGGTTAAATAAAGCAAATAATTAAAAATAAATAAAATAAACATTACCTCATCTCAGAAAAAATAGACAGAATATGTCTTTATCTACAGACGAATGTCTGTAGATAAAGACACTGTTAGATTAATTAGAAGCGGGGAAATTCTAGTTTGGTGCAAGTGCTGTGTATTTCGAGATTCTTGACAGGAAGGATCTGTAATGTAATCGATTCTAGCTACGCATATCGACTTCAGTCACTTTCTCACCGACGTGTCTTTTCTACAAATATTTTCATGGCAACTGCTCCGACAAGTTTTTCCTCCCGGTGCCAAGCACATATGAATTTCAGCGTGCTACGAGATTGGAATCTAGGTCTCACACGTTTACTTTTGAAATAGCTAAATACATTCAACGCTTCTACTCCAACATTTTCTTTTTTGCACTTCTGACCTATGGAAATTACTTCCGTTTACTTGCTTCCCTGATAACTACAATCTTCAAAAAATGAAATGCAACGTCAATCGCCATCTTCTGTCTTCTTGAATCCACTTCATCATTTGTCCTTTCCTCAATCCTCCATGTTTTCAATTTTCTCTTTCTGCCCCTGTAAAACCTTGCGTACACATAGCATTCCTTGCATGGAGGCGGGAAGAATGATTATCATTTTAAAAAAATAAAAAATAACTGAATTAAAAGATTGACACAAATGACAAAAATGAAGACCAGAAGGATTTTAAAAAAATGTGAAATGGGATAACTATGTGTGGAATATTTACTTGTCTTTATTATTGCAATATAGTTCGCTTGCACTGTAATTGACACAAGTTGAGACGAGTAAGATCAGTAAAATAAAGGACGTTAACTACGGTCTTCCGCGCTAAGCTTTCTGCAGCAAATGTATGCAAACAACGCCAGTAATGGCTGCCGCCAACGACGCGAATGAATCCGAAATTTTACTGTTGATAACTCCAAAACGGTAGATTTTATCAAATTTATCAAGTCATTTTCGAATGAAGAATGTACATTTACACCTAAATGTAAGTATCCGGGAAATTTTTAATGCAAACTGAGCTGGTCGTAATCTGCAAATTAACCACTATTACTAATAGCACATGATGTGTAAACGCATAAAAAAATATAAAATGAAAGAAATAAACAGAAATAATTATAATTAAAATGTCTTCATCTAAAAATACAATATAATATTATTACTAATGCTACTGCTAAAAATGAGCCAAGATAAATTAATAGGAAATAAGGCTCGTTGAAAATCAATAATTATTGACAATTTTTCCGCATAATAATAATAATAATAATTCAAGATACTATTACTAATAATACTATTAGTGTATATCTAAATATAAAACAGAGGATGTCTGAGTGTCTATCTGTCTGTTTGTGTGATACCTTTTCACTCGAGATCCATCCAACCGGTTTTGACCAAACTTAGCACATTGTTCAATATAAGAGATAGGTTCTTACTGCAAACAATCGATAATTGTTTTTTAAAAAATTAATCATCAATAAAGCCGATCAAATATCGATAAATGCAAATTCTTTCCTCCGATTTCGTTCAAATTAGGTATGTAGGTTACTTACATCATGTTGAGCTAAACGATACCACATTTTTATTTCTACGCCACTGCGTTTAGGAAAAATCGCGAAAAACCAAAAATCGATTTCAACACAAATACATTTCAAAACAAATCGATTTCAAAACATATTTTACACTAAAAACTCCCTCAATTATAAACAATCTAATACAAACTTCACTCAATTATAGCCAGCAATAAGTTGATTGTTTAACAGTCATTTAACTTGATAACTGAGTCCACCCATATGGTGAAGACCCGCGTAAATAGCGAAAAATGGAGATTTTTAATGTTTTTTTTTCTTATTTTTCGTTGATATTTCAACCATTTTTCATCAAACTTAACAATTGCTTTATAAATATATGATCTTTTACATCCCTGGTAGCACACTGACAAATTGAATTCCAAAAACCCCAAAATAATTGTGTTCTGAAGTGGGTCTTCATATTGCCTGTTTTACCCCTTCATGTCCTCGGCTAACTTTGATTGAATAAATACAGACTTCTTCTGTTATATCTATAACAGCATTAATTCAAAATGTTTTTAATGAAATTACTTTAAAGTAAGTGAAAATATAGACTCTGTTACATCTAAGCATGATGCTGTTTTTGCTCTATTCTAATTGACCGCTTTTCTGATCGACCAGCTGGATATGGCTGCTAGTATAAAATAATTGGGATTAAGATTACGGCTGGTATGTAGTTGAAAGACTATATTGAGTCGATGGAGAGGTCAGCTACTAAGAAAGTTGATTCACTGTGTTGTGCTTGAGATTTTCTTTATCTTCTGTCACTTTCCTTCTACAGCAACTA
>OZ038503.1:37941010-37946010 GCA_964036315.1 Acanthosepion esculentum | reverse complement strand
CTCTTTGGAATTATCCCTATCAATCATCAAATTGATATATATATATATATATATATATATATATATATATATATATATATATATATATACATACATATATATATATATATATATATATATATATATATATATATATATATATATATATATATCGCCTTTGTTGGGGTCACCTTTTTTCGGATTAGATTAGATCTAAGTTCACATTCAATATAGAAAATCCATTTTCATGAAAATAAGGAGAGCTGATATCGTTCTAACTGTTATTGTGTAGGTTCTTCTTTTGTGTACCGTTAACAGCATCGGGCCTTGCATCTGTCACTGAATCTCGATTAATAGGGAGATGCCGCCAGAAGAATAGATTTCAAAATCTTCAAGTCAGTTCGTTCGGATTCTTTAGATATGATTTCTACACTATATATTTTCCAATATCATTGAATATGGCAGCATAGGAACACTGAAATATGATGACGGCATTGTATGAACACATAAAGAAGACGGTCATCTTCTGATCCGGCGTGAGTTTAAACAGCACGGCTACAATGTGTGACACGGTCCAGGCAAATTATTTCAATCATTCCCAATGTGACAGCGATTTCCCTACAAAGAAGGACGACGGTTCGAACTCGGCCAGAGAGCACTTTCTTTATTACATCCCTCGAATGCGCCGATTACAATAAATTAAATAAATTTTAAAAAACCCGCTGTTCCCTGGAACACGTGCATCCACACAATAACATATACAGATATGAGAATTATATATATATATATATATATATATATATATATATATATATATATATATATATATATATATATAGATAGATAGATAGATAGATAGATAGATAGATAAACTCTTCCTTCGAATTCAACGTATAAGGTTCCGACGACCACCAAATAATTACCTGCCTGTCTTTGACGTGCTTGACTTTTGAGGCAGGCTCGGGAATTACACAGAAGACCACATGTACTACAGGATTGCATATATATATATATATATATATATATATATATATATATATATATATATATATATATATATATATCTGTCTGTGTGTGTAAAATGTGTATGTATATAAATATATATACATATATGTATATACATATGTATATAAATATTAATATATATATATATATATATGAAATTTTTATATATATTATATATGCGCGGTACTTATTGGAAAGCGAACAATATCAGTGGTAGAGCTAACGTTTTTACTTGGGTTGATGTGAGTTTTTGACTCTGGGTTTCACACTTTCTGCAAAGAGAGCATGAAACCCAGGGTCACAACCTCTCTCTCTCTCTTTCTCTCTCTCTCTCTCTCTCTCTCTCTATATATATATATATATATATATATATCACAAACTATATATATATAAATATATGCACACACACACACACACATGTGTGTGTGTGTGTTTGTGTGTGTGCATATATTTATATATTTATATATATATAGTTTGTGATATATATATATATACATATATATATATATATATAATCAAGTTGTGCAAAAGAAAGTCTTTTTTATTTATTAACTTTTATTGGCCAAAAATAATTATGGTAGATTAAGACGGCTTTATGTTTACTATGGCTAATACGTTCGGGAATGGTCTAATCTTAATTCCGAGCTGAGGTGGATAGGAAGACGTGGAGCAATTAAGTGAACATCACTATCACCTGACGTAACATCACCAGACTCGTTCTTGTCGGGTGAACTGAAAGATGTTTTTGACAGGCTCAGGCGGAAAACAATTCACCAATTACAACAAACAATTTCTGATACTTTTCCTGAAATTAACGTAAAAATGTGTCAGTTGGTTTGTAGAAGTGTTAGTGAAAAGGTTCACCGTTGGACTGAAGCTGAGCGGGAGCATTTTGTGTATGTTAGTTTGTTAATCCTAACAAATCCTTTTGTTTTGATATGACATTACTTGTAAATTTACCTGAAATGCCGTAATTTAATTTTGTTGAATAAAACGTAACAAAAAAGACCGTTACGTACCGCACCTTGTGTTCATATATATATATATATATATATATATATATATATATATATATATATATATATATATATATATATATATGTATATATATGTATATATGTATATGTATATATGTATATATATATGTATATATATGTATATAAATATATGTGTGTATATATATATGTATATATATGTGTATATATATATGTATGTATATATGTATATATACGTATATATACATGTATATATATATGTATATATATATATATATATGTATATATATATATATATGATAGATGTATTTTAAGTTTAGAATGTTGATTATTATAACTACATGGTCCCGTTCGTTATTCAGATATTTATACTATATATTATTCGTTGTCAATATATTGTATTATGTTTTGACTATTATTCTTAAATGTAAGATTTATCCTATAAGAAAATATCACACACACACAAACACACAAACACACACACACACACACACACACATACATATATATATATATATATATATATATATATATATATATATATATATATATATATATATATATATATATACACAAGTTGATTGAAATATAACTCTCTATTTTATGTATGAGTGACCAACCCGTAGTCCTGACTTAACACCCTGTGGATATTTTTTTGCGGTTGGTTAAGGGCGACAGTCTGCTCTCCCAACCCATGATTTTGGAAAAACTTGAAGGGCTAATACAAAATGATTATGTCTTCCATGGCACAGCTCCTGTTGAAATCAGTTGGTTTGGTTTGCTGAGCGTCTCGAACAGCTGGTTGCGAAATCTGGTCCCCGTATCGAATTTGAAATAAAAACTGATGCTAAAAGCTTGCTTTTCATATTTATCTCTTGTACAAATTATTGTTTAATAAAGGAATTATAAGTATTTTAAAATCTGAAGTTAATTTTCAATCACCTGGTATATGTAAAATGTATTATATATGTCGCATACATAATTAACATCAGAAATAGGCAATTGAAATATCTAGGGCCCATATGAAGACTTAGATACTGACAGCAACCTGGTGTAAATGAATAGTAGAAAAGTTCATAGGAGAGATAACAGAAAGCCAAAATTTATTAAGACAAGAAACTGGATCGATATGATCAAAAATATCCTGAAGAGATACATCACATAGAAGAAGATGTATCAATTATACCATATATATTCAGATATATAATAACTGTAAACCAGAGATATATCCAATTACATCCCCATATATATATATATATATATATATATATATATATATATATATAGAAAATACATACATAATATATATCATATATAATATCATACATATCACACATATATATGCATATATGAATTATATCATGTATATTAAAATATATCAGAACAATAATACACAAATATGTCAAATATATATATATATATATATATATATATATATATATATATAATTTATTCTAAAATTATAACATATATATGTTATAAAATCACTAGAAAAATAGCCATTTTGTTTCAACAATTCTGATGTCTTTTCACTTGATAAGACACCAGAAGTGTTGAAACTAAATTGTAGTGATTTTATAAATTATTTATGTTATAATTTTAGAATAAAATATATTTGCTCTACTCACTATTGAGAACTCTTAATAAATGCATTTTTGGTTACTGGAATTTATTCCGTATACACTAATCCTAAACTTGGATATATATATGTAAATGCTCTGTTTATAATAAACAGTATTAAACAAAATCTACCGGCCTGAATGTCCGAGAAATCTTCATAGAAATCATCGGAGGACTAATATTTTTTTATTTCTCGAACATTCAGGTCGGTAAATGTTGTTAATACTGTTTATTATAAACATAGCATTTACTTAAATATTTATATCTATAAAAAGAATGTTAAACATAAAAATGTCTTAAAATAAATGCCGGACTTTGTCCATTTCATAATGTGTGACGTCATTTGTTTACATTTTATACGCCATGAGCAGATATGAATGTACGTGAGAGATTCATGGATGATTGAAGTTTAAAAGCAGTAAATTCGACCTTGCTAACCGAACGATCTTCTGTGGTCGAATCGGTAAAAACGCCACTCAGGCTATATGACCGTTCCGTATAGGATACAGGCTCGAATCCTGTGGGAGAACGCAGATTTTCTATGAAAATCTCTCGGATATTCAGGCCGGTAAATGTTGTTTAATACTGTTTATTATAAACAGAGCATTTACCTAAATATTTGTATCTATAAAAAGAATGTTAAACATAAAATTGTCTTAATATATATATATATATATATATATATATATATATATACATACACACACAGATATATATATATATATATATATATATATATATATATATATATATATATATATATGAAGAAATATAGTCAAAGTGTGCTATATTTATGGGATAAAGTGCTCAATTTCAGTGATAGAGCGTGTGTAAATATAAAAGTGAACATAGAAGTCAACACTTAGAGGCGACAGTCTGTTTCATGGTAGATGCAATCGTCAGGCAACTTGCCTCTATGTTCACTTATATATATATATATATATATATATATATATATATATATATATATATATATATATATATACTAGAAATATCCTCGAAAATTTTACGGTTTTCCTATTCGAAGTTTCTGATTAATCTTCATTCTTTAGTTAATGATTGAAAGTTCACGGCGAGTTCTGTAACAAAATTTCCGTAGAAATTCTCCTGTCACACCGTTAAGTATTTTTGCTTAACCACTTTAAAATATATATTTCAAATACAATCATGAATATGAATGCTGATTGTTACTTAAAGAAGTAAGGTAGTAAAAATGAAAACATTTGAAAATTAATAACATTTTTCATTTTACTGAAACAAACGGTAAACACTTTCTTCACTTCATATTTCATTCCTTTCCTCACTGGGAGCTAGCAGTGTCATGTCTTTTCCATCTTTCTACGCGATGCAAACGGAAGAGTCCTGTTTTTATTAGGTGTTGTTAGAGTGCAGCATATGTAC
>OZ038503.1:37911010-37936010 GCA_964036315.1 Acanthosepion esculentum | reverse complement strand
GTAAGAAATTATGATGGTAAAGAAAGAGTAAAAAAATATGATGGTAAAAAAGGAGTAAAAAGTGAAGGTAAAAAAAGTCAGAATATTATGAGGGTAAAAAATGAGTAAAAGAATGTTGGTAAAAAAGTCTATAATTATGACGTTAAAAAAAGTCAAAATTATGAGGGTAAAAAATGATTATGAAATATGTTAGTAAAAAAATTAAAAAATTATGAGGGCAAAAGAAGAAAAATTATGATGGTAAAAAAATGTAAAAAAAAAATGAGGGTAAAAAAAGGAGTACTATTATATAAAGAAGGTTGAAAATGAGTAAGAAATAAGTCTACTTTTTATGATTTTCTTACTAGCACAAACAAAACAATATATTATAATTTGTAATACAAAGATAATTAAACAAATTTTCAAAGAAACAACTTATATTTATTTTTTCCTGTTTATTATAATATAAAATTTATTGAGTTTTAATACGTTTTTTTAGACGTGTGATGTTAAACTACATCCTGTAGCAAGGCCTCTGCTCGAGACATTTTGAGAAGCATGAAACCACTTCTTACTTGCTGTTTTCCCAAGTTCATCCTGATCCGGAAGGGTAACACCTGTTAGGGGGGTCCTAACTATGGGAAAATAGTAAACCCGAAAACTCCAATCTCAGCACTATAAAAGTATAAAAATAGATTTTTATAGTAAAAAATACCAGCAATACATATTTGTTAAAAAAAAAAAATAATAACAGGAATATATTTTTGAAAAAGAAATTACGAAGACTCCCTAGAAAATTCAATTAAAGCATCAAATTGCCAATAAGGCGTCCATAATTTACAAAACAAACAAACAAACATTGATATTTTTTTTTAGAATATTTTCTTTTCGAGGTCGAACTTTGAACGTGCATTCTCATATACGTTCTTCCAAGGATTCTAGACGTGATCGATTTTTATTTTTAATATTTTTATTGAACAAAATGTTTTTTATAATATTTCATGCATTATCTTTAATTTTATTTATTATAACAATAATACATTTTTTTTAAGCATATCGCCCCAAGCAAGGCGGGAGTGCCATTAGTGCGCAAGGGGGTTACAGAGTGTGAGAGCAAGAGTAAAGAGGGTGTTAGAGGAAATGATATAGAGAAGGTCGGGGTTCAGAATCAAGGCATCAGAAGATTTCGATTGACATTACATTTAAATATTTGAGGGATCAGGGAATCAATTAAGAAGAATGGAGTTCCACTGACGGGAAGTGCGAGATAAGAAGCTGTTGGAGTAGAAGAGACGACTGTCTTGCTATTAACTATAGATGGGGAAGAAGAAGGGGATTCATACCTTTCCCAAGGGTATTAGCGCGTAAGTGAATGTAATGGATTCGACTGGAATTTGAACTCGGCTCTCCGGTTTCGTCAATCCAAGCCGAAGAAGAAATGCATATATACATTTCCCAAAGCTAGTTATGTGAACGTGAGAGCATCGAAATCGTTAGGATTTCAAATACAACTCGCCGATTTCGGGCTTCGAGTCGGTAACCATTACGATATCTTCACACCCAGACATATCTAGGCGAAAATGTAAGCAGGGGACGCGTCTTCACAACGAACACGCAACGTTTCAGGCACAATGCATCTTGATATTTGGATAGGTGACGTTGCATCACCATTACTGTACTGTGCGCCAAAAATGTTCCAGACCCCAAACTGGCCGTTCATACCCAACTTTAGTAGTAGCTGAAAAAGAAGTCCGCATTTAAAAAAAAAACCCAATTACTAATGCTCACCCAATACAAGACCCAAGAGCCACTCAAGGTAGAGGGTTAATGTATGGAGTTATATAGGGTGACCCAAGAAAACGGGAACTTTTTAACAATCCAATAAAACCAAGAGTGATGAAAGAAAAATATTTAATTCATAGAAATTGAAACCTTAAAACATGCCAATTAAGAAACAATGATGAAATTTTGATTTTTTTAAAATTACGTCCTGTAGGTGGCGTCCTCCTGTACGAATGCATTCTTGAAATCTGCTGTTGAGATTCCTCATTGACTGCTGCAAAATCTCAGCTGGGATACTGTGAATTTCATTCTCGTTACTAAAATGGCGAAATGTTTACTTGCTCAAGGTCACTGTCTCGCAGTGTTGCCACTTGCTCATGTCTGGCAATACGCACTTCAAAAATTCCCGTTTTTTGGGGTCACCCCGTATTAGTGTAGGAAAGATGAAACCTTTTGGAATCGGTCATGATTCGAGATCTCGAATTCAGTCACTCTCTCATAGATGTGATGTGGCTTCCTTCTGTTTTTTTCTACAAATATTTTCATGGCAACTGTTCTGATGACCTATCATCCCTGATGCCTGAATAACATCCATTTAAGCGTGCCACATGATAGAATCAAAGTCCCAATCTTTTACAGTTGAAATAGTTAAATTCAACCGCCACTTTTACTCCAGCAGTGGAACTCCTTTCTGTTTAATTGATTCCCTGAGAACTACAATCTTCAAACAATTAAATGCAACGTCAATCGCCATCTTCTCTTGCCGTGGTCCCCGTTCTTCTTTTATCCTTTTCTCAGTACCCACTACAAGCAGTCGTTTCCCTCATTTTCACTGTCTGTAAACCTCTGCGTGCTAGTGGCTCCCCCGCCTTACTTGGGTGAGGTGCTCAAAAAAAGAAAAGAAAAAAAAAGAAAAAAAAGAAAAAAAAAGGTGTATAGAGCTGAAACAGACGTTTGAAGGAAGTGGTAATTAAATCATAAACAGGAAGGAAAGGGGGGGAAACTCTATATTTCAAAATGCCGTGGAGGTGTGTGAACAGGACGATTGGCGAAAAAACAGAATATTTTTCTTCGTTTATATATAGAAGGGATAAAATTTATTTAAATTTTTTTTTGCGAATCAGAAATGTAGACGAGGAATATAACTTCTGACTGCCTCCCGGGATTTAATATCCAGTTTCTCTTAATGAAACCTTACAAGGTTACGTATCTGTAAATTTACAAAGTAACGCCTCAAGCACGTTGTAGGGTGCCTGCAAATAAATAAACTAATAAATAAAACGTGTTTACAACCTCTATATAACATTTTAGTAACGTTATACCATAGAAAGCTTGGGTGAGCGGTTAGTCTAATTCCAGTTGGATTTGTTATATCCACTTACGCGCAATTACTCTTGGAAAAGATATGACTCTTTCTTCCCCCATCTATGGGTTAATTAGTAGAAATTGCATCAGTAAAAAATCCTTCTTATCTCAAAAAACTTCGTACAATCTCAAAATATTTTCGGGTTGGTAAACAGTAAAAAATAAATCACTTGTCACATTGTCATTTTGTTAGTTTGTTGTTTTTTTTTTGCTGTAAAAAAAATGCGTATATCAGATGCTGACCTGATATGCAACGAATACATTGAGTCAATACCTTCGTCCACCGCTAGGAAAGTTTGAATCCCTATGACGCGCCAGGAAATTTTTCTTGCCGGAGTCGATCCTTCAAATCTACACATCAACCATTAGCACTTGCATGGAGCATTGCTGCCATATATGCTCTGGAGCCCCTTCTAATTGTCTCAAGGTCCTTGATAAAATCCAAAGACGGATATTCAATGCAACTGGCCTTGATCTGGCATCTCGTCTTCAGCCGCTCTCTCACAGACGTGCCGTTGCCTCCCTCAGTCTTTTTTACAAATACTTGCTGCTTTCGCTACTTCCCATTCATGAATTTAAGTGCTCAGCTAGGCTGGCATCTCGCTCTTACCCTTTCACTGTCGAAACTATTAAATGTAGCCGTCTCTTCTACTCCAATAGCTTCATGTCTCGCACTTATCGCTTGTGGAACTCCCTCCTCTTTTCCTGTTTCCCTGATAGCTATAATCTGCAACTATTCAAATGTAATGTCAATCGACGTCTCCAGATGCCCTGATCTATCCCCTATCCTTCTCTTCATCCTTTCCTCTATCACTCCAATTTGCTCTCGCGCCAACTCTTTGTAACCCCTTTCGTGCTAGTGGTTTCCCGCCTTGCTTGGGGTGAAACGCTTAAAAAAAAATGGAGCACAAAACTGAAAGTTTGGAGTACCCACTGAAGATCGAAATTACTAATGAGTCGTAATTCTATAGCGAGACAAGCTTGCTTACTATTGCATCACATCGTGGTACCCATGTGCTGTCAAATATAATAGTTAAAGTTAAGCAATGTACACATTAAAAATTAATTTATAAGGCTTTATTAATTGTTTTAAATTTTGATTCCTAATCTCAACAAACCATATTTTAGGAATTTTTTACCGTGTTATTTCTAAGAGGAATTATATATACAATGACGTCATGCTGGAGAAAATCCTTCCTTACGAAACTTCATATAATCCCTTTCCTCAACTTTATGCCAGGTTTTTCGAATTTCCCGGCGTCTATATTCGAACTGCATTTCTGGTTGTTTTTCAATGTTTTCTTTACAGTAGAATGTTTCTCCGGCATTTTCCATTTTTTTTTGTGTGCATACATTATTCTAATTTTGCTTAAATAGTTATTGGCGTAAATAAATATAGAATAGATCTTCCTTATCTACACGGGACATGTTCCAAAGAGCCCAGTGATTATTACCTAACCATATAATAATGTTTGAAAGAATAAAAAAGTAGAAAAAAAGGAAGAACAGATTTAGGGAGAGAGTATGAAGAGACAAGAAATTAACGAAAAGGAGGAATAACAACGGCGTACGATACATACGGGCATAGGCACACGGACACGACTACATACACACGCACACACGAACAGGCACAAGCACAAACACGCAAAGAGAGAAAAAAATCAACCTAACACTAACAAATTATTTTTAACATAGTATAAATATAGCGAAAATGTGGAAATCAGAAGGCAATTACTGAAATCGCCTGACGAGTGGATCGAACTATTACAAAAAGTTTCGTCTGCGAAAATCCGGCGTCGGTGTTCTGAATACAACATCAATCAGCTAAGTGATAGATTTTATATTTGTATCGATCGTATTTGTGTGTGTGTGTGTGTGTGTGTGTGTGTGTGTGTGTGTGTGTGTCTGTATATATATATATATATATATATATATATATATATATATATATATATATATATATGTATGTATGTATATATATATATATATGTATTTATATATATATGTATGTATTTATATATATATATATATATATATATATGTATTCATATATATATATATATATATATATATATATATATATATATATATATGTATGAGATAAAGATCTATTCATTTTTATTTATCAAGTAATATATAGCAAAAAGTCATCCAAAACAAAACACTTTATTAAAAAAAAAAAAAATTAAAAATTATTCTATAAAATATTTTCAAAATTTAACATTAGCAGCGTCCCTCCTTCATAGCTTTTCTACTTTTTCTTACATCTTTTCTCCATATATATATGTCCTTGGAGTTTATATGTATATATATATATATATATATATATATATATATATATATATATATATATATACCTTTAAACTTTACCATAAAGAGAATGAAACCCCCAACTATATTAATATCGGTTCTAACAACCCCAACGCAATCCTAAGACAAATACCCACTACCATTTGCACCAGGATTAGTAAACTATCGTCCAATGAAAAAGTCTTTAATAAGAATAAAGAACTATATGAAAATGCCCTCCATAAATGTGGTTTCAAATATAAGCTGTCATACGCAACCACTAATGTATTACTAATGTAATACCGATACACGAAAAGTTAGATATAGGTGTAAAAATAGGAAAACAATAATCACTATGTTCAATCTCCCCTTCTGCAAACTCTCAAGTATCATCAAAAGACAGTGCTTCCTAAATTTAATTACTAAAAACTTCAACAAAAAACTCTTGTAAATAAGTTATTCAACAGGAAGTCAATCAAAATTAGCTACTCCTGCACAGATAACATGCACGAAATTATTAATTTCCATCACAATTACATTTAAAGTAAATTCTATGGGGAAACAAATCTAACATGGAACCACCTCCACTTTGTCAATTGTAGAATTAAGGAAAATGCCCAGTAGAGGGCAAATACAGATCCATTAGGGTAGTATACTAGGCAACGATTACCCCTAAAGGCAAAACGACAAACCATAATATTTCCATCGGCATTTCTGCAGGAGAATTTAAAAAGAGAATCAATGCATATAGACATTCTTTCACCTATCCAAAATTTAACACAAAACAGCCCTTTCGAAAAAATTTTGGGAATTGAAGGAGAGGGGACTGAATCCTTAAATAAATTGGAAAATTTTAGGTTTCGCGAACACACCCAATAGTTTTAGGGATAGGTTCAAGATTAGAAGTAAATAAACAGGATGATAAAATATAAAGATCAATGCAAACTATTAAATCAACGGAGAGAACTAATCACGAAATGGCGACATAGAAATAAATTCCAAATTACATATGAATAAATGTGCATATATGTGGAGGTGTATATGTACGTATTGCGGCATATACGTATGCATATGTAAATGTACATATATGTATGTGGGAAGATATGTACGTATATAAGTGTTTTGGACAGCATGATTTATTCTAATGGGTGCTCTAGTGTTATCATTCAACTAATTTACCTTAATCTTAACGAGTTTAAGTTTAAATCCCCCATTACTTATTAGTAATATTGGACCCTTGTAATATAAATACTATTTACTGTGAATCCGAGAAAAACACATTTGGAGCTTGTGGTTAGAAACGCCAAATAGTAGGAATCGGTTTTTAGCTGCAAACAACGAAATGCTCTAACCAATATAAACCCCAACCCCAGACCTCTTCCTCGGAATAAGATACCTTACCCCCTCCACCAGACGCTAACACAAGTCCTTCTCATTAATAAGGCGACTACCAGAGGAGAACTGACATTGAAAATAAATTTAAAACAATGCTTCGAGACGAACACTTAGGGGCTGATGATAGCTGCGTACAGACTAGCTTAAAATAGACTATTTCCAATGTTGGATCCGACTTCTGTATTTCGTCTTCCGGTGCACTGGCGGAAGTGAATGGGGTTCGATCGGAGCCTTTCGTATTGTCTCGCTCCATTCGTCAAGGTTGTCTGTTTTCGCCTTTGCTTTACGTTCTTGCGTTAGAGCCTTTCCTTCACTTTTAAGTTAAATACGAATCCGGTCCTCCGCGGAATTTCTACATGGTGCTGCCACCTCGGCCAGGTATTCCACCCATGCTGACGACGTTTCAGTTCTTGTGTCGAGCAGAGCCAAGATTGACGATGTCAGCAAAGAAATCAGAGACGGTGACAGGGGCTAAGATCATCGGGATAAGTCTGATGTCTTGTGGTTCGGAGCGTTGAAATGACCTTTCCTCTGGACGGACGGGCCGGTCAGTATACTCGGTATTTAGTTCGGTCCCTGGTTAATGGAAATTATTTTTTCGGAGGTGTGGGAGAAGGCCGAGGACGCAATTCGTCTGTGGTCCCGGTGGAATCTTTCGTTAAAGGGACGGCGGAAGTATATGCCTTGCACATCTACACGATTCTCCTTTACCGACTCTCCGTACGTCCACTTCCGCCTGCCACACTAATTTCATAAGGCTTTTGTTCTCTTTATCGTGGGAAGGCAAGGCCTCCAAGCTACCACTGGAGATCTGTTACCTCTTTCCTTCTGAAAGTGGTCTGGGTATGTCTAGCGTTGATTCTTAGCAACACACATTTTGCATAGCGTTCCTAGATCGAATGTGTCAGCAATCGAATGAAGAGGGCGTTTTCTGGAAGGAAGACTCCAGTATGCCCTTTCTATCCATGAGAAATGTGCACTCATGCGAAAAGGATGTCCCCTGTTTTCCTCGAGGGGAGTGCTCATTCTATCGTAAATTGTTCTGAAACATCACTTACGGGCGACGTATAAACTCTCCAACGTCCAGACGTTGTCCCGAAGAACATTATATTACGTGTTAGTTAGTACAAGATGATCTGAATGACAAGCTCTCTTCCACGAGGCAGGAGGCTTGCTCAATATGGCCTTGGACGCCCGGTTAGAAATTCCTCAATAACGATGAAACATCACTCACCTGGTTGGTGATTCGGAAGGCCTTCTGGGTCGGCAGAATCTTTGTTCGGGGACTTGGAAAAAACTCCAAACTGTATTCGTTGTGGCGAGTTAGTGGAGAACCTAATTGTCATATGTTGGTGCAATCCTTCTCCCCATATTCCTGATTTTTATCGGTAGGATGTTTCGTTGAACATGAAATAATTGTTTTTAAGATGAATTCTATGCTACCTATGGAGAAATTTTGTTTGATAGGATTTAGAAGCTTATGGGGAAATGTTACTAGACATTATTTCCTGACATCTATTCCGTAGTCTTGTGTTATGTTGCTATATAATTCTACAACATCCATTGAGACCATATAAGTATTATGGGAAGATGATTCGGAAAATCTAGTATAACTCATTCGAATATATATATATATATATATATATATATATATATATATATATATATATATATATATATAACAAGGGTTAAATCTCATATCCACACAATCAAGTAAGTTTGCTATATCACAGATATTGAGGGCTTTCCAATAAGTAACGCATATATATAATATACAAATAGTATGTAAATGAAGCGCGCGTGCACACACACGCACACACTCACACATATATATATATATATATATATATATATGCATATTATACATATATATATATATATATATATATATATATATGCATATTATACATATATATATATATATATATATATATATATATATATGCATATTATACATATATATATATATATATATATATATATATATATATATATATATATATATATAGATAGATAGATAGATATATATAGAGAGAGTGGGTAAAGTTAGCCAGCAAGAATGTTAAAGACAATTGAGAATACTTATATCTTTAATTTCTCATTTTGTTTTCTCAGTTTTCGAGTAAGGTGTACATCGATAATAAATTGTAAATTATATATATATATGAATTACACTCACATTTATATACATATATGCATATTATACATATATATATATATAAAGATACAAATATATATATATATATATATATATATATATATATATATGTGTGTGTGTGTGTGTGTGTGTGTGTGTGTGTATGTATGTATATATAGATACAATATAATTTGTACATCGATAACAAAATGATACATAAATTGCCCGAAGTTCATGTTGTGTACCGTATAATTCACCAGGCTATCGTCCCCTGTACTGAACTTGTTGACCTAAACTCGATTTGTGAATTTAATGACATAGTAATTGTGAGTTCAACCCTTGGACCGATGAGATTTTACTTGGGCTCAGTGGAGCAGTAACTGAGCAGTACCAAAACTATATCGTCTTGGGTAAGCAGATGAACTTCATCCGTGTCGGGGGTAAGACGATAAACTATATCCACGTCCTGGGTAAAACGATGAACTACAAACGTATATGGGGAAGGCGATGAACTATATCCACGTCCTTGGCAAAACGATGAACTATATACACGTCCTCGGTAAGACGATGAACCACATCCGGGTCCTGGGTAAGATGATGTAATATATCCGCTTACTGTGTAAGACGATGAACTACATCCGTGTTCTGGGTAAGACGATGAACTACATCCAGCAGCAAGGCCTCTGATCAGGAGGTTCAGAGCAGCGTTGAACTACCTCTTAATTGCTTACTTGCTGGTGTTTCCAGGTCCACTCTGACTCGGGGTGGTAACACCTGTTAGGGTCCTAGTTATAGACAAATATTTAACCCCCAAACTGGGTTCAAAACACTATGAAAGTTTAAAAATAGGTTTTATTACCAGCAATACATTTCTGAAAAAGAAAATATTCCAAGCAATATATTTTTGGAAAAAAATATTATCAGCAACACATTTTTGAAAAAATATATTACCAGCCGTAAAATATCTTGTCGGAATTAAATATCTCATTGAGGTTGACATGCCATAAAACAAACCAAACCAAACCAAAAATAAAAAGTAGATATCCCCAGACATTGAGAATGGGATGAGAACAATCTGCCCCACCCCCGAATATTAAATAAACTGTCCCGTTCAGAATTCCCTGCAGATAGATATATACCTGATGAAGGCTGGTGCGGACAACGGACGAAACGTTGTGATAACAACAACAAAGATGAGGAAAATAGTTTGAATATGAATAATGTAAATACTGATATTTAATTACAATCAAACCAATGCCTATAGTCACAAATATATACGACAAATATTTACCTATACACCAAACAAGAAAAGGCCTTACGGCACACCACGTTGAAACACAGTTCCCGTCCGGTCACCGTCGAACCTGTTCATTCACTAGATAGGTGACTGTTTGGTAATACCAGAGGCTGTAAGCTTGAATGTGTGGGTGGTGCAATGGATAATGGTTTAGAACTGTTAATCGGAGAGCCGAGTTGAAAATCTTGCTGTGTTTGTCATATTCACATACGCGCGAATAACCTTGGTAAATGTATGAATACACGTCTTCTCTCACCAGCTATGGGTTAATTAGTAAAACTTGTATCACTAAGCCTTTATTATCTGATAAACATTCTTACAATATAAACATATTTCTTGATTTTTAAAATTTATGAATAACCTGCAAAGGCTAGAGAAGTCATAGAAAAGGAATCAACCAACCACAAACAAGTAAAATCTTATTAAGTGTACGATAAGCGTTTTATTCCGACATATCATACCGATTTAGTAAAATCTCGTAGACTCATATGTAATAAAAAATAAACTGGTTCCAATATTAAGTAACCCAGCAAGTGTTGAAGTGTTGGAAAATCCACTAATTCTCCCAACTACCAAGATTTCCAACAAGAGATTGTCCAACCAATACATATGAGCGTTAGATAAAACATTGCGAACATGCATTTGCGAATGACTAGTCGTTCAAAGACATAGACACAAATGGAGAATATCGATCCAGACTTATATAAATCTTTTCTGCAAGAGGGATTTATAATATTCACTGGGGTTTGAATAATCTTCGAATTTCTTACATGAATGGCAAACACTTTTTATTTATTTTTTGCGCTCTTTTGCTTATTTCCGATGTTGTTGTTGTTGTTGTTGTTGCTTTCACATTTTTTTAAATAATTCTGTGACCGCTCAGTAAATAGCATTGATCGAAAATATATAGAATAAGGCCTCCATGATATATTTTAACATGCACCAGTCCTTCTTGAAAATAAATGTTCTCATGGCTGCTCTTATTTTCTGGGTTGAACATTTTCACAATCGGTCAGAAGAGTTCTATGACAGGACAAATTCCGCTTAAAAGCACAATATTAGGCCTCGCCTGAACGACTGCTTTTCGTGGTCAAGCCAGTTAATGCGTACCGGGCTAAATTGGTAGATCCCGCTGCCTTGTGTGATGAAGATACAGTTCCTGACGGAGAGCGCAAATTTCTCTTTAAAATGATTTCTCGAAAATTCAAGCCGGACAATAAATAAATATACCGTTTAATAAAAGACAGAGCGCGTACACAAATACAAGTAACCACTAGGAATTACGTTTAGAATGGTTTATATATATATATATATATATATATATATATATATATATATATATATATATTGTGTATATTTAGGCAGCAATGTTTCATTGATGCATGTTTCATTAAATAATATAGACAAGTTTTGTCTATTTACTTTAAGATGATGACAATAGTCCGAATAATATAAATAGTGTACATAATACCTCATCTCAGAAATATAGACAAATATATATATATAACTGTATATATATATATATGTGCGTGTGTGTGTGTGTGTGTGTGTGTGTGACGCGTTCGTCTGAAGAGGGTCGTATTCAGCAAAAAAACGAAAATTGCTTTTTTCGCTGCAAATTATTCATTATATCATACCCAAGTTTTTTACAAAAGATTAGTGACCATTACAAAATATCTCGACCTCAATTCAGGGTTATAGTTCGTAACCGTGCAAGGGGATGAGGTAACATAAACCGTAGATTTGTCTGCGGAATACCATTATATTATTGTTTCAAAATTATAGTGAAATCATTAAGGTTTTTTTTGTTAAAAGCATTTTATTTTTGGTCGTATATTAATTTATAATATTCCTTTTTACAGACTTTATTTTTGAAATGGAATAAGATCATTTTAATTTCAGAATTTCCCTATTTCCCATCAAAATGACTCGAAGAAAATGATCTAAAAGTAACAATGAAAAAGCGAGGTAGCAATGCGTAAACTAAATAGATCCAGTTTGTTCTACTTGCAGCCAAAGATAATGAAAAATATCTAACAACAAATCGAATATAGCATCAAAATTTTTATTATTTTTATTTATTTATGTAACTAAATAAATAATTGTCAACAATTTTTCCTTACAAATTTATATTTCCTGTAATAAATTCTTAATAAATATTATTATTGTTATTATTTTACTTAAGTGTAAGTCAGTCCTACATTTATAATTCCTTACGGCAACCGTGAAAAGAAATGTTGATCGTAACTGCCTAAAACCTTTAAGCGCGTATTGCCGCAAGATTTTAGAATATTCAAACCGTACGCGTCAAATCTATGTATATAAAACGCGTCAAATCTCTCTATATAAAACAGAGGATGTTGTGTGTTTGTCTGTGTGATACCATTTCACTCGAGATCCATTCATCCGATTTTGACCAGACTTGGCACATACGTGGTACAATGTTAGAGGCAGGCTCTTAGCGTAAAAAAATCAATAATTTTTAAAATTCAGTAATCGATAAATTCAACATTTTTCCTCCGATTTCGTTCAAACTCTGTGTAGGTTACTTACACCATGAACAGCTCAACGATATCTTCTTCTACACGACAGGGCTTAGCGAAAAACCTCGAAAAACGACAAATCGATTTCAACTCAAATAGATGTCAACACAAATTTTAAACTAAAATCTCCCTGAATTTTTTTAAGCAATCTAATACAAATTTCACTCATTAGTAGCCAACAATTGGTTGATTGTTTAACAGCCGATAACTTGATAATTTAATCCACTCATATAGCAAAAAACCAGTGTAAATAGAGAAAAATGGTGATATTATAGGTTTCTTTCTTATTTTTCGTTGATCATTCAACCAATTTTCATCAAACTTAACAATGGCTCCATAGATGTATTCTCTTTTACATCCCTGGTAGCACACTGACAAACTGAATTTCAAAAATTCCAAATAATTGTGGTCTAAAGTGGGTTTTCATGTTGCCTGTTTTACCCCTTCGTGTCCTAAGCTTACTTTGATTGAATAAATACAGACTACTTCTGTTATATCAATAACTGCATTAATTCAAAATGTTTTTTTAATGAAATTACTTTAAATTAATTGAAGATATAGACTGTTACATCTAAAAATGATGCTGGTTTTGCTCCATTCTAATTGAACGCTTTTTCTGATCGACCAGCTGGATATGGCTGCTCGTATATAGCAAAATACATTCGAATGCTTGAAGGTGGTCATCAGTGATGAAAGCCGTCTTCATCGCTGATTTCGGGGTTCTTATTCATCATATCAGCTCCGACAGCCACCCCCGACCTGTTATCTTATTCTACAGGTCGCCACCGTTTAAAGAGTTGTGCTAGTACTCATGACAGAATTTATACTTTCAGCTTTTAGAAAAATAACACAAAAAAAACCCCAAAAAAACAAAACAATGGAAGCGTCCAAAATTGCTTGTACCAAGTAAAATATTTTTTACGATACATTTAGCTATTCATTAAAATGGGGGCGTCTTCTTTTTTTTCTTTTCTTTTTCCTTTTCCCCTTTTCCTTTTTTTCCCCCTTTCCCCCTTTTTCTCTTTCCCGCCTTCCCTTCCTACCTTCCAAACTGAATTATCCATATTGCTTGCTTCGCACCCAAAAATAACTTATACTACTTATTATTCAAATATGTCACTACTATCGTATAAAAACGGGTGAATTCTAAATTATTAATTTAAAATAAATCGATGATATCGTTCGGGGGCTAGAATTTTATATTATTAAAGTTAAAATATATTATCAAAACAAAAAACAATAACGAATTAATTCTAAATTATAACGTTTAAAATAAATAGACGATATTTTAGCGTATGGTATAAATGGATTATTTAATGTTAAATTGTGGATTGATTTTAAATTATGTTACATTAAAATATATAATATTATCGTATGAAAGGGATTAATTCTACATTATGATAAGTTCCAATACCTGTTTATTCGCAAGCAATGTTAATCCAGATAAAGTATGTGGAGTGATTTTGTCTTTTAGGAATTATTTTCCATTGAATTATTCCCCCACTGTTCGGATCCTTTGAGCCATATCCATTTAGAAGCCATCAGAGCTTCATTTGAAATTTTCTTAACGGCTTTGGCTGATCCCACAATCCCTATTTTCCTGAAAGCTTTGCATAATGACTGGCCTGCAAAGCCAGGGCATCCTACTTCCACGGAATCATATGTGACCTTTCAGGAATTTTGTCGACACTTTTCGATCAATTCTTGATATTTTGATCGTTTCCTTTCATTTGCTAATGTCAGGTGTTCTTCCCATGGGACTGTGAGCTCCCATATTATACAGTTTTTGGTGGAATTGGAATAGATAATCAAGTCTGGTCTGAGTGGTGTTTCCGCTATATGCCTGGGGAACTTTAGTTGTGTCTTCAGGTCTGTATCCAAATGCCAAATTTTCGTATAAATTAAGTGATATTAAAAGGACGGTTGGTATGTAGTTGAAAGACTATATTGAGTTGATTGAGAGGTCAGCTGCTAAGAAAGTTGATTCACTCAGTTGTACTTGACATTTTTTATCCCCTGTCACTTTCCCTCTACATCAACTAAATTTTTTCTATAAATATTTTCATTGTAATTGTTCTAAGGACTTTCCTCTATCATACCTAGACGGTATGAATGGAAGCGCAGTACTAGATTGGCGGCAAAGTTCAACATTTTACGGCTTAAAATGCAAGACTTAACCTTAGGTGTTATGGTAAGAGTTTCTCCTATCACACTTCTTGCTTGTGGAACGCCCTTCCACGTTCTTGCTTTTCGGTCAAATTTGATCTTCAAAAATTAATTCAACTCTCGGTAGTGGATGCGCACTGCTGATGAATCCAATATATAGGACAAAACGGCAGTCCAGTGATTTCTGCATTCTGCTAAATATTCGTCTAGACTTAATGAATTACTTAATTATGATATATATATATATATATATATATATATATATATATATATATATATATATATCAAGTATGTGGTGCAGTTCAATTTACATTAACAATGAATCATTCATACAGAAAATAGATAAAGAAGTTAATGATAAAAATGGCGAGAATACATCTCTCGCAAACAATTTATTAAGAGACATTAACCCCGAACCTGTAAATGAATGTTATGATCCCTGTTTATAAATTTCAGTTGAATAAGGTCTAGAAAGTAGTCTTTCGATGTCCTTTTATTACCTGGAATTATAAAACAACAAATATTTTCTTACCTGATGAGATCTCTAGGAACAGATGAAAGCTCGTAAATATATAAAAAAAGACCTTATTCAACTGAAATTTATAAACAGGGATCATAACATTCATTTACAGGTTCGGGGTTAATGATCCTTAGTAAATTGTGTGCGAAGATGTATTCTTGCCATTTTATCATTAACTTCTTTATCTGTTTTATATATATATATATATATATATATATATATCGTGAAGATAAGGGTTAAAAGACAAAATAGGATGTCAGGGCTGAAATGCAAAAGAAGTCGAAAAATCAAAAGTGAAATGGTACATACTTTTACGACTAGCAAAGTTAGTTGATGGAATTCTTGAACAAACGTAAAAAAATATTCTGGTTGGCACCGCAGAGTCGGATTAATTTTCACTTGGTAGATCATTACTTAGTTGTCTCGGATATTGGTGTCCGCAATCTTAATACGATAAGGTATACAGATGAAACTAATTTGATAGGAGACACGGAAAGAAAACTGCAAAAAACCTTACAGAAAGTAGTGACGAAACGCGAGAAAAAACTACAAGACAGAATGCATGATTGTTAGCAAAAAAAATGATCTCAAGTAGCGAATTGCAAATCGGTGGTACAAGAATCTAACTAGTGTGGGAATTTAAATACCTGGGGAGTGTGACATTGTAATGCGAAGGTGTATTGAGATAGCAAAGGATGCTTTCCAAAAGCTGAGTACTGAGTGTTGAGGGATCTCCCCTTTTTACACAAATGGACTCAACCAAGGTATCCATATACTACTACCAGTGAATACCCGAACAGTCAAGTCGTAGTAGTAGTAGTAGTAGTAGCAGCAAAACAACGTTGAGTCGGTCGAGTCGTAATAGAGGAGGGTAGCACAAGAGTCACAGTAACAAGCACGTAGACCCAGTACGAAGTCATACTGCGATACGTCGATACCAAAGACTATACAGTGCAACCCGGATATAAGAGAAACTCGGATATAAGAGAGATTTTCTCTGGTCCCAAATTAGAGCCTGTGTTAATAAAACAAAATAGACCAAACCCGGATATAAGATAAACCCGGATATAAGAAACTTCTTCTCCGGTCCCAACAACTCTCTTATATCCGGGTTACACTGTATATATATTTGTCTACTAACCCCGCATTCCTGGAACTACTAACCTGTATTACCAGTTTGTGTTCTTACGTTAATACATTTATTTTCCTACATTCATTCTTGGCGTTTGTTATTATTTTATAGCGGATTTCATCCCGGAATCCGCAACACTGAGAAATAGAAAAAAAAACTTCGTTATAAACAAGGAAAAGAGTACTAAAAAGTTACGTGCAATCTGTCCTCCTGTATGGCAGTGAGGGCTGGACGATTTCATCAAAGATGAAGAGACTTGAAGCTATGGAAATGTGGTTCTATAGAAGAATACTGAGGATAGCATAGACCAAGCATGTGAGCAACGTCGAAATTTTAGAGCAAATGTAAACAAACAAAAAATATACATAAAATCAAGAAGAGACAGTTGAAGATTCTGAAGTACATAATGCGGAAGGAGAGCATGGAGAATCTGATACTCACAGGGACAGATTGAAGGCAAGAGAGACAGAGGAAAACAGCACACAACCTACCGAGCTAACGTGAGTAAATGAATGGCGGAACAAGGTTTACAAGTTATGACACAAAGAGAAAATTTATTAAGAACTACAAAGGAACGGAGGGTTGGGAGAGCCATGATCGTTTATGTATGGGGAGGGGCACGGAACATATAGGGAAATACATGATTGCACTTTAATAATAAAGATACGAAAGCTAAAATACAAGCGTCACTGCTATCTCTACTTTTTATTGCTCTCGGGAATGGAGTTATATCCTCGATCAATACGAAGTTAAGCAACACCAAATCTGGACAGTACCTATGTGGGTTACCGCTTGTGAATACCAAATATGGTAAGCTCAGATGTGTGCGGGTGTGGTGTAATGTATAGGAAACTTGTAATCTAGTAGGATTCGTTCCATTTCATTTATTTTATATATATATTTGTATGCATATATATATTTGTATATATATCTATCTATATGTACATGTATATATACATGTTTATAATCTTAATCTAACAATCTGACATTTTGCTGTTACATTCGGTATATATATATATATATATATATATATTTGTATATATATATATATATATATATATATATATATATATATATATATATATATATAAGTGAACATTGAAGTCCACACTCAGAGGCGACAGGCTGTTTCAGGCTAGACGCAATCGTCAGACTCGCGCCCTGCTGATTGCGTCTAGCCTGAAACAGCATGTCGCCTCTGAGTGTTGACTTCAATGTTCACTTTTATATTTACATACGCTCTATCTCTGATATTGAGCACATTATCCCATAAATGTAGCACACCTTAAAACAATATTTCTTTGTATATATATATATATATATATATATATATATATATATATATATATATATATATATATGAAAATGTTATTAAAGGCAACAGTCATTTTGCAACGATAAATTTTATTCATAGAATTTTCAAAATTACAAATATTCCTTCTCGGATAAGCAGGAACTTCTGTCAAATTTTCCAAAGATCATTTCTGAAAAAATATGGTCCAGGCTTTCGATTTTTTTAAGTCATCATCAGGTTAACTAAAGACTGGTGAATGCGGTGACGTAGACAAGAGGTTTTCTAGTGTAGGTGATATGTCACGTGTGTGTGCGTCGGTGCGTGCGTGTTTATTTTTTATTTGACATCTAAATTTTTCATATACATTTAAGCATACGGGGTCTTAACTTATAACAGTTTATTTATTTATTTATTCACGGTTGCTTTTCTTGTATAAGTATTGCTTCGAGTATCATAAATCTGTTTTTATTGTCTGATTTTACTAGTATTTTTGTATTGTTTGTGAGTAGCTGTCTAAATTAACTATGATCCTTATGTTACTTATTAATGAGTTGTCTGTTGGCACTCTGGCCTGAAAAATGAGAGCTGAGTCTCCGTTAGAGATCGGTTGATGTATATCCTATGTAAGACGTTTTGTGTGTTTTTATTTACACAGAAACAATCTCTGAGTATGAAGTATATATATATATATATATATATATATATATATATATATATATATATATATATATATATATATATATATATATATATATATATATATATATGTGTGTGTTTGTGTTTGTGTATATTTTGATGTGTTGAGCTTAAGCTTATCATTTCTACCAGTTCACACGTTAATGTTTTTTATTACATCTATCAATGATATACGTGGAAGGATATTGATTTACCTATAAACAATGCAGGAAGTAAAGTATAAACTACTTCCTGAAAACAGTAGTATCTTTCCAACCCCAAAAAGTTCTTTGAAAAAAACTTCTTTCTAATTATTCTTAACTTCAGAGCCAATATGTTTATTCTCGAAAGATTGACGCCATGTAAATGTTCGTGTCGTCTCAGAACGATCGAAAAAGAAAACATTTATCCGAAATGAAAAAAAATAAAAATAAAAACAATTCATAACATTGCCTCTCCTTGAAATGTCTTGAAATTGTCTGCCTTAATCAAACCAGCGAGGGTTACGCATACAAAGAGACTGATCTGTGACCTATAACCAAATATTCCCAGGCTCCTATCTATCAAAATAGCTCTCGTCAGAAGCCCACGCATCGTTACAGCTGACCGATCATAATTAATTGTCGAATTCAACCCCAAGATCCATACCCAGTGTGGCGTTGCTTTTTTTTTTAAAACCAAGTCTACCGTTTTCTCTATCGAGACGAAAATTAATAACAAATATTTCAGATATTATTGATACAAAGTCACTGGACTTTCATTAGAAATCTAATTCAATTTCTTTCTTTCTTTCTTATTTACATTCTCCAGGGTGATGGATTTATTTAAAGATTTTTTTGGGGGGGGGGTTAGAAAGCTCAGGGTTTCCTCCGAGGACGCTTGTTGTAGACACTAGAAAGAAAGGCCCTCATTAGATAATAAGGATTTTTTCTTTTATTATTGTTCAACTATTGCAAGGCCTTAGCATCACACATAGTCTAGGGTTAATGAATGCGAAAATTGTAAGTGCGTATAAAATGTGTGGCAAAGGCTCTATCTATGTAAGACAGCTAACGGTTGATCCTCAACACAAAGTGGTTAAGTTTGCAATGATCAGGGGAGCATCCCCTCGACAGTCCGTACCACAATGCAATAGTTTTGGGCAAGAAGCTTTCTGAGTGGAACTTACTCTTTACAAATGGAATATAAAGTGTATGAGGATGAGTAGATTCAACATACGTGGCATGGTGGGTCCTTTTTTTTAAAAATTAATTCAGTCACAAGCAAGGCGACAGAGTCACTAAGACGCAACGGGGTACTGAGAATGAAAAGGCTTTTGAAGGAAAGCGGAATCCCGATTTTAAACAGGAAACAAAGGATAAACCCCTACTCCTCTTCAAGAGACTGATGGGGAGTGAGAAGCGGACGATAGGCGAACCTGTGTACTCCTAGACATGTGAAGGTCTTGACTGGTGGAACCAGAAAATGCATTTCTCGCGAACTCTTATAGGAAAAGAGGAAGCATAACGAGAGGTGAGTAAGGTTTCATCTTTCGGAAAGAGATTGAATGGTGTAGAACAGCCATGGAAAATCTGTGGCCCGTAAGCCACATGCGGCCCGTAAGCCACATGCGGCCCGTAAGCCACATGCGGCCCGTAAGCCACATGCGGCCCGTTTAGCTTGCCGAATGGCAAGTCTAAATTAATGTGGAAAATAACGTTTATTAAAATGTTGGGTTTGTTTCATTCTCACTTGTTCACTCACATTCTCTCTCATGCCAAGAGGTTGAGAGATGTCGAATTCAAAGGGAAATAAATATTAAAAGTCTGCTTAACATAACTTACTTATTAATTGCAATTGTGTTTTAATTACAGACCGTTTAATGCATATTCATAATGATTAAGTATAAGGTTTCTCATATTTTGTAATTTTTCGTTGAAGGTAGCGTTCTCAATATTTTAAACCGTTGGGGATCTTCATTAAGGAACGTCATATCTGTAAAATAATTTGCGAAAAACATTCATTTCTCTGGAATATGTTTTCTTTTATAAATATGTTTTTCTATTTTCAAATGGATAAATCATTAACAAATCAATCGTAGTAGCACGTGTTAATCACAATGTCGTCTCTTATAATATTATGCGAAAGCTTTTCTCCTAATAATATATATATATATATATATATATATATATATATATATATATATATATATATATGAATATATATATATATATATATATATATATGTATGTGTATGTATATATATATATATATATATATATATAAATGTTCTTCATTTCTAATGCAGATGCTTACCCATGTGATATTCTGGAGTACAAATGTTCGCTTCAATTTCAACATTTTTTATGAGTAAAACCCATTTTAATATGAACCATATCTCCTGCATTGCACTTGTCGAAAAAGTTTGCCTAAGCCTGGTGTAAAACGACCCGTTACCCACTTTTGAACTCGGTCGAGACTGCAATGTGAGGTTTGGGCAACTGCAGCCAAAAGGAGGCAGCAATACTCCAATTTTGGTCTGATCAGTGCGGGAAGTCAGTTTATTTCTGAACCGTTGCAAAGAACCAAACATTTTTACATCGTCTTTAGCAATTAATAGTATAAGCGAATTGCCCTTGAAGTCTGGTGTGAGTTTGAGTCACAACCAACGTTCCAGGCATGGAGCCTCTTTGAAAGTACAGCCGTTCTTAATGACTGAAGAATACTCAGGGTCTGCTCTTTGATGATGAAAGGTTGATAGCATGAAATATTGAATGTTACAAGTACGAGCCAGATAAGAGGAGAGATCTACTGCCAGGTTTTAAGTAGGGAAACCGAATGAAGTCTTACGCAAGATAGTGTAGAATCGTAATTCTACACTTCTGTAGGAACACCATCTAAAAGTGGGTCACAGAGATATTCTTGTACAAAACCAGCTCCACACATATATTCCAAGAATTCGCTTGCTGATTGGCTCATAAACAAGCAAGTGAGAGTTGCCGTCTACCCAGGCGCAATTTTTCATCTCGTGATCGAGTTAAATATTTTGGTGCTAATTTTCTGGAGCCTATCACGTGTCCACCGAATAAATAAATTAACCACACAAATTCATCTTGCTAGTGAGCGTCATGATCACGTTACTTTATCATCTGAATTTTTAAAAGTTACTTTTTAACATAATCCAAACCTTCAGACGTCACTCACTTATCTTCATATTCAACTTCGTTTATCACACAGCAGAGAATTGCTTATCAATTCAAGTTCTCAATCACAGAACATTATTTCTCTTCTGAATTTGCTAAAACCATTCAGCATTATTTTTTACAAAAAAATGGTCAAAGGAAGATAACCTTTTCCACAACTAAATTTATTCAAAACTACATTGAAAATTTACATTGCCCAAAACTGTTTAAATTCCACGTAAACAGATTAATACTTTCTGTGATTTTGTGAACTTTTCATCACAACTTCAACAATCTTTCACTTAAACTCACAAACTACATGGCAAACACCTCAAAAAGAGTTTCTACAAAGATTTAAACAGACACCACACAGATTTCATTTCCAAATCTGAATTCATTCCAGCATAAATCGTTGTATTTTCTTATGCTATATAAATAAAAATTTATTTGTTGTACAATATTATTTTGTGTTATTTCTCATTTTTGTTCATTACTCTGTAATTCGTTGAAGAAGTAATTCAATGTGTTGAAGATTTACGTTACTTTGAACACGCAACCGAATTCACTCTACAAATTGTAGTTAATCCCGACGTACCTCTACAGATGGTAACCCCAATTTTGCATTGAATAATAATCCTCTACAATAATAAAGGTAAGCAAGAAAAAGGACTATCTATCAAGTGTAAGTAAACAGACTTTCAGCAAAAGAAGAGATTCCAGCTTCCAACTGGAGAGGTCATTATTAAACCTTCTAAACAAACCCAGAATGTAAGCAAAATATTAAAATGCCCATAGAAAAAAAAGAATATACAACGTCACAACTGCTACAAGGAAGTGACTGATGGATAATCTGACAGATGAAGAAGAGAATAGACGCGACAGATATGTTGTTTTAGAGACGAATTCTAGGAATGCCATTGGCAGAGCATATTAACCACGTAGAAATTTGAAACAGAATAAGAAGAGAAGGAAAAGTGGATGGTTTGTTTTATTTTTTTACGGCATATCACCATCTCAATGGGTTATTTACTGCCGACAAGATTTTTAGGATAGGTTCGTATGAATAGGATATGTATCGTTTGTAAGAAATCAATTTTCATATCATGTTTTATTGACGCATTTTTGTAAAGAAGATTTTTATCGAGAGTCAAATGTACTGTTGGTAATATTTTTTTCTTCAAAAATCTATTGCTGGTAATACGTTTTTCTGTAAATATGTATTACTGGTATTTTTACTATAAAAATCTATTTTCATGCGTTCGTTTGCTTTGGTTTGTTTTGTTTTATGGTACATCAGCCTCATTGGAATATTTAATACTGACAATTTTTTATTGCTGGTAATATTTTCTTATCCAAAAATGTATTTCTGCTAATATTATTTCTTCAAATATATATTCCTGGTATTTTTAGTATAAAAATCAATTCTTATAATTTCATGGTAATTTCGACCCCAGTTTGGAGGTGAAAGGTTAACTATTTGCCCATAGCAAGAACCCTAACATACACAGAATAAAATCATCCTAATTCCCTTCCTATAACACTGGCAAGAAGAAAGTTCCAGATTTTCCACAAGAACCACGATTTTGTAGAACAGACTCCCGAGACGAAGCTTCAACAATCACTACAATTTTTATCTCTTCAAGTCTAGAGTTACATATACTGTGTATTCTCGTAATCTGCAGTGGCTTCCTCGCTTTACGCTCAATAACAATACACTAAAAATATGCATTGATGGCAACATCGGAAACAACGCACTGACTCAAGAAGCAAATGGTAATTAATGTGTGTGATTATTTACATTGTTCGGTCTATTACCCTCATCTTTGTTGTCGTATTCACGACGCTTCGGTCGTTATAGGTTCAAGCCTTCTTCAGGTGATTGGAATTTCGAACCGAACCCTTTATTTCGTCGACGGGTGTGTGTGTGTGTGTGGGGGGGGTAGATTGTTCTAGTTCCACATGCCATGCCTCTTCCGGATATCTCAGTTATCTCCCTTTAACACAACTCTCCAAGTTGTCGTTTGTAACCAGATATTGAACTCACAACTCTTTGGGTCAAGTCACTGGGTCCAATGAACGCTTTTATCCGCTATGGGTATGCGTCCTTGAGGACAACAGTATACAAAGTTTTGGGGCTTGTAACCCTAATGTCGCAGTATATAGATATATATATATATATTTTTTTACCAGAGCTCATATTGCACTTCTGTTGTTATTATTGCTTTTCTCTAGCACTCCTTATTACTGGTTCAAGTATTATATTAATTTGTATGTTTAACCCATTTAGGAGATATTTCGCCAAGCATACAACGGCCGAGACGTCGCAAATATGACAATAAAGACAAGGACAGCAGTCCAAACAATGTAAATAATTACAATACCTCATCTCAGAAATATAGACAGAACCCGAAGAAGGCCGGAGCGTAGAACGGCCGAAACATCATGAATAAAGGCTATAAAGATGAAAATGCCTCAAATCAAATGTTTCAATAGCTATAAGTTTAATTATTCGTGACCAATCCTTCTGGTAAATCTTAAATATAACACTCCAAATATATAACATACAATTGTTACACAGAAAAAAAATTTGTCGTTGGATTAAACGAAAATTACAATCTAAATAGGGTAAATAATTAAAATACCGCATCTTAGAAATATCGACCTATGCTGAAGAAGGCTGGAGCGTGCAACGGCCGAAACGTTGTGAATATGACGATAAAGATGAGGACAGCCTTCCGAACAATGTAAATAATGTAGATCATTAAAATAACTCATCTCAGAAACATAGACAGAAAGAGTGTCATGATGAAGAAAGTATTACTGAGAGAAAAAAAGGAGCTGAAGAGAGACATAATCGCCCACGTCCCGAAAGGTGACATCATATAAAGCATGTAAGAGAAATAGCGATAAAATAGACAGAGAGATCCAAGCGACGAAAAGTGGAATTTAATGAAAATATTGACGATCACACAATGTATCAAATATTGATAATTTTTGAAGCCTCAAACAAAATCCAAATTATTTATGTTGCATATATTGTCCTTATTTTTGTTGTAATTTTTTAAAACCATTATTTAATTAGAGAATCTTTTAATTGCTTTTATGAATAATATATATTAAAGACGATATTGCCTGGAGAGAAAAAAAATTAGACAAAAAGTCAATTTTCATAAGATTTGTTTTCATTTTATTACAATTTTAAATTGATAATTTATAAAGTTTTTAAATCTTTTAATATTCATTTTCAGTGAGGTAATTCTCAGGA
>OZ038503.1:37883510-37906010 GCA_964036315.1 Acanthosepion esculentum | reverse complement strand
CAAGATTTTTATTGCTTGTAATAGTATTTGATCTATCTATCTATCTATCTATCTATCTATCTATCTATCTCAGTATATATTTGTTGGTTTGTTTTGTTTTACGGCATATCCACCTTAATGGGTTATTTAATGCCGACAAAATTTTCATTATTGGTAATATTTTTTTCCAAAAATCTGTTTCTGGTAACATTTTTTCGTATAAAAAATTTATTTCTGATAATAATTTTCTTCGCTGGTAATATTTGTTTTCAAAAAATGTAATACTGGTCATTTTTGGTTTTTTACAAAAATGTATTTCCTGTAATATTTGTTTTTCAAAAATGTATTACTGGTGATTTTTGTTTTTCAAAAATGTATTGTTGGTAATGTTTTTTACAAAGTATTTCTGGTATTAAAACCTATTTTTACAATTTAATAGATTTCCCACCAGTTTGGGGGTTAAATATTTTACCATGGTTGGGACCCTAACAGGTGCTACCACCCCGGGTCAAAGTGGATCTGGGAACAACAGCAATTAAGAGGTGGTTCCACGCTCCTCAAAACCTCCTGATCAGAGGCCTTGCTGTTGGAGGTAGTTTACCGTCATACCCAGGACGCGGATATAGTTTATCGTCATATCGATGACGAGAAAATAAGGTAAGAGTCATTGCTGACATATCCTCTGACGACATAAGTGAAAAATAAAAAAAAACAACGCCAGAACATCCTTGCAATTTGGGTATGTCGACGTGGTCTAAGGCTTATGATATACCAGGTCTCGCTTGGTCAATTACGACAGAATAGTGAGTTCAATGCTTAAAGTGTGCCCTATAATTTCGGCCTTGTGCCAAAATCTAAGCTGCGCTTAGAAAATCACCATAAGCTTTGGACTCTTCGAGGTGGGCTAATGGTTTACAAAAAAAGTCACGGTAGACCAATTACGACTGAATAGTGAGTTCAATCCACATGAGGTCTCCCGGAATTTCAGCCTTGTGCCAAATCTATGTTACGCTTAGAAAATCGCGATAAGCTTTGGACAATTCGATGTGGGCTAACAGTTAGCAATCATGGAAGGGTAAACCAATTACTACTGAATATTGAGTTCAATCCACAGTGGGTAAGCCGGAATTTCAGCCTTGTGACAAAATCTAAGCTGCGCTTAGAAAATCGACATACGCTTTAGACACTTCATAGTGGGCTAATGGTTAACAAGCAAGTTACGGTAGACCAATTACGACTGAATAGTGAGTTCAATCCACAATGTGTGACACGGAATTTCAGCCTTGTACCCAGTCTAAGTTACGCCTAGAAAATCGCGATAAGCTTTCGACACTTCGATGTGGGATAATAGTTTAGAAGCATGTCAAGTTAGTCCAATTTCGAATGAATAGTGAGTTCAATCCACAGTAGGTAGCCAGGAATATCGGCCTTGTGCCAAATAATAGTTACGCCTAGAATATCGCCATATCCTTTGGACACTTCGATGTGTGCTAAAGGTTAACAAGCTTGTCATCGTAGACTAATTACAACTGAATAGTGAGTTCAATCCACAGTGTGTGGCCTGGAATTTTGGCATTGTACCAAATCTAAGTAACGCCTAGAAAATCGTCATAAGCTTTGGAGACTTCGATGTGTGATAATAGTTAACAAGCATGTCAGGGTATACCAATTACGACTGAATAGTGATTTCAATCCACAGTTGGTGGCACGGAATTTTGGCCTTGTGCTAAAATCTAAGCTGCACTTAGAAAATTGCCATAAGCTTTGGAAACTTCGATGTGGGCTAATGGTTAACAAGCACGTCACGGTAGACCAATTACGACAGAATAGTGAGTTTATTCCAAAGTTTGTGGCTCGGAATTTCAGCCTTCTGCCCAAGTCTAATTTACGCCTAGAATATCGCCATAAGCTTTGTACACCTCGATGTTGGATAATGGTTAACAAGCATGTAACGGTAGACCAATTACGACTGAATAGTGAGTTCAATCCACTGTTTTTGGCCCACAATTTCGGAGTGAGTGGCCCGGAATTTCAAGCTTGTGCTAAATCTAGGCTACTCTTCGAAAATCGCCATAAGCTTTGGACACTTCGATGTGAGTTAATGGTTAACAAGCATGTCACGGTAGGGCAATTACAACTGAATAGTGAGTTCAATTCTCAGTGGGTGGCCCGGAATTTTAGATTTGCTCCACATATATCGCTTCGAGAAACACCATAAAAACTATATCATTGAAATTTTGTGGTGAAAATAGCTGGAAAAAAATCTTTTTGGAGTCGGTCAGTTACTAGATAATAGCTAGGATCAAAATCACTAACAGCTTCTCACCATAATTACCAAACGTCTAAAACATAACTTTATTAAAGTAAAAGAATACTAAAATTGTAGGTAATACAAGTCATCATACATTACAGTGAATGCTGGAAAATTTACAGCAGAAAAGGAGATGTGTTTCATTCGAAGAATGAGAAGAAATGAAATGTTAGCAGTAAGAATACAGAATATACGTCAAGGAAACATAACTAACTGTTAACTGTAAGAGGTCAGAGTATAAGGGGAGGATGCAGGGACGAAATGACTATTAACAGGAGAGATTATACGTAAAGGAAATAGGAACGAATTGACTAACTATCGGAAGAGGAGAGAGTATGAGAGAAGGAAACAGAGATCAAAGGACTAAATATTATCTGTAAGATGACGGAATGCACCATAAAGAAAACAGGGAGGAAAGCTCAAACTATTCTGTAAAATGACAGAGTATACATGAAGAAAAATGGAACGAATGACCTAACTGTTAGCAGTAAGAGAACAGTGTATTCACAGGCAACAGGGACGAAAGGACTAAACTTTGTAGTAAGAGGACTGATTATGTGAAGGAAAAAGGGACAAAAGAACTAACTATTAGGTTCAAGAGGACAAAGTATTTGGAGGACCCAGGGGCGAAAGTAATAACTATCATCTATAAGAGGACAGAGTATACGTGAAGGAAACTGGGACGGAAGAACTATTATTATATGCAAGAGAACAGTATTTGGCGGGAACTGGGACGAAAGGACTATTAGCAGTTAGATGAGAGTGTATACGTAAAGGAAACAAGAACTAATGGAATATTTGAAGTGGACAGTGTATACGTGAGAGAAACATGTACGAAATGACTAAATATTATCTATAAGAAGCCAGCAAACATGACAGAGCAAGGTGAGAGCTACGAATTTGACCAGTAAACATATTTAAAATCGAAATAGTAATCCCCAACGAAATGCTGATCAATCGTTACATCATTGTAGAAAACATGTCAAGTGCATTTCCTTAATTTTGATGAAATATTCCAAATGCCTTCCAAATATATTTTTAACCGGACGACAGATCTAAACACGATCATTGCCAGACGTTATCTCGATTTTCCCTCCATATGTTGTCAGCTACGGCTGATTTTCTTTTTATTTACCTTCGTGTTACGGTTTTACGGTGTTCTTGCAGCCTTACATTAAGAGGTGAGGCCTGTTTCTCCTTTATATTTCTTACCACAGCTGCAGGGGATGGTATAGACACAGTCCTTAGTCATGTTTTCCTCTATGGGGAGACGACTTATTCTAAAGAAGTGTCTGCGAAGTGTCGAACCACTTTTGATGGTCGTCCTGATGTTACATGCAGCTCAGACCTTTTGTATTTATAATATAATATAATCCCTTCGCAGCGGGTAAACAGACCGAAGCATTTTTCCGAGTGTTGTTATTCTCTTGTAGCCTCCCATCCCAGTGTGTCGGAGCTGCTTCCATGTACCAGAGTAGTTGTTAGGTTGTAGTGTACTGCTTATACACACCATTTCTTGATTATATGTCTAAGGGTTGCCTATTTTTACTTTTGCCTTATGTTTTGCCTTATCTTTTGCCTTTCTTTACTCTGTGCCGGTGGTGGGGATTGAAGTTGAGGTATTCTCCAGTGAATGTTGGCCTGCGGTATACGGATGTCTTGAACCCATAGTCTGTTCGAGATGTTAATACATCTAGGAAGGCAAGTGTGTTGCCGTTTTCACGCTCCATTGTGAAATGTGTCTATGATCTTATAGAGTTCACATGGTCCAGTTCTTGCTTAGAATCTGAGACAGTTTTCGTTTTGTTTTCATTTTTGGATCTTGCTTTACTTTAGCTACAATTTCTAATGGGGTGTTGCAGCTTTTCTGTATATCCCGATTTGTCCGTCATTACAGTCTTATTGCCTTTGTCACCTGGTAGCATGATGATGTTTTCATACCTCTGTATGGTTCATATTGCAAGCCTCTCTTGTTTCGTGATGTTTGATTTGGGAGGCTTGGCTTTCTCTAGTGTCTGTCTCACTTTCCATCTTAGTTCATCCACCCGAGCTTGAGGGATGATGAAACAAAGTTAAATTATATATATATATATATATATATATATATATATATATATATTTCATCCACAGACAGACTGTTTCGCAGTTTCACAGCTCATCAGTGTGGCTAGACGTCCGGTTGCCTCTAGCTAGGAAACCCGACTGAATTGGCGTCAGTCGGAATTTCTACCACTAAGCCGTCGGCGCACGGCAGGGATGAAGGTGAATTTTTAGTGTGTTTATTTTTAGATTTAGATAAACACGCAGTGACTGACAGCGACTCAATTCTGCCGAAGAGTCGTGCAATATTAGCTTAAATAGTCACTGTTTACAAATGCACCCCTCACACCCACAGAGCTCAATCGAAATTAATTTTTCAGGAGCCAATATTTTAGTCATCCACAGACAGACTGTTTCGCTGTTTCACAGCTCATCAGTGTGGCTAGACGTCTGCTTGCCTCTAGCTAGGATCGAAACCCGACTGAATTGGCGTCAGTCGGAACTTCTATCACTAAGTCGTCGGCGAAGTTAACTGTGAGGAAATAAATCAAAGGGAATCTACCAGGAAGATGGATCAGGCAGTTCATACAACCCTAGATGAATTTAAGCATAGAATCACTGAGGTTCTGGGGAATGTTACGCAAGACATGCTACAGCGTGTTTGGCTGAAGCTCGAGTACTGACAAGTACTGACGTGTCACAGGAGGTGTGCATGTCGAATATTTATAAATCTTTGGGAAATGGGTTATAAAAATCTACATCTCTTTGAATATATTGTTGGAATTCTGATAAATAAATCTTTTATTGTTCAACATGAAGTCTATTTAATTTCGTTTGCCTGCAGCATGTAGTTACTGAGATATTCATATTTTAAATGAAGTTAAACATTTTCGACCAGAATGATTTATACATACATACATATATATATATATATATATATATATATATATATATATATATATATATATATATATATATATATATATATATATATAACGTAAATCATTCAAACGAAAAACAAATACTGAAGCTAGTTATATAACTAGCTTCAGTATTTGTTTTTCGTTTGAATGATTTACGTTATATATATATATATATATATATATATATATATATATATATATATATATATATATATATATATACAAAGTATAGATCAATAGTGAGACGGAAAGTATTAAGATAGATATATTGAGGATCAATTAAATAGATAAATAAATACATACTTAGGAACAGACTGTTATATATATATATATATATATATATATATATATATATATATATATATATATATATGGGGAGAGAGAGAGAGAGAGGGAGAGAGACTGTTATATATTTTATATATATATATAAATAACAGTCTGTTCCTATCTATGTATTTATCTATTTATGTAGCTGTATATATTTAAATACATAAATAGGAATGGACTGTTTATATATATATATATATATATATATATATATATATATATATATATATATATGTATATATATATATATATATATATATATATATATATATATATATTCTTACTTTCCTTATTCATGATTCTATTTAAAAATAAAATAATCAATATACCTAATCGAGTAATCCGTACGAATCTTTAATGCCATGAAGGAATTCATATTGATTTCTCACAGGCAAGTATTGTTTTCTTTTACTATTTACACATCCGTGTGATATTTCTGACTTAGAATTTCTTTGTCAGATTTTTTTAAAATGCATTAAGATTTTCATTTATCAAAGGCGTAATTAGTTTCTTTATTACTATATATTCAAGATGTGTCTTACATATATATACGACGTGCCTTCTAGACTTCTTCAAGAGAAATATTTATTCATTTCAAAGAAATATTAAACTGAAAGTAGGATTCTCTGTCTTCAATGCCTTTGCTATAAAGCTCCAGCCACTACGTTAATGTCTCATGGAAGTCATCGAAAGTGAAGTTGTTCACGATGTTTGTCACAGCCTCCTTCACTTTCTCAGTGTCTTCAAAGCGTCTGCGTCTGTTTTGTTTGAGGGACGACCAAAAGTCACAGGCAACAAGATCTGGACTGTAGGAAAGGTAGTGGCTACCAACCATCACCCTCTGTTACCAAAGCTTCTTTGTCGTCCAACCACAGAGCACCCCAGAAAAAAAACAAATTTGGACACGTTTTGCGCATGTTCAGATCTTCGTGAATACTTTTGTGTACACTTGCAACTCCAACTCCAAACTGGGTGCTTATTGTCTTTAGAGACACATGACAATCTGCATCCAGAAAATTGAGAATTTTCTCAATCAGCTCCGATCTTCTGACATCCCCGTCCACATTGCCTCCTTTCCACATCGCGTTCCGTTTCTCATATCCGTTCCACCATGCTTGAACCTCTTGTGCCAGCCGAAATCAGATACTCGGCTTAGAAAATGTTAATCCGTAAGCAGCCTGGAACATTTCATATCTTTCTAGGGTATCTGGGCACAGATTAAGACAAAGTTATTGCAATTCTGCAAACATGTCCACTGTGACAATCACTGTTTAGTAGGGTTGGTTCAAAAGGCTTTTTCAACAGCCCCACTTCAAACTGGCATAATATAAGTTGACAAGTCAATTTATTACATGTATAGTAATTCTATACTAAAATAAAATAATTTAGGAAAGCTATAAATACTTCTCCATAAAATGATTCAAAACTGCATGAATGCACACACACACACACACACACACACACACACACACACACACCACACACACACACACACACACACACACACACACACACACATATATATATATATATATATATATATATATATACAGGGTGCGACTGTATAATTGTCCATGCCAGAAAATGTTTAATATCTAAAAAAGCAAATTAATTTTTACAGGGTTTTAGATAAAACCTTTACCCATCTTGACACCATTTGTTGTAAGAATCACTGAAAAGCCCTTTGAGTTATTCAACTAGAAAGAGAACAGGTTAAAATCGTTCTGTGTTTTCAAATGGGCAATGGTGAGAGAAAAAAGATCATTCGGGCCTTCATTAATGGTACCAACATTCATACCCTGATTTTCATCTTCAAACTTCATTTAAGAACCTTCAAGAGAATGGTGAATAATTAAAAAAGGGTGAACAGTAAAGAAGAAAATTGATTCAGGAGGTCACAACAGCAAAGAAGGGATCATCATGTCAAGCTGAGTTCCTTCATGAGCTTCCGATCCTTAGCTATGATTAATTAATGATGAACATGTCATTTCCGTTTATGATTAATTCCATCACGATTCTTCTGTTGAGCTTGGAGAGTAATTGAGCATTCTTACTGCTCAAAGGTGAGTCCAGTCGTGTTATAAAAGACTCGGGGAATTCCGTAAGATAATCATTCCTAAGAAACAACGGTTCAAAGCTGAATCGAACAAATTGACAATTTTGATTTTACACGATTTGTACAATTTTGCTGTTACACCCGGTATGCACGCGCACAGTCACACACACACACACACACACACAAAAAAAAACAAACAAAACACACACACACATATATATATATATAATATAAAAGGCTCAAACATAATTATTCCAAAGAATATAATATAAAAGGCTGAAATACTAATATTCCATGGTTATAATTTATTACATTGGAATCAGAATCACGACCTACAAATTCAAATTTGAATTTGTAGGTCTGCTGAATTGGATCGTGTTTACGGTTCCAATGTAATAAATTATAACCATGGAATATTAGTGTTTCAGACTTTTATATTATGTTCTTTGGAATATTCTTGCTCTGACCTGGGCATTGAGCTCACTCTATCCTCTTGGAAATATATATATATATATATATATATATATATATATATATATATATATATATATATATATATATATATATATATATATATTACAAAGAGTCAATCATACCTTGAATCAATCAGCAATGTGTATGCGATTATTGGCGAAATCACTTCGCTAGTAGACATAAACACAAGCATTCCACTACTGATAATCCTCCGAATGATGAGATCCTCATATTTAAATAAAATGTATATGGTGTATTTTTTATTCTGCTAGTACTTTCGAATGCTTCACGTCATTCATCATCAATCTTTATTATCCATCAGAATCAAAACTGGGAGACGATTTATATGTGTTTACCCGACCGAAAGATGTTTTTTAAGTATGAACTATTTGTAATGTAAATATATGCTGCCTATTTTATAATGTTCATACATATATATATATATATATATATATATATATATATATATATATATATATATATATATATATATATATATATATATTGCGAGGTTTTGCTAAACGAATACTGTTCGTGCAATAATCTTGATTAAAGCAGACCGAGAATTTAATAATTTTGGTTGGTACTTATTTCATATACTGCATGGTATGATATTTTATCATATTCGATAGAATTTTTGTAATATTAAAAATATGAGCATTGCTAACTTCACTTGATATATTGCTTATTTCGCCTTTATCTAAATCTGTGACGTAAATACTAATTTGATTAACACATTTAGAATGGCAAATGCTTGCTTTGAATAACAGAAACAATTTAATTATAAAAGCCGCTGACAAAAATGTCTTACGAAATATCTGAAAAGACCAGTTCAGAATTACAAATATGATTGTTTAAGTTTGCATATGTGAATTCGTTCTAAACGTTAGCGAAAATGGCTCTTCGCAGTTTTATGTCCATTGTACCTCTTATATCTTATATCTTTCGGTCATCTCTTTCTTAAACCCTGTAAGAAGATGCATCATTGTCTTACACTCTTTTCTGTTTTCTAGACCTACTGAATTAATTTTCTGTCCGTGTGCATGCGATTTTCTCCCAATCTCGCTTCTGGATTGGGCACCTCGAGGCGGTGTAATGGTTAGCCAGCTCGTCTCGCTAGAATAGTTACAACTGACTAGTGGCAAACAACTAGTTTACAACTAACTTGTGCCAAATCTAAGCTACGCTTAGAAAATCAATATCGCTTCTGGATTTTTCTAAAGTCCTTCCTAGATATGTCATGGCTACATAGCAATTCCAACCGTTCTTTGTGGCGTACTTGCTTTTGCAAAACCTATGAAAGTTATACAGACTTTCAAATTTGCCTTGATATTTCTGACATCATTCCGAGCATAAATATCGCATTCCTTGTCCCAGTACCGGATCTCTACGGTTATTGTCCTATTTTCCGGTGGGATTCTACCGACTTGACGTGTGCCGTGTCACAGGCGGTGTACATATTGAAATCGGTCCCATAATAAACTTATGATGTCCAACACCTAAACCTTTCAATTTCATTGAGCTAGATTTAGTAGTTTTGAAGATAATTGCTTTTAAATTGTCAAATTTTTTAGGACACCCCATATATATATATATATATATATATATATATATATATATATATATATATAGGGTATAAGTGTGTGTGTGTGTTTTATATATAATTTATTGTCCCGCCTCGCATATTATTTTCTAATAATATTTATCAAAAATCCAGACGGGTAGAGGGAAATAAATTAATATACTGTTTAATAAGTAAATAACAACAGGGTAACTACTCAAATATGGACATCCATTAAAAATTATATGTACAGTGTGTCCCAAAAAATATGACATCAATTCGCTGGCCAATAATTTTAGCTATTCTTGTGGAAATAATCTCAAATATTCACAGAATGTATAGAAACAGATCAAGACTTTTGCATTTAATGTTTTATTTCATTTTAATGAGAATCTGCCAGAGAAATGGATCGGGTGTGGCGGAGATGAAGACAGTCTTCTGATAAAATGGTTGCTGCGGTCACCTTGCCTGTTCCCGTGTGAATTCTTTTTATGGGGATATGGGAAAGGACTGGTCTATGTCACCGCTCTTCCGGCTAGCATTCATGAACTCAAGCAGAGAATCACCTCCGCACTGGTAATGTTACTGGAGACATGCTACAGCGTGTTTGGCAAGAGCTTAACTACCGACTTGAAGTGTGCCGTGTCACAGTCGGTACACATATTGAACACTTAAGAAATCGGTCCCAGAATAAAGTTATGATGTACAACATCTAAACCTTTCAATTTCATTGAGCTAGACTTAGTAGCTTTCAAGATAATTGCTTTTAAAATGATGTCAATTTTTTTTTGGACACCCTGTATTTTCGGTATAATCGATGGGTGCGTTCGGTTATTTCCTCCTAATTTGTGAAACTGCTACTTGGGGACGCTTTCCGGTACTATAAATACTCAGCGATATCTTTTCTCGTCCTCTTCGTCTCATTTCTCTGCTTTCAACAGATTTGGTGACACTGACGTGAAATTTTTATGACAGTTTTTTATATGGCTTATTGCCCGATCGAGGTCACGTCCGTTTGCATATGTCTTTTTAGGCAGTTCTATGAAAATAAATCTACTTTCACCACCCTTGTATATTTCATTTATTATGTCTCTAATCCTGTCAATGTCGAAATAATCTAAGGTTGCCAGAATTTCTATTACAATTCCGGCTAATCCTGCTGCTGTGTTTCTGGTTAATTTGGCCAGTGCTGATTCCACTTCAGATTTTAATGTTTCCGGTGCTTCGATATTCTGTATATTACTGGTTGTTCTCTTACGTCGTAGAAGAGTTCTCTGATGTATTTGCTTCGCATATGAATTATTTTTTTTTGCTAATAATCAGTGGCCGTTCCTTGCATTTTACGCATACTATTGTCGGACTTTGTCCATTTCATAATGTATGACGTCATTTGTTTACATTTGGATACGCATCGAGCAGATATGAATGTACGCAAGAAAATCATGGAAAATTGTAGTTTAAAAACAGTAAAATCGACCTTGCTAACCGAACGCTCCTCTGTGGCGAAATCGGTAAAAGCACGTCAGGCTATATGACGGTTCCGTATAGGATACAGGTTCGATTCCTGTCGGAGGACGCATAGTTTCTATGAGAATTTCTCGGACATTCAAACCGGTAAATGTTTTTAATACTGTTTATTATAAACAAAACATTTACTTATATATTTGTATCTATAAAACAAAGTATGTATAAACATTGAAATATCTTCAAATAATTGTCGGAATGTGTCCATTTCATTATGTGTAACGTCTTTTTATGTATATCTGTTTCATTTATAATACTCATTTATTCTATTTCTGTACACTTTTAGTTGAGAAACAGATAATCCTCTAATTGCAAAATTACTCAACAAGCTATCGCAACTAAACAGCCAAAGCAAAAAAGAAATTATTTTCTGCTAGATTCCAAGCTATACAGGTATCAGAGGAAATGAATTAGCCGATTCAGCAGCTAAAGCTGCATTAAATATCCCAACTGACGTAAACTTTAAAATCCCCTACACAGATCTTAGAAGACTCATCAATACATACACAAGGAAAAAATGGCAAACTTACTGGAACGGATTTCCCCAAAACAAGCTATACGAAATCATGCCAAAAATTAAAAAACAGGAACATAATACGAAGCTAAACAGAAAAGAAGTTACACTTGCAAGAATAAGAACGGGCCATACATTTTTAACCCACTCATATGTCCTCAAAGGAGAAGATCAACCTTTCTGTATACCATTCACAATTAAACACATTCTAACAGACTGCATTGATTTCACAGAAACAAGAAAAAATCTCTACAAAGAAAATAATATTAAAGATATAATGGAAAAAAACAGCCCCCAAATAATTTTTTCGTATTTCAAGAAAATCGGCCTCTATCAGAAAATTTAAAAGAAAGTTATACGTTTAAAAGGAAAAAGGAACAATATTAAAAAAAAAAAGCCATCGGCATTAAATGACCCTTTGAGGTTGATATGCCGTAAAACAAAACAAAACAAACAAACAAACTCTTCACTTTATCTGCATTTGTCACTAATGTTTTGTGAAGTGTTCTACATTTTGTGCCCTACCCTAACAATTTAGTGTCTCCCTTTCATCAAGTCGGGAATATAATGTCACCCATTCCTTTTTTTTTCTTTGTCTAATCTTCTTTGGAGTGATCTCGATTATTAAATCTTTTAAGATGTGCCACTTCCAGTTTTTATTCTCATTTTGTTCATTGTATCTGTATTTTAATGCTGTCCATATATTTTTCCTTTATATTCGTGTAATTCAGTAATCTATTTTATTGCAATTTGGCCCTCTTCAATTTCCGTAGATTCACTCTAAGTTTACATATGACTGGAAGGCGGTCGGTCCAGCAGTGGGTACTTGGTTATATTTGCAGTATAAACCTGAATTCCGGAATCTCTTATTGTCGATTTCATTCTTTCTTTCTCTTCTTGGGTTTCTTAATGTCCATATACGTTTTGGATATTCTTGAAATTACCTATTACCTAATCCATCGCCATACACCATTGGATCCATTTTCTCCGCGTTCCTTACGAACTCCTCCTCCAAATTTGAGAAAATATCTCCTTGCCTACATTGGTATACTATTCTTCCATAATTATATTAATTTCTTGCGATTTGCATTGAGTCTTGGCGTTGCCTTGCGTACTGTAAGACTTTTCAGTTTCTTCTTCCGTACTTTGTGCTGTCGGTGCATATACAACTATGATGGATATGTTGTAAGGCTTTCCTATCGGTTTAAATCACAGCGATTCTTTCAGATAATGGATAGTACCTCCTAACACATGTCTTGATTTAATATCAGTGTCATCTCTCATTTTTCTCTCCGTCTGCATATATGATCCTGTGTTTGTTACTGACGAAATTTCTATTGTTTGGCCCCATCGTTTCGCATACGTGTAAATTGTACAAATTTAATCTATTCATTTTTACATCAATTAATAATAAAGTAGGACAGAGGTTCTAAGACACATGCTGATTTTTTGACCTGATATACGCGTGTATATGTCGAGAAATATGTACGAAAAATCGATGATAAAATTGCGATTAGGCTAAATATTCGAGATCACTAATTAGGCAATTTTAATCATCTTCGACATCTAAGTATATTAAATCAATACTGCTATTACTACTGCAGTTAGTAGTGATACTGCAAGTGCTATTACTAATTAGGCAAATTTAATCATCTTCGACATCTAAGTATAATGAATAAATACTACTACTACTACTCCTGCTGTTAGTAGTGCTACTACTACTAAGAATAATATTAATAACAATTAGGCAATTTTGATCACCTTCTTCATCTAAGTATAATAAATAAATACTACTACTACTGCTTCAGTTAGTAGTGCTACTACTACTACAAATAATAATTACATCTAAGTATAATAAATAAATACTACTACTGCAGTTAGTAGTGCTACTACTAATACTACTACCAATTAAGCAAATTTAATCATTTTCTACATCTCAGTATAATAAATAAATACTACTACTGCTTCAGTTAATAGTGCTACTACTACTACTAATAAGAATAATTAGGCAAATTTTAATCATCTTTTACATCTGAGTATATAATACTTCTACCACTACTGCTGCAGTTAGTAGTGCAAATCCTCCTCCCCTCCTCTTCCTACTACTACTACTACTACTAATAATAATAATAACAGTGGGAAGCTGACGAAATCACGCAGTATATTTTTTTAAATCCCATAATTCTGTCTTATAAAATCGTGACTAAGATATGCACACGGAGATTTATATTTTCACTGGTAATGTAAACTTTCAACAAGTTATCTATCTATTTGCATCTGGTTATTTATATAAAATAGGTAGCAATTATACAAAAGCAATATTTTAATGCCTCAGCATCTTGCCGAATACAGCTAATTGCGGCGTACAAGTCGACCTGGCGTACAATTCAACCTCATGATTCTTCGCTCAAAATTCTGAGTTAGACATATACCTACCGTATTGGTCGACCCCCAAACATACAATGCGCTACCAGTGACACGTAGCATAGACCTAACAGTAAAGTTATGATAGAGTATACAGTAACCTGTGACAAATCTACGTAAGCTCACGCCACTTACCTGTATATTAAGACACTAACCATAATATATTTCTGAATGCGTTGTATATCAAACAACCTACAACACACACCGGTAGGTACCATATATATTGTATCGGTATATAACTTAACGAACATTTAAAATACGTGATGTCTACTGATAAACATATTAAAGTCGAAATCAGTTCCTATAAAATATTATTACTGTACACATCATGCCAGGTAAATTTCTGAATAGTACTGCTACGTATCGTATGTTATTGTAAAACACAGTATCACTCATCCACCATTTACATCAGTGATATAAACAAACAGACGATGTGTGTTGTAGAGTTTATAGAATACTGAATTTTTGCTACTATTTTATTATTTTATATTTTCTCTATATTATTTTATATATATAATTTCTGTGTTAATATGTCAAATATTTTTACCAAACACAAGTTCTCCTGGTATATATTTGTGGCAGCCTGCTGGAGGTACGGTATGTTGTGTATAGTAATTGTTATGTGTACTTTCTCACTTATTTACAACACAGTGGTAAAGGTTTATATTTTATAACCACCATATTGGTTGACCCCTGGTTTTGGAAAGATTTTTGCCTTGAAAACTCGTACGCCGCAATTTACAGTAAGTTTTTATGACAGTCTATTTCCGTTATATAGAGCGATACCCGTGGAGATTCCCTGGTTTTATCTACCTATTATGGCAGTCACTAATAATTTCCGTCCGGCATATTTCCCACTCCTATATCAATTCACTGAAGCAGGCGTTTAATGCACGCATGCGCCCAGATATCTAATGTGATAGCATTACATTAAAACACCGTTCTATTTACAATTTAGAAGCATTTCAGCGCGTAGAGACTTTATTTATATTTTCATTACTCACAGTATTAAAGTGGGCCCTTCCCAAATTAATTTTAATTCATTAAAATTTACAAACGATTTAAGTTAGATAGGTGCTCTAATATCAGAATTGTTCCAAAAGATGAACATACTTTTATAGTGATAATAATAATTACACAGGCATCATCTTAGCTATGAAAAACGATTACGGACATATCACGTTGAAACAGCGGTTCTCGTACGAGCACCAAATATAACCAACATTGAGCTTGGTCAATAATTAGATTGCTGACCGCTTGGGAGTACCACATGCTGGAAGCATGGAAATGCAATTGGTTTTATGAATAACGGCCTGGAATTATAAAGACTAGTTTCAATTGCAGTCGTGCTCTTTCTATTCACTTACGCGCGAATACTCTTTGGAAAGGTATGAATTCACCTCTTCTCCCCTCAGCTATGGGTTAATTAGTAAGACTTGTATCTCTAAATCGTTATTATCTCCGAAAAGGTTCTTGTAATCTAAAATATTTTCTGGCATTAAATAACTTGCAAAACGTGCTATCAAAATATTAAAACTACATAGAGACATTCTCTACTTTCGGGAATTTACAAAAATTTACCATTTGTAAAATAATGGTTAGCAGCCTCGTTCTATACACTGGTCTACAGCTCCTACTCAGGTTAGCTAAAACACGAGTATATAAGGTTAGTAAAAATTTTATCTAAAGTTTTAGGCAAATTCTAATATTAAAATCATCCAAATACATATTTTATGTCTGGTGGGAAAATAAATGACAAGATGGAAAATATCTTTTCTTTCATTTTATGTGCCATGTTTTTTCAGGACATAGGCGATCATGGCTCTCCACCTCCCTCTATCCCTTTCAGCTCTCAACAATGTCCTTCCCTCTGCTTCCTCCCCAAGCCCACGTTCTGTCATCTACTTGCTTAAGTCCACCAGGTATATCACACATTGTTTTCCCTTGTCTCTATTTCCCTCTATTCGACCCGTGAGTAGCAGATTCTCCAGGTACTCATTCCTCATTATATGACCCAGAAACTTCAGCTTCCTCTTCCTGATGTTAAATATAAAACCTCTCCTTGTTTGAAACCTCTCTAATACTTCATCGTTGCTCACACGCTCGGTCCATGATATCCTTAGCATCCTTCTGTAGAACCATATCTCTGTCGTCTCGAGTCTCTTCTTCATCTTTGAGGAAATCGTCCAACATTCGCTGCCCTAAAGAAGGACAGATGTCACGTAACAGCTCAGTATTCTTTTCTTTGTTACCAAAGAAAACCTCCTGTCTCGCAATACTCTGCCCAGCTTTTGGAATGCGTCCTTGGCCATCCCAATACGTCTACGGATCTCAGTGTCGCACTTACCGTAAAGAAGGACATATATCACGTAACAGCTCAGTATTCTTTTCTTTGTTACCAAAGAAATCCTCCTGTCTCGCAATACTCTGCCCAGCTTTTGGAATGCGTCCTTGGCCATCCCAATACATCTACGGACCTCAGTGTCGCACTTACCGTAAAGAAGGACAGATGTCACGTAACAGCTCAGTATTCTTTTCTTTGTTACCAAAGAAATCCTCCTGTCTCGCAATACTCTGCCCAGCTTTTGGAATGCGTCCTTGGCCATCCCAATACGTCTGCGGATCTCAGTGTCGCACTTACCGTAAAGAAGGACAGATATCACGTAACAGCTCAGTATTCTTTTCTTTGTTACCAAAGAAATCCTCCTGTCTCGCAATACTCTGCCCAGCTTTTGGAATGCGTCCTTGGCCATCCCAATATATCTACGGACCTCAGTGTCGCACTTACCGTAAAGAAGGACAGATGTCACGTAACAGCTCAGTATTCTTTTCTTTGTTACCAAAGAAATCCTCCCGTCTCGCAATACTCTGCCCAGCTTTTGGAATGCGTCCTTGGCCATCCCAATACATCTACGGATCTCAGTGTCGCACTTACCGTAAAGAAGGACAGATGTCACGTAACAGCTCAGTATTCTTTTCTTTGTTACCAAAGAAATCCTCCTGTCTCGCAATACTCTGCCCAGCTTTTGGAATGCGTCCTTGGCCATCCCAATACATCTACGGACCTCAGTGTCGCACTTACCGTAAAGAAGGACAGATGTCACGTAACAGCTCAGTATTCTTTTCTTTGTTACCAAAAAAATCCTCCCGTCTCGCAATACTCTGCCCAGCTTTTGGAATGCGTCCTTGCCCATCCCAATACATTTACGGACCTCAGTGTCGCACTTACCGTAAAGAAGGACAGATGTCACGTAACAGCTCAGTATTCTTTTCTTTGTTACCAAAGAAATCCTCCTGTCTCGCAATATTCTGCCCAGCTTTTGGAATGCGTCCTTGGCCATCCCAATACGTCTACGGATCTCAGTGTCGCACTTACCGTAAAGAAGGACAGATATCACGTAACAGCTCAGTATTCTTTTCTTTGTTACCAAAGAAATCCTCCTGTCTCGCAATACTCTGCCCAGCTTTTGGAATGCGTCCTTGGCCATCCCAATACATCTACGGACCTCAGTGTCGCACTTACCGTAAAGAAGGACAGATGTCACGTAACAGCTCAGTATTCTTTTCTTTGTTACCAAAGAAATCCTCCCGTCTCGCAATACTCTGCCCAGCTTTTGGAATGCGTCCTTGGCCATCCCAATACATCTACGGATCTCAGTGTCGCACTTACCGTAAAGAAGGACAGATGTCACGTAACAGCTCAGTATTCTTTTCTTTGTTACCAAAGAAATCCTCCTGTCTCGCAATACTCTGCCCAGCTTTTGGAATGCGTCCTTGGCCATCCCAATACGTCTACGGATCTCAGTGTCGCACTTACCGTAAAGAAGGACAGATGTCACGTAACAGCTCAGTATTCTTTTCTTCGTTACCAAAGAAATCCTCCTGTCTCGCAATACTCTGCCCAGCTTTTGGAATGCGTCCTTGGCCATCCCAATACATCTACGGATCTCAGTGTCGCACTTACCGTAAAGAAGGACAGATGTCACGTAACAGCTCAGTATTCTTTTCTTTGTTACCAAAGAAATCCTCCCGTCTCGCAATACTCTGCCCAGCTTTTGGAATGCGTCCTTGGCCATCCCAATACATCTACGGATCTCAGTGTCGCACTTACCGTAAAGAAGGACAGATGTCACGTAACAGCTCAGTATTCTTTTCTTTGTTACCAAAGAAATCCTCCTGTCTCGCAATACTCTGCCCAGCTTTCGGAATGCTTCCTTGGCCATCCCAATACGTCTACGGATCTCAGTGTTTTACTTACCGTAAAGAAGGACAGATGTCACGTAACAGCTCAGTATTCTTTTCTTTGTTACCAAAGAAATCCTCCTGTCTCGCAATACTCTGCCCAGCTTTTGGAATGCGTCCTTGGCCATCCCAATACATCTACGGATCTCAGTGTCGCACTTACCGTAAAGAAGGACAGATGTCACGTAACAGCTCAGTATTCTTTTCTTTGTTACCAAAGAAATCCTCCTGTCTCGCAATACTCTGCCCAGCTTTTGGAATGCGTCCTTGGCCATCCCAATACATCTACGGATCTCAGTGTCGCACTTACCGTAAAGAAGGACAGATGTCACGTAACAGCTCAGTATTCTTTTCTTTGTTACCAAAGAAATCCTCCTGTCTCGCAATACTCTGCCCAGCTTTTGGAATGCGTCCTTGGCCATCCCAATACATCTACGGATCTCAGTGTCGCACTTACCGTAAAGAAGGACAGATGTCACGTAACAGCTCAGTATTCTTTTCTTTGTTACCAAAGAAATCCTCCTGTCTCGCAATACTCTGCCCAGCTTTTGGAATGCGTCCTTGCCCATCTCAATACATCTACGGATCTCAGTGTCGCACTTACCATAAAGAAGGACAGATGTCACGTAACAGCTCAGTATTCTTTTCTTTGTTACCAAAGAAATCCTCCTGTCTCGCAATACTCTGCCCAGCTTTTGGAATGCGTCCTTGGCCATCCCAATACATCTACGGATCTCAGTGTCGCACTTACCGTAAAGAAGGACAGATGTCACTTAACAGCTCAGTATTCTTTTCTTTGTTACCAAAGAAATCCTCCTGTCTCGCAATACTCTGCCCAGCTTTTGGAATGCGTCCTTGGCCATCCCAATACATCTACGGATCTCAGTGTCGCACTTACCGTAAAGAAGGACAGATGTCACTTAACAGCTCAGTATTCTTTTCTTTGTTACCAAAGAAAGCATCCTGTCTCGCAATACTCTGCCCAGCTTTTGGAATGCGTCCTTGGCCATCCCAATACATCTACGGATCTCAGTGTCGCACTTACCGTAAAGAAGGACAGATGTCACGTAACAGCTCAGTATTCTTTTCTTTGTTACCAAAGAAATCCTCCTGTCTCGCAATACTCTGCCCAGCTTTTGGAATGCGTCCTTGGCCATCCCAATACATCTACGGATCTCAGTGTCGCACTTACCGTAAAGAAGGACAGATGTCACGTAACAGCTCAGTATTCTTTTCTTTGTTACCAAAGAAATCCTCCTGTCTCGCAATACTCTGCCCAGCTTTTGGAATGCGTCCTTGGCCATCCCAATACATCTACGGATCTCAGTGTCGCACTTACCGTAAAGAAGGACGGATGTCACTTAACAGCTCAGTATTCTTTTCTTTGTTACCAAAGAAATCCTCCTGTCTCGCAATACTCTGCCCAGCTTTTGGAATGCGTCCTTGGCCATCCCAATACATCTACGGATCTCAGTGTCGCACTTACCGTAAAGAAGGACAGATGTCACTTAACAGCTCAGTATTCTTTTCTTTGTTACCAAAGAAATCCTCCTGTCTCGCAATACTCTGCCCAGCTTTTGGAATGCGTCCTTGGCCATCCCAATACATCTACGGATCTCAGTGTCGCACTTACCGTAAAGAAGGACAGATGTCACTTAACAGCTCAGTATTCTTTTCTTTGTTACCAAAGAAAGCATCCTGTCTCGCAATACTCTGCCCAGCTTTTGGAATGCGTCCTTGGCCATCCCAATACATCTACGGATCTCAGTGTCGCACTTACCGTAAAGAAGGACAGATGTCACGTAACAGCTCAGTATTCTTTTCTTTGTTACCAAAGAAATCCTCCTGTCTCGCAATACTCTGCCCAGCTTTTGGAATGCGTCCTTGGCCATCCCAATACATCTACGGATCTCAGTGTCGCACTTACCGTAAAGAAGGACAGATGTCACGTAACAGCTCAGTATTCTTTTCTTTGTTACCAAAGAAATCCTCCTGTCTCGCAATACTCTGCCCAGCTTTTGGAATGCGTCCTTGGCCATCCCAATACATCTACGGATCTCAGTGTCGCACTTACCGTAAAGAAGGACGGATGTCACTTAACAGCTCAGTATTCTTTTCTTTGTTACCAAAGAAATCCTCCTGTCTCGCAATACTCTGCCCAGCTTTTGGAATGCGTCCTTGGCCATCCCAATACATCTACGGATCTCAGTGTCGCACTTACCATAAAGAAGGACAGATGTCACGTAACAGCTCAGTATTCTTTTCTTTGTTACCAAAGAAATCCTCCTGTCTCGCAATACTCTGCCCAGCTTTTGGAATGCGTCCTTGCCCATCCCAATACATCTACGGATCTCAGTGTCGCACTTACCGTAAAGAAGGACAGATGTCACGTAACAGCTCAGTATTCTTTTCTTTGTTACCAAAGAAAGCCTCCTGTCTCGCAATACTCTGCCCAGCTTTTGGAATGCGTCCTTGCCCATCCCAATACATCTACGGATCTCAGTGTCGCACTTACCGTAAAGAAGGACAGATGTCACGTAACAGCTCAGTATTCTTTTCTTTGTTACCAAAGAAATCCTCCTGTCTCGCAATACTCTGCCCAGCTTTTGGAATGCGTCCTTGGCCATCCCAATACATCTACGGATCTCAGTGTCGCACTTACCGTAAAGAAGGACAGATGTCACGTAACAGCTCAGTATTCTTTTCTTTGTTACCAAAGAAAGCCTCCTGTCTCGCAATACTCTGCCCAGCTTTTGGAATGCGTCCTTGCCCATCCCAATACATCTACGGATCTCAGTGTCGCACTTACCGTAAAGAAGGACAGATGTCACGTAACAGCTCAGTATTCTTTTCTTTGTTACCAAAGAAATCCTCCTGTCTCGCAATACTCTGCCCAGCTTTTGGAATGCGTCCTTGCCCATCCCAATACATCTACGGATCTCAGTGTCGCACTTACCGTAAAGAAGGACAGATGTCACGTAACAGCTCAGTATTCTTTTCTTTGTTACCAAAGAAATCCTCCTGTCTCGCAATACTCTGCCCAGCTTTTGGAATGCGTCCTTGGCCATCCCAATACGTCTACGGATCTCAGTGTCGCACTTACGGTAAAGAAGGACAGATGTCACGTAACAGCTCAGTATTCTTTTCTTTGTTACCAAAGAAATCCTCCTGTCTCGCAATACTCTGCCCAGCTTTTGGAATGCGTCCTTGGCCATCCCAATACATCTACGGATCTCAGTGTCGCACTTACCGTAAAGAATGACAGATGTCACGTAACAGCTCAGTATTCTTTTCTTTGTTACCAAAGAAATCCTCCTGTCTCGCAATACTCTGCCCAGCTTTTGGAATGTGTCCTTGGCCATCCCAATACATCTACGGATCTCAGTGTCGCACTTACCGTAAAGAAGGACAGATGTCACGTAACAGCTCAGTATTCTTTTCTTTGTTACCAAAGAAATCCTCCTGTCTCGCAATACTCTGCCCAGCTTTTGGAATGCGTCCTTGGCCATCCCAATACGTCTGCGGATCTCAGTGTCGCACTTACCGTAAAGAAGGACAGATGTCACGTAACAGCTCAGTATTCTTTTCTTTGTTACCAAAGAAATCCTCCTGTCTCGCAATACTCTGCCCAGCTTTTGGAATGCGTCCTTGGCCATCCCAATACGTCTACGGATCTCAGTGTCGCACTTACGGTAAAGAAGGACAGATGTCACGTAACAGCTCAGTATTCTTTTCTTTGTTACCAAAGAAATCCTCCTGTCTCGCAATACTCTGCCCAGCTTTTGGAATGTGTCCTTGGCCATCCCAATACATCTACGGATCTCAGTGTCGCACTTACCGTAAAGAATGACAGATGTCACGTAACAGCTCAGTATTCTTTTCTTTGTTACCAAAGAAAGCCTCCTGTCTCGCAATACTCTGCCCAGCTTTTGGAATGCGTTCTTGGCCATCCCAATACATCTACGGATCTCAGTGTCGCACTTACCGTAAAGAAGGACAGATGTCACGTAACAGCTCAGTATTCTTTTCTTTGTTACCAAAGAAATCCTCCTGTCTCGCAATACTCTGCCCAGCTTTTGGAATGCGTCCTTGGCCATCCCAATACGTCTGCGGATCTCAGTGTCG
>OZ038503.1:37873510-37878510 GCA_964036315.1 Acanthosepion esculentum | reverse complement strand
GATAACTTAGACAGTCATTTATGTCAGTTGTTCTCCGACGACAGTCTGAACGGTAAAACTCTCTCCCTACGGGCGGGGAGGAACCCGAACGAGGCTACGCCGAAGGTATATATTTTTGGCCGGGCCCACGGGCTCGGGGATCCCACGTTAAACCGGCCTTGTGCCACATGATAACCTCGTGGAGGGGTGACTAAATATTAGTCTTTTATGCGTCATGCCCGCTTAATTGATCATGTATCTTTTGATAATGACTGACGAAGCAAATTTTTTTCCCTCAGTAGGTAGAACACGGTCTGTCCTGCTATTTAGCCATAGCTGGGAGGAGAAGAAGAGGATTCATACCTTTCCTAATTGTATTAGCACGTACTAAATATAATGGATCCAGCTGGAATCCTAACTCGGCTCTCCGATTCCTCAATCCAAGCCGCTATCCACTAGTCCACCGTGTCTCCCATTGTAAAATTAGCATGGCCCTAAAATCAATACGAACTCTGCATAAATCTGTCTTTGTTCGATTTTACACATTTGGGGGACACGTTCTAACCGAATCAAAGGTTGTTTCGTTAAAACAATCTTTATTTGACCCCCTTCTGTATAGTCTTTCTTCGTAGCCCACTGTTCGTTATCATGGTTACAAAAGTACACCTACATTAAATTAATATAGGGATCGAAATAATATTCTTATAAATCCTAAAATATCCGAGAGATATGTATATGTGTTCGAATTTACACACTCAGGAGACAGCATCTGACCGATACGAAGGTTATTTTGTTAAAAAGAAATCTGTAATTGACCTTCATGCAGAAGTTAGTTATGAGTATGCCAAAGCAAATTTTTGAAGAAAAATGGAGGATATACTAAATATTAAATTGTCGTTGACATATTTGTTCTGTATTTTTTTTAAAATTATTTACATGGTCTTATCTTTATGACCAAACGAAAAATACATTTTCAATGTTTATTTAAATTGATCAATTAAAAGATTAAAATTTTCATTTGTTTGTTGATAAACTACATTTTTTAATTAAATGTAAATGTTTCGCAAATATATTTCGATTAAAGTAACAGTATTTTATATTTATATTTTTAACCCTTTTGTATCTGGTCTTAAGATTTTGACCAGGTGTGTGTGTGTGTGTGTGTCTATCTATCTATCTATCTATCTTTCTATCTATTTATGGAAAACAACGTTCAGCTTTTGAGCCATCCACTGTGCTCTCCGGATCGAAACCCAATCGAGAATGTTTGTGGGTGGATGGCAAAGGATGTTTATAAACATAGATCGCAATTTGAAACTGTGGACGCTCTTCGTGCTGCAGTTTATGCATCCTGGGTGAGCATCCCAAGCACCCTCATGCAGAAGTTAATAATAAGTATGCCAAAGGGAATTTTCGAAGTAATTCGCAAAAATGGAAGATATACTGAATATTAAATTGTCGTTGTGACTTATTTATTCTGTATTTTCTATTTTTAATTACATCGTCGTATCTTTAAGACCAACCAAAAAAATACTTTTTCAATGTTTAAATTCATCAATTAAGAGCTTAAAATTTTCACTTGTCTTTTGATAAACTACATTTTCTAATTAAATATAGATGTTTCACAGATATATTTTGAATAAAGTAACAGTATTTTATATGTTTTTTTAAACCCTTTGTATCTGGTCTTCAGATTTTTGACCAGGAGTGTATATAGGGTGTGATGTTTAAATTGCGGCCTTTTTATATTTTTCATTTTGCACATGTTTTTAAACTCAGAAATATAGCCAAACCATAGTGATACCGACTAACACACGGCTTACATACAACCAAGAACATGCTTAATATTCCTACTATATTTTATGAGTAATACTCCTTCAGGACGTTGGCGATTATTGCTCTCCACAATTTCCTTTTCTTTGTAGCTATTACGAAATATTGTCACTTTGCTATCTCTCCTAGACCCTATTCTGCCATCCATTTACACAAGTTCGTTAGGTAGGTTATGCGATGTTTGACTCTGTCATGCTTGTCGTCAATATCTCCTGTGAGTGACACATTTTCCAAGCCCTCTGTCCTTGCCATAAATATTTCAACTATCACTGTCTCATGTTAATATGCATGTTTTTCGTTTTTATTATTCTTTAAAACTTCATTTCTCACATGTATAGTATTCTCAGTATCCATCTGTAGAACCAGTAACAGTCTTTTTTTTTCATCTGTGAGGAGATTGTACAGCATTCAATGCCATTTGCAGTAAGAGTCCAGTGCTTATTTTATTCACTTGTCTTCCTCAGTTGCTCCTTTTCTTTCTGACCTCTGCTATTCCCTATAATTATTCAGGCACATAATACTAATATCAGACACGGAAGAGAAATTACAAAATATACAGAAGGTTGCGACGGAGAGTGAAAAGAAAGGAGTAAGCGTAAACTACAAGAAGACAGAATGCATGGTCATCAGTAAGAGGAAGACACCGAAATGAGACTTGCAGTTTGGTAACACTAGAATCAAGCAGACGTAGAAGTTTAAATATCTGGGTAGCGTCTTGACAGAGGACGGTAAGTGCGACACTGAGATCCGTAGTAGACGTATTGGGGTGGTCAAGGAAACATTCCAAAAGCTGAGTAGAATATTACGAGAGAGAAGGATTTCTTTGGTAACAAAGAAAAGAATACTGAGCTGTTACGAGACATCTGTCCTTCTTTACGGTAAGTGCGACACTGAGATCCGTACATGTATTGGGATGGCCAAGGACGCATTCCAAAAGCTGGGCAGAGTATTGCGAGACAGGAGGATTTCTTTGGTAACAAAGAAAAGAATACTGAGCTGTTACGTGACATCTGTCCTTCTTTACGGTAAGTGCGACACTGAGATCCGTAGATGTATTGGGATGGCCAAGGACGCATTCCAAAAGCTGGGCAGAGTATTGCGAGACAGGAGGCTTTCTTTGGTAACAAAGAAAAGAATACTGAGCTGTTACGTGACATCTGTCCTTCTTTACGGTAAGTGCGACACTGAGATCCGTAGATGTATTGGGATGGCCAAGGACGCATTCCAAAAGCTGGGCAGAGTATTGCGAGACAGGAGGCTTTCTTTGGTAACAAAGAAAAGAATACTGAGCTGTTACGTGACATCTGTCCTTCTTTCCGGCAGCGAATGAAGAAGAGACTCGAGACGACGGAGATGTGGTTCAACAGAAGGATGCTAAGGATATCAAGCATGTGAGCAACGATGAGGTCTTGGAGGGGTTACAAACAAGTAGATGGCTTATGCTTAACATCAGAAAGGGGCAGCTGAAGTTTCTGGGACACATAATGAGGAAGGTGGGCCTGGGGAATCTGATACTCACGGGTCGAATAGAGGGAAAACGAGACAAGGGAAAGCTGTGTGTGACATACCTGACGAACTTGAATACGTGGATGACAGAACGTGGTCTGGCGGTGGAAGCAGAGTGTAAGAGCTTAGAGGGAGGTGGAGAGGCATGCTCGCCCACGTCTTGAAAGGACACGGCACACAAAAAGAAGGAAGAAAGAAGTCTAATAATAATTACACATCCACGCAGACAACATGAGCGCGGTAGGAATGCTACCAGAGATTACGTCGAAAAAATCATTTTCTATTTGATAAACACTTTCAGAATAGTACCAAATTTGAATATACTAAAAGCGGAACAACTATAAAGGTAGTTGAGAGAGGGAGAGATAGAGAGAGAGAGAGAGAGAAAGAGAAAGACAGAGGTTGTCTGTGTAACGTACTTAAAATGCAGCCGGTTGATTAAATTCGTAGTTCAGTTTTAGTTCTTGTAATAGTAAAAAATAATTAAAAATAAACTTGCGAATAAAATTTTAAACAGGAAAAAGTGATAAAAAAATGAAAGGAAATAGATCATAAAATGTGTATTTAATGATTGCTAGGAATATTTAAAACAACTAAATATAGTATTATTCTTCCACTCCTTACACCAGTAAAAATCTTTATCGCTACAATCAAATCAGCTCTCGTTTCTGTTTTTTTTTCAAAACATTACTTCTTTTCAGATTAAATTTACATTCTATTCTCCTTTTTCCTCTTTCGTAATGTTCCGTTTTATTTATCGTGTTTTGTTCATTTCTCCGATAACACGTTCCGTCCTGATAAGCCACATCTTGGCATGGAGCAATCTTGGAATGGACAAATCGCAATTTCAAATTGCATTTGAAAATGAAATGAAATTTTTCTTAATCGAATATCGAACGATTAAACAGAAATGCTTTACAAGATAAGAGATATTTTGAGGTATATGAGCACTCAAGGAAATTAGATATAGATAAACATTTAAAAAGGTTACATTACAGGCAGTTGTTTAAAGAAGAAAATGAAAAGAAAATGTTGAGAATAAATATAAATTTTTGCATTTCACGAACGTTTACAAAATCAGGAAATATTGTTAGGATTTATGAGGTATATATATATATATATATATATATATATATATATATATATATATATATATATATATGTTGACCATGTTCACCATAGTCTATGAATATAAAATACAGCGCAGTACGTAATCTGTACAATAAAACAAAGTTAAAGATTAACACTCACGAGTCAGACACTCTACTGAATCTGACTATATCGCCAATACCAACAGCAGCGCTTCCGTAATTCTTCAGTCTTCGATATCAAAGGCTGGCTGTGCATAATCGGGAAAAACATGGCCGCCTTTATACACGTCTTACTGAATATTTTGAGTTTTCTGATTGGTTAATCCTGCTATTGGTGAACTATAAAATAAGTCAGCTCATTTTTGCTGGCTCACTAGTACACCAGGGTACCCCAAAACTGCACCAATATGTATATATATATATATATATATATATATATATATATATATATATATATATATATATATATATATATTAAAAAGAAGAAAGAAACCGCAAACCGTTTTTGGTTGCAATGTGGATTTTTTAAAAAAAATATTATGCTTTATATCTATTAAAATATAAGAATGCTGATAACTCCTTCAGCATTTC
>OZ038503.1:37863510-37871010 GCA_964036315.1 Acanthosepion esculentum | reverse complement strand
TTTAATCAAGCCGTAAGCAATCATCGAGATATGAAGTTATCAAGAAAACACACGCACACGCGTGCACACAAACACGCACACACACGCATATATTGACTAGCAGCATGGCCCGGCGTTGCCCGTGCTTGATTAAAAAATCGTACGTCTCATACAGCAATCGCTATCACTTGACTTAAAATATTTTTGACCTTCCTTGCCTTTAAAAGAGTGCCCTTTGCCGTGCTGATTTTGCTACATGCCTTACTTCTTGCCTATCTCACACTGCAAATTTTCTCTAAGCTCTATACTAAACATTAAATCTGTTACGAAAAAAGAATTAAACAAAATGAACACAAAACGATCAGCTTTAAAAATGGACTCGTAACTAGAAAAACAGAATGAAAAAAGAATGTTAACAACAAATAATTTTTCACACCCAACCCAGTTCTGCGGAATCAGAATCAACGTTGAGTTTAAGCAAGCGAATGAGTTAATTGGAGTAAAGTGCCATGCAGATTTAAATTTTTCCCACTTGTGACGAATGCAGCTATCGATTTTTTTGCATGCTAGCATGGTAGTTAAAATTCGTGTCTGTCAGCTGTTGGCTCTCACGCTGGCCAACAGAATCTTCCTGCCTATTCGTGGCAGCCAGCTATAGGTTCTCACTCTGGTCAGTAGAAAATGGCCGCAAACTACATAAAAACTGCTGTAGAAGCATGAAAAAATCAATTATTTCCACTATCGATGGGAGTTGGGAAATGCAAAGTCGGTCTTGGCCATTCGCTAACTTGGAAATTGCGGCCGTGCATTCGTTACACACACACACACACACACACACACACACACACACACACACACACACACACACACACATCATGCCTTTTATAATAGAGATATGTATAAAAATATATAATTCTAATATTAATTCTAATATTAACATAAACACACACATACGCACACATACACGCACACAAACACATATATACTTTGGGAATATTAACACAAATAAAAATACATACACAGATGCAAGCACACATATACATACACACACGCACACATATGTATATTGGGAATATTGACATGAACACACACACACACACACATATATATATGTGGAATATTAACATAATTAAACATATACATACACAAAAAACACGCACACACACACACATGTATATATATATATACATATATTACACGTCCTGAAGTAACTCTAAACATATCAAACTACTATACTGTAATCAAATGCATTCTAACTATAAGCAGGAGGAAAGCATTCTAAAAACATTCATAAACACTACTATTTCCCCCATTGGTCAATATAAAAAAAAATCATGGTCTATACTAAATTTAATACAACCAGCCAAGTCATCTTCTCCGTCAACTATAGTCTAACAAAAAAACAACATCGTATATAAATTTAAATGTAACTTGGGAGATTGCATCTCTGTTAAAAATATTAATACGTATACTGGCTTTGCAATAACGACAATGACGAGAAGACTTACGTTTCACTTGAATGAGCATAGTTCAATTTCAGACATTTAAATGAAAACTCATGTCCATATTTAAAGTTTAGACAGATATCAGTCGAAAATACATCAGAGCTTCATCAAGATAAGCAAAAACTTAAAATTCCGGAAGTCCTTTATATAAGAGAATTGCTGTCAAAAATAAAGTCAACTCCGAGTATATATAGCAAGTATATCCTTAAATGGTTGTACAAACAAAGTATTATATAAAAATACTAAATTAAAATATTACAATTAAAAAATCTTTTTAAAAAATCACATAATTTACCTCTCTTGCAAAAAAAGTAAAAAAGTATTTTGAATTCATGGTGTTTAAATGAATTAAAACGCCAGAAGACATGCTCGACAACAGGCTGCATAAAATCTAAAGATACAACCCTCATTTTAGAGAAGTAATTACAGCAGCGAATGTAGGACGATTTCCTCGAAGATGAAGAAAAGACTCGAAGCGACGGAGATGTAGTTCTACAGAAGGATGCTAAGGTTATCATGCATGTGAGCAACGATGAGGTCTTAGAGGGGTTACAAACAAGTAGAAGGTTTATACTTAACATCAGAAAGAGGCAGCTGAACTTTCTGGGACACATAATGTTATGGTCCAATATCCTCGTCGCCACGATTATGGTCCATGGTTAGGAGAAAGGAAGAACAAGACGAACACAAGAGTAGAAATAACAAAGATATATTACACAGAATAATAATACAAGATGTTGAACGTGTTAGTATGACTGTCAGTCTGGTTTAGAGTGAACTACTACTGGCTCGACTCGAATCCGTCTGGACTCGTTCTTTCTCGTCTCTCTTGAGAGGCGCAGTCTTTATAGTGTCAGGAAGTGTTCACCGTGTCGTTATAGGTAAGTTCCAATAACACACAAGGAGAAAGGAGAGCTATGAGAATATTCACTGGTCAAATAGAGGGAGAGACATGGGAAAGCAAGTTGTGACATACCTGACGAGCTTGAGCAGGTCGATGACAGAACGTGGTCTTGGAGAGGAAGCAGAGGGAAGGAACTTGCTGAGAGCTGCAAAGGATAGAGGGAGGTGGAGAGCCTTGATCGCCTACGACCTGATAGGACATGGCACATAAAAAGAAAGTAAAAATTCTTCAGCGCTGTCAACTAACAGGAAATATCGGTCAACATTTACTTATTTTTTTAAAAAGAATTTTTCAGTAATTTGAAGTCGTATTTAATTTTATATTTTGGACTATATTTGTTGCTTCATTTGGGTCTGCATAGAAAGAAAAGAGATGTCTCAATTTGAGAAATATTAGTAAAACGCAAAAGATGCCTATAAAAAGAACATTTATACGTGGAGATGTCATTTTCAATTATGAAGACACATCTCAAAATATAATACAGTTGCTTAGTTGTTCAGATCTTTCTCCGTTTGGCTTGTAACTGATATACGCATCTGGGCATGTCTTGCATTTTCTGTTTGTGACTTTGTAGTATACAGTGTGATATATTATAGTCAACATTCGTGTACATTTCGTAACGTCGCCGTATTTTGATGGCTTTTCCCACATGAATATATTTCGAAAATATAATCATTATGTACATATACACACATAGAAATATCTATCTATCTATCTATCTATCTATCTCAGTCTAGTAATATATAGATAGATAAGTAGATAGGAGCAGAAAGACATAGATAGATAGATAGATACGAGCAGACTGAGATAGATAGATAGATAGATAGATAGATAGATAGATAGATAGATAGATAGAAGATAGATAGATAGATAGATAGATAGATACGAGCAGACTGAGATAGATAGATAGATAGATATATAGATACGAGCAGACTGAGATGAATACATAGATAGATAGATAGATACGAGCAGACTGAGATAGATAGATAGATAGATACGAGCAGACTGAGATAGATAGATAGATAGATAGATAGATAGATAGATACAAGCAGACTGAGATGAATAGATAGATAGATAGATAGATAGATACGAGCAGACTGAGATAGATAGATACATAGATAGATAGATAGATACGAACAGACTGAGATAGATAGATAGATAGATAGATAAATACGAGCAGACTGAGATAGATAGATAGATACGAGCAGACTGAGATAGATAGATAGATAGATAGATAGATAGATAGATAGATAGATAGATAGATAGATAGATAGATAGATACGAGCAGACTGACATCATGGGGTGATATGTATAAAAAATTTATTTCAGTCTACACTGATCTATCTATCTATCTATCTATCTATCTATCTATCTATCTATCTATCTATCAGCTACTCTGCCTACCTCTCTAAGATTGCTATCTAGCCCAGTCTGTATGAATGTATCTATCGGTCTATAAAGGAGTTTCGTTCCGAAAGTAATGCCACCCATTTAATTATATTGCCTCTCGATATGTTATATCTGACGTCGGTGGTATACGGTAAGCTTTAATTGTTTAACATTGTTACTCATGGCCGTCTGGCAAAATAGTGTGATATTAAAGTGCCTACGAAAAAAGAAGTGTCTCACTGAATTTACACGAGTGGAAACACTTTTCCCAATGAAATTCATCGATGCTTGTTGCAGTGGTTGGAGTGAAAGAGACAAGCAGCCTGGTGATTTTTTTCAGTCCCCACGAAAGTCTTCTCAATTATGAAATTGTATTAATGTCATGTTTACTTAGAGATGTTTTATAGAGTAGCTGAACACCCTCACAAGATGGACTAGTCCGAGACGATTTAAACATTATTTACTGAGGGAGAATAGTTAACGATTAGATTTTGTTAAAGCTCTCCAAACGACCTGTCTGCCTTCGGGCCGAGAGAAACTCAGACGAGTCTGATTCTGGGGAGGTAGACAGCTGCCCGACCCTGTCTATTAAAGATCTACAGGGAATTTTTACCTGTGCGTACCCACTCTTAAAACCATTCGTTAAAAACTGGCCTTTTGCCACAGCCCGCTTTGTGGGGATGTCTTGGGTAAATACCGAGGAGTTCATCATTAATCGTTACTCTGTCTACGTCTCTGCCTTCGGGCGGGGAGGAATGTCATCTGCGGAGGTAAACAGCTACCCATCCCCATGTATGCAGGGTCTACGGGAAATGTTTGTCCGAGCGTACGCGCTCGAACAACCCCATGTTAAAAACTGACCTAGTGACACATCCCGCCTTGTGGGGAGGTCTCGGGTAAATACCGACGAGTTAAAGATTAACTCTTACAGCGTGTTGACTTCTTTGCATCCGTGGGGAGAGGAACCTAAAGGATGTTCTGCCTAAGGGCAGAGTCTCGTCTGGTAAAGTAGACAGCAACCCGATCCCGAGTATGGGGGGGTCTCGAGTAAATACAGAAAAGTTCACGATTAATCGTTACACTGCTTGTCGACTCTCAACCTTCCGGCAGAGATGAACTCAAACGTGGCTATGCCTACGGGCAAAGTCTCGTCTGGGGAGGTAAACAGACACCTGACCCGGCGTATGCGAGGTCTGCGGGTAGTTTTTGCCCGATCGAACGCTCGGCTTTGTGCCACATCCCGCTCTGTGGGGAGATCTTGGGTAAATACTGAAGATTTAATTATTAACTGTATATTGAATTAGTCTATGATGGCAAACGTGTACATTATTATTCTCATGAATAAACAACTTTTTATTTTCTATATGTGTATCAAATTTTCCTATTTACGACACAACCCGAAGAATACAACAAAACATTCGCATTTCTTTTTTTTCATAATCATTTAAATCCAAATAAGGCGATGATGGCACTGAGACGCAAAGGATGACGGAGAGTGGAAGGGAATGTGAAGACTTTGGTGAAGTGTAAAAACTGGATTCAAGAAGACAGAAAATGGCAAGCATTTAATTCTTTGAAGAATGTAGGCGACAGGAAAGCAAAAAATCGGAACCGTGAGAGTCGGCGGGAAAATAAACTCTTAGAACAAAACTTACTTTTATATCTCGCTAATTCAACCATAACATGAAAATAAATTGCAAACAATTTAATAGGACGCTTAAGTTCCTGAGGTCAAGATAGTAAGGATGAAAAGCTGAGTAGAACAACTGCCATAAAAATATTTATGGAAAGGACAGAGGGAAGCCACATTTACGGCGGTTCGAAAAATGACCTGAAATCGAGATGCCGCGTGAGTACAGATAACATTACAGATTCTTCTTTGGATTTTGTCGAGAATCTCGAGATATATAGCAAGAAAAGCAGACCAGATATAGAAGCAATATTTTATGCACGGACGTATGGTAAATTTATAAACGTTCATGATACATTTTGAGTAGAAAAATTGTCTGTCATGACACAGTCAACCAGTTGTCTAGGCAGCAATCCTAACAAATTGTTTAATATAATCATTCCATATCATTATAAAAATATGAGACCAATACTGCGTAATGAGTACTCTTTTGGAAGTTAGCATCAGCCATGCTCATGAGGGGCAAAATGATTCACCATGATGTTTTAAGAGAACAGTATTGCATTGGAAGCGTTAAAATTTACTAACATTTCTTGTCTTAGTAAACAACATATTCGAGATAGTTTTCGAGTTGAGCTTCCAGGTTTTCGGTGTGGGACCTATCAAATCTAAAACACTTAAATAGCTATAACTTATTAAACAAGAGAAATGAATTGATCGTCACATGTAGGCATAAAAATAAATACGTTGATCCAGATTAATTTCTAATATAGTTTATAACTTTTCCTTTTTTATTTACTCCCGTTTACTTATCTTATGTCTAGCAGATACAAGGTTTTGTTTTTTTTTTAGTTTTAGATCCGTTTATTGTCATACCATTTAAAAGAAAATAATCTCCGTTTATTTTAAATATAATTTAAAACCATTAATCCTCGTTTATTTTAAATATAAAATAATATCATTTATCCCTGATTATTTTAAATATAAAATACAAATTCTGTCTATTTGAAAGACAGTTTTTGAAACTATTAATTCCCGTCTGATATGGACTGCACAAACATGGCGTTAAACAGATATTTTTATTAAAATTTAAAGTATGTAACGGTCACTGGCTACTCAGCACCTGAAGGTTGCGTTGTGCATGAAACTCCGACTTCTGCCACTGTTGAGGAAAAGTGTATATTTATTAATATATACTTAATGGCTCTGTTACATTACATCGAACAATATTTTATTAACCCCAGCACTCAATGTGCGATATTTTATATTTGCACACACACACACACACACACACACACACACACACACACACACACACACACACACACACACTATATATATATATATATATATATATATATATATATATATATATATATATGTAACCTAAATCATTCAAACGAAAAACAAATACTGAAGCTAGTTATATGGCGAGAATCACTCTCACAAACAATATTTAATAATAAATTACAACCAACTTCGAATCTGTTAATGAATGGTGTGATTCTTGTTCATAAATTCCGGGTTTATCTGGTCTTATTTTTTTGTACGAGCCGGCTTTCAGTCGTTTCGAACGACCATCCTCAGGTAGACATATTTGTGTGTTTTCGTTAAATTCCGAATAGTAATGCGACATCGAAAGATATTGCGGTCCGAAAGAATGCTTTTTTAGTAATGAGATATTGTTAAATGTAAGAATAATTTTGGAGCGCTGCAGACACAACGCTGAGGTTGAATTTTTTTAAATTTGAAAAATGTGCGTTCTTGTACTGGAGAAAAGTGGCATGAACTAAATTGTTCAATAATAATAGTATTGTCACAATTATTATCAGGAATTATTATTATCAGTAAATTGATCGTCTTGGGTGGTGTATTGTGGCGTATGACATGTCCAAGGCAGAACGGCTTGGCTACAGTATTCATTATTAACATACTTACAAAGATGATATTTTATGCCAACCCATCAAATATCCGATGTGCCGTTCGTTTTTTTTTATGGTATTCGTTTGTCACGTGTTCGATATTAACTGTCCATTTTTGAAGCGATCACATCATCTATCAACTCCTGATAAAGTATTTTCCCCCAACTCAAC
>OZ038503.1:37851010-37858510 GCA_964036315.1 Acanthosepion esculentum | reverse complement strand
TATGAAGAGAATAAGAGATAGATAGATAGATAGATAGATATGAATAGAATGAGATAGATAGATAGATAGATAGATAGATAGATAGATAGATAGATAGATGTGAACAGAATGAGATAGCTAGCTAGCTAGCTAGATAGATAGATATATAGATAAATATAAACAGAATGAGATAGATAGATAGATAGATAGATATGAACAGAGTGGGATAGCTCGTAGATAGATACATATGAATAGTATAGATAGATAGATAGATAGATAGATAGATATGAACAGAATGAGATAGACAGATAGATAGATAGATCGATAGATAGATCGATAGATAGGAATAGACTGTGATAGATAAATAGAAACAGATTGAGATAAATAGATAGGAATATACTGTGATAGATAAATAGAAACAAATTGAGATAGATAGATAGATAGATAGATAGATAGATAGATAGATATGAAGAGAGGGATAGCTCATACATAGATACATATGAATAGGATAGAGATTAACAGATGAGATAGATAGATAGATAGATAGATAGATAGATAGATAGATAGATAGATAGATAGATAGATAGATACATAGATGGATGGATGGATGCACTGTTTGTCCTTGATATTTTTGCGATGACTGATTTGCTTGATGAAACTTTGTCCCCTCACCTTCATTTTGTTTCGGATACTATTATATGTTTACGAGCTTGGCAAAAACTAATCTTTCTCCCTCAGCGAGTTTTTACTATAATGTTCGGTTCTCTTTGATCTTCCTTATATTATTTCTCAGCTCTGTTCCTGACCCTTGGAAAAAACTGTCTAAACGTTTTCTATGCTTTTCGTGCTTTTTAAGTGTCAATTATTCATTTTTCCCAAGTCTCAAAGATTTCTTTTTCTTTTTGACATGAATGATAATTTCACAAATGACAACATAAACATTGATTTAAATACCTTTTGTCCATTGGAAGACAAATCCCAGTCCGGTGTTCGTTGAATTAGAGCAGTCATATGCTATGTACATAGGTACATAAGAGTAACTTCTGCTGCGACTAAACAAAAAGAACAGTTGTTAAGGTGGCTGGAGGTAATGATATTTTAGTAACCCTCATTTCTATTTTCAAACAATTTCTTAAATTTCATTGGTTGTTAAATAAAAATAAGCTTCGAGAAATTTCCATAACAAAACAGTCAGAATTTGTGCAAAAATAGGCTCAACTGACATTAACAAAATCTTTCTCAAATTCATCCCTAATTTAAATGTTTCAAGAAATCCTATTGGCTAAAAAATAAAAAAATACAACATTCGCCCACGCATTTCTCAGAAAAATTTGCAACAATCTACTAAGCCACTGGAGCCGATTTTGTTGTTAAAAAACTATAAATAGAAACAGCAAACGAATTCTCGTCGCATTTTGAGACTCACACACGCAAAGATACACACGGGAATTATGTGTCAAAATTGCCGCCAAAGAAACAAACTTTCTTTATGAGAGATTGGAAAATTCATACAACAAACGTTTTCACTTAATATCTTTCATAGAAAAATCTTTTGTCTAAGTTAAATTCAACGTTTCAATCAAAGGCAGACAACTTTTTAGATATTGAATATTTCTGAAACAGCAAAGAACTTTTTTTCTATACCTTTGCACACATCATTACAAACAAAGAAATTGTAAATTTTGTATATAAAATTTAATCTTGTTTCAGACATTTTTGTCGTGATTAAATATCGTTACCATTTGGGTATTTCTTATAATCTTTGTGGATATTGCATATTTTATTTGCGGTACAATCATAAATATTCACGCATCATTCTTAGATCCACTACAATATTGACCTTCGTAGGTTTTAGATTCTTACAAATAATACTTGCATTGTTTTCAATTAAAAGGAAATCTATTCTTTCTAAGGAAGACTTTTGATTTTAGTAATTCTTGTACTGTTAAAAAAGCATCTGCATAACATTTAAAAAATAATTGAATTTTCTTAGGTGTGCCTAAAAATGTTATTCTTTACTGTGTCTGTGTCAGGTTATTGATTTATTGATGTCATTTCGTCCTGTTTGTATAAAAGTCAAAAGCAGCGATGCGCGTCAAACCAGAATCAAAGTGATTTCAGTAGCAAGTACGGGTGTCGAAAGGAGTTAAGTCTCAAATACTTTGCATTTGTTTTGTTATGAGCATTAAGCTTATAAGAAAGGCAAGGCTCAGATTGGGCCAAAAATTAAACATGTCCGAGGGTGGGGTGAAAACATTATACGATGACTAGGAAGACCTAATGCTGAACCAGTGAAATCTTGCATGTATTAGTTTCGGCTCTTCTTATTAATAACTGCATTGTCCCTTTCCAGGTAAACTGGCATCTGACAGTTTCAAGACGACATCAGTAGTATGGTGGTGGCCAGGATAGTTCATATGCTTGTTACAATTTTTGTGTACCATTATGTAACTAGTGAGCAAACCCAAATGACTTGACTCACTTTATAGTTCCTGAAAAGAAGATTAACCAATCAGAAGGCGTAAAATAGTCAATCCGTCTTGTATAAAGGCGGCCATTTTGGTTACTCTCTCCGAATGTCCAATGCCAACCTGTCAGAAACAAAGGTGACCAGAACAGAAGGTAGAACAACGCTCTGCCACTGAATTAAGATATCCACTGCTAACCTGAACTTCGCTTCCCTACTGTCTTCGAAATATTCACTGCCAACCTCTGGATTCTATACTCAAAGACTACCGTCATCATGAACAACAATGCTGTCTATGAAAAAGGGATGCTAGCGCTGTGAAATCTTGCATGTATCAATTTCAAATCTTATTATTAACTGCATTGTACCTTTCCAGGTAAGCATTTTTAAATCATTTCACGCCAAGCTTTATTAGCAACTAGGACGCAAGCGGTTACCGAGTGTTAGAGAATATGAGAAAAACTACTATTAGGGTGAGAGGACAATAAAAGGACTAGATATTATATTTACATATTTGAAAATCAAAGTTGACTAAGAAGCAAGAAGCTACTCCACTTCACCAAAACCGCTGTTGAACGCAGATATTGCAGAGAAGTCCCCCATCTCATATGAACTAACCCAGTCCATCGGAAAACCTACCTCGGACGTAATGGGACATCAGACGAACCACCTCGACTACTTCCTAACCTCCTGCTTTGATAAATGCTTAGCAAAAGTTTTGCCTCCACTAGGCACGTCAGATCATTCCCTACTCAGTGGCAAGATTGATGCGAAACTTAAGACATCACGTAATGTAGTTCCATAGAACGATTTTTCCTATAAGAAAGGAGACTGATACAGCTTTCTTACATGATGGAAGATCACCTCCCAAATTTCTTCAAGCATGCAACCTCCAAAACTTCTGCCCTTGTGACTGATTGGATCCTTTCGAAAAAAGGAGTTGAAGTCTGTTCTGAATAATTTACTTCTAGTAATGAATCCAATTTTCACTTCGCCAATAAACCTAATTCTTCGGTTTAAACCAAGTACAATATTTCTTCGAGACATATTTGCAATAATTTTTATGTGCTTTTCTGCATTTTTTCTAAACGAGATAACAGTGACGAATCATTGGAAAGACAGCACACAACGAAGTAAATTTGAAAGAAGCTTCTACGTTTTCCAGTATAATTCGAAGCTAGGAACGTTTACATATGCCATTTGTTCTTTTAGTAATATCTGGAAAGAGGCAATTGCTACATGAAATATTTTCTGTTAGAGTGACGTCAATAGACTGGGTCACGTCTCTGGATTAAATAATTAGTAAATTTCACGCATTATTTAATTTAATTAACTTATACTAACCTATGATGTTAAAACTATTTAACGAACGCATAGCATACAATTTAAGCATGGCGTGAAATTTAAGCATGGCGTAAAATGTTTTAGAAGAAAAAATCAGCGATTTTTAAAAAGAAATCTGGATAAAGAAACTCAATTAGTTTAGTGTTTTTCTAGATATTAAACATTTTGTAGGATTGGCAAGTATCCCGTGCTGTTATACGTTTTGGACAATTTTGCTGTTACACCCGGTATAATATACAATTACTGTGTTTTGTATTAGACAAAAGTAATTGAAGCTGAACTTTATCCTTTCATATAAAATCTTGGAATCACATGATTTTCCGTTCTGCACAGTGATCTGTTCCAAAAGATTCCAGTCTACGAATATTCTGGTTTCCAAAATATATTTCACAACGTTCAATGCTTTTAGTGAGTCTGAAACCTGCTACGAATCTTCTGATACGCATCAGTATTGTAGACGTGGTTAGTAAACCAATGGTCTTCCCATCTGTAATAGCTGAATCTATAAATTTCGAGTATCGTCTATTTTTTTCTCTGGCAGAAGAATAAATGAGAAATTTTCTATGTATAGTGTATTCTTCATCTTTATTTAAGTTTAACAATGGATATGGTTTAATTCATTTCTTCGTTAAATTTTAATAGTGGATTTATAATTAACAGATTGAGAAGGTGTCTCAGCATAAGTCTCTTCTTGATATAACTGCTTTGCTGGTTAATTAAGTCTTAAGATCTATCTATATATCTGAGATGAGGTATTATGTACACTATTTATATTATTCGAACTATTATCCTCAACTTTGTCGCCATATTTATTACAACGTTTCGGCCGTTGTACGCTCCGGCGTTCTTCAGGTAGTTGGAATGTCGAACCCTTTATTTCGCTCACTGGGGCAGATTTCTAGTCCCACGTGCCATGTCTAATGGATGTTAGTTATCAGTTATCTCCTGTTAATTCCCCTCTCCAAGTTATCCACTGCCTTAACCGGACATTCTTTGGGTCCTGTCACTGTATCTAACTAACGCCTTTATCCACAATGTCATGTGTTCGTGTTTTTACCCGTGCTCATATTGCAATTTTCGTTGTTATTATCGCTTTTCACTGACACCCCTTATTACTGGTCCCCATACCGCATTCATTTCTATGCTTGGCCGGCTCAGGGGACTTTTGTGGCCTAGCATATGTGCTGATTCCTTAAGTCTACGAATTTTCCAATGATGTTTTTTGTCTATGATTTCAACCTGATCATACAGAGGGCAGTGATATCCCTTTTCTCTCCATATGTGGTCTGCCACGCCTGATTATTTCACTTCCCCTCGTGTTACAGTTTTCTGGTGTTCTTGAAGTCTTACCTTAAAGGGGCGGCCTGTCTCCCCTTTATATTTCTTTGTTAAGTTTGTCCCGATGATCCTTTGTATCTTCTCTGGTAACCCATCCACATAAGATAGGCAATATGAGATCTGGTAAAATCATGAGTAATAACAGGAAAAATTGCAATATGAGCACTGGTAAAATATGATTGCTGAAGACATTAGGTTTATAATACCCAGAAATTCGTACACAGATGTCCTCAAGGACACATGGCACAGTGGATAAAAGCGTTAGTTACATCCAGTGACAGGACCAAAAGAATGTGATTTACATCGGAATAAATCAGTATGACGATAAACTACATCTGGCAGCAAGGCAGATGATGGCGCCACTGGAGGTTTTGAGGAGCGTGGAACCATATCTTAATAGCTGTTTTTCACAGGTCCACCTTGACCCAAGTTTGGAGGGCCTGTTGGTGTCCCAGCAAATAGTTAACCCTGAATCAAATGCAAAATACTATCAAAGTATAAAAATATGTTTTTATAGTAAAAATACCAATCGTACATTTTAATATAAAATATTACAGTAAATATTTATAGTAAAATGACAACAATGCATATTTATAGCATTAAGGACCATCACATTTTATCTGTAGCTAAAGGCATATAGTTACGTTCAAAATATATTTAGTTGAAGCCATAAATTTCTTTTCAAAATATTTAGATTTCGGTATTAAATAAACCATAGAGGTCGATATTCTTCTAAACAGAATCAAGCAAGAAAAAAAAACCAACGAGCAAGAACACTTTCATAACATTAATCCATATAGTATCCGATATTTTCTTAAATCAAAAAGGGTTTTCAAAATATAACTAAAAAAAAAACAAGGATATAAAACACACATATAACCACCACACAGACGTGTATCTGAGCGAAAGGTGAATATCATCTACCATATATTCAATTGTAAAAGCACAATAACACATATCATATATTAATTATTTCAATGCTTCCCAGAAAATTAAATTTCGACATTAAATGACCCGAAAGGAGCTGAGACGCCATTAACAAATCAGTTAGTCGAACTAAAGTGATGTATTCGATGATATTTCATTTCACAAAAAGCACAAACAAAATTTAAAAGAAACTATATTAAATTGTCTAGACAAGATACCAAAACACATAAAAAAAATAAAATGTTGAAAATTTCAGCGTCCTCTATCCTTCGTGCGCATGCGTAGTCACATCAATGTAAACATCACATTATTCCGATGATGTCCTGAAGGACAAAACTCGTTAAAACTAATTTTCTTCCACTTTGTCATTGATTTGCCTAAAATTGTTCTATTATATAAAAATTACATATATTTTTCCTATATATATATACAAACACATACATATAAATGTATGTATGCATATATATATACACTCATGCATATATATACATGTATGCATGTAAATATATATATATTATATATGTATATACATACACACATATATGTATATATATATGTATGTATGTATATATGTATATATGCATATATATTACGCAATTTAATTACAAATTTGATGAATTCTCTGTAACGCGATTCGTCGTCTAGAAAATATTCGAACAAAATAATGTGCCTATTTAAGGAATTAGATATAAATACAGCGTTTCCACATCTTCATATTTTCCCCTAGGAACAAAATTATAACCGACGCTTGCATTTATATCACCTCCCTATATATATATATATATATATATATATATATATATATATATATATATATATATATATATATTTCCTTCAATAAAAGACATTACATTCTTCCGATTGTGTCTTTCTAGAATTTTCACACATTATCATTAAATTGATTAACTCTCTCCACACTATTTACATTCGGACCGTTATCCTCATCTTTGTTATTTTTTATCTCAACGTTTCGGCCTTCTTCAGGTTTATATCGCTCTAGGTAACCTACAGGAAATTTGGAACTGAATCGTATTTAATCTACGGGGGAAGAGTGTTCTCATTCCACTCATGTCTAGGGATATCCTCTAGTTCTTATCTTCATTTAGTACTGTTCATTGATTTCACATTCGTTTCTACTGAGGGCAGCGATCGACACTGGGACTATAATCACAACCACTATATCACGAAATTCACGAAACAAAGCTTTTACCTGCTAGGCCATTGTCCTACTGGGAAATGGTGTCGTGCTAAAAAGCGTAAAGTAAGCTTCTTTCTTCTTTTTATGCGTCGTGACCTTTCAGGACTTAGGGGATCATAGCTCTCCACTTGTGTTTCTGCCAACTTCCCCAGACCTCGCTCCGCCATCCACCTGCTCAAGACCGTCACGTATGTCATACGTTGCTGTTCCCTGTCCTTTTCCCCTCTATTCGTCTCGAGAGTTTCAG
>OZ038503.1:37833510-37848510 GCA_964036315.1 Acanthosepion esculentum | reverse complement strand
CATCGACCTGTTATAGCTTTTTGGAATTAGGATGATCATGGGATTGAAAATCTGCTCTTCACCTGGTCCTTGGACATCCAGCCTTGGGATTTGTATAAGCCTTGGGATTTGTATCAGCCTTGGGATTTGTATAAGCCTTGGGATTTGTATAAGCCTTGGGATTTGTATCAGACTTGGGATTTGTATCAGCCTTGGGATTTGTATAAGCCTTGGGATTTGTATCAGACTTGGGATTTGTATAAGCCTTGGGATTTGTATCAGCCTTGGGATTTGTATTAGCCTTGGGATTTGTATAAGCCTTGGGATTTGTATCAGCCTTGGGATTTGTATAAACCTTGGGATTTGTATCAGCCTTGGGATTTGTATCAGCCTTGAGATTTGTATAAACCTTGGGATTTGTATCAGCCTTGGGATTTGTATCAGCCTTGGGATTTGTGTTAGAAAACAGTTAAAATTTTAAAATGATTGAACAAAATTAGAGAGTTTCAAAGTTACTAATTTATACTGGGTTTATAGTAACACAAATTGCTTTAAAGTCAGTATAAGATTATCTTCAAAACTTTGTAAATTGATAAAATCAATTTTACTTCTTTAAAATACGAAGGAATCAGACGTAAAGTGAGAGGTTTCATGGCGTGAGGTTAAGCGAGTGCAGTGTTATAAAATTAATATGTCATTCCTTGTTCGTGTTCGAAACAGAATGTAGGTCATTTTTAGATCAGCTGCCATCATTACCTTATCGAACCATCCAAACTTACAATTAAGACAGGGCTAAATGTTCATGCCTTCAGCAGAGATATTGAGTTGAGAACTGATGGAACAATCAATGTCCAAAGGAAGAGAAATAGGAGACGTCTGTATTAATGTAAAAAAATGTCTAGTAGAATTGGCGTTCTGTGATTCGATAAGAACGACTGTATTACCATAACCTTGCAACCTGTAAAGAAGACCAGTATATCAAACACTGTTAAATGCCTTCGAGGTCTCCAAAGCAACAGCCCCACCTCCCCATTCTCATCTAAACCTTGACAGAAAATGTCATTAATAACCGTCAACAGGCTGCCAAGCGTTCCTGCATAGATAGCCTTTCTCATCATGTATAGTTATAGTGAAGGTTTGCAGTATTACTGTCTGCTTTCTTCCTTATATATATATATATATATATATATATATATATATATATATATATATATATATATAATTCCATCAATAAAAAATAGTCTAAATAATTCTTTGTGAAGAACGAAATTCTTAAAATAGTATGCAGTAGACGACCGAGTGAGGGCTTGTGTATTGTTGAATTAGAGATTTATTTATAATTTATTTCCTGCTTGAAAGGTCCAACTACAAGAAAATGGCGGACTCTAGTTGTGTCCAACCGAAGATGAAAAGAAAACAAACAAGACCGATATATATATATATATATATATATGTATATATATATATATATATATATATATATATATATATATATATATATATATATATATATATATATATATATATAAACAAATATATGTATTAAACAACACAACTTTACAATGGACATTGACATCAACATTTGTGTGTGTGTGTGTGTGTGAACATTTGTGTTTGTTATTTGTGAATGTTCGTATGTACGTGTATGCGTGTATAATGTTCATAGCGTCTCCCACAAATGGGAAACGCTATCTTTTGCGGGAGCTCACACTGAGGTGTTCACTGAAATGAAGAAATGAAAAAGAGAACGAGGCAAGAAGTCGCCCAGTATTTATAGTATAGGGAGAGAGACCCCTAGTGACAATTAGGGAATTAAGGAGGAGCTAACTCCTACAATGTCTATTCATTTTGTCATTCGGTTACCTCCCAAAATCCGGATTAGAAATAACCTAAATCATTAGCCTGAAACAAAAAAAAATGTAAAAAACAATAGGAGATGATTTTGACATTCAGAATCGCAGGTCCCCAAGCCGTTTAAACACAACAGATATGCAAATGTCTCCTCAGCTGATGATAGATCTTTGAGGAAAATTAGGAACAATGTAGATCCAAAGAAAGAGAACTGGGGGACGACTGTATTAATGTAAATTAATCCAGAAAATTGACCGTTCAAGATACGAAATTCGATAAGAAAGACTGTATTACCAAAATCCTTTCAACTTGTGAAGTACACAAATATATGAAACACTGTCAAATGCCTTCGAGATATCCAAAGCAACAGCCCCAACTCCCGCAATGTTATCTAAACCTTGACAGAAAATTTCATTAATAACCGTCAACAGGCAGTCAAGCGTCCTAAATTATTAGCCTGAAACAAAAAAAACAACAAAAAATACTGTAAAAAACAGATCACCTCTACTTCCGCTAAGAGAACCAGTGACCTATATACAATGACTAAACAAGGAATAACATAATTGTAATGATCACTTATGGCCTGAAATCTTTTCTAGTATTTCTATTATATTATAATATTAATGGCAATATCAGTCGTTTCCTCATGAGGAAACGTTCGGTATTCGTTAATTGACAAATTAGGCCTACTGAACGTTGAAATTTACAAAGTTTTTCTGTTAAAAAAAATTAGGGAAAAATTTTAGGGAAGAATAGAATAGAATAATCAAACGAAGGTTGGTCATTAACGATAATACTTATGACAAGAACAATACATATAAGATTCGCCATCGGCGCGTAGAAGAAGTAGTCAACTGCTAGAAGTGAGCCAAGTGAATTCCACAATGAATCTCCAACTGCAGGATGTCTACCAACCGCCCCATGCGGTCAGATGTGGCTAAAGACAGAATTTAATGTAGGGTATCCAAGCGCGTAGGCTCGACCAAATATTCCCCGCTGACCCCGAATAAAACGGGTCGTGTAACTGTTTCCGGACACGAGATTCTGCCCTTCCGTCTGGGAATCCTTTCTACCCGGAGGCAGAGTATTTAACCAGCACAGCTGGAGACGAATCTCTATCTGCAGGGTATCTACCAACCACCCAACACTGTCAGATGTGGCACAAGGCCGAATTTAATGTGGGGTATCCGAGCCCGTAGCTTGTGAAATTCACGTTCAACGTCTTGCTTTCAATTCAACTCTTACCTTCAAAAGTTTAAATACAATTTCCAAGAACTTAATTATCAATCTCAATTTTCTGTATTCTTAATTTCAGTTATTTTATTGTTCTTTCTCCTTAATAATGTTTTTTCCTCATATTCTCAAACCCTCAGTAACAACCCCCTTGCGACTTAGTGGCTTTATTTCCTTACTTGGAGTGAAATTATTTTTTTCTTTATATTATTACATATATGTCCTTTTCTCTTCATAGTTATAAGTTTCAATGCATCTATCTATCTATCTATCTATCTATCTATCTATCTATCTATCTATCTATCTATCTATCTATCTATCTATCTATGCCAAGAGGTTCATTATCTATCTATCTATCTATGCCAAGAGGTTCATTATCTATCTATCTATCTATGCCAAGAGGTTCATTATCTATCTATCTATCTATCTATCTATCTATCTATCTATGCCAAGAAGTTCTTAATCTATCTATCTATCTATCTATCTATCTATCTATCTATCTATCTATCTATGCCAAGAAGTTCTTAATCTATCTATCTATCTATCTATCTATCTATCTATCTATCTATCTATCTATCTATCTATCTATGCCAAGAGGTTCATTATCTATCTATCTATCTATCTATCTATGCCAAGAGGTTCATTATCTATCTATCTATCTATCTATCTATCTATCTATCTATCTATCTATCTATCTATCTATCTATCTATGCCAAGAGGTTCATTATCTATCTATCTATCTATCTATCTATCTATCTATCTATCTATCTATCTATCTATCTATCTATCTATGCCAAGAGGTTCATTATCTATCTATCTATCTATCTATCTATCTATCTATCTATCTATCTATCTATCTATGCCAAGAGGTTCATTATCTATCTATCTATCTATCTATCTATCTATCTATCTATCTATCTATCTATCTCAAGAAGTTCATATCTATCTAGACTTCGAATACACGCCCATGCGCAATTACAGTCGTATTTTATTTCCGCCCACCACGCAAGTGCTCTCGGGAAAATAGGCAGTTCCCACTTGAAGACCTACAATTTCTCTTGCCAAATAATAAAGATTCAAGAATATCCAAGTAATCGCCGAGACCACCTTTTCCTATTATCATGTGGGGTATAATGAATGAGCAATTTTGGTGCAAGCCATAAAATGACAGAAAAGTTAGTGGAAGGAAATGAAAACAAAATAAATTTAAGATCTCAAGAATTAAACCCAAGCAAAGTAATATATATTATAAAAGAACAATTAAATGCATACATACGTATGCACTCACGCATACACACATACACACAAACACACACACACTTATATATATATATATATATATATATATATATATATATATATATATATATATATATATATATATATATATATATATATAAATATAAAAGTGAACATAGAAGTCAACACTTAGAGGCGACAGTCTGTTTCATGCTAGATGCAATCGTCAGGCTACGAGTGCTGTTATTTTTCTCGGCTATTTATATATACGGGTGAGTGGTGCATAGTGGGTAGTCTATTTTGGCGGTTATATTAACGAAAGTCGTTTATTTGTTTATTTATTTATTTTGTATCAAATTATTTTGCTTGTTTTTATTATTTTTATTTTTATTGTTATTAGTTTAATAAAAACAACGATCAAAATAAAAAAAAAAAAAATATATATATAAGATAAAAAATAAAAATAAATAAAAAATAAATGACTTCCGGTAAAAGAACCGCCAAAATAGACTACCCGCAATAAGCTATATAAACAAATTTTTACTACGTTAATAAAAACAACGATCAAAATAAAAAAATAAATAAATATATAAGATAAAAAATAAAAATAAAAATAAATAAAAAGAAGCAAAATAATTTCATAACAATAAATAAATAGACAAACAAATAAACGACTTCCGGTAAAATAACCGCCAAAGTAGACTACCCACAATGCACCACTCACCCGTATATATAAATAGCCGAGAAAAATAACAGCAGTCGTGGCCTGACGATTGCATCTAGCATGAAACAGTGTTGACTTCTATGTTCACTTTTATATTTACACTCGCTCTATCTCTGATATTGAGCACTTTATCCCATAAATATAGCACACTTTAAGACTATATTTCTTCATATATATATATATATATATATATATATATATATATATATATATATATATATATATATATATATATGTGTGTGTATGCATATTGTATATTCAAAATATATTGTTAAATATATCCGACAACGATTGTCTATTATGTATGATCAGGAGCTGTTCTGAATTTCATATTTTTGCTTTAATTTCGGGAGAAAATAAAGAAAATTTTGTCCATCATTTGCATATTTTTTTATTATTATTTGATCTAAGCTTTCGGCTCACATGATTAATCTTGAGAGTGGTTTTAGAAATTTTTTAAATTTAAGACAAATTTTTGGTATTTTCTTAATTAATTTTCTAAGGCTACAAATTAATAAATCCGCAAACTTGAAACGATCACAATGAAAAGACTTCATCGGACCTTATTTGTCATGTTGTTAGGACTACGCTTCCGCACGACAGAGGGTTGCTGGGAATTTTAGAATTTGTTGTGTTTTTATCAGCCGAATTCATTTAGAGTCTTTCACTTTTTCTCTCCATCAAACTCGGAATGAATTCGGATAAAAAAAAATCTATATATAAAATTCGCAGCATCCTACGTTCTTACGCATGTGTATTCCTACCAACATAAAAAAAATTAGTCCTGTGAATTCCTGAAGAACGAAACACATCACAAGTAAACTTTTTACTCTTTGTCATACAATTTATCCAGTAAAGTCCCTGATAAAATAAATATATATATATCCGTATCCCATATATATATATATATTAGTCAGCTTCATTATATATGTTGTCATAAATATATATATATATATATATATATATATATATATATATATATATATATATATATATATATATATATATATATATATATATATAATAGATGTATCTGAATGTTTATTTATCTGTGTACATGTATTTATGTTTTTGTATGAATACTGTGATGAGCGTGTTGAAATGTAGATAGATATAAATATTTCTTTTTTAGTTTGTACACCTTTCTATCCTCAGATAACATGGACTGCTTCACTAACATAATATATATATATATATATATATATATGTATATATATATATATATATGTATATATATATATATGTATATATATATATATATATATATATATATATATATATATATATATATATATATATATATATATATATATATATATATATATATATATATATATATATATATATATATATATATATATATATATATATATATATATATATATATATATATATATATATATATATATATATATATATATACATTCTGTTTATACGTTATTTTTAGTAATTTGATTTTGCTAACCAGACGCTTCCTCTGTAGGGAAATGGTATAGTACATCTATCCGAATGATTTTTCCGTGTAAGATACAGGTTCGATTCCAGTCCGGAGAAGTACATATTCTACGAAATTTCCGGGACATTTAGGCCGGTAAATTTAATTAATACTGTTTGTTTATAAATAATTTTATTTGTAAAAATAACGTATAAATAGAAAATATATTAAAATAAATGTCAGGCTTATTCCATTTCATAATATTAAAATATTTTTCGGACTTAGACCATTTAATTAATTATCAACACACACACACATATATATATATATATATATATATATATATATATATATATATATATATATATATATATATATATATATATATATATATATATATATATATATATATATTATGCACTGATCTGTTTCCAATCTGTTCTTGAATATTGCTTTTTGCAGGAAACCTGAGTAGTGCTACCGGTGAAAAAGGCTATATTTATTATTGTTGTTACTTATACCTCTTTTATTATCCATTGAGAACTATTTTATTATCCCCAGTACTCAATATGCAACATATATATATATATATATATATATATATACATATATATATATATATATATATATATCTTTATATATATATATATGTATATATATCTTTATATATATATATATATATATATATATATATATATATATATATATATAAGAGTGAACATTAGAAGTCAACACTCACAGGCGATATGCGGTTTCATGCTGGACGCAATCGTCAGGCATATATATATATATATATATATATATATATATATATATATATATATATTTCATTAAAAACGACTGACAAGTTGATTTTATTTAGTTTTTTTATACAATTTCTCATGCGATCTAATAATGTTTTTGTTTTCGGATGATAAATTATATAAAAACCGCCCGAAACATACACGTAAAAAACTATTTCTAATTCTAACAGTTAAAATATAATCCTTGAAAATAGCTAAGTGTATAGCCGAAAGCGCTCGGATAAAAAGCACATTCGGACAGTTTTTATATAATTTATCATCCGAAAAGAAAAAAAATTATTAGATCGCATGATAAATTGTATAAAAAACTAAATAAAAGCACCTTGTCATTCGTTTTTAATGAAATGTGCATGAAAGAAGGGTTGCTGCCTAAATACACACACACACACACACACACACACATATATATATATATATATATATATATATATATATATATATATATATATATATATATATAGTGAGATGTTAAGGGGTTGCCTTGAAATATATGACTAACAATTTCTGCCGTTAGTCCCATGATATTAATAAGGAGATTTTTTTTTAATTTCCTACATCATTTATCAGGTACAGATTTATTGATTTATAAGATGATATGACAGGTAGCGGAAATAAAGTACACAACATAGGTGTTATCAGTAAACATATAAGAAATATGATACGTTTCTAAATCTTGAGGTGGCTAAATTTAGAAAGAATTTTTAAGGATGTTTCCAAAATGAATATTAGTTCGATAAATTGGGTAAAGAAAATCGATATATAAGATCATTTTATTTTAGACCCTCTCCTGCGCCAACAATTTAGAGAACATAAGATTTTACGATTAAATGACTGTTTTTTTTTTGTTTTAGGCGTTAGCAATAGTTTGTGGGTTATTTGAACTATTTTACAAGGGGAATATTATCCTCTGATCATTGTTTTTTGTTATCACAACGTTTCGGTCATTTTGCCCAGGGCCTTCATCAGGCGTATAAGCATCCGAGTAAAATATAAGGAATTTCGAACTGAACTCGTTATTAGCGGCTCCTGTATTGTATTTATTTTTATGCTAGGACTTCTAATAAGGTCTTCATATGCAACCGGAAAGAAAGAAGGCCAATAACTGAAACACGAGTGGAAATCTTCAGCCAGCGGAGTCAAGAGGTAATCAGCAGCAGCATAATATAAGATAGCATAACGCGAGCTTTAAAGCTCCATGTGCTCCAAAGATAATCGCCTTCTGAGCCTAGGGGATTAAAGCTTTAGTTGGGGAATTTTGTGAAATAATAAATGTGAGTTCAATCCCAAGTGACCCAAAAAACGGGAACTTTTTAACAATCCAATAAAACCAAGAGTGATGGGAAGAAAAATATTTAATTCATAGTAATTGAAACCTTAAAACATGGCATTTAAGAAACAATGATGGAATTTTCATTTTTAAAAAAATTACTGTCCTGTAGATGGCGTCCTCCTGTACGAATGCATTCTTGAAATCTGCTGTTGAGATTACTCATTGACTGCTGCAACATCTCAGCTGGGATACTGTGAATTTCATTCTCGTTACTAAAATGGCGAAACGTTTACTTGCTCAAGGTCACTGTCTCGCAGTGTTGCCACTTGCTCATGTCTGGCAATACGGACTTCAAAGATTCCCGTTTTTTGGGGTCACCCTGTATTTTGACTCAGTGGAAACCGAGTGGTACTAAAAAAATTACACAAATTATCACCAATGGAATGAGAACAGTTTATCCCGTCGATTAGAAAGAATTATTCGGAAGTCCCTGTAACGAAGGCCGAAATGTTATGTTATGTCATGTGAACAACTAAGTACTTCGAATGTATATAGTGTAAATAATGAAAACGCTTCATTCAATAATTGCAGACAGAAATTTAAGCTACATATATACATGGCACATTGGATAAAGGCGTTGGTTAGATCCAGTGTCAGGACCCAAACAGTGTGAGTTCAACACCCGGTTAAAGCAGTGGAGAACTTTCAGAGGGAAATTAACATTAGATAACTGATAACTGACATCCATTAAACATGGAACGTGGAACTAGAACAGTCTACCCCAGTGAGCGAAATAAAGGGTTCATTTCGACATATCAACCACCTAAAGAAGGCCGGAGCGTACAAGGGCCGAAACGTTGTAATAAACATGGCGACAAAGATGAGGGCAATTGTCCGAATAATGTAAATAATGTACATAATACCTCATCTCAGAAATATAGACAGATATCGTTATAATTTGTGGAGAAAAATGACGCATTTCAATATTACTCAATTATCTTGCCGATGTGACCTCCATCTTCTGGCTTTTTCCTTCTATATTTTGAATAGGAATTATTCCCTTGTCAAATTTAATCTAATTTATATCAAAGGGAAACATTTCAGTGGGAGTATGTGCCCTCCAACCGGGAACCTCCTTTGATCAAAATAATCTAGCGGATGTGACCTCCATCATATGTCTTTCTCGTTCTATATTTTGGAAAGGAATCATATCATTGTTCATATTTAAAATTAATTTAAATCAAAGGGAAAAAGTATTTTAGTGGGGGTTGTGCTTCCCCCTGACGTACGCCCTTTGATCTAAATGAAATATACTTATCCAAGTATGATAGGTAATGTAGTTTTAAAATATATATGGTTATCGGGGGGATCTCTCCAAAACACTAGAAGTTCGATATCAAGCAAAGCGACAGAGGCTCCGATTTTATAAATATATATTCTGTCATTTTGTTATGAAATGGATAAATTAATATACACAAAGAAAAGCAAAATTAACAGGAAGTTCTTGGTCTGTAATATCTGGATAATTTGATACTTTTTTTTTCCAGTGCTAATGGACAACATATCCAAAATGCTTACGGAAAGAAAATTCCGCGAAAGATATCCTGTTCTGTATAGAAATTATTGCGGCGTAAGGCAAGGATGTGTCTTCTGACCGGAATTATTCAACCTATACAGCGAGGCACTTCTGAGAGAACTGAAAGTCCTACCTGGATTCGTCATTGGCGGCCACAATCTTAACAACATAATATACACAGTTGACACAGTACTGATAGGAGACACGTAAAAGTAATTACAAAATCTCCTAGAAAAGGTAGCGAGACGAGACCATGAAGAAGGGATTAAGCATAAACTACAAGAAGACAGAACTCATTGACATGAGAAAAAGGATGCGCCCGAAATGCAATTTTCAGGTCGGGGACACTAAAATCAAGCAGGTAGAGAAATTTAAATATCTGGTAAATGTTTTGACAGAGGACAGCAAGTGTGACGCTGAGATCCGTAGACGTATTGGGTTGGCCAAAGACACATTCCAAAGTATTACGAGACAGGGAGATGTTTTGGTAACACAGAAAAGAGTACTGAGCTGCAACGTGATATCTGTCCTCCTTTGCTGCAACGAATGTTGGACGGTTTCCTCAAAGATGAAGAAGAAACTTGAGGCGGCGGAGGTATGGTTCTACAGAAGGATGCTAAGGATATCATGGACCGAGCGTGTCAGCAACGATGAGGTTGTGAAGAGGATGCAAACAAGGAGGAAGCTTATACTTAACATCAGGAAGAGAAAGATCAAATTTCTGGGACACGGAATGAGAAGGGAGGGTTTGGAGAATCCGATACCCAGGGGTCCAATAGAGGGAAAGCGAGACAAGGGAAAGCAACGCATGACATACCTCGCAGGCTTAAGCAATTGGATGACAGAACATGGCCTGGGGAAGTAAGAAAAGGAAAAACTTATTGAGTGCTCCATGGGATAGGAGGAAGTGGAGAGCCATTATTGACTATGTCCTGAAGGGACACGGCGCATAAATAGAAAAAAAAATAAAGGAATCAGTAATATAAGGCCATGTTAATTTTTCCCTTTTTTTAAAAAAATCAACATGGCTGGGGTTTGATGCGATGAGTACTGACACCAAAAATTATATTAATAGCTTTTACCAATTGCTGGGCATTTAGGATTAAAGATAGTCTGAAAAATGTACAGAAATACATTATTTCCAAAGGGTTTTCCTTACAAACTGACTTCAAAATACACTATTTACACCATTCGTATTATTGTCCTCATCTTTGTCGCCATATTTATTACAACGTTTCGGCCGTTGTACGGTCCGGCCTCTTCAGGTGGTTGGAATGTGGAACCGAACCATTTATTTCGCTCGCTAGTGTAGACTGTTCCAGTTCCATGTGCTATGTTTAATGAATGTCAGTTATCAGTTATCTCCTCAAGGCCACATGGCACAGTGGATAAAGGCGTTGGTTCATTGACAAGACCCAAAGATTGTGAGTTCAATATCCGGTTAAGGCAGTGGAGAACTTAGAGAGGGGGATTAACAGGAGATAACTGACGTCCATTAAACTTGGCACGTGCCATTAGAACAGTCTACCCCAGTGAACGAAATAAAGGGTTCAGTTCGACATTCCAACGACCTGAAGAAGGCTGGAACGTACAACGGCCGAAACGTTGTAATAAATATGGCGATAAAAGATGAGAACAATAGTCCGAATAATGTAAATAGTTTACATAATACCACATCTCAGAAATATAGACAGATACTGACTTCAAAATATTATTATTTTAAGAATAAATGCAAATAAAAGTTGTATCTTTTATATTATATACATTGAATGGAAAATATATCCAAACCAGAATTCTAATTATGAATCACCACAAGCAAAATAATCAATTTTTTTTTATTATATTCGATAAGTAGAAACTGTATAACAAATTGTAAAAGATTACAAAAAAGTTTAGATCATTTTCTAGATCATAATTAATAAAAAATAGTAATAGATATAGGTGTATATAACACAATAATACTGCTGTGGACAAATTATAAGATGTTTTAAACGGTATTGTATATTGAAAATCACACTAAAACTATTGCACTGTATAACATATTATACCATAATATAGCTGAATTGTTCAGTGTAATTTCTTTTTGAATAAGTGAAGATCTTATTTGATGGCACAATGTTTTATTAACAATGTGTTTGTGCCACGCATCTTGTCCATATACAATTTGTAAAGCTTCAGTAAATTATAAATGGCTGTGAATAAGGCTTTCACGCATCATCCGAATGATATTCCAACGCTATAATATAAAAACATTTTTTTCTTTAAACTCCTATCCTCTAAAAGTTTCGTTTCGTTTTTTATCATGTCAAACATCACATTTCAAATTGATTGCTATACTACAGTTCCAAAATCGATTTGCCGTAATGAACATATGTGGACGGATCACTGAGTGAAAACAGAGAATGATGATAAAACGTTAAATATGGCTTAGCATTGCAGAGTAAAAGAAGCTGTGGAGAGCCATAATCATTTGAAAGGAAGGATTGTAGATTGAATGATTTATTTTGTTATACAGCTTATCAACCCTTGGTGGGTTATTTAAAGTCGAAACCTATTTTGGTTGCTAAAAATAATTCGAGTGAAGATTGCCTTTAAACATTTTCTATAAGAATATCAATGATTTTGCCGGATACAAGTTTTACAGTTTAACCGAGGGCAGAGATCGATTCATGCCTTTCTCAAAGATGTTTATGCGTATTTGAGCGTATAGAACTCAACTGGAATTCGAACTTCTTCCATTACATCATCCGCACATCCACCTGCAACATGAAAGCTGACAGTTCATAAAAAAACAAAATAAAATGCGAACATTACATTTCAGATAAATGAATATTGCATGCGTAAATAGCTTGGTGTTAGTCTTTTTTTTCACGGCTTAAATAGTTAAGATCAGCTTTAGCATCAAACTACTGATTATAGCTGATTTGTTGCCATGAGGAAATGATATTGCAGCTTCTTGTGATAGCGCACTTCCCACCTGTTAAACTACTTTAAAAAATATTGTCATGGTGTTTTATAAGGACACCAATCTATTGAATATGCTGTATTGTAGTGTATGAAGGATGAATGGATACGAATGAATTTTTGTAGTAAATTGTGATGAATGAATGGATCATGAATCAAATTAGATCGGTTAGGATAAGCGGGGACGACCAACCTCCCTTTTCGGCCATTTGCCAAACTGGTATTCTTATACAATAAATATACACCTTCTTTTAAAAATAAATACTTTCCTGGTATCAAAGCTTACTTCGATCAAAGCAAGTTGAAAATCAAGCTCAAACACCAAGAGGCCATACATCCAGGAGGTACCCCTCTTTCGGGAGTTCGTTGGGTTTGTTGCTCGGCGCCTGAAGCATCCCCAAAGGTGGGCAGCGTCTAGAGCGATTTTTCCATGGTATTGCTCTTAAACCCACTTCAAACTGACCTTGTATCACCTTCGGTTGAGGCGAATTCACACTGGAAAGTAAATCCTTTTAAAATAAATATTTCCCTTGCATCGGAATTGGCTTCGATCTGGGGAAATTGAAAATAATATTACGCTGAACAGACAGATCATTCTCTCAAGCAGTACCCATACGCCGGGAGGCGGGAGGGTTTATTCCCCGGTGCATGAGCCGTTCTCAAAAGGGGAAGTCTCCAGGGTACTTGAGGAATTTTTCAACGGTATTGACGTTAAACCCAATTTAAACTGACCTTGCAGCACATTCTGTAGCGACAGGTAGGTGAGCTGAAGAATATACCCCGCTTCTTGTAAAATAACTTCTATGGAGAATTGCTGTTTGCTCTAACCTTTCTCTTCGCTGGTAGCCTTGAGCCAGACTAAACAATGTCGATTATTGATGTACGTTATTTCAGTATCTCGAGAACAACGTAACCGCTACCGATGCCCTGATATCCGTGATTATAAGGCATCAACATAAGAAAGTCGTGCAGACTGGCTCTTTGCAATATAATTTTTTATTACATTCGCCTTTGTCGATTGGCCAGCAGCTCCCGTTTCCTGTGTTAATGACAAATGTATTTCTTGATAATTGAAAGAGTTTATATTTGTCTCTCTAATTTTTAGTTTAATCTTTAAATAAATTTTGCTGTGTTATCACAATGTATTGTTCCTCCTTTGTAAATTCAGAGAATAGTTCGCCTGTCGACGAGAGGAAATAACGGAATTCAAACAATGAAGCAAGTCGCACCAAACGATTTCTGGAAATTATTTATTGATGTGTATCTGATTTCATAGATTTTAAATGCCGGTATTTTCGTTGGTATGTGGCTTTAAATACAAATTTTGGAAAGTCGTTAATTAAGTTATAAACAAAGTTTGTACAAAGTTCTTGTCTTTTAAATACAAATATTGCAAATCATAATTAAGTTATAGGCAAACTATGTACAAGTTTCTCATTTGCATCTCTTGAGATATTTTCGACACCTCTCGTTATCTCAGTCAGAAATATTGTGATAGACATTTCAACTCGAAAAGTATGACTTTCATGAGCAAGAGAGAGAGAGAGAGAGAGAGAGAGAGAGAGAGAGAGAGAGAGAGAGAGAGTAGAAAGAGAGGGCGGGATGGAGAGAAATAAATGAAGATGGATTGAAGGAGAGGGACTGATATGGAGAGAACGATAAATAGGAGGGAGGGAGGGAGGGCGATAAACAGAAAGAGATTGAAAGAGAGGGAAAAAGAAAATAAAGCGAAAAAGGGAGAGGAAAAGAGCGATGGAGATGGAGATAGGGATATAGGGAGAGAGATGAAGAGGCATGGCGAGATAAATGGGGAGGGAGAGAGTTATATAAATAGATAGGGTTTGAAAGAGAGAGAGAGGGAGATAAATAGGTGGAATGTAGAGAGACAAACAGAGGCCTTAAAGGAGAGGGAGGAAGAGAAAGGGA